>BCKF01000002.1:0-597520 GCA_001600515.1 Yarrowia sp. JCM 30694
AATTGCCAAAATAAAATAAACACAAGTTACAATTCTACAATTCTACAATACAATCTCAATTCTACAAGTTCAGATTTGGGTGGGACTCTTTGGTCCATGATTTATTAACCCCAGAGGTTCGGAATTTCACCTACTCCTCTCAACTAAATAAGCAGGTTCGGTCTGTCTACTCCTCTGTGAGGTTCGACTGCCTACTCCTGAAAGACTGGCCTCGGCGTTAGCCCTGGCTCTTTGTCACGATGGCTCTTATTGCTCTTTGGACTTAGTGGCACTGCTCGCCTCGGCTCTAGGCCCTGGCTTCAACTGCGGCTTTGGCTCTTACTGCATCTGTGGACTCACTGGCTCTGCCTGGATGGATGGCTCTGCTCTTCGGACTTATGAGAAACGGCTCATGCTCTCTGGACTTAGTGGCTCGTAAAATGCGCTGCTCCTTGGACTTATGCTCATCGGCGTTTGGCGCTTATTGCCGTATAGGACTCACTGGCTCTTGCTCGTAGCTCTGGTTCGACGACTCTGGCTATGTTCTGGCTCTCATTGCTCTTTGGACTCATTGGCTCTGACTGCTGCTCKTTGGACTTATGCTGGCTCTAGCTCATTCAAGGCATTGGCTCTGTGAACACACTCATTGCTCTTCGGACTTATCGGTGAAGGCTCTGGCATTTCAGCTCTGGCTCATGGCTCTGACTCTAGCATTTCAGAAGGCTCTGGCATTTCAGCTCTGGCTCATGGCTCTGACTCTAGCATTTCAGCTGGTTCTGGCTCTGTGGCTCTGACACTGGCATTTCAGCTCTGGTTCTGGCACTGCTCTTTTGACCTCTTGGGCGTCTGTCTAGCAGATCTTTGCTCTAGGCTTCAACTGGCTTTGCAGCACAGCTTTTCAGCAACTGGCAGCTCTGGCATTTCAGCTTGGCTCTTCAGTTCTAGGCGGCATAGAGTATCTCAAAAAGGAATTTCACCCTGTGAGTTTCTCCAATCTCTCAAACAGGACTTTCACCTGTGAGGAATCTCAAACGGAATTTCACCTGTGAGAAAGCGAGTATCTCATATGGAGTCTCTCGATATGTCGGTGGCTCTGGCGGCTTGCTCATAGTAAGACTAAGGCACGGAGTGTATAGGCATTTCAGCCACACTCGCTCTTGGCCATTGCGTTTTCAGCTAATGGCGGTCTACCAGTGGATTTATTGACACTTCAAAGAGGTCAACCATTGGACTTATAGACACTTGGCTCAGGGGGGTGTACTCGCTCGGTATTGCACTCGCCGATTTCTCAGCTATCGCGCAACCTGCAGCTATCGCACTCCACGCTCGTACATGTTTTTCAATGCGTCATTGCGTGGATCTTCACCGTAGACAACGTCATCAGACTGCTAGCGAAGCGTCCTCATGTTGTAATGTAGACAGGTCTGCTTGTCAGCCTGCATCTCAGCAGGCTATAAAAGGCACCTTCCATCTGAGAATGACTCAGACTGAACTGGTTGATTCTGAGGATTTGAGAGGGACCTAGGGGGGTTTATATATATTTCGCCGGGGCAATTATACTTTGAGGGGGCTGAAGGTGGCAAAAAAATGTGCATAAAATATGCAACCAGCCTGCAACCAGCCTTCAACTTGCATATTTACGAAACTTAGAGAATGGAATGGAACGATCCAGAAGAGATGAATGGGGGTACTTTCGCTAATAAAAATACCTTAAAAAGGTGTCTAAAGCTTCGAAAAAAGCAGGGAATCTTGTAAGAGCTATACATTTCCTGCTCAAAGGGTCCAGTATCGTGCTTGCAGAAGTATTTTAGCTCTTGCATAAACGACAACCTTATTCCCAAATACGTGTATTTCAAAGAATACTGAGGAATGCTGAGGAATGCTTTCAAGTTCCAAAGCCGCTGGAGTCGGAAGAAATGATTCCGGAAGGTACACAGGTATGTCTCTTCTGTCTAAAACCGAAACTCTGAGACCCCCACGGTAGTTCTTATGTCACCTCCAAATGCACCTCATCGAGGGGCTGGTAAAGCGACTTCTATGGGGATAATTGTTGATGTAATGCACTAACATTGACTTCAGAGAGAGTCATTCCTGTGCCAGTATCCTTTCCTTGGCTAAAGAAGGTTTAGAAATAGCTGTTAGCTCTGGAGTTGTGATGACTAAAACTAGGATGGGTAAGAGACGGAACATACCAGCACAGAGGTGGCAAAAAGAAAGAAAGAGAACTCTGGAAAAAGAATTGCAGCACCCAGGATTCTCGTATGGTCTCCCACTACAATACTAACTGGGCTCTCTGGTGCTTGACTATGGCTGATCGGACGGGAAGCCGTATTTTCACCAGGATATGGCCGCAACTGGCCAAAAAAGTGGTTGGACGGTTTTACGGGGACAAATATGTCACGTGACCGGTTTTTTTCAAGTGCATAGTTGACATTGAATAGCTCTGAAATGTCTACAAGGGCTTTACAACTGCTGTTGCCCCAGCAAGTGTAGGAATGTCTCTGTTAAGAGCTTTGAGATACCCCTCGTGTAGATGATACCACTTCTATAGATATATTAATGTATAGTTCTTAGTAAATACTTCTAGAGTATCATACATTAGCTCTTCTTCCCCAACAATTACCTGTGCTGTGGTAACTCCGTGGCAGCAAATAATAAATGTTTACAGCATCCAAAGCACCTATTAATTTCGAAAGCGTACTGGTACGGTACATTACATTTACCTTACATACATTTACTTTATATACAATCAGCTGTATGACTTGCACTTCAGAGGATCTTTCAAGCCGTTCTCGAAATGTCTGACAGCTGCGGGGGAGGGTTTAGGGAGGTGAAAAGACGTCAAACGCAGATTTTCAGGATCCCTGACGCGAGATAGGGCGACATAAATTTCGCCTGATGTAGTCATGCCTCTCGTGTCCACCACGGTTCGTAGCAGTGTGCTACCCTGGGCTCTATGAAGAGATAGTGCCCTTGACAAAGTAAGGGGTAGTTGCTTACGGGTGCAAATAACTCGGCGTGGAGCGCAAGAGTCTTGCTCCTCGGAAATCTTGGGCTGAAGCGGCATAGCTTTCTCAAATTTAGACCACGGTACCAAAAAAAATTGGTTGCTCTGTCCACTCTGGCTGTTTGCGAGGGCTACAACAACCCTCAAGAACGAGTTATTCAATGGGCTGACCTGCTCTTCCTTTAGCTCGGCAACCCGTTTCTTTTTTGCCTGGCCTTGCATGGCTTGGTCCGTGTTGCTTTGAGCATGTTGATGTAGCTTTTGGAGACCGTCTAGAATTGTTCTCTGGGAAAGTGCTTGCTGTCGATAGCCATGGTCAATTCTCGTCAGAGCATTTCGATAATAATCCCATGGGTGTCGAAGTGGCTTGCCAACTATTCCCTCGATTCCACCTGGCATTTCTTTAACGGCAGCCTCAGAAATTCCATCCTTCGAGCTGAAGTGTTGGTACAGAGGGAACAATTCATCGAAATCGCAGTGATATTCATCGTAAAGGTCTTTGGTCATCAAAAACGCAATCTGGCCCAAATGTTCATCCACAAGAGTGCCGTTCTTGTTGAGATACATTACAGGCACTCCAGGCTTGAGTTGCAAGACTTTTGTTGCAGAAATCTCATTCAGATTATTATCAATGATTGGGAGTTCGAATTCAACAGTATTGCGGTGATCCTTGGCAAAAAACGATACCTCTGGACCGTTCGACAGCTTCAGTTGTGCAGTATTTGTTCTCAAGACAGATTTGCTGCTGGTCATCAGGCGCACTGCCTCGTGTCCCTCTTTGTGCTCCCCAACAAACCCCGAAAAGTACTCATTCAGGGCAGCTTTCTCATCCCCTGAGCCCCTGTACTTTCTTAGCAAATCCAGCATGTCACAAAACTTTGATCCTTCAGCTTGGCGTTTGGAAGCTGTAAGACGGAATCTAGTATCTCTGAAAAGGGATCGAAACGTGAGCGATTGAAACAGGAAATCGGTAGGCCCTTCCTTTGATTTCTTTGCACCTTTTTGTTGTTTGATTGTTTCATCTGGTAGAAGTTGAAAGAAATCACCTACACAAACCACCTGCATGCCCCCGAATGGGGGGTCACGGTATCCTGGCTCGGAAGGATAATACTTATTGGAGCTTTTTGAAGTAGACGGGGTAGATCCAGTACCAAAGTCATCGGGGTGGGTTCTGATATGACGTGCAATTTGTTCGAATTTGTCAAAAGTGCTTGGTGTCATCTGATTTACTTCGTCAATAATGAGTAAATCAGTGTGCTTCCATCGATCAGCTGCCTCTGGCAAAGATGAAAGCCTGTCAATCGACTTCTTGACAGTGCTGGGAAAGGGTCCTAGTCCTGTCCACCTATGAATTGACATTCCACCAGTATTGGTGGCTGAAATGTCTGTGGGTGTAGTGAGTGCACAGGATTTCTTCCTTCTTTGACAGTCTCGGTATATCTGTTCTACCAACACAGATTTTCCTGACCCTGCTCTTCCAGTAATGAACACACTCTTTCCCTTCTGCACCAAGTCAAAGATAACCTGTTGCTCCTCTGTAAGTGCAAATGGTTCCACTTTTGGCGAAAAGACTTTTGGAGGACTCGGTATCGTCGCCTCTTGCGTTTGTCTTTCCCTCCATGCACTCCATTGCTCATAACGGCTCCCGTCTAGACTCGTAGGCACCGTTGCTATGTCCCTTTCCACCAACCTCTTCAGTTCGTCATTGATCAGGGGGTATATTTCCTTCAGGCTCAAAGATCTGCGGTTGGGCTCGTAAACTGTGGTGTTCAGTGGAATCGAATAATATGCAACCACAGTCTCAACTTCATTCTGGAGCCATCCACGCCAATATGGGTCGCACGTAGAACGGTACTGTGGCAGGTCGATCTGGCGTCTTGGTGTTGTCACAGGCACAGCGGCGTCGGGGTCCAGGCGTGGTCGTTGAGCGTCGTCGTTTTCAGTGCTCTCGGCAATGGGTCGTTTCCGACTATCAGACGACCGTGGCGCTGAACTGTTAGCTTCCATTGCACTGACGATGGTCTTTAGATTTCGCGTTCTTGACGCGCGTTAAAATTGGGAACTTTCCACCAAACTTTATTTAGATTATTCAGGAATACCAGATTATACCAGTATGAGAACGGGTGAAGCGAAATGGACATTGAGGGAGTTTCAGAGCCCTGTCAATGTTTGGCTAAATTATTGTCTCGGAGGATATATTTTCATTTTTTTGCTGTCGTTCCTGTGACGTTCACCCTTCCATCAGCATGTTGTTTGCATACTGACATGCATTTGGTCAACATGAACTTCACTCAATGCCTGAACGACACTCTTCGACGACACAAGAGATAGAGGTCTTACTCATACAGAATGAGGTGTGCAAAAGGGTACTGCGGACTCTCGACGTACCTGGTTCTATAGACCAAGAGGGGCTCTATTTACGACTTTTTTCAAGATGGCACCGACGCGTTGCAAATCAGTACGCGCTACAGGATACACAACACTACAAGAAGGAGCTCAAAGATGGTGATTTTCTGGTTGATACGGACCCCGAAACTGGCGAAGAAACCATCAGGGTGGGTAAAGATCACGTCCCATGGGTGGTCCTCGCATTGCATTTCATGACAGGGCACAGCTGTGATGCTGAGTACCTAGACCACCTTCTGAAAAACGACATGAAGATACAAGGAATTTCCCAACAAATGATTGAGGGAATCATTTCTTGGAGTATCCCAGGCATGCAGTTGGACAAGCAGCTGCTGGACCACGAATCAGATGAGACAAGGAAGGCGGCGGAGTGGAAGCTTTGGGGGCAGATATATCACCGTCACCTTATCAGTGAGCCACTGAATCCCATTTACGGAAAAGCAGGTGTAGTATTCTTTGCCCTCTGCACAATGGCCGAGGATGAATATGCCATCCTTTTCATCGACTACCTCACCAAAGCGTGCAATTTTGCCCCTCCATTCGCAGTCTCACGCCCTAACCAATTGGTGCGTGCTTTGGCCAACAGCTTGGATGGCTTCAAGCGTGTCTATGGGCATCCCATTGTTCTTTTTTGCATGAACCCTTGTCAGGGAAGTAACGAGTGGCTTGGAGGTATTCTACAAAGGTCAGTTGGCAGAATGGCACCTTCTACGACACCCGTAACCATTTACCAGGCACCGCATCAGTCACTCCCTCATAGAATAGCGGAGGTGTTCGAGAGCATGCATGACGCGTCAGAGAACTGCCAGGAATCTCAGAATGATGATTCAGAGGACCATGGACCTAGCTGGGATATGGCTTTTGCAGTCAACATGCCCTCGTTCCAGAGCAACTCTTTTATGCAGCATACTTCCTCGGGACACCCTGAACCTGCCAACTATCTGTGGTCCGCTGCTTTGCCTGGACCTGTAACCAAAGTCAATGAGGGGTCTTGGTCTCGCATTGATTTTGTGAACCCTTTTTCTGGTGCCACCTTTGGTCCAGCTGTAGCCAAGCCCCTGTCTGCACGAGTCCTAAGAAAAATCACAGACACTATGCTGATTTCGCGTTATCTCCCTCTTTCTTCGGATGTCGGTTCCTCCAAGACCCTTCGTTTCGACCAAATCTCTAGAAACCTCGTCACTTATCTTGTGCTTAGGAAACAAGAGTTGGTGCCGAAGCGCGGCGCAGGGACCCTCATTGGTCGAGTCAGAAAGAGAGCTAGAAACACGAGTCGAGAGGACACAGCGTTGTCGGCTGAGCAAGCGACGCGTACCCTGCGTCAGCTAGTTGTGGATGAGTTGGATGAGGAGGAGGCTGGTATCACTGAGGATCTAGAAACAGCTGAAGCGAGGGTTCAGAGACTTGCTAAAGAGGCCGAAGAGCAGGCTGCCAGAGAGGAGGCATGGATGAAGGCTGCCAAAGAGGCATTCGAGAACCCTGCAAAGCTGAGGCAGGCTGAAGAGGCTGAGAAGCAGGCTGCTGAAGAGGAGGCTGCTAAAGAGGAGGCTGCTAAAGAGGAGGCTGCTAAAGAGGAGGCCGAGCAGCAGACGCTTGTTGACGAGACTGAGAAGCATAGACTCGTTAAAGATGATGACACGAGAAGTGCGAGCAGGGCTAGCAATTATGTTACAGACGAGGAAGATCGATCGCTGCTCTTGGAGCAAGCAGAACAGCAGGAACGGGCTGCAAAGGATGTGGCCGAGAAGCATAGACTCGCTGAACAGGAAACCATGGATCGTGCTAGAGAGGCTAGTGCAATCAGGGATTACAAAGAGATTGCAGACCAGGAGACTCGATTGCGCCTCTTGAAGTATGCAGAACAGCACAGAGCGCAACAGAAAATGGCTGACCGATCAGCTGACAAGATTAGGACAGTTGAGATGAAGAGGGCAGCAGAGAGAGAGAGGCTTCAGGCGGAATGGCGACGAAAACAAGCCAAACTGGGCTGAAGTGTGATAGTAGCCTAAACTGCCCAGCACACACTACTGGTAGTTTATTTATTGGTCCACTGGAGTGTTCCACTCCATAAGACACGCCATTTATAGAGAATACATGTACTTTTTATACAAAGATAGCCCGAGGTGGGTCAACAGGCGGTCCATGCCTTTGTTACAGAACAGCAAAAGTCCGATACTTAGCCGTATAGCTGCTACAGTACTTTGGCATGGTGCAAGTGTGTACAAGTACCGCTAAAACAGACAAAAAATACAAAAAACCATGCTTCTTATTATACTGGTCGCTTTTTGCACAGTTGTTCATCTGCACAGCATTTTTGTTCAACTTAGATTACATAATCCGTAAGGCCCAACTTCAAACTTTAATTTAAGGTACATGTAGATGTAGATTTCGCTCCAGTGCACTACACAAACAGAAATGGCCGACGAAGACGCTGACTGGGCGAGAGCCCTAGGTGGTGACCCCTCCAACGTCGGAGGTGTCATTCCGTCGCTCGATGGTGCCGACGCCATCAAACACGCCGCAGATGCAATCGATTTCGAGGACGAAGATGAGTTGGCAGACGATGAGCTGCCTGAGGAGGAGGAGGCTACAGGAAACAACGTGATCGAGGAAGACGAGGAGATGGTGGAGGAAGGCGCTCTCTCCATGTCTGGAAATGATAGCATGGGAGGATTCCAGTTCAACATTGGGGAGGACGAGCTAGGTGGATTTGATCTTGGAGATGACGAACATTGGAGCCAAAGCTGGGGAGGAAACGAGCTGGAGGAGCTTCCCGTGATGGATGAGTACGATGATGGTGGCGTCGTTCATGCTGGCATGACTCTTGGAAACAATCACGTTGTGCACGCTGGTGATGGTGGTGAACTTGAGGATGAGGACATGGAGCCACTGGGTGGCGATGGGCTGGATATGAGGCTTGATGCAGACGAGCTGGGAGAGCTTGGAAAGCTGGGCCCGGCAGACAACATGGACGCGTCGGGGTTTGACGACATTTCTCACATGAACATCCAAGAGCTCAACCTGGAAGAGATTGCTCAGATGGCACGACAAGCTGATCTCGACATGCTGCACATGTACTTTCCTGGATTCCAGACGGGTAAGCCCATGAAGATGAACTCGCTCTTCTACAACAAATTTGCTGTTCTCAGTCTTCCCAAGCCCAACACGGCGCGACCCTGTGTGCCTACGAAAACCAAGCTCGAGGTGACGCCAGATGAACGGAAGATGACTAGAGGCACGGTGTGGGTGGACAATGCCAAGCGACGTGCTGGAGTTATTAAGGTCACAGAGGCTGAAGCTGGAGAGGATACACAAGATCATGCCAGTGATAAGAAATCGACAGAATCAGCAACAGACCAGCAGCTTCACTTTGACATCACTGACTGGAAGATTACTTGGGGAGACGAGGAGGATGAGGTCGAGGTTGGAGACAAGAAGGACACGAAGGAAAAGGTTGTTGTTCCCCAGCTTGGTGCCCAGGCCGTCGAAGAAACTTGGAACGATGAAGCATTGTTTGAAGGAGACGCTCTGAGCCAGGTCAAAAAGGTCAACCTCGATATGAATGACCCCAATCTGCTGTTCATCAACACTGATGGTCGTGTTTCGAGGAATGTGGCCCCTGCTATCCCTGCAACAGAGCTTCAGCTTCGAAACCGATTCAACCTCAGTAACGACCGGGCCTACGATATGCTCAAGGAGAACACACAGAGCAAGGTGCGAGCTACAATCGGTAACCTTTCGATTGACCACTCCATGCCTGCCCTGCGACTTCAAAGTCCCTTTTACAAAGTGCGCATCTCCAAGCCACAGGCACGTTCTTTCCATCGACCTTCATTTGTGGTTAAGCCAAACACTACAGTCCACTTCTCTCGAATGAAGATCAGAAAGAAGAAGCGTGACAAGGGCAAGCCCATCAAGGATCTATTGGCGAGAACAACAGACTTGTCTTTGGGTGACACGGCTCAGTATTTCCTCATGGAATACGCCGAGCAGTTCCCCATGACCTTGTCAAACTACGGAATGGGTTCGAAGATGATCAACTACTACAGAAAGGCATCTCCTGAAGACACGTCGCGACCGAAGCTTCCTGTTGGAGAGACTCATGTCCTATCAGTACAGGATAAGTCTCCATTCTGGAACTTTGGATTTGTTGAGCCAGGCAAAATCGTGCCTACTCTGTACAACAAGATGATCCGAGCTCCTGTGTTCAAGCATACCCCACGTGACACAGACTTTCTCATGATCAGATCCACTGGTGGAGAGGTGGCAGGAGCTGGCCAGAAGTACTTCCTTCGAAACATCCCACACGTGTTTACTGTTGGCCAGACATACCCTGTGACCGACGTGCCTGGTCCCCATTCTCGAAAGGTCACAACTGCATCTAAAAATCGACTCAAGATGATCGTTTATCGAGTTCTGAACGCCTCTCCTTACCATCGAATCAATGTCAAGGACATTGCCGAGCATTTCCCCGACCAGATTGATACTCAAAATCGACAGAGGCTCAAGGAGTTTATGGAGTACCAGAGAACAGGAGAGGACCAGGGTTACTGGAAGGTCAAGCCAACAGACACACTTCCTGGCGAGGATGGCATCAGAACTATGATCACCCCTGAAGATATCACACTGTTGGAGGCCATGCAGGTTGGTGTTCAGAATCTTGAGGACGCTGGTTATGGAAGAACCGATGAAATCGACAGTGATCATGAGAATGGCGAAGAGTCTGGTCTTTCTCTAGAGGAGCAGTCTGCGCCTTGGAACCTCACCCGAAACTTCATCAATGCTACCCAGGGCAAGGCCATGTTGCAGCTTCATGGTGAAGGAGATCCTTCTGGCCGAGGAGAGGGATTTTCGTTCCTCAAGACCTCCATGAAGGGAGGTTTCCAAGCCGCTGGAGAGTCTGTCAATGAAAAGCTTGACAAGAGCAAGTTTGGTGGACACAAGTACAATGTTGCCCATCAGCAACGTGCATACGATGATGAGATTAGTCGTATCTGGTATGCTCAGTGCAAGGCTCTGAGCAACACAGCTGTGCCTGACGAGAATGACGAGGACTCTAAATGGGCCGACGCTGAGGAGCAGCGTGAGCAGCGTGAACGAGTGTCCACCCCTGGCTTCTCTGGTGCATCTTTCCCTGATGATGACAACATGTCTCTCATGTCTGGAGACTCGGCCATGCAGCAGCGAAACAAGGTGCTCAGAATCACACGGCTGGTCAAGGATGAGCATGGAATCATCCAGCGAAAGGTGGAGACCATCAAGGATCCCTCTGTCATTCGAGCATACATTCGTCGAAGAAAGCTGTTGGATGAAGCCAAGCTTACTCTCGATGACTTGGGACCCACTAATGATGGAGAGGCCAACAAGCGGTCCATGCGACTGTTGAAGGAACGACTGGAGGATCTTCGAAAGAAGGGAGAGAGACGAAAGCAGCGACAGGCCCAGAAGCAAGGTCTCAACACAATCAACCTGGGCACCGACACTCCTCCCCCATCTGGCAAGGGTGTTGGAAAGGGCAAGGGTCCTCGACAATGCAAGAACTGTGGTGCTTATGGCCACATTCGAACAAACAAGAGTTGTCCCATGTACAACCAGCTCGAGGGTCCTGCAAACTTGTAGTTGTATAGCATGGAGGATGAATAAATTATTAAATATTACAAAATGTACTTGGAGTTTTAGTTGTAGAATTAGTAAATAAGGTGATGCACTAGACAATGCCATTATCACAATACTTGGAAGTTTGTTCGGTCCCTGCATATAACAATGAGCAACAGTTGAACAAAGACAAACTGGACAATGGGAGTCGGGTAATTACGGAATGGTTACAAGTGCTACATGCACAATTTCTTTGGTAGTTGAATAACATAAGTTAGCTATAAATAATCAGTGTCTAGGTCGATGCATGGCAACACTTGCCAAGCCCTCCAAGAGGCTTTTGTCGAAGGGCTTCTGCAAGAATCCCTGCTGATGACCTAGAGAACCGGCCGGGGGGAGCGTTCTGATGCTCATTGGCGGCGGGGAGGAGAGAGATGATGTAGAAGAGGCCGTAGAGGCAGTGGTGGCGCTGGGGGGAGCGCTAGAGTGGGCAGAGTTAACGGCAGCCATCACCACAGCGTCAGCAACATCGTTTTTGGGCAGTCTGGGAGCCACAGCGAGCTTCCAGTGGTTGATCTGCTGAGGGAATCGTCGCTCGACAACTTCGCCAGCCATGTGGACGGCCTCGTAGTCGATTTCGGATCCAAAAGCAGACACAAGACCAGAGATGAGAGAGATGACCTCGTGCACAAAGTACTCAGAGATGAGAGGCACGGCAGCCATCAGAGAAGTGTCCACAGTATCAACGAGAGAAGAGATGGTAGAGAGAATCTTCTCCCATCCCTGCTGCTGCTGGTACTGTCGAATAGCCTCGGCGTAGAGGCTCATAGCCTTGGCCCAGGAAACAGCCTGTCCTCGAACACTTTGCATAAGTCTATCAAAAGTGTGCTGAGTAAGGGAAGGGTTTCCGGGCTGAAGCAGAGACTTCTTGAACCACTCATGTCGCTGGAGCGAGAAAGACTGGGTCTCGGGGGTAGCCACAGACAGAGCAAGAGCAACAAGGAAGTTGAGTCCCTGGAGCTTCTGCAGAACCTTGGGCAGGCCATCACACAGAGTCACAAGAATGAGCTGGGGGTCCATGAGAGCAGGAGTGCTCATTCTCAGGGAATGCAGTCGGTCCAAAACAAACACCAGCATGTTGAGTCGGTAGCAGGTATCCCAGATGGACTCATTGTCGACGTTGTTGTGTGTGGAAGTAGCCTCGTTGTTGTGGTGGGTCATGAGAGCGAGAGCAGCCTCAAACTCGGGTCGCTTGCCAGTCACGTAGATGGTGTGAATGCCAAGAGCGTATCCCTGAGAAACAGCAGTAGCCAGTCGAGAGTAGTCCTGAGTCTGAACAAACACCAGCAGCTGGATCATGAGATGCAGAATGTGAGTGGTAGCAGCAGTGGAGCACGAGTTGTTGGCAATGGCCTGCTTGGCAGAGCCCAGAGACAGGTCGGCCACGTTCTCGCCGCCAGCCAATGCAATTTGCAGCTCACACAGCTGTCTGGCAACGGACTCAGAGCCAGTCTGAGCACCGCCACTGGAGACGTAGATGTTTTTGAGAGCCAGCAAGAGGCATTCTCGCAGCTTGGCACCAACAGTAGGCTCGGCCTGAACCAGCCACTGCTCAACAATGGCCTTTGGTGGCAGAATGGGAAGAATAGGGTGGACAACCTGGTAGTAGTTGTCCAGGTACTTTTCTTCACTACGCGAAGGAGGAGGAGTGGCAGCAGCATGGGGAATGTGAGGAGGCTGGTGGAACGAGCTGTGAGGAGGACTGTTGCTGACTTGTGTGCCGGCGTAGTCGCTCTTGGGTCCAGGAGCAGGGGTGGGCATGTTCATGTTAGGAGGGTAGCCGGGCAGAGAAGCTCGTCGATCGACCTTGAAAAACATGTTGGGCCGGTACATGTCCATGGGAGGCACAGACGCAGGAGCAGCCTGCTGCAACTGTTGCTGTTGGGGCGACACAGGACGAGTGAAGTTGAGGGCATGGATAGAGGGCAATCTGGATCCAGACTGGGTCTGGGAGAAGGCTCGCTTTCGCATGGGGTAGTCAGAACCACCAGCCACATTGACAGGAGGTGAAGGAGGGAAGACTGGTGCCAGCTCATCAGATGTGGGCGACATCAGGTCCTTCTCGGACTTGGGGTGGATAAAAACAGGCTGTGACGTTCTGTTGAAAGACGAGGTGGACTCTCTTCGGTGTCTGTGGGTTAGTAATCATTCAAGGTAAACTCTAACGAGTCAAAGTGACTCATGAGTCATTTGCTGCATAATCAAGGGCAGGCACACGCGACCGCAGGATACAACCCTGGGAAGGTAGCCCTCTTGTTGCGGGTCCGAAATTCCTCCGTAATAATACTCACCCTTTGGTAGGTCCTCTCTTCATAGGGACACGGCTGAATGTACATGTTTCTCCGGTCTTTCGACAGGAGGAGCATCTGGAATCAGTAGGCTTGTCAGGAGCGGCATCGCATCGAATCTGTGTTAGTTTCCTGTCTCTTGAGTATTTTCTTTTTTCTCGGGGTGCGCCCCCCAAAAAGTCTCCCAAATTAACATGCTCGGCAGCGGATTCCAGGTTCGGATAAAAGAGGCTTTTAGAGAGAGTCCCCTCTTCGGAATCGACGGGCCAATGACAGCGGCGCAAAAAGAAAAGTGTAATTTTAAGGTTGGGCCGGGGTTGTGTGTGCAAATTATCGTGACCACAACTTTTGGGAAGCAAATCCAAAATAAGCTTTCCAAAAAGTCGCCGAGGGCCGAGCCGCCTCAAAGTCGCGTGGGGCCGGAGCGGTGCGGCTGGTGCCGGGTAGAGTCGGGGTAAAATCACCCAGATTTTGAAAATGTCGAAATCTCCAAAAAGTGCCGAATTTTTGCATGTCGAGGTCACCCCTTTACCTGTCGAGAAGGAATATCTTGTCGGTTTCGTCATCCAGTCGGTTTTTGTCGGTTTTCCTTTTTATTCCACTTTTCGATATTTCCGTCAAACCCTTAGTCCGCCATCGGCCGAAAAGAGGGGAAGGCGCAGCACCACTCAAGCACCGGAATATTCCGTTTTCATGTGGAGCACAAGGTTTACTCACTTTTTTCCGACGACACTGAGTTAGTTTAAGCTGAGGGAGAGTAGCAACATGGGAGAGATCGAGGGGTGGTGCCACCAAAGGCATTTTCACACCACTTTGTGTCTGAGACTCCAAGATGTAGATGGACACTATTCCGGCGCTCTTTCGGCCAAAAAAGACCGGTTCACGCCCGGTGTTGTGAAGTGTGGCGTGTGATAGATGTTCCGAGCAGTTCCGTGTGACACACTGCAAAGCAAGGGAAAACACCCACCACAACCAGCACTACAGGCGCTGCTGGAGCGTCTGCTGAGGCCCAAAAATCTCAGCAGCAGACGCCCCAAGGCCCGTCCTATCCCTCTCGCAAAAAAATGGTCCGAAAAATGCCCCAAATGGCTCTCCAACCGGGTTCCCAGGACCCTGACACTGTAAAATCCGTACTCACCTCGTCGCAGGCTCTAGACACCTTTGTTCTCTTTCGCGGGGGAACCGCACCGTGTTGTTCAGTATCAGACATTGAAGTTGCGAGTCGATCCACTTCAAAATCTGGGGATGGAGCCATTATATATCACACAATCAACAGATGCAGTATCCTATCTACTCCGCACATGCACACAGAGCTAAGTCCATAACTCTCTTTTTTTTTTTTGTGGGTTGGGAGTGTGTGGTCTCTTTTCGTGCCCCATTTTAGCCTTTTTTCTACCGATGCATGCAAACCTTGTTCGGCTGGGGAAAATGTGGAGGAGGGTTCTCTGCGGCTACAAAATACAAATGTTCGAAATGCAACAGCACACGGAAAAATGGAAGCGAGACAGGTGTACCCGCCCAACAGGAGTGCGGCGGCAACGTTTCGGTACACCCGTACGCAGCACACGTGGTGTCATTTTTTTCGCGCCCACCAACTACCTCCGGTTATACTCTAACAGGCGTCCAAACAATGATTTTCAATTTATTCCGAGACCTCTTGACTCAGGCTCACTTTTTTTCCGTATAACCTTTCCGATGCACGTGAGAGCAAGAGCTGGTGAAAAACACCACACGAGTATTAACCCAGCTCCGCAGTAAAGATTCACGTTCGAGCTAGCATTTATAGGGCGTTGCGAAAATAATTTCGGAAATCGCAATAATTAATGCCATCTCTTGGTGCATGTTTATTGTCTAGTTTTTTTTTGGTTTCTGACGTTTTGGTAATTCTAGCCTGTTCATTAGCTACCGCTAAACCATCCCTCCTGAAGAACAGAGGTATTTGCCTGTCTTTCTACTGGGTAGAAAAGCAAAGATCATCGCTGTATACGCGCCCTCTCATCAGCCACGGCTGGATGTCCTTGTCTGCATTAACTGCAGTCAGTCACACATGAGCATCGGTTCCACCAAGGCCATTTTGAGTCGGCCGACCGGCTAAATTAAAGTAATGCCGGAATTACACCCATACGAGAGAGTCCAGAAAACCGAAAATGAAAAATCTGCTGAGGTTGCATATTTTTATTTTACAAAAACAAAAGAAATATCTAGTAATTATGAGCAAATGGTGAATATATTTTTACCACTTTTTCCTCATTTTTTCCGCCCCAGCCACCACCAAAAAACTCCACCCCATGTTGTTTCATCCCACCGTGTGGGGTTTGCCGCGTGAAAACCAGAGCCAAAGAGAGTGTGAAAATTGATCCGAGCTGCCGCAATCGGGGTTGCTTAAAAATCAAAATAGCACGCTAATTGGGTGGGCGTAGGGGGAAATAAGGGTACCCGTGTATAGACAAGACGGCGGCGCGTGTTGTGGGGGCGTTATTTTTGAAAAATCGGCTATATAGCCGCCACAGCACCCTGGCCAGAAATATTCATTATCGTCTTATCGTGTGTTTGAGCGCAAGTGAAAACCGTCTGTAGCTTAGTTTCTTTGTCGTGCATTATCGTCGGCATCTGGCTCGGTAAGCCGTTGTTGGAAATAACGTTTGCCGAATGGTTCACAAGACCAGACGTTTGAGCTGAGGTACCACCGTGTAGCCGGGGTACAGACCCCATGTTTGGAGCAAAGCGATTATTATGTCCGGGCAGTGACACTCTACAATTATTATCGGGACTACCCGCTCCTGTACCGGGGCTCCGTTGTCAGGCCCTGTTTAGAATTTGCAATGGTGGGGACGTGGGGTGGAAATGTCTGGGGTGAGTTTCCAAAAGAGGTTAGTGGGGTGGTGCTAGTTGAAGAACGTTCGGTGGAATTGTTAGGTGTAAAGTTGGAGCTGAAACGGGTAACGAGCTACTCATGGTGGGGGAACTGTGTCACTTCCGAGACATCTCAAACGGGTTGCTTGTGATAATCCTAGATGGATACGACACGTCCAGTATCTACACACCCAGTATCACACCGACCTAGGCCCGTGCCCCTGTGGAGCGCACCCCAGATTAAACCTGTACATGTGACATGTTGGAATCCACATGGCCGATAACCGTATGTGCTTGGTGTGGCCCTCCGACGTGTCCTAAAACAGAAGCCAATAGAGACCGTGTGGAGAGGTGTCAGGTTCAAAGCCGCTACTTGTACGCGTCTTGGTAGCGTCAATCTGAGATTTATTTTAACGGAATTACCACCGTCTGTAGCCTCACTTGTTCCGCCGACCAGAGTTCCGGCTTTTGCCTGATTTCGGATTACTCCGTGCGGATTCCGCTTCTGCGGATGGATAAATGGGGACATGTCGGGATAAATTACCATGCAAAAAGCCGGAGGGAAAAACCTGCGAGGACAAAAGGAAGCGAGGTAGCAACCGCTAGCGGAGTCCGCAAGCGCCGGCTGTCGACTATGTACACTTTGCCCACCGTCTGGGGCGTCATAAACTGCCGTTTTCTCCCAGCCGACTATTTGCCATTTTGTAAAATCCCAACAAACGAGGCTCGGCAGGACTAAAAAGGGTTCCCTAAGATGAGTCGTTTTATTATGGACAATATAGACGACCTCGTAGCACATGTAAAAATGGACCTTGGTATGACTCACGAAAGTGACTTTTGATCCGAGGCCGATATCGCACGCGACACTTGTCGTCGCAGATCCTAAACAGGTCCCTGACGTCATCTTGCTGCAAATGTCCAAACTCCAAATCCAAAGCATACAGGGCAAGTTTGCTAAGAGAGGTTTCTAAGTGGCCCATTCAAGGTTTTACGAGACCCTTGAAGTTGAAGGCATAATAGTTCCGCTCGTTTCCAACAGGATTAATTTCACGTTGAGTTGAGTTCGGCTGCCGGCTCAAGTAGGAAGTCTGAAAGTATAGGCTGAGCGGCAAAAAGCAAAAGCAGCCATATAACCGAGCGAATTTATAGGTAGCAGCATTTCATAAGACAACCACCACACCATACCTCTCAATTGAGCTTTACTTGCGGTCGCTCTTTCATGTTTGGTTGGGGAAAAGAGTTCCGTGTTTCTCCGGAAAACATTAACCCAGTCTCTTGAGGTGGAGAAGTCTGTTTGGAGGGGAAAGCAATGTGGATAGCTGTGGTTATCGGATACAAGGAGGACTTGTGGGGAGATGAGAAATCAAAGTGTAGTGACTAAGTGTACGGTGCAATAGCGGAGATGCTATAGTGATATTCTTCAAAGCCCACCCAATACAGCCCATTATTCTCGAGCCTGTGATTTTTTGTTTCTGGTTGTTTTTTCCGACCAAAACCTTGAGGTTGGAGAAAATATTGGGGGACCATAGCAAGAGATCGAAAACACGGCTACCGATCTGAACTATGGGCTCTGCCGGAGAAATGCCGTATGTCCCGCGCGTTGCCTTGCCGACGCCCAAACTAAATCGCCAAATGTTGCTTCTCACGGCTCGTGGGGTAAAAGTGCATGGAAAGGCGTTCAGAATGAACACACGGCACCCCCCAAAGTTGCAGCGTAGTGTGCTAGAAAACATAGAAAGACACACACGGCTTCATTTAGGCGGGAACCTTACCCTTGACGGACTCCGCATTCCTCTTTGGATGTGACGTATGTTTTTATTACCGTAACATTCTCCCGGGTGGGGTTGAAACAGGGTCAAGTGAACGTCGTGAACGTTACAGGGTTAATAGGGGTGCTAGCGGGTGGAGGAGTTTGGTGGGGTGTATCACGAGTACCAGTGCAGTAGTACATTCCGTATTTATCCTCATATCTTGGCTCTAAGTGCTTCTATATACGGCATGTATGACTGCAGTTATACACCCATACATCGCCACGATTTTGTTCACAATGTCTCACTCATCTATACCCTGGATAATATTTTTCCATAACGCCCTACGCGAAAGAACGCGTATCTGAGACAGGTTACATCGGCGCTACAACCGTCAGTTGTTCCGTGCTATTACATTCTACCAGGTGTTATAGTTTGAGATTACTAAAGCTCCACACATTCATATAATAAATCATTCATTAGTGTCTACTCGTGTATATTTTTAATGCAAACTCTCCTGAGACCCAAACTGATGAGCCAGGTCGGAAAAGTTGGTGCCCTCATTGAGCACGGAAAATCGTCTGTTGGGGTTTTGACCGGCAGGCTGGCGTCGACGAGAAGTAGGAGCCTGCATGAACTCCAGCGAGTCCACCGTAGAAGTGGACTTGGACTCGGACAGAGTCAGGGAAGCCAGATCGGGAGCTTCCAGGTGGCTAGACGAGGGCGTAGAGGCTCCGTCAACCACCGTAGTAGATGCACCGTCCAGACTACCAAACACGCCATCGCAGTGGATGATGAGCAGCTTGAGAACGGTCTGCATGCTGCTCAAGTCGGTAGACACGTTGGACGACGCGTTGGGCGGCAACAAGGACATGGAGAAGACAATGGCCAAGTTCACGGCATGCATTCGGTTCTGGTCGCCGTGGGTGGTCACCATGGACAGATGCTGCACCAGCCGTCTCAAGAGGTTGAAGTTGGGAACAGGCATCTGGTCTGCAGCAGCTCGAAGACCAGCCAGATCGGGCTGAGAACCAGAGGTGGAAACCACAAAGTCGGGAAGCAGCTCCAGAGGCAGTAGAGGCTCGGGCATTTCTCGCAGATACAGCTTGAAACAGCCGGCCAGGGTGTTGACATCGTACCATCGGTCGTCGTTCATATCAGGGCGCTCACCGTTGTCAAAAGCTGCCTTGAGAGCATTGACGTTGTTGAGAGAACCGGAAATTCGGTACAGTCCAACCTCATCCAGACCTCTGGCCTCAATCTCGTTGAGCAGAACCTCACAAATGTAAGGAATGGCAGACTGCTCTCGTTCACAAACCACAGCCACAGGCACGCCAAACACTCGGCCCATATGTCGAGTCTGGTTGGTCTGAGGAGCACTGTTCTTGGCTCGAGTCAGAGCCTTGATCCAGACCTCACTGTCGGCCTCGGAAGCGGCCTGGAAGGAGTACTCGCCGGACGAGTCGACAATCTTGAACATGGACTTGGACAGAGCATGAACAGGGAAGATGTCAGAGTGGCCAAGAGGGATTGTTCGGAACGGCTTGACCTTGTCAACTGAAAAGGTGGGCAAGTCAAGAGGATTGATACCGGAAGCCTCATGGGGTGCAGGAGGAGTCCAGGAAGAGCCCAGAGCCATGGAAATGGGTCGCACGGCCTTGAGGAAGCCTCCAAGACGCGACTTGCCCCGCTTCTCCGAGTTGGAGGCAGAAGCAGGCACTCGAACGGCCTGCTGGCGCTTTCGCTCGAGAATCTCTCGCTGTCGAAGATCTCTTTTGACCTTCTCCAGCTCGGCTCCAACACACTGAGTGAAGACTCGGCTCTTGGACTTGCCATAGGTCTTGGCCTCTCGAGCTGCATGCTCCTTGGTGATCTTTCGGTCAATGATGAAGGAGGACTTGGACAGGTTGACCAAAAAGCTCATTCGCTTGGTCTGCTCGGGCAAGTTCATGTCCAGCTGCTCGTCCAGAGGCCGAATGTCACACACGTTGCCCACCAGGTTGTAGGCATACCGCCGCTTGTCAAAGTTGATGAGCTTGGGGGTCTCCACACACATGTTGGGCACGTGGCAGGAAGCTTCCAGCATTCGCTCAATCAGCCAGCCCACACAGGGAGTCAGAGGCTTGTTCTGCAGCTGGCCATCAACATAGGGGATGATGGACTCGAGGGAGTCGGCTGTAGAAGAGCCACACTCCTTGGCAGCAGCAAACCACGAGCCAGTGAACATACGAGACTCGGGTCGAATCGCTGCAGACGCCAGTGCAACCTCCACAAAAGAGGGAATGGCAGGAGCCACTGAAGGAGACAGGGGAGGAGCTCCTTCCTCTGGATCGACAGTGGGAGACATTTCAAACACCCTGGCACTCTTCATTCGTCGACGACAAATGCCAATACCCTTGAGCAGAGTCTCCATTCGAGCCACTCGGATCTCCGGTCGAATGGTGAGATCCGTGATCTGAGCACTGAGGTAGCTCACAAAGTTGTGATGCAGACGCAGCAGCTCCTGCACGGCAAACGGCAGGTTCAGAAGCACTCGATCCTCAGGCTTCTCCCGGTACAACGTCTCAAAGTAGGTGTAGACGTTCTGCACCACCACCTCGTCTTCAGTAGCCATAGAGGGCGTTCTGAAGGAGAAAAAGCCCATGAGCTCGGCTCCCTGCACTTCCAGAGCCTCATACAGAGACATCCAGTCCTTGAGAGGAACCAGGGCAAAAATGTGAGCAGCCATCAGGTCCACCTCCGAGATCCAGGCCTCAACGTCACTGATACCACAGTTGATGGGCATTTGAATGTACTTGGAAGAAGGTCCAAAGTAGGGGATCTTGGGAGGAGCACTGACGGGCCGGTAGCTCTTTTTGATGAACAGCTTTCGCAGCTTCTTGTGGAGACTCTCCAGAGACTCCCGGTAGAGCACAATGTCGTCATTGTCAGACATGACACTGCCCCATCGGGAAATCTCCACCTCCAGGGTCGCCAAAAAGTCCAAAAAGAGTTCTCTCACGGCGTACTCGTTGACAAAGTCGATAAAGTACTGAGAAACCCACAGGAAACAAGCCTCGAGGATTCCAATCTGGATCTGGGCCATGAGACGGTACTCGGGCTTCTTGTCAGACGAATGAGACGAGTCCCAGTCAGGAAACTTTTGGTCAAAAGTTCGAGCCACCGAAAGAGACGCTGAACCGGACTGAGCGCCAACAAAACGACGTCGGAAGGCGTCCAGCAGCTGGGTGGGCGAACAGAAGGATCGGAACGTGGCGAAAAACGTCAGTGTGTACAGATCCATGTCCATCTTGACTCTGGGGGCAAAGTGGCCCACTCCAAGAATCAGAATGTCAATGAGTCTGTCCAGAGAAGCAGCCTTGACCACAACAATGGGGTCAGAGCCCTCGGGGCCCTGGTTGACCACCTTGAGCAGCACCTCGTCTCCCTGAATCATGCCCGCTCCAACATTCATAATGTCACGCAACGAGCCAATCAGAGGGTGCTGCTTGTTGAACTGGCCCACATACCGTCGGGCAAACTGGTCCACCTCAGTACCAGAAGTACCAGAGGGCAGAGACCGCAGAGGCGATGAAATGCCAGTACCACCTCGTTTGGTAGGAGAACCAAACCCTGCCAAAGTGAGCAGATCGGCCTTGGAGAAAAGCCGATACGACGGAGTCACGTCCGTGAACACAGTGGGCAAGAAGCTGCCGGAGAGAAGAGGTAGCTGCTGTGAGTAAAAGTGGGGCAGGTACCGTCCGCTGAAAGAGGGCTCACATTGAAGAGACATCTTCAACAGAGCCTCAGTGGGCTCCTTGTTGGACACATGGAAGGGAATGTTGCCCTGAGAGTGTCGGTTCAGCAGGTAGTACAGCATTCGCTGCAGAGCCGAAATGGGTTCGGCAGCAGAGTCAAAGCTGTCAATCTGAGGCACCTGGTCCAAGTACGTCTGCCACCGCTCAAAAGCCGTTCTGATACGGTTCAGACGAGACTCGCACTGTCGGAAAGAAGAGCCATCTTCATACCGAACACACAGGTCGCCGAAAAAGGGAACGACTCGCTCCTTGGGGTAGCTCTGACCGATACCCTGAGGGGCCAGAACATGGTAAGTGGACTTTCGCGACATGTCCACCACTCTGAGACGTCGCTCCAGGTCAAACACCACCGGAGCCCACTCCTTTGTGACCGAATCCTTGATCTCCGTGGACACAAAGCCCCATGAGTCTCTGAGTCGCAAAACAGGAGGCGAGCAGACAACACCTGCAATGCCCAGCCATCCTACCATATCACCGCAGTTCTTGAGTGCGTTTCCCAGCGAGATCCAATGCGACAGCAGCTTGCCTCTGTAGGCAGACGAGACTGCTCCAGAGCCGGAAAACAGGTGCTCCAGCAGCACTCCTCCCAGAAAGTGGACGGACAACGAGTCGAAAATGAGCGGGTTGTGGCGCCAGTAGTTCCATCGGCCTCCAAACAGCAACGACATGTCCGATGCTGGCGACCATGCGCTGGAAAACTGCAGGTGGAAAAAGTAGACCTGCGATGCGAGAAGATCAATGCTAGTGTCGAGAAACAGGTCTGGTGGAAGAGTCGGGGAACCTGTCGACGAGCCGAATTGTGCAGAGTGTGGCGACGAATGCATGGATCCGAGCGCGTTGTTTTGCTGCTCGGTGGACACCAGAAACGATTGCAATCGCTCGTTGACGGATTCTGGTAGTTTGGGCTGGACTGACCATAGGGTGCCTTCTCGGCTGGGTGTGAGTAGATCACCCATGTGGCGCTGTTTTTTGAACACGCTGACCTTGAGATCGGTGCTGACTTGGTCCGAAAGCGCGCCAATGCCGTCAATGAGCTTGAGGAGTGCCGAACAAATAGACGTCTCCAGCAACATGCCTGAAAAGTCGTCCTGTACCTTTCTCACGGCCATGGCTGCTCGTGCCACGGCTCGCTCCTGGTACCGAGCTAGGCTTGAGCGACTATCTCTCACCGGCCCGATGATGTACTCACACATTTTGTCCAGAGCATACACCACGTCAGTAAACAGCGGCAGCACATAGACTATCGATTCGGCGAGAACATCGTCGTCGCCAAAGAGCAGCTGGTGGCACACGGCCTCCACGGTGCCGCCCACAATGCGAGTGCCGCTGGGATCAAGCTCTAGAGACGGATGGGGCTCTGCTGAGACATGTGACAGAATGCCGTCGGAAACTGGGGCGGCGTTGAACGGTGCTGAAATCGCCGTGTGTGTGGACTGGTGGTGTGTGCGGGGAGCGTCTGTGTCGAGATATCGTGTCGAGAGGTCTGACGGCGGCTTGTAGACCAGCAGCTGGCCGTTTTTCACCACTCCGCGAGACAAGCGCCATTGTGCGCCTGGCGTAAGCGAGTTGTTGAGCCAACCTTCGTGTTCCACTGTGTTAGTTTGGACCGGGCTCTGATTCGAGGTGCGGGGATACATACTGTCGTGTCTGGAGTTAGCGGTGGTTGTGTGTGAAATTGTGTGTAGTGTGGTGTTGTGTGGTGTCGTGTAACGTGCGGTTTCGCGAGACTCATCTTCGCTGGGACTGCAGATTGTGAGACGGCTGGCGAAAGCTTAACGCGTTTTCTCATAAAAAGACCGTGCATCGTAAACCAGGGGTAAAAGGAGAGTGTCTATAGCCCAGACACAAACCACGCGGGACTTGCCCACACACACGGGGGAAATTGATAGTACTCACTTGGACGTCACGATTCCGGTGAACGGGTTGCGTTCGGCGGCCTTGGGCGCACTTTTGCTGCTGTTATCCGATTTAGCGGATTTCACACTGGCCACCTCTTGTTTAGAGTTTGCCACTGACGGGTCTATTGGGTTAGGATCTTCAAGGGGTGAACGAGGGCTGCTTGCCTACCTCGGCAATAAAGGGCGAGGGTATCGCAGTTTGGCACTGGAGCTTGCGGAGCAGACAACAGGGGGCATGAGCTGGAAAACCGTTATTTTTACGTCGTAGCGTGCTTTCAGTTGGACGGCCCCAAATCTCTTGCCCCTTAAACTCAATGCATTGAGGGGCCCATGTCCCTGTGTGCGGATCTGGTGCCAAACCATTGTGTGGATCTGGGCAAACCCGATCGCGTTGTACATTCTCATACTCACGGGAAAATGCGGTGGAAGCTGTCAGAGACGTGTCTGACGTGGATATGGAAGGCAGAGGACTGGAGTTAGCGTCGTTTCTGTCAAAGCAAAAGCAAAAAAAGCAACCTGCTTGTACTGTTTAGTGGCTCGCGAGGGTACGCTGTGAAATGCACACTTAGCTAGTGTCAAAACACGCGCCTGTATACAGTATCTCTGGAAGATCGGATCAAGTGTAGTGCAGTATTTTTAGACACTTTAAGATCTGAGACCGATGGCTGCTGTGGGGCTGTGTTGCAAAATGTAGCATGGGGGCCTGCATCCTTCATCCTTCCTTATACTTACCTGTTGAGAGGGTCGACGTAGTAAGCGGCTGAGTTAGTGTCTTGTGCCCCAAAAAAATAAAACGCAGTGGGAAATACTCACTAGACCCAGATTCATCCGACGCAGCCCTGTGGTGCGCCGCGTTCGGGTGGGGCGGTCGTATTTGAGCCGTGGTGGTGGTTCGTCTCGCGCTTCCCGCGCTCTTGAGCTCGCGAATATCACGGAGAACCTCTTGATCTCCCATCCGGATGTCTTCTCGCATGGATCGGTTCTCGGCAGACGAGAAGCTGTTGCGGGTGACCAAATTGTCGGATCCCTGGTCGTCATTGAGCTGGCGGTGCAGCATTTGCTGGTAGTAGTAGTTTTTCTTGTAGTCCGCACGCGGCACGATGGGTGCGGGATCATGTCTGGTAGCAGTGGCGTTTTTGCTAGGCGAAATGGGCGGCGGAGTGGCCGGCTTGGGGACCATTGCCGACGACGATTTCTTGCCCCATCCCATGGCGATCTGTCGCTATTATCGAAAAGTTGATTTGGAGTTAGGGGGGTGGAGTATTAAGGTGAAATATTGTCTCATGCACCATTTTTCCTTATTACGCTATGGTGTGGTTTTGGGACCCGCTTGTACGGATAGGGGGTACGAGATATTGGCCGAGTCCGTCGGCGGAGTGGATCCTGGAGGGAAAAAGCGCGCTAAAACGGCTTCTCTGCACGCTTCTATTGTCATGTATATCCAACGGCTGCTATTGTTTGACCCCCTTGTCAGCTGTCTAATATATACTATCGGCAGTTGTACCCATGTCTCAATTTAGCAGTGCATATCCGCAATTATCCTTTCTCCCCGGGCGTGGGGTATGCCCGAACGGTATAAACAGTGGAAGAGGTGGATGTGTAGAGAGAGAGATTATTTAGGAGGATATGTTGAAAAACACGCTTTTCAGGAATGTGAATAATATTCCGTCATAACGAGTACATCTGACAGACGCATATGCAGTGTGTGGAATGTGCCAGTTGAAGAGCACTGTGATAAGAAGAAACCCTTCTGAATTATAGCATATGGACTTCGTTCAGAAATTCCACCGGGTCTAAACTGATTGCCCACTCGTTGGACAAAGTTAACATATTTACAGTGGTCATCGCATCTGTCTCAGTATACTACGACGTTACAAGCATGCAATGCATCAGCTGGAGACTACGTTCCATACTCACATCCAAGTATTGATTATATACAAAGGCATAACATCTCTAACTATATACATACGACGGTTTACTTTCGTCGCTGGAGAACAACACCCTCGGCTCGCTTGGCAGCCAGCTTGGACAGCTCGGCGTTCTTATCGTCCTCCTTCTTCTGCAGCGCAGCGTCTCGCTTTCGCTTGTCAATGGCGTTTCGGATGGTATCTCGCACAGACTCCTTCTTGACCACGGCGCCGGGAGCAGCCTTGGGGGGCTTGACCATGTCGGCAATGCCGAGCGCTCGTCGAATGGAAGGGGTTCGAAGAGCCACACTCTGGATGAGCACCAGGAAACCGTTGACGAAGAAATGCAGCAGCAGAGCGGCGGGCATCTTCATCAAAAAGGGCACGGAGACCCAGGGAAGCCACTGCATGATCTTCAACATGTTGGGGGGAATGTTACTGGATCCCGTCTCAGCTCCGGACCGGATGTTGAGCATGTACAGGGCTGCAGTGACGACCTGCAGACCAAGGAATGGATCAGGAGCAGCCAGGTTGGTGAACCACCAAAGACCCTCAGAGTCCATACCGGGCACACCGCCAATCTCGCACATTCGTCGGATACCGAGGAAAATACCAATGGACAGGGGGAAGGTCAACATGGGGTAGAAGAGCTTCATCTGCGAGATGCCGTGCTTCTTGAGGATCTTGTTCTTCTCGAAACTGGCCATCTGCATCTCCTGCATGCTGGACACGGTCTTGAGCCTCTCGTCGAGATGGGCAATCTCGGGCTTCACAGCAGACATCTTACCCTGCTCGTTGGCAGAGGAAACAAACAGAGGGAACAGGGCAGCTCGAATAAGCAAAGTAGAACCGGCAATAGCAGCCCACCAGGGAATGCCAGCGTAGACATGGACGTGTTCCAGCAGGTTCAGGTAGACGTCAGAGGGCCACAGAGACCAGAGAGAGCTGGTAATGTCGAGCGACTCAAAGAAGCCAATGGTGTTGGGTGCATGGGTAGACACGGCGTCGGGGAACTGCTCAATGTGGGTCTGGATAGGAGCCACCTTGTCGAGAACCGTCTCGGTCAGGTTGGAGGCGGCATCAGCAGCCTTCTCGATATCGTGCTCGACGGTCTCAATCACCTTCTCGGCCTTGCCGGGGATGGTGGAGTTGAATCGCCGCTGGACAGGCTGGTATTGCACTGCCGGAAACAGGCTAGGTCGGAGGGTCTGTGTTAGTCGTGTAAAAAGCGTGACCAATGTTAGCCAATCGTATTGCTTGTGTCGCTTTGTAGGCTCCTACTCACCCTTCCAAGAGCCAGTCTTCGAATCATTGTTGTTGCACGAGGTGAAATTTTGAAATAACTTTATTTGCCCGAGAGGTGGTGTCGGGATGAAACTTAAGACGACGGCTGCCAATGGGAGTGAAAAATAGGGTGAACTGAGGAGGGAATAATAAAGAGCTGGGTATTGTTGCTTATGGTGATTTGATTCTAATATACATTTATTACAGCTCTAGTACACCTGTATATCGCGTTACTATCTCCGAACGTCCATATGATAAAGTTTGCTTAGTCAGTAGCCAGCAACTACCAGTACGTCTTCTTTCTACAACTCTTCTTCTGCTATCATATCGTTAATTACATACTGTTTTTCGTCGGTTAGAACTGGTTCTCAGTGGAGTCACCGCCAGTGGAAGAGGTGCCTGAGGAACCGGACTGGACAGTGGAGATAATGGAGTCCAGGTAGTTGGCTCCGGACCACTTCTGGTGGGTCAGCACGTCGCATCCAAGCTCCTTCTCCTTTCGCTGGACAAGATCAACATAAGCCTTCATTCCCTCGGTCTTGAATCGAGTGGACAGCTCGTGAGTAGCCACAGCGTTAGAGTGCAGACCAGCCAGAGAGATGAGCTGCATGACGAAACCAGACTTGGCCAGGTCCCAAACGAAAGACTTGAGCTGCTCGTCGGAGTAGCCGTGAGCAGACCAGTTGAAAGAGGGAGACAGGTTGTACACCAGCCACTTGCCGGGGAACTTCTCTCGGATTCGCTTGGCAAAGGCCTGGGCCTGAGCAAGATCAGGAGTCTTGGTCTCGAGCCAGATGAGGTCGGCGTAAGGAGCAAAGGCCAGAGCTCGCTTGATGGCAGGCTCAATGCCGCACTTGACGTGGTAGTGGCCCTCTCGGGTCTTGGGGGCGTCCCAGTCGAAGAAAACGTGCTGGCCGGCAATCTCGTCGGCGATCTGTCGAGCCTCAAAGTTGGACTTGCCCTTGGATCGAGACAGGTACTCCTGGACCTTGTCGGACTTGCCGTTCTCGGAGAGGTGTCGCTCAACAGCCTCGTCGTAAGTGAGAAGAACAGCCTCCTTGGTCCACTCGAGCTCGAGCTTGTTGACCATGTCGGCGGTGGCTCCGTTGGCCTCAGCAGTGAGCAGAACCTCAGCCAGAGGCTTGATGGGCTTGGCAACACCCAGAATGTACTCGTGATCGGAAGGATCAGCGGCAGAAGACAGCAGCTTGGCAGACTCGGAGTCGGTTCGGGCAATCACCAGGTTGGAGCAGCCCATGATATCCCACTGCATTCGAGTGGCATTCAGACGAGAGATGTGAGATCCGGTAGGCACAATGACCTTGCCAGCAAGGTGACCGCACTTCTTACCGCCGTGCAGCTGATCCTCCAGATGGATGGCAGCAGCTCCTCGCTCGGCAAACAGCTTGGCCAGCTTCATGACGGCAGACAGACCTCCATGGCCGGTGTCGGCATCGGCAATGATGGGTCGCAGGTAGTCGGTTCGGCCCTTGCCCTCCTTGTCTCGCTGGACTCGCTCCTCATGGGTCAGAGACATCCACTCGTGCCACGATTTCTTGTCATGCAGGCCCTGGGCTCGGAAGATTCGGTCCACCTGGTTGGGGACGGTATCGTAAGGGTAGTCTCCGAAATCAGGAGACACCTCGTTGGTGGTGGTCAGCAGAGACGAACAAGCCCAGCCAGAGATGTAAACAACCTCCTGGTGAGGTGCGCTCTGGGTCATCTGCACAGGGTCGACAGATCCGGTTGTGTGGACAGGGAGACCCTGCTTGCCTCGCTCGGTGAAAATGTTGAAGAGCTTGTCGGCCTGAACAGACGAGGCGTACTCCTGGGGAAGAGTTCCTCGGTGGATAGCGACCTTCTCGGCGCTGTAGGGTCGCTTGATACCCTCGTATCGGGGAGAAGCCCACCACTTTTCAATGGACTCGACCTGGCTCTTGAAGAAGGCCTCCTCCTCCTGGAGAGTGGGGTAGGGGAACTTTGAGATGGTGTTGATGTTTCGAGACATGGCTCGTGCGCTGTTGACGCTGCTGATGAAACGAGCTCGAAGCATTGTTAGTTTTGTTTTGCGTTGGAGTGCCCAATTCAGCAAGAGCTCGTGTTAAATAGGGCTTCGAGGAAAGAGAGTCTTAGAGTTTGCCGACTCGGCTTTCTCCACGTCCCCCATCTCCGAAACGCCTCGGGGGTCTGCTGACGCAGGGAAAACTCTCGCGTTTGACTAATTGAGTCATTCTGATTGTCCTGGTGTGTGATTCATCCGTGATTCATGGGTGACTGTGCCGGTAGCCGTCTCCTCCAAACATGATCACACCTTGACGGATACATGATCCCCACTCAAAGTTTAAACAAAGCAAAATCACATGGTAAATTCACACACGGTTGTTGGCGGATTGGGGGAGTCTACTGCACCATAACCAGATTGCTATAGAGAATTCTGAGCTGTCTAAAATCAATATATCATCCCTATATCTCCCTTGACTATACTCCTCACCACCCACACACAATGGCTAGTCTTGACCATGCTCTTGTCTATAGCGCGATCCGGACATCCGTCCTGCAGTTTGCTCCAGAAAGTTTGAAAAGTTAATGTGGGGGAATGAGAGCGAGTCGGAGGTGAGCCGGGCTTGGTGCATAAGCGTACATAAATTATCCGTTCACGTGACGTTAGTCAACTCGTTGAGGTTCTGACTGATCTGATTACTGATCGTAATGCTGACACATCCGTTTGTTTTATTCACGGTTGGGATTGTCTAAACCTTGGGAACTGACGAATAGCTGACAAAATTTAACCTTGGATATTTGGGTGTCATCAACGCGTCGAAAGAATAATGTGGAAAATCGAGAAAAATATGGCAAAAAATAAATAAAAATGAAAGAAATTTTTGAAACTGTTGAAGTGTGTTCAAACAGGTCCATAGTGGCCTTGTAGCATCTCTATAGTGTCTTGTGGAGAGTCTACTCCTTAAAGTCTATCGTTTCTTGTTTACCTGAAGGACAACTGCCTTGGACACGTATCTCTTGTTTCAGGAGGTTGTTCCATACCGGTAAAACACTTCCTTTAACCAGTGAAACCAGCTCAATACTTGTCCTTTTGTTCACGAACGCGACACCTGCATATCTCCCTCGGGACACGTGATCCGGGAATTAAGTTTCAGTGGACAACTTTTGAAGGTCTGGTGGCAGGGCCAAAAGTGGTTACTAGGCTATGTATTGTCGTATATCGGCAGTGGTGCCTCGTCTGTTGGTTCTATCACTTCTTAGACGCTTCATATCCAAATTTCAAATTTCAAAGACTGGAATGTGAGCACTCCATATGCTGCAGATTTAAGGTGTCTAATTTTCCATCACTTGGGACAATATTTCAGCTTGACGCGTCGGCCCTAAAAAGAGGGTCTACTTATGTATACCAGTATCACAAATATATATGTACAGCATACGAGCCTCCTATTCCCCCCTCAGGCACCCTCCCCCCTCTCCCCAAACTGTCATAATATCACTATCCCCACCCTACATGCACCAACAAAACTTGTTTACTTTAGCAGCACACGAAGGTCGCGTAAAACCCTAAACCCGCACTGCTCACGGTCGCGATAGGGACACTACGCCACTGACAGCTACACGATCCACAGCAAATGGTAGTGGTGCAAGCGACACTGGGATTCAAAAACAACCTCAAACTCCACAAGGACTGGCTTCTGCAGAACGAAGAGAACATTCCGAAACCCCGATCCGAACAACCTCTCAAACGACTATCTTTGAACCGCCCAAAGTCTCCGATTTCCAAGAAACGAGCCCTTCCAGGGGGTGTGGAAGGTGGTCTGGAGAACGACATGGCCTCCAGCTCAAACACAACGTCCGCTGGATCCACGATAGAGCCTCAAAAGGCAACTAGAGCAGTTACAGTGACTTCTTCAGGAGCATCTACAAGTTCAGATTCAGCAGGAGGACTGGCAAAGAAGCCGAGTATAGCTGCTCCTGTGGCACCGCGTATCACCGGAAAAACAGCTTCACAACTGCTGGAAGAAAATCTGTCTGATTTTGACATCGATATCTCTTCAGATGATTTGCCTCCGGCTATCCCAAGAAAGGCTACTCGCATAGAGGCTAGCAAAACGATTCCATGCACAATGCCTACGGCTTCCACTCCAAAGACCAGCAGACCAGTCACACATATACCCCCTGCATCCGAACTCATGAGTCTGCTGGAACTGTACAGAAAACTTCGACACAAGCCGTACGACACCCTGTTATTGGCCCAGATTGATGAGCTGGAGGCTGCTCTCACTCCCGACACTTCTGCATTCAACGTGGAGTCTTTCAACGAGGTGCTGGACACGCCGGCACGTCCAGCAAGTAGAGGTTCGCCAGCTCGTCCAGCAAGTAGAGACGATTCGCCTCAGGTGGTTTCAGACTCTGAGGCTGAAGACGAACTTCTGGAGATGCCTAGCAAGTTCAACGACAAGGGCAAGGAGAAGGAGAAGGAGAAGGAGAAGGAGGAGGATAAGCCGGTCAAGATGACAATGAGCAACTTGTCTGCTTTCATGGACGATATTGACATTGATCTGGATCTGGATCTGGAGGAGAAGCTCGACAAGGCCAGGAAGAACTCGGAACAGGAGAGACACGACAGTATGTCGTTCAGTGACGCTCTGGAGGACTTTGATGAGCCACTAGAACCCCCCAGAGTGACTCCAACGAAAGCTGTACAGGAATCAGAGCCTATTGAGATTGACAGTGATGATTTCGAGTCTGACTTCTCTGTGATGCATGTCAATGGCACCAACGGCCGAGATCCTGACTCATCTGCATTGAATCCGTTTGGTCCAAACAGAAATCTCTTCCCACCATCTTCTCCTACCAGATTCGATGATGATTTGGACCTACACGAGGCTCTGGATAATGTTGGACGGCGAGAAATTGGAACTTCGACTCAGGGTATTTTGGATATTGGACTGGCAGACGCAGATGACGACATGGGTCTATCTGACGTCTCTGACGAGTGTGTGGCTATTGAAGAAGACGAGTATCCATGGACTCAAGAGGTGTACAAGGTGCTCAGACAGCGGTTTATGCTCAACGAGTTCCGAGCCAACCAGTTGCATGCTATCAACGCCACTCTCAATGGTGATGATGTGCTTGTTCTTATGCCTACAGGAGGAGGAAAGTCTCTCTGTTACCAGCTACCTGCCCTGGTGAGTGGTGGCAAGACTAGGGGACTCACTGTGGTCATTTCACCGCTGATTTCGCTCATGAAGGACCAGACCGAAGCTCTCATGGCGAAAAACATCTCCTGTGCCATGTTCAACTCGTCCCAGTCTCCTGAGGAACGAAGACAGACTCTTTCTGCACTGACTGGAGGCGATATCGCTCTAGTGTACATTTCTCCCGAAATGTTTCAGCAGAGTTCGGTGATGCAAAACAGCTTGGCAAAGTTGCACGAGCAGAACCGGCTGGCTAGAATCGTCATTGACGAGGCCCATTGTGTGTCTTCATGGGGTCACGATTTCCGTCCAGACTACAAAGCTCTAGCCAACGTCAAGAGCCGTTACCCGGGCGTTCCTATCATGGCTTTGACTGCTACTGCCAATGAAAAGGTGCGAATGGACATCCAGGGCTGTCTTCGACCCAACAGACGGTTCTTCAAGCAGTCGTTCAACCGTCCTAATCTCTACTATGAGGTGCGGCTGAAGGACAAGGATGTCAACCACCAGATTGAAACCATGGTGAGAGGCCGGTTCAAGAACCAGACGGGTATTATTTATTGTCACTCCAAGCAACTGTGTGAGACCACGTCCAAGTTTCTACAAGGAGCCGGTATCAAGGCAGACTTTTACCATGCCGGTATGGAGACTGAGTCTCGTGCATATGTACAGGCCAACTGGCAGACGGGCAAGATCCAGGTCGTTTGTGCTACCATTGCCTTTGGTATGGGTATTGATAAAGCCGATGTGCGGTTTGTCATCCACTGCACAGTTCCTCGAAACATGGAGGGATACTACCAGGAGACTGGCCGAGCTGGTCGAGACGGGCTTCCTTCTACTTGCATTGTTTACTTTAACCAGAAGGATGCCCGAACCATGCTGTTCAACATTGCCAAGGACGAGTTTCTTGGTGAGAATGGAAAGGTGGACTGGGCTTTGACACAGCGACAGCGAACTCACCATCGTGAGTTGATGCAAGGAGTCATCAACTACTGTGAGAACCGAGTCGATTGTCGTCGAGTACAGGTTCTGCGGTACTTTGCCGAGACGTTTGATCCCAAACTGTGCCGAAACGCCTGTGACAACTGCAGATATGGCCATGAGTACACTCAGGAGACGCGAGATGTGACTGACGTTGCCAAAAATATCATCAAGCTGGTGTCAGACGCTACTCAAAAGGGTCAGAACATCACCACCCCATACTGCGGAGACTTGATTCGAGGATCATCTACCAAAAGGATCAGGGACGCTGAACATGACAAGCTTGCAGGCTATGGTTCTGGAAAGGTCTATGATCGAACCACCCTTGAGCGTATCATTACCAAGCTCATTTTGATCAAGGCGCTCAGGGCTCATACTGAGAAAAACAAAATGGGGTTTGCAAACACATATCTGCGACCGGATGGCAAGTGGAGGGATATTCTAGACGGCAGTGAGAGCGTGTCTATTGTGACTCATGTGCATGGTAAGAGCCGAGACGGAGGAGAGCGCAGTGCAGGTCTCCAGAGAAAGAATGGACGGGCTTCTGGCGATAATATGGGCTTTGAAACTGCAAGTTCGTATGCCAGAAGAACCAACAGTCTGGATCTCATCTCTTGTACAAACACAGCTCCAGCAGTCAAACCTGGAACGACTAAACCGACTTCTAGAAGCCGAGCAGCTCTTCTCAACACTTCCACCTCGAGGAACAAGGTCTCCAAGCCCAACAACCCGGCTACAGCAAAGAAACCTGTTGCTCGGACGCTTGGAACTGGTACTAAACGAGCTACTCCGCCAAAGAACGCTGCTACGACGTCTTCTACGACCGCTACAAAGGCTACTCCTGCCAAGTCAACGTCCAGCTTCTTTGATAGACCACTATCGAACAGCACTCTAACTGACAGACACAAGCGTGAAGCTTTCAAACGACTGGAGGAGGTCCGTTCTGATCACGTCAACGATAAAGGACTGCTACATCCTTCCAGTGTATGCAGCGATGACGTGTTGGAGGTGTTGTCGATTGAGCTGCCTACTTCCTTTGCGGAGTTTGTAAGTCTTCTTCCTGACCATAAGCCTCTCTATACTGTGTTTGTCGGGGCTCTCCGGATTTTGAAGCAGGAACGAGAAAGCCTTCTCAAGCCCAAAGGGGTTTCTCTCAAGGAACAGTTTTCATACACCTAGTCCTTGAATTGCATGATTGCATTGATTTATTGAATGAATTTATTTTATGTATATATTATTTCCGTTAGTTCTTCTAGCTATACTGTATCATCGTGGTAGACAAAGCGCGTCTGTTTGGGGTTCTTGGGAGCATGCTTGATGTATCGCTCATCATCTGGAGGCCGTTCGTCTCGCTCATTACTGCCCAACATGGACTGTAGAGAAATGCAAACTGACGCCACCGTCTGAACAGGCGTCCACTCGTCTCCTAAAATGTCCAAGCAAATATGACCGTTGCTGTAGATATGAGGGTGGATAGGAATAGGCCGAGTTGGCAGTTGAATGAACTGGACCTGCGGGCTTTCCACAGGGTAGTTTGCTCCCAGGATGAATTGCAGCCGGAACGTTTTATTTTGGTAGAGAGGGTTGTCGTTGTTGACCTGTAGATCTATCTGCCAGGTTTCCAAATCATTGGCTTCCACTAGAGTGATATGTGCTGTGTTAGAGGGTAGAAAAAAAACAGTGGTATACCTGGTACTCACAATTAGGAGGCGACGTCTTGAGCCGCTCTAGCTCCTTCATGATTCGTCGTTGATATGACATGCCGTGTTTTTTGTTTGTATGGTGTGCTTGTCCAAGTGTACCGTAATGCCGTAATCCAGGCCCAAGCTCAACTTTATCTTGCAGCTACCAAGTGTGCTTGACGATGCATGTGTAAACTGACACCGAGAGGGGTCACAGGGAGATAAAGCTGCAAGGGACAATCAACGGCGCAACCTGCTGAAACGAGATACAAACGGGTTGCGGTACAACTGGACCATGTTTAAACTCAGCAGTAGATTGGATTGATAACTCGTGTTGTTGATAAGCGTGTTTGGGGCGCTATGGGGCGCTAAGGTCACGTGACCCATGACGTGGTGACAAGCCAAGCACAGCAAGCACCCCCCTAGCAGTCCAGGGGGATGATGTTTGCTCCTGCCTGTATGGCTTATAGTGAGCAATTTAAGCTGGTGGTGTCTTATATCCTGCCCCTCTCCCAAAACTACCTTAAGAATCTTTCATTTTTCATGTACAGTGAATTTTTGTATTTGACCGCGCACACCACTCCACACTACAACTCCCCCATAAAGTTCACGACCAACACATGCACATTATCCACCACTGGTAAAGCCCCCAATTTGCATCCATCACACACCAGGGCTCCGGAAATAATGCGTCCGTCTCTAGGAAAGCGGTCGTCGTTCTCGCATTTTTCAACCGCCCAGCAGCAGCCGATATCGCCCCAGCAACAGCGATACCCGCCGGGCTGGAACCCATACGATGAGGAGGCTGCCGGGTCGTCGGGACCCCACTCACAGCCCAAGGCAAGTCGATACAGCGCGTCGGCTGTACCTGGAGAAGCATACATGTGGGATCAGCCACAGCAGTCCAACTCGTACGCTCCTTCGTCAGGTATGAAGTACGCTCCGTCGGATTACCAACTTCCACGAAGATCTGCATATTTCGAGTCCACCATGCCGCTGTACTCGGTCAGCTGGAGCTCTCCAGCGGCCGACGGTATGGCATGTCTCGCTGTGGGCACATGTAACGACGAGTCCAAGAACAAAATCCAGGTGGTGCACACGGAGGGCAATTCGTTCAACCTGGCAGCAGAGGCTTCGGTGCCGTATCCATGCACAAAGCTGGCGTGGGACTCGAGGCTAGATGCTCAGGGTAAGCGCCAGTTTGCTACTTCTGGCGACTGTCTTCGTATCTGGTCCTACGACTCGTCCAAGGGCTTCCTTCAGCAACGATGTTCTCTGTCCAACTCAAAGTCGGGCTCCATCTCGCCCATCACCTCGTTCGACTGGAACAAGGTCGCCCCGCATCTCATCATCACGTCGTCCATCGACACTACCTGCACTCTATGGGACCTCAACACGTCGTCCGCACGCACACAGCTCATTGCGCATGACCAGGAGGTCTACGACGTGCAGTTCACAGCAGGGTCCACGGACGTGTTTGCATCTGTAGGAGCCGACGGATCGGTCCGAGTCTTTGACCTCCGAGCCCTCGACCATTCTACCATCATCTACGACCCTCCCAAACCTCCACCACTGGTGCGTATTGCTGGATGTCCGTATGACGGCAACATTCTGGCCACGTTTGCAGGAAACTCGAGCAAGGTGCTCATTTTGGACATTCGGCAGCCAGGCATGCCCATTGATGTGCTGCAGCACCACCAGGCTCCTGTTAACGCCATTCAATGGTGTCCTCAGAGTGTAGTTGTGGGAGGACAGAGAAAGAGACTGCTGGCATCGTCTTCAGACGACTCGCAGATCATCTTGTGGAACACGGCGGTTCCGGGCGACTACCATCTGGACTCGGCCTTTACAGACTCGGCGGAAGTTAACAACATTTGCTGGAGTGCATCGGGAGACTGTATTGCAAGCGTTACTAACAAGGGCGTTCAGGGCGTGCGTCTTAACTGAACAGGAAATGGGTATATAAGGGGGTAGATGAGCTACTGTACAAGTAGGAGTTGTCTGTAAATAGAGTGCATTGTAAGACGACCATGAGTGTGCCAGTAGCTACTGTAGATGTCAGCGAAATAAGCTGAACGTTTAGATCGAACGCTTAGATCGATAGCAGAAAAATATAGATGGCTCTGAGAGTTATCGCACTTTGACTTCGTTATGAAATCTCGTGATTGAAGCGATTGCGATTAGCTAAGCCATTGGAGCTCTGTAGTTGAAGCTCTCAAATCTTGTTCAGACTTTACTGAAGTTCTACACTGAAGAGTAGAGATACAATAATGGACGTTCTGACTACAATTAGATGATTTTTTTCTGCTTCCTCAAAAAAATACCAGTGCATGTATCATACCCACCCCAGCATTCGCTTATTTATTTATTTTGACGCTTCCACATATCTGTCGGAACAGGCTGCTAAGCGAACTCTAACAAACCAGGAATGACGCACAGGCTTTTTGCCACCGAAATTTGAGTTTGGCGGCTTCTCCACTTGGACCTTCTGCACGGCCATAGTCAGGGTGTACATGAGAGAGAGCAAAAGAAACTATCCAGGTACATGATGTCTACATGCGGGGTGACCCCAGACAGGTTTCCAAGCCCCAAAAAGACGCGTTTTGAAGCGTTCAAGACCAGTGTGCGGACAGAGTCGGCTCCGATGCTCCGGAGAGCTTAACAAAAGTTACTGCGCTTTGGCAAAAGAGTTACCCGGCCGCATATCGACCGCCAGAAATATTTACACTTGATAAACCTCCAACAACCCAACCGTGCCTTTGGTGGATAACGGCACAACCTCCAGTTGGCCATGCCATTTTTCAAGAGTCTCGTCCGATTTACTCGAGACGTCACGCGGGACTTCTCCCGCACTGTCCACGAGACGTATGAAAGCCTGGCTTTCAGCATCTCGCTCCGGTGTGAGGCCCGACTTCAAGCCCATCGCGAAGTTCTGTCTTATGCTCGGGCAGGACGTACCCTGACGTTCCGTCAGAAGATTGATATGTTCAGCAAACACCGACAACATGCGCGACGAATGCACACCCGACACTTCAGTTCCAACAACTGCGCCAAACACATTTCACGAGTGTTTGAGACAGGTCACAACTACCAGCGCGCACCAGGCTGTAGAAAGCGTATCACCTACCCTCTGGCAGGGTACGCTATTCGACAGGCCTTTAGCTCCGTGTTTGAGAGGAAGGAACCCTGCAATCTGGGCCGAAGATTGTATGCTACAATGGCCATGCCCTGTAGAGGCATTCACGAGCTGCAAAAGACGGCGTTTGGCGGCAAGAGCATTGTCGAGGTGACCTCCCAGCTTCGAGTTCGAGAGCTGGATCTCTGCACTTCTGCCAAGGAGTACTTCCCCCGATACTTCCTCCCCGTTGAGGTCGAGTCGGTCACTGAAGAGGATTCTCTCTTCCAGTCCTCCTCTTGGGTTGCTTGTCTCGAGCCTACCGCTACAGGTACGTTTGTGGACTTCAACTTTGCTCCCCAGCTGTCTCTGGAGACCGAGCAGCTCACTACAGAGTCTCTGGATAAGCTCGAACAGGACCTTATGGCCTTTGTCCAGGAGACCAAGGTGCTCATCAAGGACATCAAGACCGTGTGCGCGTCTCTCGGCGAGCTGCCCGTGTCGGTCAACAAAAACAATGTTCGTGTTCACTTCCCCAACGCCGATGCTGACAAGGTCAACATGATGCTCAAGGACATTGGCGTGACCCGAGGCGTCATCACCGAGGAGGCTTCAGATGAGTCTAGTTCTGAGTCCTTCATGTCCGCTGGAATGGTGGAAACCAACTGGAACGAGTTTCTGGAGGGTTCTTCGCTCCAGCCTGCAGTGCAGGCCCGAACCGAAGCCATTTCCGTCTCGGACCTGTGTTCGACACCTCCCTCTCTGAGCGAGTCGCCGTCGAGTGCTTCTTCTTACTCTCTGAGCAATGAAAGCTCCGAGGAGAACACTCACATGGACTCGTCCGTGGAGATTGTCAGTATTTATTAACTAATGAATTGTATACGAATGTAATATGAGAGTAATTATCGTAGCTCCGTCCTTAAACTTATCTCCGCATCTCCGTATGCATCTGGGAAGACAGATGATGGCTGCAGCTCCGACTGGGTGACAAAGACATTTTAAAAATAGCTGGAGCTAGCACGAGGTCTAGATGCGCTGTATCGGGGATGGTAGCTTGTTATTATCGGCTTTGCCCATATTCCCATCTGTTATCGTGTTGTTAACTACAGTGTGTACGGATTAGGTCTGGTCCTTTAACAGCAACCTCATACGGGTTTATTGATGAATAATCACTGTAAAATGTAGCAATTGTGACCAAACAATGCCTGAATATACACAGATAGGCAATTACTCACCGTCTACACCCCCTCGGACTTAACGTCTCCCTTACCTCTTCCTCCTCAGTTAGGTCCCCATCTCCGAAGTAGCTGTCCCTGTGAGACAATAAATTAAGGTTTGGGTAATCCCTCAGGCAACTGGACTTGATACAGCACAACGTGACATGCAGGAGTGTCTATCAACCTCTCATACAAAGCCGGACCACACCGCACACCACAGTCGACCATGAGTGAGGTGAGTATAAAGCGACCCCATCAGCCGGTCATTGACAGAGAATCACCCTCAAACAACCTGGCCTTGCCACCATTGACCCTCCCCAACTAACCCCAAGAAACCCGAACTTGTATCCGAAACGGAATCTGAAGACGACCACAGATACGAAGACACTGAAGATGTTCTTTTGGGCTCAGAGGATCCCGCTATCGCCACCCACGAAGAAAATGTTGGAAATGCGTCCACAATCTCCATTGCCACTGCCAAAGCTGAAGACGATGACCTCCCCGCCACTTCCAAACCCACTTCGCCCACGTCACTGAAAGTGACACCTGGAGCCTTCCCTGGAGCTGCTTCTGACGACGAGCGTCCCGCCGTGTCGCCAGCAGGCTTTGTCCAGAGCGACAGTGGAGAGTCTCTTACTCCTGGAACTTTCCCCGATGCCACATATGACCAGGTCCCCTCTCCTGCATCATCAGTTCCTCCTCCTCCACTGCCCCATCGACCTGCTACCCATGGCGATGGAGGAGCAGCATCGGCTCGAGGCGAGACCCCTCCATCACTGCCACCTCGACATGGAGCTCCCAGCCTGCCACCACGAAAACGGTCTGCGTTCTCGTGGTTCCTGGGCAACAAGAGCCAGACGAGTCTCAAGAGCGAGGACAACATCGCCGCGCTGGCCAACAGTAGCCGGGCCAACGCCAGACCCGCCAAAGTGGACGAAAAGATTGTGGCCGAGGGCTACGGGCTCATGTACAGCCGAATGCAGCAGAACCAGGACAGCTTGAGCGAAAAGGAGGAACGGGAGCGACAGGCGGTATTGCAGGCCGGCGAGCTGCTGCAGGAGGACTTCCGACAACTGCGACAGAAGGAGTCGCTGGAGAACCCGTTCATTGACTGGGATTTTTGGAGCACGGTCATTGAGGACTACTCTACAGTCGCCAGAGAGCACCCCAAACAGCTCAAGGAGGCCATCAGCGCCGGTTTCCCCACAGAGCTGCGGTCCATCATCTGGCAGATCATCACCAGTTCCAAAAACGCAGCTCTACAGGACTTTTACACCGAGATCCTCAAGGAGAGCACTCCCCATGAGAAGGCCATCAGACGAGATCTGTCTCGAACGTCGTTTGTCATGGAGACCTCCCCGGACTCTCTCTACAACGTCATCAAGGCATACAGTCTGTTTGACCCCGAGGTGGGCTACACACAGGGCATGGCGTTCATCATCACACCCCTGTTGCTGACTCTCAGCGAAGTGGACGCCTTTTGTCTGCTGGTGCGGCTCCTGAAGGACTACGAGCTTAGAACCATGTTCCTGCAGGAAATGCCGGGTCTGCATCTCAAGCTGTACCAGTTTGACAGGCTGCTGGAAGACCAGGTCCCCTCCGTGCACATGCATCTTACTCGACAGGGAGTCAAGTCGTCCATGTATGCCTCCCAGTGGTTCCTCACTCTGTTTGCATACAAGTTCCCTCTGTCCATGGTGCTGCGTATCTTTGACATCATCATGACTGAGGGTATTGAGGCCATTCTGAAGTTTGGAGTGGCTCTGATCCGAAAGAACGCAGACACCATTCTGGCGCTCAAGTTTGACCATCTGCTGCCGTTCCTCAAGGAGTCCATCTTTGATGTGTACCGAGAGGGCTCTGGAGATGTTTTCCGAGTCAATGAGTTTGTTCGGGATGCTATGGATGTCAAGATCCACCCTCTGTTGCTGCACAAGTACCACGAGGAGTATCTCGAGATCAACCGACTGGAGCGAGAGAGACTGGAGGAGGTGGAGGCCCTCAGACTTGCCAATGGTCAGCTGACCTTGCAGGTGCGACGAATCGAGTCCACTCTGGTGGCTCTGGAGAAGGAACATATTGAGGTTGCTAACGAAATGGTGCAGGGCAAGGTCAAGCTGGCGTCTTTGCAGGACGAGAACGAGACCCTGAACATGCAGGTCAGTGAGATGCAGCGAATCACTGGCGACGAGGATCTCGAGGCTCTGATGGGTCTCAAGCAGGATAATGAGCGCCTCACGGGCGAAAACCAGCATTTGCAGTCTCAGATTGCAGAGATGCAGCAGGAGCTGGACGAAATGCGAGGCAAGCATGGAGAGCTTGATGCCCAGCACACTAATCTCAAGTCTAAATGGGGAGACATGCGCAAGCTACTAGACGCCATGCCCCAGGAATAGCTACAATAGCTACATAGTAAAGCAGTATCATATTTACCAAGACGTATATTTCAGTGACTCAACTAAAAGTGGGCTGTAGTTGTAGTGGGGTTTGACTGGTTAGATATTTATGGGCTGTATACAATGGTGTTATGATGTTATCATTTAGATGAGGTCAATCAATAGCAGGCTACTGATACATTCCAGCCTTCAACGTGATACGTAAAGCCTCCTGTGAGGCACGTCTGATAGAGGGTATAAAGTATGTACGCGTGATCAAACACATGACAGTGGCATTTGACACGACGCACGCGCGTGAGTAGGTATGGAATTTTTTACGGGCGTAAACAACATGATACGTTTCATACACGGTGGACAAGCGGGACCAGTAGCTCCTTTCTTTGTCTCCAATTTAATGTGCCTGTGACATCACAAGGCTAAAAGCTGATTTTACTCCAACTTACGACGGCTGCATACAGTATCAACAAAATGTGGGGTAAGATGCAGCTGACCAAGAAAGGGGCTAAGGGGCGGTTGATTTATCTGCGTTTGTATATATATAAATACGATAGCAATGGCTTGAGAGGTGCCAACTACACCTAACCAATGTCTCGTCGTCAGTCCATTACTAACCGTCCCAAAAACCCCCGAATGAAATGCCCACACTGCCCATTGGATTTCTCATCCTCCCAAGAGTTTGAGTTGCACATTGCTACAGACCATTGAACGCTGGAGAGATATTACAAAAAACGAAATCAATTAACTAAATGAGTACATATATAAAATGTAACGCGAAAATAAATTATTCACAAGCCCAAATGGCCCGCTAAGTAGCAAGCTCAGCACTGTCGACTGGAGCAACCTCAGTGGTGGCATGAGGCTTGGCTTGCCAGTGAGAAACTCCTCCTCGACCAGCCTCGTGGGCATACAGAGGAGGAGGCTTGGGAACGTCCTTTCGGAAAATGTTTCTCTGAATGTTGATCTTGAAAGCGTTGAGCTGGTACTTCATGTGCACTCGGGTAGGTACACTGAAGACCTTGTCAAGCTCCTCAAGCGTCAGGTTCTTGGTTTCAGGCAGGAAACAGAGCACCAGGAAGAATCCAACCACGTTCCAGGCTGCGTACCATCCAAAGGCTCCCTGAGGCTTGAAAGCAGCGAGGAGAGAAGGCCAGGTGACAGCAAGAACAAAGTTGAAGAGCCAGCAGACGGCAGTAGCAAATGACATACCGAAATCTCGGATGTACAGAGGGAAGGCCTCAGCTGAGTAGGTGAAGGGTACGGGACCTTCTCCACAAGAGTAGACGGCCGAGAAGAGGTAGATACCCAAAGCAATACAACCGACTCGAGCTGGCGAATTTGTAGGATCGTCGTCTCCGATATAGAAAGAGAAGCCTGCAAAGAGCAAGAAGATGGCCATGAGCGGGAAAGTCAGAAGAAGCAGAGCTCGTCGACCAAAGACATCAATGGTGTAAACAGCAGGCAGAGCAAAGACAAAGTTGATAGCTCCGAAACCAAAAGAGGCCAGAAGGGCCTGGACCTCTCCGAAACCAGACTCCATGAAAATGTTGGAAGAGTAGTAGGCAATGACGTTGATACCACAGAACTGCTGCATGAACATGACAATGAAGGAAGCCCAAGCAGCTCGTCTGTTTCGAGGCACAGTGAAGAGTTCAACAACCTGGTTTTTACCTCGTTTCATATCTTGTTCCTCCATTAGAAGAATGTGGGCATAAAACGTATCTCGAGCAGCTTGAACGTCTGAATTTCGGATGATCCTCATACTCTCATAGGCCTTCTTGACTTCACCTCTTGAGAGATACCAGCGCGGAGATTCTGGACACCAGAGAACCTGCAAACAAACAAAAAGGGCAGGAATCAGAGCGGAACCCAACATGAGACGCCAGTTGAGACCTTCGATACCGGATCTGTCTCTAACATAGTAAAAGGCAAGGTCCATAACATAACCCATCATGATACCAAAGGCGGTCCACATCTGCCACATCATGACAAAAGCTCCTCGAATCTTGGGAGGAGCACACTCCGCAGCGTAGACGGGCACAGTGGCTGATTTGGGTCCGATACCGAATCCTAAGAAGAATCGGGCAATGAACAAGTGCCACCAGTTGTTGACAAATCCAGACCAGAAGCAAGTGGCTCCAGACCAGAAACAGGTAATGAAAATGGTCCATTTTCGTCCAAAGACCTTGTTGAGCGGTTCAGTGAACCAGCAGGCAACAACTGCACAGCACAGGTAGGGAGCAGAGTTGACAAGGCCAAGAAGCCAGGTCTTCTGAGAAACAACACCAGCCTCTTCCTTGATTCCAAACTGTTGAGGGAAGATAATGTTGGCACCGTTGATAACGGTCTCGTCCATACCCTGGACAGCAGCTGCCAGAGAACAGCAGATGACAATGTAGTAGACCTTCATGGGCTGGTCCCACTTGTGGGTGATTTCTCGGCCGAGCCAGTATCTGTCGTTATCATCCAAAAGGTCGGCTCGGTTAAAGTTGGGATCTTGGGCGATCAGAGCTCCCTTTCGGAAAATGTCAGCCTTGTCTGCCATACCATTCTCCTCAGCAAAGGCAGTTGCAACCTCCAGCAGTTCAGCCCGGGTGAATCGAGTCAAGGGGTTTTCGGGGTCAAAGTCGAAATCGGCGTCAGTGAAGGTGTTCTCCTTGTGTTCATGAGAGGGCTTTTCGTGAAGAGCATTGTTGTCTGAAGTGTTGTCAGAGACATCGGGTTCCTGAGAGACCCTTTCGATCTCCTGCGGAACCGCGTCCTTTTCTGTATTGTACGCCATAGTGAAGCGCTCGATACCCTTCTAACACACGCGACACGGGTCTATATATATACACGTCTCAAAAAAAATATAGCAATTCGGAATAACAGCTGCAGCTACGAGACCGGCAACTGCATGCAAGGATCTGGGCAAAAGTCAAACCAAAAGGCATGGCACTAATAGAGTTCTTGGTGGTTTTCTCCAAAGATAAGAAGGACTTTCTGGTTCTTTGTGTGGTGGCCTTTTTAGCGCCCCCAGAGCATACCGGCTCCGACCCCACCAAACTTTCCACCATCCATTTACGCTAGTTTGGGAGGGTTTGGCAGGTAGCGTGGGGAAGCACGCAATGAGCTGCAAAGCTTATTTTTTTAGATAATGTACAACCGGTACCAAAAATGGGGTAAAAAAAAGTGTACTAGGCCGAGGTATGAACCCTGTCGTATTTTAACACCGATTACCGCTGGTTTTTGGTGCTATATATATCGATATCCGTGTCTCTGAGCTCCATACGATCGGCCGAGTTCATTTCGTTTAAGCAGGTCAGTTTGCGTTTTTGAGTTTGGGTAGCCGTCCCTCCGTGCTGTTGTGTGGGGAGATGTTCCGTATCAGAGAGAAGCCCAAGAAGATGCAACAGCGCTATGCTAGTCCAGTTATTTTTTTTAGCGGGTAGGTCCAAGGGCCACCTGGAACCCGTGAGTCAACGTCATGATGCATGAAAAGAGCAAAACTAGGCAGTTTGAGCAAACCAGGGGGATGCTATTTCATGGAGGGGACGCATAATTTTGTCTCAACTGTCGACTTTGAGACGCTTAGAGTTTGGGCTGATTTTTTGGGTGTAAAAACAAGACAAGAGAGAGAGAGCGGCACCACCCAAATCGGTACTCCGAAACACACACACGAGTCAGTCAGAGGTGACTTATTAGCCTAAGGTTATCTTCATGTTAAGAATGGAAACACGAGCTAGGAACGAGAAACGCCAGGTGCCAAGCGCGTAACATTGCTTGTGCAGGAGTATCTCGTTTTTTCAGCAAGATTGTACAGGGCCAAGACTTGATGGGGCTTAAATCTGAACTCCGTGGGTTGCTCCCAAACATGTCTGGCTAAGCCCACCCTAAGCTTAGGCACCCTTGATTCTTGGCTCGAGATGATTACGTCACTTAAAGTTGCTGCCTTTCTTTTCGACAGAGGAAAGACAAGAGAAAACTATAGCACGCTTCCCCACACGGATAAAAGATAGCACCCCGGATTCGGGCTGCCTCGGTAGTTTCTCTACCGGCTTATCTATGGCGGTTTTCAATGTAACAGTAATCCTGCACGGCTGTTCCTGTCGGAAAAGCATCTAGCCGATCCTCCGACTATGCAGCCGGCTACTTTATGGCAGAAAACAAGTCATCGGCCGCGTAAGTTAATGGTGATTAGGTTTCCGGAGAACGTGACCCGGATGTTATGAATCAAAGGGGACTAAGAGGAAGGAGTAAGGGGGTCTGGAAGAGCGGTAATTTATGGTACAGGGCGCTGGAAAGGGTAGCCCAACTTGGTGCACGGCACTCAGTCATCTTTCCATCCAGTATGTCCCGTTTTAGCTATGTCTCCACGCCTCACCAGTTAACCCTTTTACTCTGAGACAAACGGAATCCAAACACGTACAAAGAACCTCAGCCTTGCCGTCACGAGGACATTACGATAGCCGTGTGTTCCCGTTCCGAACGTTGAGCGTACGGTACGAGTAGTAATCCTCTGACAAGCACAGTATGAGTGCATACTGCTACTTGGCAAAGCAGGTCCATATTAATGATGGGTCCAGATCTTGGCATCCAAGCCGCGGAAAATCCGATGTTGTTTCATAGTGCTCATTTATGCTGCCCAATACGGAAGTATTTCATCTCAGCATCTGCCCACATCTTTCGGGCCTACTCGAATACACCGAAGACACGTAAGGTTGGCGGGGTCTTTACTCACTTACTGTTCTTATCGATAAAGATGAAACAAAGAAGTGGTCTTACCCTCCGTATTATCCAAACTCTTTGTATCAGACGTGGGGGTCTGTAATGCAATAAATGAAAGAGATCAAGATGTATCCCCAGAGATTGAGTAAAACAGAGGCGCAGGAACTAGACTCAGTGGTTGGTATTAAAAACTAACAATACTAACAATACGATAGTCTGTTACATCTCTGTACATCTCGCGCGGGGAACACGGAAAATTAATATACAGACCACCAGAACTCTGATCTAAGAACCTCATTGGATATAGATTGGGCCGAACTTCCCCTCCAGCCTGTTTTCTCCGTGTTCAACGCCCCAACATTCCCCTCCCATGCACACTAAAACAACTTTTTTTGTCAGCAACTGTGGATACCTTTCGGGTATGCCGACCGACTGAGGTGCCGTATAATAACCAAAAAGAAACACTGTCTCTGATGCAAGAAGTGTGGGGGGTGGAGTCATGAGATACTTCTTCCGTGTAAAAATATTGCAATATTATTTTGGACTCACCTGACAGAATAATAACCATTCCTGTGACACATCTAACATGTTGAAGATGTGTCACCAAGGAACATCAGAGAACTACCCCAAGGAATAATCAGAAAGCTTGGAAATTACAAATATATGATTCACACCATTAGATTCCTCAATCGCACTAAAAAAAGTGTTGAATTGATAAAAGCATTACTCACTTCCAACATCCCCTCATCTTGATCAAGGAATTGATCCGACCCTACATAACGTATGAAACAAAGAGAAGGATAAATTCTTTGACCAACTTTCCCCTTAGCACTGTTTAAACACAGGGGCACTGCTCTCCGCCATAATTATCAAGAAATACGACTCTGGGATGTGTGGGGTCAAGCCACAGTGACCAAACTTATGAAACTCGATGAATATCCAATGGAAACTAATAAAATCAGTTCTAGAAGAAGCACCTGGATTACAGAAGTTCCTCACAATTTTGACACTTCAAATACCTCTTCTGGTTATAGAGAAAATCGCCAAAAACCAAAATCGGATGAGTCAGCAGACCTATAAAAGCGGACCCCAACTTTTTCGGAAAAATAACGGAAAAATGCGCCGATGGTTTAGTGGTAAAATCCATCGTTGCCATCGATGGGCCCCCGGTTCGATTCCGGGTCGGCGCAATTTGGTTACGGCCATATCCTGGTGAAAATACGGCTTCCCGTCCGATCAGCCATAGTCAAGCACCAGAGAGCCTAGTTAGTATTGTAGTGGGAGACCATACGAGAATCCTGGGTGCTGTAATCTTTTCTTTTGTAAAAAGTATTACAGCAGGCGATGATGATTTAATAAAAAATTCGATTAGTCTTGAAGACACCTAAGTGGTTAGAACATTTATGTAACTGAGCCTTCATTTTTTTTTTTTTGCATTACAAGTATCTAATTATACTGAAAAATGACATCATTTTTTATATCTATGCTCAAGGCATGTGCAGGGTTACTAATTAGACGTGACCCATGTACGATACGGCACTGTAACTTATGATAACATGATACATTAAAACTATAGCTTTTGAATGATAACCAATAGGAGGTGGGGGTGGCTATGTGTCTGAAGACTTCGCCGTGTTAACGGGAAAACACAAGGTAAAGCTCCCAGGGTGGGCATGCTCCGTTCTGGGCTGGGTTCCTTGTGTTTCGTAGATCCATGATTTTCACTTATTTTAGCTCTTGCCATGCTATCTGCTGACTTGGGTTCTCATACTGCAATACAGTACTGTACAAGTACATATGATACGGTACAAGTACTGGTACAGTACGAGTACCTCAGTACTTGTATCAAAGTACAAGAGAAAGTAATGTCAGTTGAATGTCATGTGTATGGCTTGACTTAACGGCTGACAATGCCAAACAATAACAGACAATAACTGCCGATAAACAATGGTCAGCGGGTGTCACTGTGATGCTGCGCGTGCCATAAACGACACAAACACAATACTATCGCTTTTATTACACAATCGCTTTACAATTCCATCTGATAATATCTCGATCCAATTTCAGGTCACACTTTGAATATCCAAATACAGAGCTAATTATACACTAATTAACGAGCTAAAGTTTTAGGGCGGTTTCTCTTCTTCATAACTGGCTTGGATCTTCCACCTGCCCTTCTGGCATGCTGTTTCACAACCATACGCTTCCGAAGCTGGTACTGAACAGGAACAACAACACTTCCTATAGTAGCTGCGTTTTTGACCACTCCAGTGGTGGTTCCCATGACTGCTTCGTTGGTCTTTAACACCTGCTTGATATTTCCTTTAACAAGTTTCTTGGACTTTGCTCGAGAATACTTGTGAGAGTTGGCTAGCGACTTTTTCGCCATTCTGGAACGGTTCAGCTTGATGCGCATTTTTTCAAATGGCTTCTTTTTGGCGCGCTTCATCTTGCGTGAGGCATGTTCCTTTTTGTAATGCATTTTGTGGTTCTTCCAAAGGGTGAGGATAGCTATGAAGGCTGTACAGATGACCAACTGTGGATCAATTTTTTTTTGGTCAAAGCTCAAAAGGAACTTGACATAATCCAGTCTCTCCACTTTGGCAATGCGTTCTCGTGTCAGCATTTGCTGTCCGTCTATTCGATGGTGCCTTTCCAGATACTGAGACTCTCTACCCCAGACATAGAGAGATACCAGATCCATATACTTGAAAGACAAAGACTGGTAAGGCCAAGTGTTGACACTCAGAGCTCTGTAGACCAGCTTCTTGTTCCCCTCCCTCTCATTCTTGACAAAGTGAATGTACTTTTGCAGTCTCAAGCCCATCTCGGCCACCATATTGCGTCGATTGTCAATCATGGCCCATCTTCCCTTGGATTTCTCGAAACTGAAGAGCCGTTCGCCGCAATAAAACACATTCCAGAGTTTCTTGGTGAGATCGTCTCTCACAATGGTGACCTGTTGAGTAACGGGGCACAACGGGAGGACATCGCTGGAGTCCCCAGAGTTCTTGACCACATAAGCCTCTAGCTGCTTACCTCCATATCCGCATAAGAGGGCAGATGCACACAGAATGGCAGCTATCGGTACTATCATGGCGAGCAAGCACTTTTTGGTCCTCCTTACCCCAAATTGGGTGTTGTTGGTGTTGTAGGGCGTGGGATGTTGGGTTAGACTGGACCTACACAATCTTGCATAATCACGAGCTAAATAAATATACCCAGCAAAGCATAATTAGCAGGAAACTAGAAAAAGGGACACCAATTGCCACTTGTAAATGTTCAAATTGATCCTCCAGAAGCTCCTCTTAAGCACAACTTTCTAATATCTGGAAGAAAGCTATAACTAGCACACATCTTAGAGAGTTTAAGGAAGCTGGAGAGACTCATTGCTCAACTTACAAGCTGAATTCTTTCATTAGTCACTCAAACCGCCTCATCAATAATCTCACTTTGGATCCACTGTTCCTGGTTCAGCTTGGATATCTTCAGTAACCGTGATCGGTAGACCTAAGTCTACTTCTTCCACTTCTTCTGTACACTCTACCCTTACTGTCAAGACCACCTCTGCTGCTGCTCCTACAGTAACATTACTTCTGCTGCTGCTCCCAGTTCTTCTGCGGACTGTGGTTTCTTTGGCCTTTTCTGCGATGGAGACGACAACTCTGACTTCAACTTCCTTAACTGATTTACCAGTACCTTTTAATAAACGTTTATATAATGAAGAGCAAGATACTGTAACTACCCAATTGCTTGTTCACCGAAGGGTAAATAACTGGTCCTTCAAATATTTTATAGGCCAACTGCGACTGGGTGCGAGAACGTTGCATCTTGGAGAAATCAAGCTTCAGATATCCAAACCTTGCAAAATGAAAATGTGGGGTTGGAAATTCAGGGGCAAGTGGGGGCCAAGGTGGCAAAGTCGTACGAAAAAGGCGTTAACAGGGGAATCAATCACCAGAGATACAGTCATTCAGACGGATTGTACAAAGTCCTAAACTGTTCACCTGACAGACTGGCTATACGGTTAATCGTAGTGTACCGGAACTCGTACTTTCATAGGGTAAATTATTATACACGACCCGTCCTATTGTTCAGCCGCACGTCCCTACAACAGATATGCAAAGCACCAATCAAGGGCTGATCGACGGTGCACTCTTTTGAGCCAGTTGTTGGGTGCGATGAGGTAGCATGTGAATGCGGGGATACGACGCTGCTAAGACAAGTAGCTTGTGCCTGTTCGGATAGCTATCAATAGTAGCCTGTTCCGGATTCCGGTATCATTAAAATTGGCACTTCCCCTCAAATCGTCTTTCTTTCTGTTAAACCCGTTAGGACCGTTATGACAAGGCCGGGACTCGTATGCAGGTGACCCACAAAGAACCAATAATATTTCTCGTACATGCCATTCGTTAATTTGCCCACGTGGATTGTCTACAGAAATTATATCCGCCTGTTTAAGATACAAGTACGTATCTGCCCTATAGTTTCAGGAGCTCGTACTCGTACTAGCCGTATCTCGTTAATTCACTCTCATTTCAGCACGCAAGCAAAGATGCATTGCACGAGTGACGCAAATATCTGCCAAATTGGAACCGTAAAGCCGCACCCGCCAATCAACCCGTCATCAGGTACAGTATGGCAAATCTCCTGCATTTATCATAACTCACCAATAGCATCTCGCTATACACTCAAACAAGGGCCCTAAACGGTTTAACCTACGACTATGATTCCAACAGTGTTGCTCTCTCCCCACAAAAGTTTGTATTTCCCGAGGCTTGAGCTAATATTATGGGCCAATACAATCACCGATATCTTAGTATCAAACCCCTTTAGTGCCAAACACGGGGTAACCAAACTAGTCCAAACGGTTACCAAGGTACCAGTACCTCTCAAAACGGTCTCCAACCACCACAAAAACCTGCCGAGGCAGCTTTTTGACCCGCCCTTTTTGCGTTTCAAAATTTTGCAACCTGCGTCGCATCACCCAACTCTAACAATTGAGATAAAATTACGGCCAGCCAGTGTCTTACTTGTAGTCGCGCTTAGGGTATAAGACTACCTGTGCCGTGAACGTTGTGTGATCAAAAGCAAACAGATCATCATGAGTATGGGGACCCCGCACAAGACCCCACATGAGATCTCCAGTTTCTCTTTGTGCAAAATACCGAATACCGCATTTATGCCGGAGATAACCTGCTGAGGGACACTTTCCCCCGCTCTCGCTTAGGCTGTCTCCCGGTTTGGTGTTTGGACCACGCAGATGCAACGATAGGCTTTAACATGGTGAGCCCCTTGTCAGAAGTCTGCCTGGCGTGCCTGAAATATGCGCCATGAGTTTCAACGGTCAACGTAGTACCGCTACAAAGATGGCGTATTATTTACTATAATAACGGGGCCGTTTCCTCTCATTATATGCTCCTCACGAACAGATAATCACCATGGACAAACACTCTCACGCTCTTATTGTTGGCGCTGGCTTCTCAGGGCTGGCATCTGCCATCAAGCTCCAGACCGACTGGAACACCACCGACTACCAGATTTACGACAGAGACTCCGAGTTTGGAGGAACCTGGCAACAAAACACATATCCTGGAGCCGCTTCAGACATTCCCGCACTGTGGTACTGTCTAGCAAGTGACCCCAAGGTGGACTGGAAGGAGCCCTACCCTTCTCAGTCTGAACTTCGACAGTACATCAAGGACGTTGCTGAGAAGTACAACTTGCGAAAGCGAACGACTTTTGGCGCGGAAATCGAAAAGGTGGAGTGGCTGGCTGACCAGCAGATGTGGAAGGCCTCTATTAAGGACGTGGCCACCGGCACAAAGTACACTCATACCTCTCGAGTGGTGTTTATGGGCAAGGGATGTCTGGTTGTTCCTAACAAGTTCAAGGCGCCCGGAATCGAGGACTTCCAGGGTCCTATTATGCATACGGCCAAGTGGGACCACTCGGTCGACTACAAGGGCAAGAATGTGGTTGTTGTAGGCAACGGATGTTCTGCTGTTCAGGTGTGTGCTGCTATCGCTCCTGATGTGGGTACCATGACCCAGTTTGCTCGAACTCCCCAGTGGATGGTTCCCAGACCCGAGTGGAAGCTGCTCAAGAACATTGGCCAGACTTTTCCCTTCATGCTCAGCTTTGTGCGTTTCCTCATGTTCCTCACTCTGGAGGCCAACTTTTCTCTGTTCCGTGGAGGCTGGTACGCCAAGACTGACCGAGCTATCAGAACCTACGTGTGCACCAAGCTGCTCAAATGGAACCTGCCTGAAAAGTACCATGAGAACTCCATTCCCAAGTACGAGCTAGGCTGCAAGCGTATCATTTACGACTGTGGATACTGGAAGGCGCTGCATCAGAAGAACGTTGAACTGACTTACGATCCTATTGTTCGAATCACCGCAAACAGTGTCATCACCAAGTCTGGACAGGAATGGCCCTGTGATATTATCGTCGATGCCACTGGTTTCAATGTGGCTGCTTCTATGGGAGGTCTGGAGATTGTAGGAGAGACTGGCGAGAACCTGGTGGATTTCTGGAACGGTAAAGTGTCTGCTTACGAGACTGTCATGGTCGCCAACTACCCCAACATGTTCTTTTTGTTTGGTCCTAATGCTACTACTGGCCACAACTCTGTCATTTTCGCCATTGAGAACGCGCTCAAGTGGATTGAAAATGTGGCCTCAGATGTGGTCACTGGAGCTGCTTCATACGTGACTGTCAAGCCTGACGCTTACGATTCCTGGACTCAAAAGGTGCATGATGCTTCCAAGAAGATGGCTTTCTCCACTGGAGGCTGTGCTTCATGGTACATGAGTGCCTCTGGAGCTGGTCATAACGGAGTCACCTACCCCTGGACCCAGTTCACTGCTTGGTGGAGAGCTCGGTTCCCTGTCAAGAGCGACATTATTGTCAAGTCCAAGAAGGACGAGTAGGTTAGGAACATAAATTATAGCAAGTACATTCTTTTATACATGACCCGTAATAGCAATAGACCTCCCGCTCGAACAGAGTTTGATCATGATCATAAATCGGAATATCCAGCAGCCGAAAGATGGTGGGCTGACTCAAAAATGTAGAAAGGCAAGAATAACGAATCAAAATAAGTCATTTCACACGTGTAAAAGGACGACTGTGTCACCACTAAAGTGCAAGATCGAAGTTGGGGTAAAATCCGGGGAATGCAGCACTATCAAATATCCCTTGCATGATCTGCACCATGATAAGAACCTCATACGTCGGTAAGTTTCATATCTCTGAGGGGGATATAGACAAAGATGCACACACTGCTTGTGACGTGTACTTGACATTGAAAACCCGACTATAGCACAATGAGTGTATGATGGCCGATGTGAATATATTACCACGTGTGTGTGGCATATGACATATGTAAGTGGCAAACAAAAAAAGGACGTATTCTAGCGATAATTTGGGGTGTGTGTACGCTTCTCTATATCTGTCACAGTGGCTGTTTTGTTGGGATCTTTTTCCAACAGTAATCGTCTTATTCTCGGCATCTTCTGAATTCAATTTGTGATTATTAACATGGGGGTTTAGATTCTCCCCGCAAAAGGTTAATCTCCGTATGTGGATCTCGATGCTCATAACTACGCGTAGTTATAGGTAGAAATGAGGGTATTTTTGCTCAATTGAGGTGGATTTCGACAACTTACGTGCTTCTCGCCTGTTTTTCAACCTCAAAAACCTCAAAAAACCGTTCCTCCATAGTCGGCGTTTTCTTGACTCCGCCTTGCCGAACTCTCGCTAACGAAATTATTTGGCTGAAGCTTTGGAGACCAGACCCAACATAAATCGCGCGTCGATAAGTGTAGCGAATATTGGTCCAATTGACGAGAAAATGCGTCAGAATGACGAGAAAGGCGTGATTTGCAAGAATACATTTTTGTATGCTCCAAAATCCACCCATTCACTACTCTTTCCAGCCCTCCCTTGGTGGAAAGTAGTCTTAGACACTACCCCGCCATAACTGTAATTGAAGGGGGGTAATCACATTCCCTTTAGCACTATAAAGAGATAAGATGATCCAGCTCCTCCCTTCTTAGACACCAACATCTCGCAAAATGACCGAGCTCTACTCTCACTCCCTCATTGTCGGCGCAGGCTTCTCAGGCGTGGCTACCGCCATTAAACTCATCAAGGAGTGGAACAACCCCGACTTCCACATCTACGACCGAGATTCGGCCTTTGGAGGCACCTGGAAGGCCAACACTTACCCTGGATGTGCTTCTGATGTGCCTGCCATCTTCTACTGTCTCGCTTCAGACCCCAAGATCGACTGGTCTCACATGTACCCCTTCCAGGACGAGCTGTTCCAGTACTTTCAGGATGTGGCCAACAAGTACGGACTTCCTGACAAGAGCACCTTGAACACTGAGATTGTGGAGATCAAGTGGAACGAAAAGACTCGAGAATACACCACGACTCTCAAAAACGTCCACTCGGGCAACATCCACACCCACAGATCCAAGGTGGTGTTTATTGGACGAGGATGTCTGGTCACTCCCAACAAGCTCAAGCTGCCTGGTCTTGACAAATTCAAGGGCCCCGTCATGCACACTGCTCGATGGGACCACAAGAACTCCATTGTGAACAAAAACGTGGTGGTTGTGGGCCATGGATGTTCAGCTGTCCAGGTTGTCTCTGAGATCGCCCCCAAGTGCAAGACTCTAACCCAGTTTGCTCGATCTCCACAGTGGATCATTCCTCGAATCGAGAAGATTCTGCACCCGGGATTTATGAAGTTCCTGTCGTACATCCCTGGAGCCGTGCAATTAACGCGTCTCGTGCTCTTCTTCCTGCTCGAGTACTCCTGGACCATGTTCTCTGGAGCCTGGTGGTCCAAGATCGACAACCGAATCAAGGCCACCTTTACCGCACGATGGATGAGATCCAAGGTGCCTGCAAAGTACCATGACGTTATTGTCCCCAAGTTCTCCATGGGATGCAAGCGAACCATCTTCGATCCGGGCTACCTCAAGCAGCTGTCGCTACCTACCATGGAGCTGTCCTTTGATCCCATTGTCAAGGTCAAGGAGAACTCTGTGGTGTCCCGAAACGGTCTGGAGTACCAGGCTGACATTATCGTCGACGCTACTGGCTTTGATATCCCCAAGTCCATCACTGGTCTCAAGGTCATTGGAGAGAACGGAATCGAGCTGGACGAGTTCTGGAACGGACGAGTCTCTGCTTACGAGACCTGCCAGGTGCCCAACTTCCCCAACATGTTCTTCATCTTCGGACCCAACGCTCTGACTGGCCACAACTCCGTCACTTTTGCAATTGACAATGCTCTGGTGTATGTTGACAAGGTTGCCCGAGACCTGGTCTCCGGTAAGCCCAACTGCACTTACGTGTCTGTGTCTGAAGACGCGTACGAGAAGTGGGTCAATGAGGTCCAGGAGGCCACTGCCCTGACCACCTTTGGCTCTGGAGGCTGTGCCTCTTGGTACCTGGGCGAAAACAAGTACAATGGAACCACCTACCCCTGGACCCAGATCCGAGCCTGGTGGCACTCGCATTTCCCCAACCAGAAAGATATTATCCGGCATTAGCCCTGGTATATAGTGAAGTGATTTATTAGTTTGTATAAGCGTAAATAACTGTAGTAATGAGAAGGTATAAGGCAACTCCCCTCCATAAAATGGTGCTCTATCGTACTTGTAGAACACTTCAGCTACTTCTACACTTTCTTTTAGTTAGTCCAATAATATTATATGTATGGAAGGGTATTAATTACTGTGTACTGAGGGTAATCTAAACTTTATGGGCCAGACCCTCCTTGGTGAGAATGTTGAGCTGGGGGTCTCGGACGACCGACAGCTTTTCGGGCGAGTTGCCTCGAGCACCGTTACGCAGCTGGGTGGGCGAAACAGACAGAGGCATGGTGTTCATGTTGCTGGTCATGTTAGCTTTACGTCGGTTGACGGCGTTCAGCGCACTGATGATCTTGTCCTTGTCAACCAAATCAGCCTCCAACTCCTCAATGCGTTCTCGCTGGTATGCAAACACCTTTTCGGGCTTCTGGGCGCCAAACATGGTTTTGACCTCTTCAGCGGTGCCCAACTGCCGCTCCAAATGCTGAATGTACGACTTGTACTCTCGCTCCCGTTCCAGAGGCTCGCCGACAGCACTGGCCATTCGCTCAGAGTGCTCCAGACGCTCTCTGAGGATCTTGTTCTCGCTTTCCAGACGCGAGAGTCGTGACGTGGTGGGAATATCGTCAACAGACCGCACTCCTCCCTTTTTGAGCTGCTCAATTTCAGCACGAGCGGCGTCCAGTTGCTGCTGAAGACGGTCTGCTCGAGCGTCTCCTCCCAGAGTGTTTTGTCGCACGCTGACTGAGATGTTCTTAGTTCGGGCAGCGAAACGAAGAGTCTCCATAGCAGCAGCAGCGTCTCCATGAACTGTACATAGAACAGAAACAAGCGACTTGCCAGAAAGAGCAGGCTGCAGCAGTCGAGTTAGCTTGGAGTCTCTGAAGGGCAGATGAGAAGAGCCCGTAGACTGGTCGGAAAGACGACCAATAATAAGAGCCAGAGTCAGCAGCGACTTGTTGATGAAAGAGCCCTCCTTTCGTCGCTCGTCGTTGTCGGCAGCACGCTCAGATCCAGCCAAGTCACACAGGTATAGTGTGGCTGAAATTGGAGGAGACAGAGGGGAAGAGGAGCCCTCAACGGAGATCTGAACAACAGCATGAGAACGAGAAGATCGAGCATTGAACTCGGTTCCCTCGGTTCGTCGACACGCGTCTCCTCGCTGAACAACGTCCAGCAGCTGTGCCGGTGACGACACAAGCACCTCCTTTAGTCCGTATGCTCGTACTCCTCGAAGAGCGTCCTCTCTAAGCTTAATATCCTCAGACGGAGTATTAGGACTCAGCAGATCGTTGAGATGCTCATTGTAGATTTCCAGGTACGATACACGCACCTTGTAGTCGCCCTTGGCGGCAGCGGCAAACAGTGTCTCAGCAGACAGAGGGATGATTCCGGGGTCTGCAGCCGTACCCTGCATGCTGTGGGTCTTACCTGTGCCGGTCATACCGTAGGCAAAGACGGTGCCGTTGAAGCCGTTCATCACGTGACCCACCAGGTCGCGCACCGACCTCTCAAACACGTCTCTGTTGGCGCATCCGGGCGCGTACACGTTGTCAAAGGTGAACTCGCCGAGATCCGTCTCAATGCGGTTGTCTGAGAGCTGCAGTTGTGGCAGGGGAGCTCCAACTGGCGATCTCGTCGAGGGTTTGACTCGCACGCCCACTGAGATGGTGCCCTGATACGTCTCTCTGTTTCCCAGGGGCGTTTGGGGTCGTCTCAGGGGACTGATGTCGCCCATCCGGTTGGACCGCATAGACATTGTGGATGCAGGGCGTCTGAGCACGGGTGTTTGTGGACGCGACGGGGTTTGGGGTCTGAATTGTCTCATTGGTGGTGTTTTGCAAGCCGTGTTTTTTGGTCGTGAATTGTGGGCCTTATGCGTGTTGTGGAGGTTGGTTGAGATGAGCTGGGAATGCAAGGTAATTGGCGTTGAGTGGCTGGGTGTGTGAGTGAGTAGTTTTTAATTTCCGAATCCTTGGTCGCGTCAGGCTCGTTTAGAGATTTTCAAAAAGCACTAAAAGGGCTGTGGCGTGAGTCTGGAGAAGGGGTTGTTCTGTCGTGTGTGGATGATGTTGGCCTTGTTACGCGGTTGGGATGTTGTTTTTGCTATTAGCTTTGGGTCGACTTTTAATGTTGATCTTTTTCCCAATGGGTGCTTTTTTACGCAGGTCGCGCAGTAGGCGTGTATCCGTCGAGAGCCCCCTAAACAGAAAGAGGGGGGCTGCATACAAACGAACACGTAGAAAATACAGCGTGCGAGGTCTAACTTGTGCCCCCGGCTCATTTAAATTCTATTACCACGCCCTCACACTACGAGGGGGCCTGCACTTTTCTGACTTTACCCCTTTTATCGAGCATGCTCTTGTTAAACTTCCGTGAACCCAGGTGTCGCTGGAAATACGCCAGTAGACCGAGAGCAGCCGTTTCGGGGCGCCTAGACGTCTTTGCAAAAATGTGCTAACCTGACCAGTGTGACTGCTACGTCATGTGAAAATGTGTGGGGCAAATATGTGGTTTTTTTTGTGCTATATAACGCGCCTGGACGACGCGATATTCCCGCCCTCGGGGTGCATCGTCTAACCTTGAGCTGTCTCCTTGCAGGGTTGAGCTTTTGGCCCGGGGTTAGGGTTAGTCCCTTTAAATTAACACGTAGTTGGGTCATCATCTTTCTCACAACCACCACCAACACCACCCCCAAAAAAAACACAATGGACAAGCTCAAGGAAAAGATGAACTCGCTGCGGCTCGAGACCGACGCTGCCCAGGAGAAGGCCGACGAGGCTCTTGAGAAGGTCAAGGCCCAGGAGCAGGAGCTGCTCCAGAAGGACCACGAGATCCAGGCTCTCACCCACAAGAACTCTCTGCTTGAGGAGGAGGTCGAGAAGCTCGAGCAGCAGCTCTCAGAGTCCAAGGACGCCGCCGAGGAGGGTGCCGGACACGGTGTTGCCAACGAGGGTCTTTCCAAGAAGCTGGCCATCCTGGAGGAGGATCTGGAGAACTCTGACCGAAACCTGCGAGAAACCACCGAGAAGCTGCGACAGACCGACGTCAAGGCCGAGCACTTTGAGCGAAAGGTGACTTCTCTGGAGCAGGAGCGAGACGACTGGGAGAAGAAGCACGAGGAGCTGCTTGAGAAGTACAACGCTGCCAAGAAGGAGCTCGAGGAGATCACCCAGCAGCTCGAGAGCATCTAGGCGCTCGTCGTTCTACGATCCTCCGTTCAAGTTGTCAATGTGCAAGTTCAAGTGCAAGTTCAAGTCACCCACCGTGTTACCCTGTTCCATTGGATGTTTATTACTGGCGTCCTTGTGATCAGTATGATAATAATGATGCTTTAAAAGATTTGTGAATCGTAGAGACTGTAGACTGCTCAATTGACTGAGAAAATACGTGTTTTTCAACTTGCTGCCCTTGAGGCTCATGCCAGATCTGTTGGAGATGCATCGCAGAACAAGGCACGACAAAACACGCAAAACACGCGCGCATATTGTTCGAGAGCACACCGCCCGCAAACCGGATATTAATACAGACCCCACACAGCGTCCGTGCACCTCATCTTATACTAAAATACCACTGTACATGCCGTATCATTTGAATACACAGCAATTGGTGGCGTTGGGGGGGGGCCACACGTCCATTCTATTTTCTGATCCATGTTTAGCTCCAGCAAAGTTCGGGGTTAGGAGGGTGTAGATTGTGGGTTGAAACAGGGGTAAACTAGCAAGGTCTAATCGGACTGGATCAGGGGCTGGTTGCCTGGGAAGCCAAGCACCGCAAATCTCATTTCAAACGCGTTGATCTATATTTTTTTCGATATACACGGTGAATCTCAGCTCCCCCTGATTGACCATTCAGATGGGGGTATGTGGCATCATCACATGGTCAACTTTAATTTAAAGTGTGCATTGCCATGTTCTGTGAGCGTGTGCTGCGAGAGGAGAAATGGGAGAGCAAGATTAAGAGGTGATTAGGAGGTTTCCAGAATTTTGACAACGGAAGTGTGGAAAAGTGGGGCGTCAAGACTAGAACAAAAAGATATCTCCGGAAGCCCAGCCTATAGATATAAAGTGCGCAAAAAGGTTTTGGGTTTGCATGTCGTCACGTGACCCAAAAGAACGGCGATAACCTCAAGACGATCGATGATAGCCGTGGTGAGTGGTTGGGGCATTGACTGAGAGGAAAATGTACGAACTAGAAGTAGGGAATTTTTAATGGGGGTGAGTGTGTGGTATTAGAGGGCATTTCATGGGACAGTATTTTTTTTTTTTTTTTTTTTTTTTTTCAAATTTCAGAAAGCCTCAAAAAATACCAGATTATTCAAAGACCCAATGATACAAGCAAGAAGTTCCCAAAACCACAGCATAGAGTAACCAATGAAGGAAACACACCATGGAGTCTCCTTCCAGCTTCCACTACCTCAGAATAAGTGTTTACGCTAACAATAATACCAAGCCTTCTTATCATTAGTCATGCTGTCTGTCAGCATAGAAGCCATGCCCCATTAGAGATTAGTGTGGAGGGCGCAGCATGTTACACAGCAATACAGTCCATCCTCAGGCCAGCAACATGGTAAGCTGATAACCCAGTATACATACGTACAGCTTTAGATGCCCCAAAAATCTCCATCATGTGAGCTCCCCACTCCACATCCCCTCTCTAGCCTCTCACCTCAGCCACAGTATTCCCTCAGCTACACCTCAGTCTGCTAACACTATTGTCATAGGTGAAGCGGCTCAGAGGTCTTTGGAGGTAATTATATAACGTAGATGTCTCGGTTAACGGAGGAACGCCCGGATTAATGTAGCACATGCTGGTTGTACGTTCCCGGTGTGGCCTTAACAAAGATCCGATCTGAGAAATCAACAAACAATCTGATGGGGCTGCGTCTCTTGTTTGTTTGACACATTTGTTACATGCGCCAGTGTGGAAATGAGCCGTCCAGCCGACTTGTTTCACTCTGCTTTGTTGGGTGGTTAAACAAGAGGCGGCAAACACATGCAGCCTTCTATGACAGCAGAACTACGAAGAATACAGCCATGGAGAACCCTACAAGTGATAAGAGTGGAGATTAACCGCTGTCTCATTTCCTGGGCTAAACGTTCCATCACCTCCAAGCGGAAGCGGTTATTTTTAGTGCCCTCTCCTGTGGGTGGATGTCTCGTCGTCTGTTCAATCACGCCAAAAAAAGCCATAAAGTTTAACTACTCATTTCGCTCATTGGGGCATTGTCGCATTGCGAGATTAGTGCTTTATTATTTACAGTTCTCGAGCAGACAGCCAGGGTCTACAGAGCGTTGAAGCGGCCCCACCAGCTAGCCGATCTCTGCGAGCCATAGGTTTTCCCGGAAAGAGCCCGGAGTACAATACATTACCCCCCGATCAGCTCTACTTCCCCCCCACCACTTACCACCCTCTCTTCAGCATGCTGTCCATGTGCATGCATTATCAGTCCTAAACGGGAAAGTCTGATACGGTTCGGAAGCAACCCTTACCCAGTAACCCCGGTTGGGACCACGGCAATAACCTTGTACATATATCGTTGCTACTGTCCTTCTTGGCTTCCTCCATCATCCATCAGTTTCTCAGTGTTCAATTGAAAACTAGGACAACAACAAAATGAAATTCACAGCCGCTGTTTCCGTCCTGGCCGCAGCCGGCAGCGTTTCTGCTGCCGTCAACAAGTGAGTACAGTGATGCTGCCTAACGCCGAACCCCACATGGGTGGCAAAAGCACGGCATCGACTAACGACAAAAGTCGAGAAATGAGGGAATCGATATTTTATCGACAACAACACAAAGCACAACTAACAATAGGGTGTCCATCAACAAGATGTCCACTGCCGAGCTCCTCGGTAAGGAGAACGGTCTCGAGGACCATCTCCGAATGATGGGCCAGAAGTACATGGGCAAGTTCCAGAAGCTGGGCGAGTTCAACGAGATGGCCTCCATCCAGGACGTCTCCAACTCTCCTCTGACCAACTACCTCAACGCTCAGTACTACACTGAGATTGAGATCGGAACTCCTCCCCAGAAGTTCAACGTTATTCTCGACACTGGTTCCTCCAACCTGTGGGTGCCTTCCGTTCAGTGCAACTCCATTGCCTGCTACCTGCACCAGAAGTACGACTCCTCTGCTTCTTCCTCCTACAAGGCCAACGGCACTGCCTTTGAGATCCAGTACGGCTCCGGCTCCATGGAGGGCTTTGTGTCCCAGGATACTCTTAAGCTTGGCTCTCTTGTCCTCCCCGAGCAGGACTTTGCTGAGGCCACCTCCGAGCCCGGCCTTGCCTTTGCCTTCGGTAAGTTCGACGGTATTCTCGGTCTTGCTTACGACACCATCTCTGTCAACAAGATTGTCCCTCCCGTTTACAACGCTGTGAACCGAGGTCTGCTTGACAAGAACCAGTTCTCCTTCTTCCTTGGAGACACTGCCAAGGGCACCGACGGAGGTGTCGCTACCTTCGGTGGCATTGACGAGGACTACTTTGAGGGCAAGATCACCTGGCTCCCTGTCCGACGAAAGGCCTACTGGGAGGTTGAGTTCAACTCCATCACTCTTGGTGACCAGACTGCCGAGCTCGTCAACACCGGTGCTGCCATCGACACCGGAACTTCTCTCCTTGCCCTTCCCTCCGGCCTTGCCGAGGTCCTCAACTCTGAGATTGGCGCTACCAAGGGATGGTCCGGACAGTACACCGTTGAGTGTGACACCGTCGACTCTCTTCCCGACCTTACCTTCAACTTTGCCGGCTACAACTTCACCATTGGTCCTCGAGACTACACTCTGGAGCTGTCCGGCTCTTGTGTCTCTGCTTTCACCGGCTTTGACATTCCTGCTCCCGTTGGCCCTATTGCCATCATCGGAGATGCTTTCCTGCGACGATACTACTCCGTCTACGACCTTGACAAGGACGCCGTCGGACTCGCCAAGGCTAAATAAGTGCCCTAGCATGATAAATAGCATCTAATGGATTATACTGTATTAATTGTTGTACCTGTGAACTAGATATGTAGAGCCTTGTCCAGTAGCCATGGTGGACGGCCACATTTTGACTGTTCATTGCCTCTGTTGTTCGACCTTACTGGTACATACTTACTGTAGAATACAATAACGAAACTCCACACTCTTATCTCGTGTATATTGGGCGTCATTGAACTGCTGTTATAATCTACTTGTCTCTACAGTGCTTGAATATTTACAAATGCATTAATGTATATTACAAAGTCCTTAATAGTCAGTTCGTCTGACACTCACCTGGCGTCCACTCTGAAGAGTGTCTCCATCTCGCTTGAATCCATTCCTACCGCCTCGAGACTCCTGTCTGGAGGACTTCTTCACAGGAGTAGACACCTCTGTAGTAACAGTCTTGGAGTATCGGGAAGCATTTTCAAGCTCAGCCCGTGCCTGTTCAGCTCGTGCGTGTTCAATTCGTGCCTGCTCTCGTTCCTCCTGCTCAGCCTGAACATGGGGAGAGATCTCTGCAGTCTCAAGCACCTTTGAAGGTCGGTAAGAACCCTCATGGTAGCTATACTCAGGAGCCTCAAAGTTGACGAGCATAACAAGAGAACCACGGTCGACAGAAAGGTCGGTGAAGACATGCAGAATGTCTCCATGCTGCAGCTGGACTGAGTTGCCTCTACCGACCTTGTTGGAGTTGACTCGCACTCCGTTTCGGCTCACGTCATGAAGGAAGATTCGGTAGAAGCCATCATGCTCGGGTTCGGTCATGATTCGCTTCTCAAACACACAATGGTCCTTGGAGACGGGCTTCTTGTCAATGACAATCTGGTTGTCTGCTTCAACACGGCCGATTCGGTAGTTGTCGCCCGTAATGTCAATGCTCATGTTGTGAATGTTGCTGGGCAGACTCTTGAGGTTGAGCCACGTGTTGGGACGAGCTCGTCGAGATCTAGACGAAGCGGGGACCCGAACGCTGCTGTCGTTCTCAGGATCGCTATCGTCATTGTCGGTATCAGCTTCAGCCATTCGTTGAGCTTCAGCCTCCGCTCGGATTCGAGCAGCCTGTTCGGCCTGAGCTTGCAGAATCGTCTGGTTCTCAGCCCGAACTCGAGTCTCAACCTCGACTCGGATCTTTCGCTCCAGTTCCTGTCGGATACGAGTCTCCATCTCAGCTGGAGTCTCCGGTGAAGTCGACCGGTTGAGCCAGCTAAAGTTAGCGTCAACAGGACCATCCAGAACCTGAACTCCACCATCATCAGAGTCCATACTCTCCTCATCATCTCGCTCCTGCAGCTCCTGCTGTCGTCGTTCCTCCATAACAGCATCTCGAGCAGCCTCAGACGCCATACCTCCAATACGACTCTCTTCGTTGTTCTTATCGGTGATAACAAGACCCTCAACAGAAATGGGCTCACCTCGGCTTCGAATCTCGCTGTCAGTGTCAGCCATCAGAGGAGGAATAGAGTCCGGATCAGGACCGTCTCCAATGATAGTGGCTCGTCGAATATCGTGAAACTTTTCAGAGTCAAGCGTAGCCTGAGGCTCAGCGTTACCACCTTCACCATTGTTGGCTCTGAGACGCACAGACTGGTCGGAGAACCAAGGGTGTCGCAGAATCTGAATGGCAGAAGGACGGTCTTCAGGATCAACAGTAAGCAGACACTTGATGAAGTCCCGACCCATGGGGGAGATGTTGAAGTCGTTGAGAGGCTTCTGGCAGTATGTGCCGGCTGTAATAGCAGACACAATAGCTTCATGAGAAGAACCATCAAAGGGGAGGTAACCAGTAGCAAGAACGTAGCACAGACATCCAATACTCCACATGTCAACCAGATTAGAGTAACAGCCGGGATCGGCAGAGTTGGCCTTTCGACGTTCTCGAGAAAGGAGAATCTCAGGAGCAATGTAGGCCATGGTTCCGCAGAAGGTGTTGAGAATGGAGTCATGAGTGACCTTGGCAAGACCGAAATCGGACACCTTGACGATAACGGGATCATCCTGGAAGACGAGAATGTTATCGGGCTTGATATCTCGATGAGAGACACCCATGGCGTGGAAATCACGGACAGTTTCAAGCACCTGTTTAACGATTTCTCGAGTGACAAACTCGGGAATGGCGCCAAACTCACTAATAAAGTCCATAAGATCTCCGTTCTCCATCAGCTCCATCACGAGGTAATGGTTCTGGTCGTCCTCAAAGTGGTCCACGAGCTGAACAACACCAGGATGGGTGATTCGCTTGAGTACACGGATTTCTCGTTGAACAGCACCGGGATTCTTGACCTTGGACTTGAGGATCTGTTTGACGGCTCGAACGGGTCCTCCATCACGTGCAACAGCCTTATACACGTTGGCAAAAGCTCCTGAACCAAGCAGATCGTTGGACATATCGTACTTGGCATGGAAGGAGTTCTCATCATAAGGAACCTCCTGGCCCATATGATGAGTGAAGATAAACTTGGTCTCATCGGGATTATCCTGGGTAGGAACGCCTTCCATAGCACCCACAGTAATCACGTCACCGTTCTGTAGAAGAGCACTGTTACCTCGTCCCAAGTATCGTCCATTGACACTGGTACCGTTGAGAGAAACGTCTCGGATAACAACAGTACCGGCTCGCTGTTTGGTACCTCCCGTGTGTTCGACGATAAAGTGGATTTTACTCAATCGGGCTTTTCGAGCAACGACAAAGTTGGCAGTACCGGCTCTTCCAAAAGTCCAGCTCTGCGAACCCTTGTAGTTATCAGACAGGTTCAGAAACACCTCATCGCTCTCCTGCGCGTCCATATAGTCTTTGCCACCGGCAATGATCTTCATACTACCGACCAAACCGGCTCGGATATCCTCTTCTCGTTTTTCTTGTCGGTTGTAGGAGTTTCTGTTGGCTAGGGTGGCAGGTTTGTCTGGCTGAGTAGAAGAGAGCTCATTCTCGGCTTCACGCCCCAAAACATCGTCGTACTGCATGATATCGATTGGCGTGTAGATTGGGGGAAAGTAGGGACAGCTGTCGGTCAAGTTGTCGTGTCGAACAAGTTGTTTTGGAGCGGGTGGGAGGAGTCTCCTTTTTATTGTCGTCCTGCAATGCAAGTGGTGAAACGTAACTTAATGTTGGGAACCATGGCAACGATGTGGATTAGAGGGAGGTTTTCTAGACATTGGGAAAGGGTTTGGGTGTAATTTTTTGTTTTTGAGTATTTTTGGGTCATCAATTCCGACTGTGAGTCTTGAAAATGCGATTTTCATACATTGTCGTCGATATATCGAGCTCCCCACTTGCATTTGTTTGGTGCATCTACATTAGAGTTCCTGAGAAGGGCTACTTTTCAGAAGTGAAGGGTGTGGGCAGCAGCGCGTGTCAAAAGACACTTGTGTGGTATTTTTGGCTGAAAGTGTGTTTTTTTAGCTAATCACATTGGCTAGAAATGTGCGGTAAAAATATTTCACATTTTCCCCTTCCATAAACCACTCCACATGCCTTTCTGTAGAATGTGTCATCCTTACCTCCACACTCTGATAAATGAATGATTTGCAATAAAGTTAATTTGGACGCGTTTGAAGATGCTGTAATTACATCATCCTGAACAGCCTGGTTTGGGTATATTAGGTGAAACAAGTAATTGCTTATTTTTAACAGACACTATACAGCATCTTACCTCTTTCTTTGTAGCTCTACATAGCTTCCTTCATGCCCATGACGAAATCATCTGGATCTTTCTTTTAAGCAAAGTTACTAATTAAATTACGTGCTGCTGCAGGTGGTCGCTAGGGTAACCGATGTTTGTCGACGATGTTGTCCTCAACAATTGACCATATATGCCCTTAAGGGGTATGAAAAGAGTCATAAAAAGCAGGAGAATCGTTTGAAAACTTCGTATCAACCCATCTTTTTCCCCAGAAAAAAAAATAGGCATTGTTTTACTTGCACACAATATTTTTGGCTTGCTGAGACAGGGACACGATTTCAATAAACGCGTACAGCGTGTACAGCGTGTATCTATGCGCGCATATCCCCCAACACCCACCCTGATAGGCTGACAGAGCCATGTGGATCTGTATCTGAACGTCAGGGGTTGCCAAGTTACGTTTCGGTCAAACTGTAGCACCGATAGACAGTTACAGGATCAGTCAGTTTTGCAGTATGCTGCAGTGTCTGTTACCCGTGTATCCGGTTTGTTTTGGTGGCAAATATCTTTAATGCTGCATGTATCCCAAGGTCTAGGCACCAAAAAATGTGCTTCCGAGCTCTTATTTCATTGGCTAGACCATCATCGAACGCTCTCCTCCAAAGTTCAAAATATTATCCCCACGAAGCAAAAAGTTAGTCAGCAGCAAAAATGTCAACTGAGGGATTCGAACCCTCGCCTCTTGCGAGATCCGAAAGCTGGAATTAACCTGCTAAGCTTGCACTTGAGTCGGACGCCTTAGACCACTCGGCCAAATTGACGGAAATTTTTAACGATTTTTGAAAAAGTGGCCACTACTATCTAAAATTTGCTGACTAAAATTCAATTGCGATTTTCTTAGTCTTCCGGACCCGAAAGAAGCCCCAAAATGAAATTGAAAGAAGATACAAGTTGTGAAAATTGACTGAAATCCGAAACTAATCAATTCACCCACTTCTGAGGGAGAATTGAGTGAATCAAAATTTTCGTTTTTTGAGATCTACACTAGCCGTGAACCTTGGGGTGTTCGCGGTGTGATTTGGTAGTGAAATAGGTTGTTTTTCAGAATTGTTTTTACTTCATGCGAAACTACTGAGGTCAGAGTTGCAAAATCTATCTTCTTACAAAGAATAACCGAGTCTTGCAAGGGTTGTGTGCTGCTTCATCATTGTAAAATTGTTGGGGTCGAGAACCTAGTTCTGATAATATGAGACCCTCCAAGAGATGCTAGGAGAAACAGGAAATATTAAGAGACTACCTAAACCGATTGCATACATGCCCTTATCTATATTATTTCACCCCCAACAACAGCATTATAACTGCTTGGCGAAATAATCGAATACTACCCTCAGCCCCAACTGAGTTTATGTTTCTCCTCGAACGTTGAGCATCTCCAGGGTATTTTTCGCTCCCAGCTCACAAAATGAACGCGAACTTTTGCCACATTGAAAAACTGTAATTGAGAGAAAAATCGCTCATTGAAATTTTTACTTTCACAAGTGCCACATTGCCACTCTCCCTTCTTTCCATCAATCCTCCCTGGTTGCGATATGCATCACCCACAACTTTATTCGCCCCCACATGCATAATCTCAGGCGTCTCACGTGATGCTCCGGCGTAAGACAGGCTACTTTTTTTATGAGCTGACGTGAGTTGCTACAACAACAACAGAACAAAATACACAACACGGCTGCTACCGACGCTAAACGACATATACCATCCGCACTCTAGCCCAATGCCTCCGCTACAGATTGTATTGGACAATGCGTACCAAAGGGCGTTAGTGTTGTATGATGAACGATCTCGACAAGTGGAATTGATTCACGACGAAGAGCAGTATTTACAACTACGATCTAGCACTCCTCAAAGATCTCAAAGCCCATTTAGAGCAGCTCACAGAGAAGGACAACTGGTTCTAGGAGGACCAAAGGGACCTTCTGTATCTCCACCTCGACGACATTCGGAAACTTACTGTGTGACCTGTGGAACCAAGCTGCAAAGTGGATTTAGACCAGGACAAGCTACTGCATCTAGCGACTTTGTGGATCGCAACTATTTCCAGCTTCTGGCTGGAGATCTGCAACAAAACCACCTGGGATCAAATGAAACGTCCTCAAACCCGGTATACAACAGTATCTCCGAGAACGCATTTCTACAAGGATATTTTGACAAGTTTTTCGAACTGAAGCATGAATTGGGCCGAGGAGGACGAGGAACAGTGTGGCTGGTCGAGCATGTTCTCAATGGAGTGTCTTTGGGACTTTTTGCATGTAAAAAAGTGCCCGTTGGAGACGACACAGTTTGGCTAACAAGAGCACTATACGAAGTTACCCTGCTGAAGCAATTGAACCACCCAAACCTCATCAGATACAATCACGTGTGGCTAGAAACGTCTCAATGGTCTCCCTTTGGTCCTGCTGTTCCCTGTGCTTATATTCTTCAAGAGTACTGCTCCGGAGGAAACCTGGAGGCCTATGTGAAGAAAAGAAGAGCTTTGTCGCCATTTGAGGTTATCAGTTTCTTAAAAGACATCCTAGAGGGTGTCTCCTACTTGCATGAGCATCAGATTATTCATCGTGATCTAAAGCCTTCCAATTTTCTACTCAAAGACGAGGGTAATGGACCTGGAACACCTCCTCAGATTTTGGTGAGTGATTTCGGAGAGGGAAATGTCGAGGGTCAGCATAGAGCAAGCACGGGTACAACTGGAACATTGGAATACTGTGCACCAGAGCTGCTTTCTAGAGATCTTAGAGGAAATCTAGGGGAGTTCTCTCGTCATTCAGATATGTTTTCTGTTGGACTGGTGTTGTATTTTCTGTGCTTTGGACATACTCCCTATCGATCTCCTCGTGGAGTTGATAGTGGTGCTGTCAATTTCGATTCTCTTAGAGAGGAAATCTGCACTTTTCCAGGATACGAAGGCTGTGAGGAGCAGCCCAATTTTCCTATTCCTACAGAACTACAGGAGCTTCTGACTTCGTGGCTATCTACTGTTCCTGAGGAGCGTATCAGTGCAACAGATGCTTTGTTTGTTCTAGAGAATCTTGACGTGAGCACAATTACTGTTGACAAGACCATGTCACTGAGAAGACTCTCAATCAAGCCCCTTACACCCGATAGCGAAGATGACGATGATGATGAAGGACAGCTGGGTATGGATTTCTTTGGCGAGATACCCTTTGAGCTACAAAGCTACAAAGCGCCTGAGAAGAAACGGAAAGTGCAAGACAACCAGATTATCAAATACGGCCTTAAGGGCTGTCTCTTGGCTGTCAAGATCGCAAGCATGGAGAAGGAAAAAGAGAACATCAGTCCTATTTTGAGACAGCTTTTGATTCTACTGATTGGCGTGGAGTTACCTCTGAATGCCCAGATGTCTGTGGTTTTCTTTGCTGTTCATATCGTTGTCATGTTGGTAGGATATTATGGCTTGTTATAAGGAGTCAGACACTGTATTATTATTAGATTATAGCTTTCAATATGAGACTATTCACACTAGAGCGTACTGTAGGAAAAACTGATTCATTACTATTAAGCTATCATTACATTCATTCATTACCATGCATTAACTACCTATCGTTTCCGTCGTCTCCACTCTTAACAGTTACAGCCCTGGGCCTCGGATCCTCCGGTCTTGTTGAGATCCACTCCCTTGGCGCTCATTCGGGGTCGTGCGGTCGAGTTCTCAAACGGCACCTTTCGTGCAATCTCCGTGAACAGGTCCAGAACGTTTTCGCCCGTGAGAGCCGAGGTTTCGAAAAACAGCAGTCCAGCCTCCTCGGCATAAGCCCGTGCCTCCTCAGTGGGCACCTCTCTCTTGTCCTCCAAATCGAGCTTGTTGCCAGCCAGACCGATGATGATGCCGTCGGAAGCCCGATGCTGCAGCTCCTTGACCCATGCCTTGGACCGTTCCAACGAGGACGCCTGTGTAATGTCATAGACCACCACGGCGCAGTTGGCGTTTCGGTAGTACATGGGGGCCAGCGACTTGTATCGCTCCTGGCCAGCGGTATCCCAGATCTCGAACCGCACCGTCTTGTTGTCCTCCAGCGACACTGTCTGGGTCAGAAAAGCTGCTCCGATGGTGGACTCTCTCTGCTCCAAAAACTCGTCCTTGACGAACCGGGTAACGAGGGAGGATTTTCCCACGAACGATTCACCTGGGTTAGTATGGTTCTCATGTTGGAGGCTTGCCCACCACAGTCTCGTATAATGTTGTCGTATTCATGTTGTATAACGCTTCGCCACTCAGGACTTAAACCTCGGATGCTGTGCACCAGGCTCCCTCACCAGAATACTCACCTAACAAAACAAGTTTGAACTGTGCAAATCGCTCTTGAGAAGACGTTCTTGGGGTGGCCATGTTGTATTGTGTTATCGTAGTTGGGGTTGATGGGATGTGGTTATCTGGGAGATACAGTTCAGATCATGTGACGTGGGTCTGCGTGCGGTGGATATCGCAGCTTGGGAGGGCGAGGCTGGCTTGGGACCAACATGTATAGAATAGACAGAAAAAATGGGAGCAAAAATTTCTTGGCAGAGGTCTAAGCACGAGTATACGTACTCGTACAGGTAGCCGGAGCCCGTCCATAGAGTGCAAACAGGTGCGTACCACCACCAATGGACTCATTGCTACCCTGGTTGTAAATTGCCACTCAAAACCCAAAACGGCAACAAGTACACTTGACACCTTTGATGCGATGCACCAGTTACCAGACCAGGTTTTTATTATTACTATACCAAGAGGATAGCCAATAGGGCGCTGGATAAAACGGCTTGTAAGATATCAGCGTTTCTTGGCTTTTTACGGTATTACGTTTCCGCCACTGTCTGTCAAGCTGGGATGTTTGTTTGTAGACTGATTAAAGTGTCCGCGCGTCTGACAGTATCAGGACCTCCTAACTCCTTGGACGAATGAAGATACACACTGCATTACCAACCATTATTATTATCCAAAAACGGCCCATTTGTAAGACACCCCTTATACGGTGCTCGTACTCGCGCATTTATGCTCTCACCCTTTGTGTAAAGGGGGCTTTACCAACGTCTAAGGGCAAATCTTAGTCCTATCTTGCCTTCCATTCTCTGTCGGATAGAGCTCTCCCAAAAACTCCGATATATGTGAGACTCACGGCGATACAAGCTCTGGCTCTGGCTACCGGCGGAACACAAAACTAACTCCATAAAACAACTCAACTATGCTTGCCAAAAGTAATAGCGCGCCGGTGTCAGTCCATAAATGCGTTTGGTTGCTACAACTACATCACAAGGCCACGATGTCTTAGGTCACTCCTCGATATGCTTTTAAGAAAAACGCTCTATACTTTATCCAGGCCGTTATGAAACACCCTCAACTCTGAAATTTCCAAGTCAGCAGCGGTAAGCCTTTAGTCGGACCATTTCTGCGCTTTATTGTGGGGCTAGGCTTTTTATTCAGGCTTCTACTGTTTCTACTGCCCCAACAACTCTACTCTCCATAATTTGTGTAGATAAAAATGCAATAAATAAATAAATACTATGTTTCGTGGGTGACTGCGGGCTCGTCTGTAGCCTCGTTGTCGTTGTGGTCACCCTCACAATCTTCGCAATCGTTCCAATTGATTGGAATCCATCGGGCAGGCACCTGTTTCTGGGCGGCAATGCACCGCTTGTCGTCAAACTTTGTCACAAATCGCTTTCGAATGCCAAAAACCTTTTCCCACTCTCCATCAATGCCAGCCTTGAGGCGGTAGAAGGAGTCGGGGTTATCGGTTCGAGGCGGCAGCAGCATGGTAGCTCGGCCCACAAAGTCGGGGTCAAGCTTGCCACGCTGCCGCATGAGAGCCTCGGAAGCATAGACCCGCAAAAAGTCGGGGTTCATTCGATGCTCTCGAGGCCGAACCACAGGCAAAAGAGTGGAGCTGTAGTTGTATGTTTTGAGAGGAATGTTTCTGGGAGAAGCGGTGGAGGAGGCGGAAGTAGTGGCCGCAGCCTCCTCGACCGAACACCCAGCGTTGTCGGCAGCCGCAGCAGCAGCAGCCTGATTCAACTCGTCAGTCATAACCATACACTCGTCTGTGGATCTGGGGGAAAATGCAAATAGTGCCGAGTTGGAGCTCACCTGGGCCTGCTGCGACGTGGAAAACTTGCTGGCGGCATTACTAAAGGCCTTGAAGGACTTTGTGATGTTTGAAACCAGCTTGGAACGAGTCGACAGCGACGAGGTGGCAGCAGCAGCGGCGGCGTTGGCAGCTTCAGTATCGGCAGCAGAAAGAGAGCCGTCGTCGATAGAAGCAGCGCAGCTATCGTGGGATGCAATGGAAGCGGCCTTGTTTTTGGGGTAGGCATAGTCGACCCCGCTCATATCGTCGTCATCGGTGAAGGATGCAAACGACTCAGTTCGGGGGAAGCCCAGGGAGGGGGCGTCTGACTCGTCTCCAAACTCCGAGTCGTCTCCAAACTCGGACAGGGGGTGGTCAGACACGGGAATGGGGCATGCACAAGTCACCTGGCGCGAAGAGGCGGATGCTTTGCTCGAGAAGGACAGAAGCGAGGTTCGTCGCTTGGGGAATCGAGCCAGAGCACGGCTGGAGGCGGCAGCAGACAGGGCAGAGTTAGTAGAGGCGGCGGGAACGGCTTGCGAACCCTCGCTGATGATGCTGTTTGTGTCATGGGCGACGTTTGTGTCGCAAGAGTCGTTAGTGGCGGTGGCGGTCGCTTCGTCAGTGGCGCTGGTGGCGTTGGTGTCAACCACCCCGTCATAGTCCAGACTGCTTGCAGAGCTGATGGAGCTAGCAAACATTTCGTCGGGGGGACTGGTGGCATAATAAGGTGGTTGGGGGTCCCGAGCCAAGCCAGATAGCCGCTGCATCAGGCCGTTTGTGTCGTTGTTGTACGTCTGTCCAAACAGAGACTCGTACTCCTCCTCCTCGTCATTGTCATTTGACTCTGATGAATACACCATAGACAAATGAGGCGGCGTGATAGAAAGACGGCCCAGAGTGATGCCTGTGCCCATGACGTAGGGGTTTTCTCGCTCCATGATAGTCACATGGTTACCCGAGGGAATCACATGTGTAGCACCACGGACGTTTTCAGCGCCCTCAGGTACCGTGGAGGCAGCAGACACCTTGCGCAGGCTCTTGTGGTAAGTCTCGTCATCTCCATCGCCATCACTGCCAGCGGTGTCCAAATGCGAGGTTTTCTTCTTGGGCTTCTTGCGCCGTCGTCCAATGGGGATTTGTGTCGATAGTAGCAGCTCATTCACGCTGGGGTTGATTGTACGGCGAGGCATCTGAGCGAGCCCCGAGCCCCTAGTTTCCACTGTTTTGAGGTTCATCGGGTTGTGTGTGTTGTGTGAAGTCGTAAGATGAGAAAATAATGGTCGAAGTGGTTGTTGATAATGGGTGCTGATAATGTCGTACTTGTATGATAGTCGAAAGGTAAGAGCTGTTCAGCTTTCGTTACGTACAAAAAAACGTGGCGTGGGTGAAAAGTTGTCGGAAACAGCGTCGTTCTATGCTGCCAGAGACCAGGATGTGTGTGTGGAGCACCACTTGTCTATATCTCGTCGCCACCCGCGGTTGTGTGGAGTTTGGCCAGCGGTCAATAGCTAGATGTTTTTTGTTCAAAAGCGAATAGCCACCAATATATTGTTGGTGTAGTAATAAGATTCACAAAACGGAACGAGTCGTTGAAAGCCTATTTATTCCGGGAAATGGCGCTACCCAAGCGTACACTAATCTGATTCATATTTATTCTAGACGGAAACTGGTGTTTGGAGAAGCGAGGCGAAAGCGATCTAATTTCCGAGGCCCTTGTATTTCACAAGGGGACTACCCGACTAAACCCCTCGGGCTGCTCCACGGTCTTTTGATGTTTGGCGTTGCCTTCTTCCATGCAACAAACCCTCACACATACAGGTAAAACAGAGAACCGATTTGCAGTCATCACTTTATCCTAGAGGTTATCGCAGTTGGGGCTAAAGATAGGGTGACAGATAGCTTAATGTGGGCTGAAGCAACAGGCGAATAAGCAATGTCCAAAGTGTAGAAACCGCTCAAACACAGCTATTCCGACTCCCCCTTCCTGCTGGCTCTCGCCGAATCCAGCTTTCAAATGAATTTGGCACAGGGCCACTACACAAGAGCTGCATGAAAGACCTGTTGTTGGGTGCACACAGCATGCAAGGTGTGTCATGTTCTGTGGGTCCTACGTCATGGGATGAGCCGCAGGAACCAGCTGGGCCAAGGCGCATTTTGCTACACCATAGCAATCTCCTTTGGCCGAGGACTTGGTCTCAACATCTGTATCACCCGGGTTAAACGGTGTAAACCTCACCTTTTGTCCCAGTCGGATTCCGCCTTCTCGATCGAGAGGGTCTTGCTTATCGGGTTACCCGGCGTACGGCATTAGCGGACAAGTGATAAACGGCTCTTGCTGATCCGAGGGGACGAGGTTAGGGCCAAACATGCCTCAAGGCTCTGGCAAGCGCCAACCAACAAAAAAAAAATCTGGGACCCGCAGACAAAAAAAAAAATGCGTATCAAAAAATAGAATGAGGCTGGACATGCGACAAAGACACGTAGGAAAAAATACCCAGACAAGCCCCATCGCAACGGTCACGCTGACAGCCCCTAAGGGGGTCAGGTGTAGAATATTATTTCCCCTCGGTCGCGTCGCCAGGGAGCTCCTGCTATTATTTTTTGCCGAGTCCCATTTTGGGCCCCTTTTTTGACTGTTTTGGCCACGCCCATTTTTGTTTACGTCTAATATCTTTAATTGTCTTGTTTCACGGGTGCGGATCGAGAAGTGCGGAGTCCACACCCTTGCCGTTTGCCGCTGGGTGTGCCCTTTGTAGGTTACAGTGCAACACAGCAAACCACCATACAGTGTGCCACGTGGTGTCAGAGGGGAGTCGGAGTCAATCTTCCGATCTAGATAAGAGGTGCAACACGACACAATGAGATGGGAAAAAGGGCGTAGCAGAGGCGTAGCACCAAACCAAGGCGCAGTTGTGACCAAATGCCAGCGTCCCTATACGCTGAGGGTTTCATAGCGTGCAAGTCGCTACTCGTTAGCTACATGCCACAAGTACAATCTGCAACTTAGTTGAGCTCTGGCTTATATGGGATTTTGCTGGCCAGAGCGGAAAGTTAGCTGTGAGGGGGGAAGGTCTTGTGCGCCTGTAAAAGCAGAGCAAAATACACGGGGATAAATAGGAGACAAATAGGGGACGCTGTATTTCTCCTTCTAGAAAGGCTCGGCGTGTCGCTTTAGTGTTTCATTACACCCATGGCCAACTTCCACAGCAAAGATCTACTGTATCACCTCCGTATTCATACTGGCACATACGAAGACTCTGTTTAGCATTTTTCAAGAAAATAGTCGGACAGTTATAGGTCTCATATTAATGTGGCAAGCAAAGGCAAGCATGGCATGATCCACAGCCCAAAGGCGCAAGCCCCTATTTTCGCTTTTCGCGCACATTAGGCACATCTATCCGCTCCGACAGGATACTTGTACGAGGTGTGACTAATGCCGAAGCGTCGGAGAAGCGGATCTTGAGTGCATCTTTTAAGCTCCATATTCCCGCGGCTCCTTTTTTTTTTTTTTGGCCCTTCTGGCTAAATACATGAAAACCCTAACCACCTTTGACAGTGAAATGTGTCCATCAACCCCCTGAGTTGTGACATACCAAGACCGCCTTCAGAGCTTGAGTGCTATCTATCTATCCCTATCACAGTTTGCCCCTTGTCTCAGCTGACACAAAGACACTTTTTCCAAAGCGATAATCGCCATATTTCTAGAACCTACACTCAAAACTCTAGAGCCCAGACTGATACTTACCGGAGGCTAATTGGCAGAGTACAGCCCTGGTTGGTGTCCCAACGAAAATAGTTACGGCTTGGCTTTGCCACTGGTTAAGTCCGCTAGCGCCAAAGCTTAACCTCCTCCATTCTGAGGGTTGTGCTCAACAGATTGAGATATCGAGATAACAGCTATCGTAATTGCACCGGATTGAGTCTCTACAGCTGTCTGTCAGCTAATTTGACGGTTTCAGCTGCCACGTCAACGCGTTCTTCACTGGCATGCATTTTCAAAGTGTACATTTTTGAAGTGCATTTTTTCCTAACGGTTTTTTCCCAATTATACGCCGCAGACGTAAGGGTTGCATGGCAATGCCAGTGTATCTGTCTTTTAGTAAAAGTACGACGCCAGAGTGCATGGTGCCGTTTATTGGATTTATTGAGCGCCGTCTATGAAATAACTGCAGTATGTGGGGTCATGAGAATGCAAATATGAGCCGTTTGCAAGCTGTTTATTGCTCATACGGCTAACGAAGGCTATTCTATCAGAGAAATTTAACATAGGAAAAGGGTCTACTGGTATTCAGTTGGTGGGTCCTAAAAGCAACTTTTAGCTGCTCTAGTGTCATCGGCACGCTACAAACTACGGTAAAAGTAGTAACCATCATAATCAGTCCACATAGATGACACTCCAATAAACCAGATACCCGCTGATCGACAGCCACAAGGTCACGATATCATGTAACCTCCGCGGTGGAGGTCTGGTGCCGTGCATAACCTTGAGGGTAACAAATCCGGGATAGGGTGGGTGAACGGCTGTTTGTTATCTGAGCTGTAAAAGGGGGAAGAAGCGTTATTATCTGTCATAGACAAAGGTGACGTTTTTCAGCCTTATCCGTGTGTACATATCTGTAGAATGGGGAGATAATGGCGGGGTGTGGCTTGAAGTCTAGATATGAAAAGCAGTCGTCGAACGTGGATCGTGAACTGTGGCTGTGAAGCGTAGACATAATCAGATAAGGGGTCTCTCCACATGAGCCAGGACTCGATTTACTCTGGCAGCCACTTCTTTGTTTGACAAAGTACAAAAGAACAACAGCTCGCAGATTAGCCGCTGAGGAGATTAGCTGAGGGTGAATGCCAAGGGTGGACACCAAGAGCACACTGTCTTGTGTAATAAGGAGCCGAAAAGAGAAATTGGCACAGTGGAGTAATCATATATATTTGACCGGAGATACGGAGATACTCTGTGGAGTGCATGAACTTCGGTGTTAAGAAAGAAGCTGATCTCTAGAGAGTTGAATAATTGCGCTGTTTTTGTATGAGGACTTCAATTAAATGGCAATTGTTGTTCAACAAAGGTGTTAGTACAATGCAACACACTGTATGATACCCCATTATCACAGAAATGCACCGATACTGTAGGCTAACTGCATCGACAGTACTGTACCCGTTAGCCAGTAGCTATGGAAGAGCTCATAGAGATAGCTACAAGTACCGAATGCACTTCTATACTAATTAGATAGGTCTAAACAGAACTGTATCAAGTACTTACGTTTAGAGAACCCTCAATGACTTCCTCTTGTTACTAATACACTTCTTCGACCTAGGCTTGAGCACTAATATACCAGTAGGATCAACTACAAACAGTATCCACTTGGGATCTTCTTATACATGCAACTCCACTCACTATCCTTGATTTCCATATATCACTTGCTCATTACCTTTGGCCAGTCTTTTACATCTGATGCTCATGACCTTCGGTCATTCGCTGCTCTTTTCTTAAGTATAGGTACATTGGTGTTTTTATGTATAAATAGATGACCTTTCTCTGCGTAATTTTCATCACACAACTGGCCGGGGCTTACGGGCTCACGCCCTTCCGCCCTAAGACTCGTCTCCAAGTCGATGAACAAGACCCTCTCTATGTGACGGTTGTGCTCCTGAGCTGGCTCCGGTTTGAGCCTCTGACACTCCCGTGGAGTCCGTCAGACGCTGTGTGGGTGCGGGAACGGCATATTCTGTAGTTGTATGTTCCTCCACGTAGACATCTTCGGTCCGTTCTCGACTAGCGTCCAACCATCTCTGGACATAAACCCACGGAGGAGCTAATGGTCTAGAGCCGCCGGAAAACTTGGGATAGACATCTTCCAGGAAGAAGATGACGTGGCCAATGAACATTCCAATGAGCTCGAAGATGAGCGTTTTGTCTCGGCCACTGAGTCCATGTTCCTGGGGCATCTCTTCATGATGAGCAGCCTTGATGGTTCTACCTCGATGGTCTCGACCAGGACCCTCGTCATTGGCAATGTATGACATGGCCAGAGTCACCCATGGCAGGTAGGGTGCCGTGAAGGTGAAGACTCCGAGTAGAGAGACTCTGACACCTTCGTTTCGACGAGCCCACAGGTATGTGATTGCCGAAAGCAGCGAGGAGCCCAAGAACGGCGGCGAGATCTTGGGGAATGCAACGGCAATGAGCAGCAGGTTGGCCGCCGCAAACAGCATGATCCAGGCATATTCAGCCACGTTATGTCTGTAGCAACCCTCCTCCAACATTCGAGGGTGGCGCGACAGAAAGTAGGCTCTCAGAGCCAGGTCGATATTGAGCTTTCCAAAATAGAAAAACGGGGTGATGAAGCGCCAGTACTCGTGGCGTTGCACAATGCCCTTCCACAGAAAAATGTAGTGGATCTCGGAGGCAAAGCCCAGAAATTGCAGCAGGCCGAGGGTGAAGACTCCGCCGATGAATGTCATAGTCACGGGGGGCAGCTCCGTGAGCTGTTGTACAGCCATGTCCATGTTGCAGAGTGGTGTGTGTGGGTGCTGTTGAGTTGAGCTTTGAAAGAGTGTGGTGTGTGTGTGTGTTGAGTGATGCAATGCTGTAAGGTGTGCGGTGAAGTGACGTGGAGGAGAAGCTAAATAAGGTTGTTATCGAGCATCTTTACTAAGCGGGTGGGAGTGATTATGGGGTGTGTTGGGGAGGTAAGGGGGGTAATTTTTACATGAGTGTGATGAGCGAGAATTGTAGTTTCTTGTGGGTATTTTTTTTTCTCACCTACTACCATTTTGACCGACTTCAACAGACATCCTTGTAGTCTCTCTGACAAAAGTCACTCCCAAATGTATGGACAATGTGAGCCTAACTGTTTAGATGATGGCTAGTGTAGTATTCAGATAATGCCATATATTAGTTTGCCATACAAATCACATCAGTTATCTCATTTCGTGATTCTAAAATTAACCGAGGTTGAGACAAGAACTGAAACATGTCAGCTGAAACAGCTTAATTACTTATTTGTGGGGTATCCAACGCTACAATGTGCCTATATTTACACCCTCGTTCCTTAGTTTTGTTCATTTAATCATCATTCATAAATACACCCTCCCAGCCTACTTCTTGGCCATATCCTTCTTCATCTGACGGAGATCCGGAGGCTGCTCAATTCCAAGCTCCTTTCTCAGCTCCTCAGCATCCTTCTCAAGAACCTCCTCCCAATACACGTTAATCACAGGCTTTGATCGGAACCCGTTATAAAGAGCCCAGGGAAGATACACATCAAAGTACCGCTGTCTCTGCTTGGGCTTGAACTTGAGAGGAGTAAGAACCATACCCAGACCACTCATGGGAAGACCAGTGTTGGCCCACTCAAAAGCCTTGAGAGCCAACTCACCTTCCATGATGATAGGAAGACCTGTAAGAGCATGGTAAAAGTCATGAGACTCTCTGTACCGCTGCATGACATAAGCACACTCAGGATCGTCAATGTACCGTACCTGAGCTCGAGTATCGGGGGAAACACCCTCCTTGTCCAGCCAGTCAATGTATGTTCGTCCAATGCTTCCTTCTCTCATGTTTCGCAGTTTGTCTAGATCCAGACTCTTACTGGTCATTCGAGGCTGTTCTCGAAGCAGTCGTCGGCCAGTAGGGTCCTTGAGCATCTGCTCACGCAGCTTGTAGATGAAGTAGGGCTGAGCAGTGGCTTCTCCAAGAGTAGCAACCAGATCGCCTCGTCGGGAGTCGAAAAAAGTGCCGAATCCACTTCCTACAGCCAGCATGGCTCGTCCGAGACACGTGAGAGGCACGTGCTCGGGGTATGCCTTGGGGTAGTTGCCATTCAGCAGAGTTCGGCGCTGAATTGGCGCCAGCAGCGTGGTTTTGGGCACGGTTCGGATCATGTTGAATGGATGAGAAGCTGGAATAATTTAGAGTTGGTGGACTGATGTGCGAGATAAAGTTGATGCATGGAGATGGTGTGGTGGTATGGGGCACGAAAGATGACTATTTTGGCACGTATACGAAAATAAAAAACGCCTCAACTGGTACACATAGGTGCAATTAGCTACTGTGCTGTGTTTCCCCCCAAAAAATCCCTCTGAAAATGCTGTATGGGTGTCCAGTGTAGTGCAGCTTTACAAGGCAGTTGGGGCTAAAAAACAGATCATGGAGCTGCTCATTGCATCTGTTGAAGTTCACTCTTTCTTACCAAATCATATTTGCAGCTAGAAGCCATTCAGGAATTGGTCTTTTCTTATTGTTACAATTGAACTAAGTGATGTTCCTGGGTGAAAAGCTCTAGATTTACATCTATGTATATCATCAACTAATTACTTATACACTCAAGTAAAGAAGCACCCCACATGATACAGCTTACAGCACCAGTTTTTTTATAACAAAAATGTCATAGGGCACCAATTTCACCCTATTCTCCAAAACTCATCTTTTTATCACATCCGATTATTACTATTTTTCTGGAGGGAACTTTTCATACTCATCAAATCCCAATAAAGTTCATATCCAACATGCAAGCAGCATCGCACCTATCCTCATCACCACACAATGGCACATCTACAATGGTACCTGGACGATATCCAGACTCTAGTACCCGAGACCATCTCCAACGGACTCAGACAATGTCTTCTTTCACTCACAGCTCCTGAAGATTCACCTCTACCACCCTTCAAACTGCCTGTTTCTTCACACGCCTCGGAAACACTCAAGGGAGTTGTTTGTCGAAGTGGAGCTGCTATTACAGCTACCGACATTCAGCTGAAACTGCACTCGATGAAAAACAAGTCGTTTTCTGTCCGAATCAACCAGAAAACAGACGGGTATCTGCTCAGTCAAATCGACAGCTGTATCAACCATGTGAGCCTAGCTCTGGACCAATGTGACGCCATTGTCGGGTCCAGAGACCCAGAGTACCTCAATATGGCGTCCCAGCTGCTCATCAAACACATCAACGAAGCTGTGGCGTCTATCAACTCGCCTGTGGTGTTATTAGATAAGCCTACTGAACCTGCTGGAGGTATCCCTAGTAACGCAGCTTCAAGGTGTTCTACTCCTAACCCCAATATCTCGCACACCAGCCAGTCAATTCCTGTTTCGTTATCTGGAACTCCTCATTCCACACCCTGGTTGTTTCCCAACACTCCTCCAGTTGACTGTTTCAGTCCTAATCTGCCTCCCGAACTCATTGTCGAGTTTTATATCGCGAAATGCGCTATTGTGGTGGACGTGCATGTAGTTGACAGAGGCGTGAGTCGAGCAGGAACTCCTTCTCAGGATCCATCACCTTCTTCCTCTTCTGCCAACTTGGCTGCTCTTACTAACCTGTTCAAGAGAGCACCTGTGGCTTCAAATACAGCGCCAAAGATCACATACAACGGAGACCAGGTGAGCGAGGTGGAACGGGTGGTGGTGGACACAAAGGACCCCATTTTGATGTCGATAGAAGCGAAATTGAGCGCCATCAAGTCTGCTGCGTATCGACTGCACCGAAATCTGGCTGCTGTTAGTGGAGCTGATGAGTGTGAGCAGGCTATTATGCCTGTTGAAGCGGTTGCCAGTTAGTCTGTAATTATATTTATTCGTAACCATATATTTGAGCATTTGTAGGCATACCAAGACAGTACATACTGATATATAATACAACACCCATGATCCAGCTACAAGCATAGCTCCTACAAAGTACTTGTTCTACTCCTCGTCTTACAACACTCGCAAGCTCGTATTGTGTTTGTTGTACGCACTTCGTTCGTCAGTTCTCCCCAATCATAATTCATACTATTTTATACAGCAGCGGACCCAACACCGGTAATTCCAGAAACCCACCGGTCAATGTGTTCTCTGAAAAACTTGTTGGCCACCACAAACCCAATGCCCAGCACCAGCACCGTGAACGACGCAAACATCTGCTTCTTGTGCGGCTTGCTGTCCTTTTGGTCCTCTTGTTGCTGCTTCTGTTGTTCCAACTGAGCCTTGTATTCGTCCAATTGCTGTTCCATAAGAGACAGCTGGATAGTAGACGACTCAGCCTGCTGCTCAGCAACTTCAGCTCGTTCACGCAGACGCGAGTTTTCGCCTTGTGATACTGCCACGTCCCGTTTGAGCTGTGTAACAACATCACTGTCTGAAGTAGAAGCAGTAGCAGCAGCCACACCTGCAGCTCCTACACCTGCACCTACAGCCAGAGCTCTGGTTCGTTCAAGCTCCGTTTCCAGCTCCTGGATCTTTTCTTTGCCCTGTCTGACTTCAGTTTCGAGATCTCGCACTCGCTGCTGCAGCTCGACACTGGCATACTCCTTCATCTGCTCGTTTCGCTCGTCCTTCAAGCTCTTGTGTTTCTTCTGCTGGCTTTGAATCTGCGACAGCATTTTACGCACACTCTCGAGCTTGGCTGTTTCAACTCGTGTGCTGTGAATCTGTTCGGCTAGAGTTTTGACGGCATTCTCGATATTAGAGGATGAAGAGATTCCAGACTTCATAAACAGCCCTCCTACCGAGTTTCGAGAATGACCCAGGGCGAGATCTTCAAGAGAAGTGTCCACATCTCCGAAAAGAGCCACATCCAGAGCCTCGGCTTTTTTGGGACGGGTTCGAGAAGGAGGGCCAATTAACGTCTGTTGAGCCTGGGCAGTGAGAGTCTGGTTTTGAGCCAACTGCTGCTGACTGTTGTTTCCTCCGTTGCTCTGATTGGCTACTCCACTACCGTTACCCAGAACATTAACCTGTGTGATTGAAGAGTCTCCAGACTGCAAGCTCATGACACTGATTCGTTCGACAACAGCGCTGATTTTTCTGTGGAGCAAAGCCGAGCCGTCATTGTTGGCGATATCAATACCCAACTCAAGTAGATCGTTTCGTTTGAGCTCATGAGGTTCGGATTCACGTCCATCTTGACTCAGCCGCTCTCCGTTGATATACGTTCCGTTCGACGACTTTGCGTCTTTCATCCACACTTTTCGGGTGAGTTTGTCTGCCCAGATCTCGGCATGTTGTCGAGAAAGAACCCTCGAGTCAAAATATCCGTTATCAGGAGAGGGAAGCGTCTTTTGCGACGTCTGTCTTCCGAGTTTGAGCACTTCCGGGTAAAACGGGAGGACCAGCGACTTGCGGTCAAACGTGTTGTTTCTAGACGAAAGGACAATCACAACGCAGTACTGGGTACGTGCTGGAGTGATTCCGAGTTCACTGGCTGAAGATGCAGACGTGTTTCGTGTTCGTCGTCTGGGCGGGTCTGCCGCTGCTGCAGCATTGGGGGCATTGCTGAGCACCTGGGGCGGCTGAGCTGAAGGAGCAGGTGTGGCACTTGGAGTAGAGCTTGCTGGAGCCGGAGATGAGGTAGGAGCACCGGACGAAGACACGGATCTGGAGGCAGCAGCAGAGGCAGCAGCGCCATTGACTCGTTTGGGAGCAATGGACGACGACGACGAGCTGGCGGGGATGCTGGAGATGCTGCCGCTGGATGCACTGTTACTGACGGAGCTGGCACCGGCACTGGTCGACGTTGTGGAGGCCGTAGCAGACGCAGTTCGAGGGTAGACGGACGGCGCGTTGACGGGGGCGTCTCTATCGGGCGGTTGGATGGTTGCTGAGCTGTCCACGGAGTTGAGAGAGGACACTGAACGTGCGGATCGTAGAGAGCCGTTTTCACGCATTTTGGGGGGATGTAAAGAAGCGACTTTTTTGTGTGTGTGGTGGCGAGTGGTGGTGGTGGTTGCGTTTGGTGGGGTTTTTGTATCTCCTCAGTCGTGTGTGTGTCTTTCGATGTTCACCTTTTTCCACCGCGTTTTGCTGCTTCAAGTTGGTCTGTTATGTTCTGCAGAGACAAAGTTAGACTCGTGGATAAGGAGTGGAGATGCCAACTGAGGGAGGTGCAAGCTGACAAAGTTCAGTGACGTCAAGCGAGGGGGAGATGAATTTGGAAGGGTATGTGGTACTGTAGTACAGTACAAGGGTGTTTGTGTCAAAAGCAGGTTGTTGGACGGTTGGTATTGGGTCATAGAGAGAGACTCTCCTCTAGACTCAACTGTATACTTATAGTTGCAGGGTGGTAAGTTAAGTGGTTACTTGTGAGTTTAGGCATTTGTCTCAACTGAGTGTTTCATATCGAGATGAGCAATTACTTGTACCCCAGGCGTTTGGTTGCTGCTTGGTTATCAAGTCGCGTGCTCTGACACTAAAAACTGTTTTGAAAAAACTGTGCCTAAACCGGTGCTGTGCCTCTCTTTTGTTTGCAAGGTCATAAATGTTCCCTATAGACTGCTCAACTGCACGACTCAGAGTGACGGTTGCTACTGTGTTAGTAAGCCGGAAGTGGAAAAAGAAATGCATTTTCAAACTGACATTAATCGCACTGCGTAAAATCACACACTGATTCACATATTGCTTCAATGCAACAATAATGAAAGCAACAGTGTTCCTGACCTCGGTTGATCTGAGTTTATTTTGACCAAGCGAATATCATACCAAGAAGCTGTCAAGAGAACACCAGTACACTGTATCAATATACCCCTATATCCAGGATCAAAACTAAAACTCACACCCACATCATCATCAAATCACTGCTTTTAAATCACCACTCACTGTGGCAAGAGAGTCATCTGAGACCTTTGCCCTCACACCCTGCACAGGTCCACGTAGATCTGATAAACATCTACGTGGAAGAGGACGAAACATCCATACAAAAAGACCTAAACTGCTTGTAAAAGTGTAGGGAAGCCACCCCAGCACTAATTGAACCCTTGCAAACACCCCTACACCCTCTACTAACCCCCAAACCTCCCCCTCCACCTCCCACCCGCTTACTCATCCGCCTCGCTTCAAACCCAAACCACGTCCCAAATCTTAATTTCCGAACATTATTCCATTTATCGGACCATACCTCGCACCCTCAACCTCCACCAAACACCATGTTTCGAACCGTCAAAAGCGTAGCCACCGCCTTCCCCGCCCGAATCTCGGCCGTGCGGTGCTACCACTCCGTCAACCTCATCAACACAAAGCCCACCGAGGACTACAACCCCAAGACCAAAAAGTTGCTTGATGCAGCCATGGATCTGGTCCCCAGTCTTGGATTCACCGACCAGGCTCTTACCCTGGCCTCCCGAAACCTCGGTTACACAGATACAACCCCTCTGGTGCTGCCCAAGGGTCCTCTCGACCTAATTGTGTACCATCTGCGACGAGAACGAGAAAAGCTGGCAGTTGCTGGAGAAACGGCACCTTCTGATCCTCCTGCTGCTCCCCAGACACCCGACTTTCGAACCAAGGACCAGCGACTGGACGACTCGTGCCTCGAGCTCATTGTGCAGCGTCTCAAGGGCAACATTCCTGTAATTGAACATCTGGACGGCGCTCTGGCTCTCATGGTTCAGCCTCAGAACATGGCCGAGTCTCTCAGTGAACTGGGAGCTCTCAGTGACGAGATTGTGCACCAGGCAGGCCACCGATCGTCCGACTTTGATTGGTACACTCGACGAGCATCCATCTCTGCCGTCTACGCTGCTTCCGAGGTGTACATGTGCCAGGACAAGAGCAAGGGCTTCGAGGACACATGGAAGTTTGTCAAGAGCAGTCTGGAGGCTCGACGAGGGCTGCAGGAGGGTGCCAGCAATGTGGGCCAGTGGGTCAGCTTCCAGGGCATTGCTTCCGTCATGGTCATTCGATCTCTGATGACGAGATTGTAGAGAGTGAGGTGATTGCTAGATGCTAAATAGATGAATTATGAGTATACGTGGGATGAGCGTGTGTAGAGCATGTTTGAACTTACAGTATTAGGTAAACGTGTGGGAAACAAGAGACCTGTTTGGGATGATTGATAAGATAGAGTTTGGAAAATAAATTATCTTTTTCATCAGCCCTACAGTAAGTGAAGGTGTGGTGTAACAAGAACGAGGATATGTGGTGATTCTAGGCTGTAGTGTGTTAGCCTCATAATGATTCGTGTTTTACCGAGTTCAGAAAGCCAATTGATTACTAATACTTGTATTACTCATCATATATGCCACACAACAGAACATGATATATAAAGGGCAGCACACGTAGGTAAGGACTCTCGTGCTACGCACTCGAGACTCAAACTACTGCACCCTGTGCATACGCCGGTATCCGGTGGCGAACCAGCTTCTAAAAATACTCATTAGCCACGAAGGTCAATCTCTCTTTTTTCATCCCATGCACGTCCTCACCCGCCAAGTGCGCAGCACGAACTCTGTTGGGAAAAGTGATTTGGGAGTGCCTATACTGAGGTGTTTTGTGGGTTGTATTTTTGATTTGACTGAATATTCGTCTTCTCCAGGTTCGTAAAATTCCAACAGTACAAACTACACCTCTCTAACCCCACTAATTCTCTAAGGCCGGACAAATACCGTGCAGGGAGAGACCAACCACTTTTAGCTAAAGCAGCCTTTTCAGGTCTGGACTCTGAACGCGTGTGGAGTTTAGAAGGGCTTAATTACTGTCAGGGAGTAGTGAGGTTACGTGTTTTTGCGCTGAAAACAGATTGTCGACTTTTGCTCCACCCCGACGATCAGCAACATTAAAATAAACGCCATTCTTTTCCTCTCATGATTCAACCAACATGTGTCACAACAAGTGGTACATTTCAGCTGTACATGCACAGCCTCGTGTGAACAGGTATACGTGTTAGGGGGTGAAGGGGAGGGTGTCCGCGTGAGATACTCGGTTGTTTTGTTCGCTTTTTTTACCCCATTTTCCGCAAGTTTAGAAATCGTGGTTTTCTTTTTTTTGGCTCGCTCCTCCGCCTCAAAATCTTTTTCTCCAAGACGTGTCCCATCAATTTTCAGCCGTGTGTCTCAAAGTTACGTGGTGATATGTGGCAGGCTGTTGAGGAAACGTCATCGAGAGTGAAGATGAGCAGGTACAAACACGAATTCCCCGGACACAAACGAGTTCTCTTTGTTATGAGCTCGGCAAAAAACCGCTACTTGTAGTCCTAGCACTAAATATTATCCCCTCCAGACCCCACGCCACTCATCTAACTGCCAATATCAATTTACTTCCCCCTAACCCTAAAACCTAAGCCAAATAATTATCCCTTGATTCGAAGCGTGTCTGTTAAAGATAAAAGAGAAACCGTGCCTCACACCACAACACCACGGGTACAAAAAAAAACAGGGCCTAAAAACACACCCTGACCAAAAACACACCTCAAAAACTCACCCATGTTCTCCCTCTCGTTCACCACCCTCACACTCGCTATTCTGGTCGTTCTGTGGGCCTCATCGGCTTTTGGAGCCAACGCAGACTCCATTCTCGATACCTCACACGTCAGCAACCACTGGGTGTGGTCGTTCACCGAGGACTCCATTGCTCTGAGTGCAGCCATTGCCCTTGTTTTCACCTACTCGGTCATCAAGGTGACCAACAAGGTCGTGTTTGAGCCCTCCAGCAAGTTCATCATCGACACCTTCCCTGAGTACATCAAGCTGACCCAGGACAGTACTCAGAAGTGATCTGAGAAGCGTTTTGATTGTTTGATTGTTTGCTAAAAGGGCCCCTGAGAGACCCAGCTCCACAGCTAGCCGCCAGCTGATGTATAGATTGTAATTTATTGTTTGTTATTGAGAGTGTAGAGAAGGCACTGATAATTGTGTCATCCTTATTTTAAAGACATGTTTTGACGTGACGTGTGATGAGTGAAGTCTTCGTATCGTCTACCCACACGATGTTTCACACAAGCCTGGAATATGCAGGACCAAACTGCCAATGGCGATCTCTCAATAGTCAGGTTTTGAGATTTACGATACTGGTGCAATTGTTGAAAAGGTGAATGGGTGGGCTCTTTGTAGACAGCTTTTTTGAGTGTTCCTGATTTGGGTGTGGATTGTTCAGAATAGCTTATTGTCAGGGAGGTAAATGTATTGAACCATTGAGAGAGGAGTTGGAGGAGCATTGAAGAGCTGGAAACTGGATGTTGTTTGTAGAAGCTGGAACTTTCATCTGACGAGTTTTCAGATCTCTTGAGATAATACTTGACTGAGTAGAGTGTTTCCACAGTCCTACAGCTGACTCAACTGAAGAGTCATGGGGGGTTGAAGAGAACTGACAGAAGAAATTTGATATTTCCCAAGTGACCATTGTAGGCACTGGTACAATTCATCCAGTTCGAGTAAAAAAATTATTATATATTTGCGTACTTGATGCTTCTCTTCTCTTTTCACTTTCACTGCCTTCTGATTCTCTCTCTATAATACTAGCACTGATAATTACCCATACTTGGTGGGTCAAAAACTGAATAATAATATTTCAGTTGATATTTTGTTCAATTTCATCTCAAAAGATACTGTAACTTCATGAAGAACCCCTATTGGACTCCACACTGTCCTCTTGATCCCTGCTCCTTATAAGCTTGAACAGTTAGAATCGTAACATAAGACAAAACCAAACACTCCAAGCTGAAAACACTCAAACGGTAAAATATCATCCCCACAATTCCCTAAATTACCCTCAAACACCCTTACACACCCACACAACCCCACCTTCCCCTCTACCTCCCCCATATAAAGTTCGATATCGCGTATTAGAGTTGGTCAAGAACATGCGTGAACAAAATCACGAACCAAACCTCTTACACCAAACAGCACACGTTCATAATGACCAACACACTGGACGATTCGATCGGGTGCATGCAAAACTGCGTGTCCATCGTTCGAGACACGTCGCTCAAACTAAGATCACGTGCCCAGACTCCTGAGGAAACAGAACGGGTCAAAAAAGTGTTGCAGTTGACGCGAAAATACGAGGAGGTCACTCAGAGCGAAGTTTTGGCTGCCCAGCAACGTCAGGCGGCTGAAATCGCGCCCCAGGTTCAGGATTTGATCAGCGGTGTCGAAAAACAAATCAGCAGTTTGCACTCTAAAGAGCGAAAGCTGAAATCGCAGTCTGAACTGAACAAGAGTCGATTGGAGCAGTTTCCAATGACAAGGAGAGAAGTGGTGGAAGAGTCACGTGATGAGAATCTCGAGGAGGTGACTGAAGAGGAGGTACGGGAGCTGGAGGAGTTGCAGCAGGAGAGAGAAAAGTTGAAGATGGAAATCTCTCGACTTAATCTTGAAAAGAGAAAGAGTGTGTATGGAAAGTTGCCTCAGTAGAGGTGGAGATGTATTTATTTATTTATTCAATGCCAAATTAGCAGTCGTCTACTGTGTTTATACGTTCATACGTTCTGGTTGTACTGTGTTGTGCTTCATCAATCATTATCTAGTATATACAATCCTCTAACGGTCCTACTTCTCAACTCTCTTGTAGTTCACGTCCAGGTAGGAAGCCAGGGAGTAAGCGTAATCGTGAACAACCTCCTCGTATTTCACAGGAGGACCCTGTTCATGGACATTGGTCACCTTCTTTTCGTCCAGACCACAAGGAACAATATGGTCGAACCAAGACAGGTTGTTATCGACATTCAGACAGATTCCGTGACTGGTAATGTTTCGTCGGATGTTCACACCCACAGCAGCAATCTTGGATTCTCCGTCCATGGTCCAAACACCGGTGTTTTCAGTTCGGGTGGTGAAAATCTGGTACTGAGCCAGAGCACTGATGATACTGCTCTCCAACAGACTAATGTAGCACTTGGGGGTCAGAGGCGAGTCGGAACCGTCATCATTGATCTTTCGGAACTGCAGCAGGTCCAGAATCGGGTATGCTACAATCTGACCAGGTCCATGAAAAGTCGTCTCTCCGCCTCGAAGAGTGTGTGCGATATCGGCCTTGGAAACGTCAATTGGGTCTTCGGAAGACTCGGACTGGGTCGGTCGGTGGTTGGGAGTGTCCAGAAGAGCCTGTTCCTTGCTCTGACGTCGTCCTAGAGTGTAAACAGGCTGCATCTGGAAAGTGAGCAGGACCGGGTCCGGGGTCGGCTTGCCGTCCTTCTTGCAGTCGAGAAACTTGCGCACCAGCTTGTCGTGAATGCCCTGGGCCTCGGCATACTTGATGGGGCCCTGGATGTGCAGGTGGTTGAGAGTCAGCGGTCGTACCGGTCGAGCTCGGGTCCAGATCATGTTGTTGGTGGAGTTGAGGTTGAGAGCGTTGAACGAGTGAAACTTTATTGCGTTGCTGAGAGAATGGGGAGGGTGGTTGGTGGGTGGAGGAGTGGGGGTTTGGTGAAAAGGAGGTGTAAGGGGGGTTTTCACGGACGGAGGAGGAGCTGAGGAAAAAAATATTGTCTGTAGCTTGCTTATGTCACCAGATAATGGTGTTGTGCTGAGCTTTCATGGTGTTCATTTTAAGGTCTTTAAAGTGAATAAAGGTGAGAAATTAAAATAAAATGACGAAAAATTGGAGTGAGGGAAGACCCAAGTTTAACAACAGTGCAACCCTCTCTACCAGTTCAAGTACCACCACAATTGACAAAAATGTATCTTTTTGGTCATCACTACCCTCTATACTTCTCAGCAAGCCACAGTTTGTACCTCTGACAAACCTCGAAGCCATTATGTAAGCACCAGCTACTGTACTTGCAGACCCTCCGAGCCCTATTAACTCTGGCTCATCTCTCTACTGTATTTCTTTTTATGTACTCACCGTTGACGTATCGCAGCTCGGTATGCACTGATAGCTGTTATCCGAGGTATCCGAGGGTTGCGCTTGAGTCTGTTTGAGAAGTTCTTTTTCGGAGTTCAGAAGAGTAGCCACGAGAAGTGTTGTTTTAGCTGTCTTGATATTGATTTAAGACATTCTAAATCAGTTGTTCCAGTGTGAATACACCCAGGACTGTCTTGTATGTCCGTATTGAGTATCCCCTCTCAATCAGTTGAAGGTTCTTTTTCATTTCAGCAATATTGAACGCTTTCCTTGTCTTCTCTTATATCGTACACCTCGTAAGCCCTCGTAAAGCCTCGTTTTGATCCCTCGACTTACCGTATCCATCTGACAGGCCAGACCTTGTAGATCGACTTTTAGTCGCTCCAAAAATGCGCTCCTAAATCACATTCAACTGCACTTGCTAGAAATGACGCTTCAACTAATAACATCTCAAACCCCATCTAAATCCCGTACTCTTTGTTGCTCTAGAGCACAGCCTCGTCCGGTGACAGTGTCGACAATTGTCCATACACCAGCCGCACAATCCGAGTAATGTACCTGCTTCTCAAGTGCTTTTTGACGGAGAGAGAGGAACGTGTAAAGTATTAAAAATTAAAAATACGGATAGCCGGTACAGGATGTAACCAGTTTTTTTGGCACGAAAACCTCCATAACTCCATCAATATATACCGTAGAGAAATTATTGTGGCGATACAATATAGATTGTAATGGGTACCAGCCTACACAATATATTTTTGGAACCCTTTTCTTCTATTAATGGAGATATTGTCATTCTTGTCTAAAAAAAACAGGGTACATCCTGTACCGCTGTATAGTAGGCTAAAATATAAAAATCGCATAAAACATAAATAAATCGCAGTATTAGCCTGAAACCAGCTTTAGGGCGGATTTTGGGGCGTTATCTAGCAGTACCAGGGTCACGGGCTCGCTTGTGAAATAATATCGTCATTTGACAGGGTCTCAAAGTCATAATGCCTTTGTTTGTTGGGGCGGGTACCTACAGAACAGAGCTGTATATAGACACTGCATTTAGCGAGCATAACAAACGTTCAGTTCTGTATGGCATAATCAGAAAAGAGTGTGAAATGCGCTCAACGGGGTGCAAATTTATGTGAAACAAAGGCTTGACCCCTCGTGACCGTATTTCCTTCAAAAAAACCCCAAAACGGCAGCGTTTCAGGCAATCAGCTGTCTTGAAGCTTGCACCTGATGCCGTTTGATTCAATGGTGTGATTTGCAGATAACAGCGGGGGACAGCAAGTTATGGGGCGTTTTATATCGAGTATATATGTCCGAACCGAGCTGGAAAAAACGGAATAAAAATATTCAGCCCACTGGCTTCAAATTCCACCCCCATTCACCCCCCTTACTTACTCCATTCACCCCCAAAACTCCTCTTCTCCCTCATCATCGTCTACCCCCGCGAACCGCAAACCTTATTATCCGTAGTTTGTCAAAGCCAAACATAGTAAACTCTGCATACTTAATCTCACCATCTGCCCTCTGATCATGGCGCCAACCAGCAAAACAGAGGACACTCCGATGAGTGTGCAGACTCAAAACCCGCCCCAACAACATGCGACCGCCCATGTGGGAGCCGCACAGATGGCAGCTGCTTCAGCGGCTTCTTCGCTCCATATCAAGGAGTTGACACAGGAGGTTTCTTCTCTGTCAACTCGACTACTACAAGCCATGGAAACACAGTCAGAGCTGGAGGAGGAGCTCGGCCGAGAGAAGCGAGACAAAGATCGAGCCAACGTGGAGAACAAGGAGCTGAAGACGGAAGTAGGCAACTTGAGAGAGGAAATGCAGGAGCTCAGTGCTGAGTTGTTTGATGAAGCAAACAACATGGTATCTGACGCACGAAGAGAGGCTGCGGCCACGGTGGCAGAGACACAGAAGCGAAACGATACGCTCAAGGTGCAGCTGGAGGAGAGAGATAACCTGTTGGAGAGTCTACAGGCCCAACTGGGAGCTCTCAAGATGGCCATGCAGGAGCGAGATGAGGAGGAAGATCGGCTCAACAAGCTCGGAGAGGTGAGCGAGGAGGATGAGGAGGAAGACGACGACAAGGCCAAGGTGGCACAAAAAGACAGTCCTCGAAATGACGGTTCAGATGATGGATTTGAATCTGCTGCTGAAGGAGAGTCCATGCCTGGATCAGCCAACGCTTCAACCACAAACGTGTCTGCTCCTCCGGCCACCAGACCTCGTCTGTCTCGTGCCCCATCTTCCAGACGTCGTGTTACTGCTGCTCCTACTTGTGCTGAGCTCAACGGTCCCACTAGACCTCATCTTCGACAGGATCTGGCTTCTTTCAGAGACTTTATTGCTCTGGTTCGACAGGCTGCCAAACAGCGAGAAGCGGCCATTGACGCTTCTTCTGCAAACTCCGGTTCTGTACATGCTGGACCCACCTCTTCGTCCACTTCTTCTACAGACGTTGCAGCCACTTCTTCCAACGATGATGTGCCCCATACTCCCCCCACACACCAGGGCCCCTTCAAGCACGACGAGTCGTCGCCGCTGTCGTCCATCTACTCGTCGTACATGTCGCCACAGACCCACAAGGAGCCGCCACAACTGCAGCTCAAGGATACCCGGTTTTTCAAAAAGTTCATTTCCGAGGACTTTGAGCCTACTTTGAGATTGGATCTCGCTCCTGGTTTGTCGTGGCTGGCTCGACGAGCTGTTCAGATGTCCATTTTGGACGGAACTATTGTCATCGACCCTATTGCTGCTGTCAATGAGCTGTATGGAGTCAACATGATGACAGACATGTGGCTGACTGGAGGGTTCAGTGAGGCTGCTGGAGCTCCCCGAGACGCCAACGGAGAGCTGCTCAAGGACGCAGCTTCAGGAGATGCCACAATGACCAAGGATGTGGTTGCTCCTGATCACCCCACCAAACAGCGGCCCGTCAGTGCACTGGTCAGCTTTGCTCGAGACGCCAAGCTGATGAAACCCGAAAAGGTCAACGAGGAGGAACAGCATATCACGCCGCCCATGTCGAGAGAAGAGGCTCGAGCCCAGGCTGCACGTGACCTGGAGTCTAGAGCGTCCCATGACTCTAGACACTCGCATGATTCTCGAACCTCTTCTTCCAACCCCGTGTCGCCCCCCATGGCCACCATTTCTGCCTGTGCGCTTTGTGGCGAGTCCAGAAACCATTCTCTGGTCTATGCTCGTCTGCATTATCTCCGAACAGCTAATGCTGCTGCTGGAGAGCAAGGTGAGTCTGGAGAAGCCGGTCCTGCCACTTCTGCTCTGACAGCAGGTAAGGGATACCCTCTGTGTGGCTACTGCTTGGTTCGAGTACGGGCTGTGTGTGACTACTTGACCTTCCTCAGATCCGTCAAGGATGGAGTGTGGAAGGTGGACGGAGTGGCGTCGGAAAATAAGGTGTGGGCCGAGTGCATTCGGCTCAAGGAGAGAATGTTTTGGGCTAGAGTTGGAGGAGGATTTCTGTAGATTAATGATAATGACCTTAATGGATAAATGATAGGGACCTACAAGTAGTGAACAGATAGTTATGTATGAGTAGATATTTCAAGAAGCATTTCAAAGCCCTTACAGACATCTGACAGCCATGAAAGTAGTACCAATCGAACCGCCTGATCTCCAGCATACCTCTACTACTTTCAAATATTCAGTTACCTCTACAGAACATGCCAATAGACAAGAATTACTAATAAATATATTCACGTTCCACCTATTGAACACACCTCGACCGCCTAATATTCATGTGCTTCTTTGGATACTTTCTCGTTTCCACAATATGCACCGCAATCTTGGTCAACCACGTTTCCAGCCTTCCTCTCCTCACGTGAGGACATCTATCTTTCACAATATGCAGACTGAGATCAATCATATCCATTGCCAGCACAATCATTTCCTGCTCCAGTCGAAAAACAGACACCCATTGAAACTGAGAAAAAGTGCGTACAGCTCTCAGAAAACAATACCGGAAATAAGCCACTAATTGTTCCAAAACCACCTTCTCTTCTGTCTCCTTTCCTAACAAGAGTCTAGGAAATCTGTTTGAGAAGTAATCATTTGCTCTTTTGCTAACAGTCTTTAGTTTGACACCATGGTCTACCCACAGTAAAGCAGTAGGAGTAGGGTACTTTCTGTGAAGCTGGAGGTTGGCTGTATCGATTTCCAGACCCAGAAATGTCATTCTTTTTCCTTCTTCAAGCTGTTTGATACCAGGAAGAGGGAAGTTCACCAAACACTTTTCTCTGTTTACAGATACTCCATATTTAGGGATTCCTTTGAGTACTCTTTCCAAGAATTGAGTAGCAACACTCTGGTCAGTTGTAATGAGCAAGAAATCATCAACATATCTCATCAAACAAGTATCTGGTCTGTACGCCAAATCAGACAACTTATCACGAATCATCTCTTCATATACCATGGAACAAAAGAGAGAAGACAAGACTGAACCCTGAGGAATACCTCTGATCTGACGATGAACTGTTCCGTCTATGAGCACGTCATTTCGATACAAATGATCGTTCAACAGATTAAACATTGTCTGTTTGACCATTTGGAAACCTCGGTTCTCATCCACAATAATACCTCTGGTTGCTAACCGTCTGAAAGCTTGCAGAGGGCTATCAGACTTTCCATCACATGCACGAGCTGAGGTGAACCAGATCTTACGTGTCACAGAGCTCATAGGCATGGTTCTTGTGTGCTTTTGCAGAGCCCAAATGTTACATTTTCTGAGCAGCTTTATCGACAGATCTCTCACTTCGTTGGCTGGAATGGTATCAAAAGCAGCAGTGATATCGATTTTCACAAAGAACAACGGTTTACCAGGTTCCAACCTTCGTTTGTATCTGCCAAGTGCTCTATTCATGGAATCAACACTCTCAAGCCCACACTTGTTGTATTTGCCTATCTTGAACTCCTGAGATAACACTCTAAACAGATTAGCCAATCTTTTATTAACAGCAGACTGTTTCAAGTCTTTCTGACCCAGAATAGGTCTTCCCAGTGAGACGATTGGTCTGAAGCCATTCTTTTTAGGCACCAATCTGAACTTCGACACGCCCAATTGAGATTTGGTGTGTACATGAGGCGAAAAATGCGTTTCTCTCATCTTCTGAAGTGTCTCACGTGTTTTCAGCTGCCAAATACCTAACCGGTAGATAATCTGTTTTTGAGAGAGGTTGTCTGTAAAGTAAAAGAAGGAACGTAACAGTTGAGGTAAAAATCTGTTAGACAACCAAACCAGAAACTCTTCAAAAAGCTCACGAGCCTTTAACATATCGTCACGTGACTTTTTATACCGCGGGTCGCTGGTAAACAGCCAGTCTATTTGTGTCAATTTGAACCCATGCAAAAGCGAATTGATATGAGGAGGTTGTCTTGGTGGGAGTTGCAAGTAATAAACCAGCTTTGTTCTTAGGACAGCCCAATTTTCAGCCGAGCCAAAAACAGCATGAGGAAACAGTTCATGGAAAATAGCAAAGCAAAAAGACGTCACATCGTTGATACTGTGTCCCTTTTCATACACTCCATCCAAAGGAAACCACTTTTCGAGCAACCCACGATAATCACTGACTCGGCATCTTTTCACAAACTTGTCGGCCAGCTCAGTGAATGGAACCACACGTTTAGGCACATCGGTACCCATGTGATAATCAAAGGTGATTGGAAAAATGTTCTTCAACACGTCTATAACCTCCACTTTTGTGTCCTGGTTGAGCACATCTTTGAGACTCAGATTGTAGCCGATTTTCCCACTGCTGTAATAAATTGGCTGTTTGAACGTCAACACACCTTTCCTTGGAACTCGCTTTCCAACAGGTTTGTCAAGCCGGATTGGTCCCATGGGTTGGAACTTTGGTTTAGGCCGCCTTGCAATCATATCATCGACTCTAGCACCACATATCTGAAAGAAACAGGCGTTTCTCAGCTGAACAAACACCTGAGCAGTGAGAACTATCCTTGCAAACGCCTCTCGACCTATTACAGACGCTAACAAGCGCCAATTGGCTTCACAAAATGCTTCTAAAGCCGCATGGTACTCTTCCACCGGCGGTTTTTCCCAATCCACACTTCGTACGCCCATGGAAAGCACGTTAGTATGCTTGGAAATGCTCGAAAGAAACCGGACAAAAGAGGGGAAGGTGATCTGGTCCATATCGTCAGGTAGAACGAACTTTTTGGCGGCATCATGACGGTCCTGAACAACTATAGTGGTATTTAGGAAGTGTGCAAAGTTGGAGTTCTCCTTGGTGAGCTTGAGAGCTGCTTGTAGGGAAGTAGGGTCTATATCACGTGTTTTGCGCAGAGTAATCAAATGATTGCGCAGGGTATCTGCTTCAGGGAGTTTTCTCTGAAGATTTTTGAGCATGAGAGGTGTTGTATACTTGTATAGGTCACTGTTTGACACTTCTCCAGATGTCGCGTCCCAAGCCGGGTAACGGTTGACACTTTGGAAAGCATAACTAAGCTTATAGTAAAGACTAAGTAAAATGATGGAGTGATAGTTGACAATTTAGTTAAGGAAACGGGGGGCTATGAATAGAAATTTCTGTTTCTACTGTTCATACAAGGCCAAAATCAATTGACTGAGAGAGCATCAAAATTTCCCCCTCAAATTGTTCATCTCATCTTGAACTTCTCCTGCACCGATAAATGCACACCCCGAACTCTAATCCGAAGATGGGTTTGGAAGTCCGGCATGGTTTGAAAAAAAAAAAAACAACCACATCGAAACCACACACAAAACGAGACTCGACAGAGATAATGCCGCCTCGACGATCAGGACGAAACAAAAAGAAGGAGGAGGACGTGACGATGGCTTCAGCGGACGAGGATGCCAAGCAGGAATCCGTCTCTCAGGAGCAGGAGACGCAAGATCAGCCACCACCAAAACAGAAGCGAGGCAAGAAGCGAGCTGCTGCTGAAGTATCTAAGGAGGATACCACAAAGACCGAGACTGATGATGTCGAGCTGCCTGATGCCAAACCCGAGTCCAAAGAGCCAGTATCAGCACCACAAGAGGCTCCAGAAGAAGGTACTACAGCTGAAAACGAGCCTACTGAAGAAATGTCGGTGGCTGCACAGGTGGAGGAGAAGCTGGAGAAAATCAACAACAAAAACGACAAGGCCAGCGAAAACCGTGTGTCCGACAAGGTGCTGGATCAGACCAAAGTGTCTCTACGACTGTTGATGAGCAGGCATGCTACAGACCGGGTTGATACGACGGTTAAAGAGACGGTGGAGAAGGCAGGAATGAGCATCGAGGTGGTAGAGACGGTGAATGCGCCGGAGAATGTGATTTTGCTCCAGGGCCCGTGTTTGGGGTTGGATACTTGCATCAAGGCCCTGTTGGACTTGGATACAGCTCTGGCTCCTCCTGGAATGATCACACGACGGTTGAGATTGCTGTTTGAGGACCAGGTGTTGTCTGAGATCCCGCAGATCAACGCTGCCAACAATGGCAACATGTTTGCATCTCGGCCTATTGATATTGCTACAGGAGTTCATGTGAGTGTAGGTATGTCTACGTTGCCTCAGAGTACTGACAGAAGTGTGGTAGTTTCTGGTCATGCCCAGGCAGTCATCAAGGCGATCCGAGAGTTTCTCAAAATGATTGTGTTCATCCAATTGGAGCTGTTGAAGGCTGCTGGAGAAGAAGTCGAGGCTGAAAACTACGAAATCGACTCTTCCACTACAATTTCCGCCCCCTACGTGTCAAAGCTCGTCACCGGAGTGTACGGACACCCCAGCACGTTTGTGCGTCAGAAGGAGAACGAAAAGTATGTCGGAAGCAACACGTACATCACTCGAAGACGACGGGTGGATATTCCCGACATTGATCTCAGAAACGTGCCCAAGGGCCCTGCTGCAGCTGCTTCCACATACAACAACAACGGCAGCAGCAATAATCACAGCTACAACAATAATCATGGTAATCATCGAGATAACTACAATCATAGGGACTCTGGAGGATACCACAATGGACCCAGAGATGGACCCAGAGATGGACCTAGAGATGGGCCACGTGATGGGCCACGTGATGGACCCAGAGACGGACCACGTGACTTCAAACCTCCTACTGGACCCAGAAGTCGAGGTGGAGACCGTCCTCCTCGTCAGGATGCTCGAGGTCCTGAGATTCGTGAGTTTGCGCCCAGAGAAGCTGCTGGACAAACCACACAGCAGATCAACGTGCGTAAGGATATGATTGGAGCTATTATCGGCAAAGGTGGATCGTCTATTTCTGATATTCGTAAAAAGTCCGGTACCAACATTCGAGTGATTGATTCAGAAGACCCTAGTCAGTTGGAGCGGTCTGTCAGCATTACTGGAACAGCTGATGGCGTCAAGATTGCGGTGCGACTGATCCACCAGAAGCTTGAGCAGGAAAAACACATGTACCGAAGGAGTTAGCTTGCATATAGTTGTAGTAATAGCATTGTATAACAATAAACCCCACTAAGGCCAACAAAGGCTAATTGATTTTTTCAACAAGTAAGCGAAAAACCTAGATTTGGAAATTCCACCAACCCTAACCCCTACACTCAATATCGCACCATGCAGCTCTCTCCACTAAACCACTAACACACCATGTTTGGCCTCTTTTCTCGCATTCCAGTGGAGCTGCGTACGGCCGTATCCATCGCGGTGCGTGCGGGCTGTGCCATCCATTTCTTCCGCATGCACATTTTTGAGTCGTCGCTAACTTACGGTCCGTCCATGATTCCCACTCTGGATGAGAAGGGCGACTTTGTCAATATCGACAAGCTCAAGAGCAGAGGACGGGGAGTTCAGGTAGGAGATGTGGTTGTGGCGATAAAACCGACGACTTCGGACCAGCGGGTCTGTAAGCGGATCACAGGTATGCCAGGAGATATCATTCTGGTGGATCCAGAGCGATCTGACAATGAGTTCATTCAGGTGCCCAAGGGACACTGTTGGGTTACAGGCGACAACTTGAGCATGAGTCTGGACTCTCGAACGTACCGAGCCATGCCTTTGGCGTTGGTTAAGGGTAAAATCATTGCAGCTCATTCGTTTGCCAGAGGATTCAGATTCTTACCAAACACGTTGGAAAAGGCTGAGGAGGATGAGCTGGTGGAAAACACTGTAACGGTAGTGGAGGAGGAGGTTGTGGCCAGTCCGTGACACAAGCATTTGTATATAAGTAAGTTATTAGCATAGGAAGTGGGTGGTCTGGGGGGAGGTCTGTGTATATATTTCTGGGGTGTATTACTGTATTATTTGAAGGGTGTAGCTGTAGCAGTGTGTAGTCTTCTACGTTAGCGTATGGCTTTACAATGATATCTTCAACACATGCAAATATCCTTATCCTCAAAACACCTCCCTGTATAGCTGAGATGAAGCTGAACTAAAAGAAACCAGGCACTCCTCCTAATAATTCTCGGATTTATCTACTGTACAGCACCAGTTCTATATGCACATCTACTATTCTCGTTTTGTTAATTATTGTTTACTCTAATAAATATACCCACATAGGGTAGGCGGTTAGTGGACAGAGGCGACCTTGAGAGCCATCTCCACATGTTCGATTCGGAACCGGGGCAGTTCTCCGAGATTGACACCATGGAGCGTCAGCTGGTCCATCAGCACAGCCTCGTTGATCTTGATGCCTTGGCTCTTGGCCTTGAGGTACTCGTTCTCTACTGCCACAGGGCCCATGTATCCTGGGAAGTTGGAGTCTTCATCGACCTTTCCAGACCAGTAGGAGCCCGACACGGAGATGGGCAGTTTGAGACACGTGATGACTCTGGGGATGGAAAAGTCCTCGTGGAAGCCATGAGCATAGAACCGGTGCAGTTTCTCCTTGTTGCCGTTGATGTAAGCAGTGAGAACTTCAAACAGTGCTCGTCGGAAGATACGTTCACACAGTCTGTCGAGAATGACAGGGAACTGCAGTGTGTGAATATTGTCAAGCACATCTTGTCCCGACTCCATGAGGTGCTTTCGCTGGGTCAAAATGACTTCTCCAACCTTGGCAGGGGTTGCTGCAGAGTCCAGGGAAGCATACGACTTGGAGTCCTGAGGGTAGCCCGGAGTGTCGGACTTGGGGAATGTGTTTTTGACCACCTCATCGGGAGTCAGAGAGAAGGGAGCAAGCATATCGGTGGCAGGTTTGGGAATATCATGTGAAGAAGAATCGGGGGTCAGAGAGAGATGGCTGGACATGTCGAGGTCAGAATTGGGCGAGTGGTTCTGATGCTGCATTTCCAGAAGCTGCTCAGCCTCGTTTCTCTTGATCCACTCAACAATCTCATGGGGAAGATCCTTGATGATGTTCTGAGCATATGGCATCATGGATTCGTCGTCTGTTCGAGCAGAAATTGGCGAAGAACCCATAGTATGGTTGTGGAACGTGCTGACGGGGTTGGACACGTAGTCATTGTACTTGAGCACGGTATCAGCAGTCAGCTTCTGGTTAGGATCAGTATTGTTGCTCATTCGAACAAAACCACCGATTCGAATACCAGCAAAGGCAAACAACTGCATCAGCTCGTCGTTGCTTTCTCGAACAGCCACCTGGACGCCTCGCTGGTAGAACTCGAAGAATGAAGATTCTACACACGAAATGACCTTTTCAAGGGCCTCTACTCGGGCCTGGAGCTCATGAACGATATTGTCACGTCTCTGTCGGTACTGTCGCTGAGCATCTCTTACTTGGGCTCGTCGTCGCTGTGTTAGTATTTTTCAAAATTTTCCAGAATTTTTTTTTCAAGATTTTGCCACAACTACCCCACCGGCCAAAACTCGGATACACGGACATATCTCAAGCTGGAGGATAATAATGGGCAAAACCGAGCGTCTATCGGTCTAGGCGACCGAGACAACATGACTCTATCTGTGCACCGTGTATGTAGGTATCTAGTAGATAGTGTCAATTTGCTCATTCCTTAACATGGTACTCACTTCAGCCTGGGCAGCAGAAGAGGTCTGTAGACGGGGTCGTCCTCGCTTGTTTTTCTTCTTGGGCGGCTCCTCTACCGGGCTCACGGAGCCGGAAATCTCAGTCGGCGGCGACTGTTGCTGTGCCAATTCAACGCTGGTCATAGTTGTGGAGGGTGGAGGGTGGGTGTCTGAAGTTGATGTGAGTCAAGAGACTATTTGTAGTGTGTTGAGGACTGGTCGAGGCAGGTCAAAGACTTTCAGTGACTTGGAGGATATCGCTGTCGGTTATCTAGGAGGTATCGAGGTGTCTCTGCCGCCATATATCTATCTGTCTTTTTCTCTTGTGCTGGTTTCTGTCTCGCACTTCCTAGCTGCATTTTCACACTCCTTCGCACTCTAAACTGCCAAATAGGGTTACGCGGGGGTCCACCACTTTAGCCCGCCAGGCTAACGCAGCAGATTATGCATGCAGGCACGGCCGAGAGACGAGCGGTGGAAATACTGGAGAGTGGGTGTGAAAGACAGCGGGGGGACAAGGACCTGACGCAAGACCGGATAGGCGAAAAAGACGTGAAAAACGGAAAAACGGACGCAGGCCCGCCGCCTAAAGATAGGGTTCAGTACCCCGCATTAATTTACACTCTCTCCGAGACGGGGTCTTTGTGCAACGGAGGCCGTTCATGTACCCACGGACCTTTTTCATGCAGCAACAACAATAGTGCGAGACTAGACCTCCGCGAACTGTCTTGCTTGTGATTGTTGGCCACCTCCGGGTCTGCTTGCGTTTGACAAGCCCGTTCCCCGCCTACTTCTTATCGCAGGTTGGTATATGTGTGTTTGTAGTTGTTCACTGTGTTTGTCTATGATTACTTAGGTCTTGTTTGCTTGTCAGGGCGTTTTAATGTTGAGTGATCATAAAATATCCACCTCTAGATTCCTCCATTCCCTCCGGATTTTCTCTCAATTGAGCCGCTTTCTGGCCCACTTCAAAACAAATACGCTGGAGCAACTTGCGAGAAGAGCTGCAAATGTCCGATACAACGCAGTGTACCTGTTTCGACGCTCGTTGAGGAAAGCTGTAGGCTCTGCAAAGCCGAAGCTCAAGCTCAAAACTTGGAAAAAAGCAAAAGAGAAAACATGTTGGTGCAGCTCAGATGCTTGCGCGGAGCTCTAAAGCTGGGGAAATACGGCTATAGACGTTACGTTGGTCTAGGAACCTGGGGCACTGTCTCCCTTGAAGCTGCTTTTGTCTTGTTTACGAAGCTAATGTGGCGTTGCAGACCATGTGGAACGGATGGAGCTATCTTGTAGATCCGATCCGTCATGTACTCGTGCCAGCATATAGCAGTAACGGCACAACTTGTTGGTTCTTCCGTGTCCCCAATATCTGCAGCCCGTATTCCATACATTCTCCGATGTGCTGTGTGTATGGATTGACCCTGTAACTATAGATTACGCATTGAAGCAGGTCCGTGGAGATCGCTGTGGGAAAAGCAACTGTCGCTCTTCTACAACTGTAGTGTTTATCACATGGAAATCTTTACATTACGTTTGAGGTTCATCTTCGTATTTGCCCCTCCTTGTCTTGTGTGTCTACCCCAACTGAACTGAATCTCTTGCACCTTGTCCCAACGCTCAACACGTCCGGATCAATTGGCTGGATACGGACAAATAAGGGGGCACGTGCTAGGCACACAAACGTCACGTCTGACTTTTTCACACGCGCCACGTCACTGTCAGCCCCCACAACGTTCCCCCAACGACACTCTCTTCACTATGATTGACTTTCTCCACCCAATAAAATACCCAAGAAAAAACAAGTTCCAGGTTACCCCACATGCAGGGTGCTCATGCATGTGAATCCTGCGGGGTAAAGTGAACGAGAGAGAGCAGGCAAAACAGCTATTACAGGGCGGCCAAACCAAAGGGGAATGCGCCGGCTCCGAGCATCCAGATATGGGGCATGTCCAATGTCTCGGATACCCGGCTCTCAGCTGATGTACGATTATCACTCTGTAGCCCTGAACAAGGAAATTATAGACGCCCTCGTCAAACAAGAATGACAGCGATGTGCATTCCGCAACAGTTGACGTGGAGAAAGAATAGCCGGTGTGGCAATGGTAAACGGCTTCGGTAAATGGATCTAAGCGGACATCCGGACCTGCGGGATCTCTACAAGTTCTAGAGCGGCTAGAAGAAGAAATAGGGGTGGTTTTGGGTAACGGTCATGTGGAGCTAGAGCTTCGTTGTATGGTCTCAGAGGGTATATAGCCGAGCTTTAGGGGGGTAGCTAGAGATAGTCGCTGCGAGAGAGAGAGGTATTTTTTTATATTATGCTTGTGAAAGATGATACAAGCAGCGTTGGTTGTTACAGTTGTTACAGAATGTAACCCCCCACAAGTTCTAATTGTAATTGTAATTCAAACCCCATGTTCTCACCTGGTATTGTTTTCCCCTCCTCATCAAGATCAGTTCCGGATACGGCAGACAAATAAGAGGGTTATTTCCGAGTTCGTCTTGATTGAAGAGCAGTGGTAATTGTTCAGATGTTGAGTTGATAATCACATTGATTTGATGACAGAAGACCCACAGTGGACTATTGTGAAACAGATGGGTATTACGTCAAGAAATATGCCTCTTTCTGAAGTCTGCTGACATAGGTTTAGACGAATGTGGTGTTTGCCAGCATGTGATGATTGTAGCATGATTAGCCCTTGTAGAGGTGGTTTCTCAATGGTCAGTGATTAATGATAGCCAGTGTACTGTAGATCATTTTCGATAAGTGTACAGGTACAGAAGATCTACTCTGATATCAGATACGTTCATAAGATGTTCAATAAATTGTTCGACTTCAGTATAGGATCTTGATAGCAAACATTTCAAATTGCACATGTTACGCCAAGGAACCTTACCAGATCGTACTATATCTCATTTGAGCTACAAGTACACAAGCAACACCTACAAGCACTAACAAGAACCACTCTATGGGTTTCTGGAGTCGCTCTTCAGCGTTACAACTCCACCTACTCCTACAACTACCTGCAACACTTAACCAACCATAGTGTATATACATTAAATACGTTATTATGCTCTATCAGCTCTCCAGCGAGCTATCCATCTTTGAACATTACCTTGTGTATGCTCGTCTCTCCTTATGAATGCAGCTTATGAACGCAGCTTCGCTACATTCATCGCTACATTCATCGCCTTCCAGTCTCACGCAACTTTTGCTTGATCCGAGCATACTCCTTTCGAATGGTCACATAGTTGAGATGCATTTTTCCGAGGAAATGGTCCGCCAGACGACGGTCTGTATCCAGACGAGACAAGTATGCTCCACAAGGAGGACACACCTGGAGCTTCTGATGGCCCGAAAATCCGGCAACGGTCATCATTTTGGCGAGGTCTCGCTCTCTCAGAGCCCGCTCAGCCCGTTTCGACTCCAGTTGTTGCATTTCCGCCAGTCCTCGTGAAATTTCACCCATCTCTCCAAGCAGCTTGATCTCTTCCACACTCATGGCTATAGAGGCGTCGAGAGTTTCGAGTTTCTCGGTGAGTTCGCGGATCTGGTTGACCTCGTCGTGTGTAGCCTCCAGCTTGAGCTGTCCCTCTTCGATTCGTCGATCGCATTCCACCACGTATTTTGCCAGTTCTCGCTCGTATTCTTTTTCCAGAGGCGTCAGAGTTCGGCCCTGCTCAATAAGCAGCTCGTACTCCATTCTGTGTTGCTCCAGATGGAGCTTGTTGCAGGTGGCCTTCTCAAATCGCATTCCGACAAACAGATCATGAGGACAGAGACCCACGGTGAAGGAGTGGCACACCTTGGGGTCGTAGAGATCAATCTTTTGCCGTGTGGGGATGGATTCGAGCGCCTCGGCTCCCATGAGCTGTTCCAGCAGCTTCCTTTGTTCCGCAGCCATGTTGTGATGTGGTTAGATGCAGAGATGAGATGGTCTTGGTGATATTTGTTGGTGGTTCTTTTCAGATGCAGAAACCCAAAGTTTAATTTTTCGATTGAAGTAAATTGTCAACTAGTTAGTTGGGAGGGAGGGTGAAGAGAATGCTCTAGAAAAGTAGAAATAAAAAGAGAATATCTGGCACGAGAACTCGAAATAGCCCAAAAATAGTTTTAGACAGGTTTGTATTTTTTTTTGACAGCAAAATAAAGCGTTACTGGTGCTCTCAAACAGTTACTGTTTCCAGACAGTGTAACTGTTGTTGCTACTACACTATTATTTGCCACCAAGTGAGACTAATCTAAAGCGGAAAGAGTGAAATGAGGAATGTAAAATCAGAGAGACGCTACAACATACCCTTTCAACTCACCTATCATACTCCTACAATATATGCCATAATCTCATAACCTATTCATACTGCTTCAAGTACGTCTAGCTAGTCACCCGACAAAAACCCTAACCCTAAATTCCGTACCTGGTACCAATCCATTTGAATTATTTTTTAACAATAAAACCAACCAACTCTCTTGTCTCTTTTTCTCCTCTCAACCCAACAGCGCACTAAAACAGCTTCCGTGGCCTCAAACAACGCATCCACGTCTTTTTTCGCATCTTACACAAACACACAGACACAAACAGGTATAGTATTAACACAGATTTCTCTGCCTTTTAAAATGAACCACAAATGTGAGTATCCACGACATGTTGACAGCAACATAACACCAACTAACACAGATACACCGGTCAACTCGCGGTTATCCCTGGCTCGCCCTCCAGTGCAGCCTCCGCCACCTCCTCCAACCTCCGGTTCGGCCCAGGAGTGGCCCGATGGACTCAAGCAGTTTGCTGCGGCGTGCTTTGCACGATGTCCCAGTGGCCCTGATAAGCCCATCATGGAGGCCCAGCTGCGCAAGGTGATCACCGAGGCGTACAACACCAACTCGGCCTACTCCATCGACTGGAGCAAGATGGTTCTGCCCGTTTTCGCAGGCTCCAACAACAACAGCTACAACAACGGCTATCCCAACAACGGCTACACCAGCAACATTAGCAACAATAACAACAAGAAGCGGCCCGCATTTGACACTAACAAGACACAGTTCAACTCCACGACGCCCCCCAAGAAGACGAAAACCAACAACAACAACAAGTATGGGGAGGGCCACGTGGAGAGTATTGGAAGCATTTCGCGCAAAGACCGACAGATGCGCTTCATGCGCGAGCAGCAGGCGGTAGTGGGCAACGCCAACGCATCTCCAGCCCCCGAAGTCACCACAGACCAGCCCCTCGTTGGAAAAAGCACTGTGCTGGAAAAGAAGTATCTGCGTTTGACATCCGCACCCAACCCCGAGACGGTTCGACCCGCCGAGGTTCTGGAACGTACACTAGAGCTGCTCATGTCCAAGTGGAAAGAGGACCAGAACTACGCATACATCTGTGACCAGTTCAAGTCGATGCGCCAGGACCTGACGGTGCAGCGGATCCGGACGCCGTTCACCGTCAAGGTGTACGAGATCCACGCCCGCATTGCTCTCGAAAAGAGCGATCTGGGCGAGTACAACCAGTGCCAAGCGCAGCTCAAGACGCTGTACGAAGAGGGGCTGCCCGGCAACCGGCTGGAGTTTCTGGCGTACCGGCTGCTGTACCTGCTGCACACGCAAAACAAGCAAGAGGTGGGCGACATTTTGGTAGAGCTGCTGGACGACGACGAGGCGGCTTCCTACGAGCCCGTGCAGCATGCTCTCAAGGTGAAGACGGCCATGATGACGCGCAACTATGTAGAGCTGTTCCAGCTGTACCGAGCAGCGCCGCTGATGAGTGGCTACGTGATGGATAGCTTTGTGGGCCGAGAGCGGATTCTGGCCCTTTGTAAACTGACGCGGTCGTTTAGACCGACCATTCCTTTTGAGACGATATCGAGCTGGCTGGGTTTTGAGACGGACGAAGAGTGCACAGAGTGGATGGAGGAGCTGGGCGTGGCTCCATTTTTGGGCCCCAAGGGTCTTAGTTCCAAGGAGGCCTATCCTGTGGCCGAGGGGCTTCGTCAACAGGCGTTCCTGAAGATTGACATCAAGGGCCAGATTTAAGGGCCAGATTTAACATCCCCCGATTTTTGCCCTGTTATGTGAGCACAACGATTCCCGATGGCTACTAGCTCCCGTAGTCTTTAGCAGTACACGATAGATAGATCCTAACCAATGCAAGCATGAACCGGAGTTATTTGTGGTTATTGTAGTTACTTGTAGTGTCGTGCCGCAGTTGTACTTGTACCTGCGTCAGTTGTATGGCATGTGCGCTTTCTCTTGGCATGAGGTATTATAATAAAAGAGTTATATTGGAGATAACAGTGATATGGCGCCTGTGTGGTGGAACCAGTAGTATTCAAGGTGGGCAGTATCATCAGATAACACTTCTAACGAGTGTTTTGATGAAAGTGTCCACCTTATCGATCTCTTGTGATAGCCCGATCAAGCATCTGAAAGTAGCTACAAGTACAAGGCTCTGACAGCCCTGGGGTATATGACATACGGTATATGCAACACCTTCCGCGTTTGTATATTCTCGGACCGTCTAAACAGCCGTTCCTCCCCTTCCACACGTGTCACCCTCGTCCTCCTATCGATAGCCAATATCATATCCGGAGTTGGCCCACTCCTTCTCCCAGCTGCCAAAGTCTAGCCTTGATAAGTCTTGGGTGATGGAGCTGCGTTGCTATTAGCCAGAGATTAGGGGCTGTGAAAGCGGCTGAAAACGGCGTGCAAATATGGCCCTTATTTTTTTTCAGGCATGAAATATTCGCCACCCGGACGTGGGTAGAGTAGATCTAGACCTCCATTATCAAACCACCCTTACCTGGCAACCCCTCACTGCAATTATTACCGCCAACTAACTCTCAGTATGGAAGACACATGTTGCATAAATGGGGCATTCTGGATGAGAAACGCGGGGCAGGTCTAAGTTAAAAAAGTGAGTCAGTTGAGGGAGTGTATCAACAAGCCAGGGCAACCCAAGAGTAGACAGCAAGAGTAGTAAGAGCGTCACCAGAGCGCTACTATAGCCATCAAGGCGTTGCTTCCACCACTAGTACACCAGCCCCCAGACTTGCTGCTAGCTTGAGCTGCTGTCACTCGCATTTGCCACTCCTGCCAACACTGCATCGCTCCAAACTATCAGTCTACTTGTAGCAAGTCCCAACCCAAACCTGTCCAAACCATCCAAACAAGTTGACCACCAAGCCGGAAAACTACACACACAACGACCATGACCGACACCGACGAGTCGTCGCAATTTGACGAAGAGTCCTACGCTTCCGACGGGTCTCTGGACTACGACAGCGAGGACCAGGAGCTGGAAGACTCGCAGTTCTGGGATGACGAGGAGGACATGGAACAGTCCAGCGAACACTTTTCGTCCATGCCTCACAGTGAGGCGATCCAGGTGGACCATACGGCTTTGGCAGCCACATGCCAACGAGTTCTGGAGCCTACTGATCTCATCAAGGGCCAGGCTGAGGACGTGAATCGAGTATCTGAACTGACGGGTCTGGAACCGTGGAGAGCGGAACTACTGCTGTGGAAGGACGAGTGGAAGGTGGACCACGTCATCACAAAGTACCTGGACAAGGGTGATGAAGTACTACGTGAAGCTGGTATGTTGAGCGATGGAAACGTTGAATTCCAGATACGTCAACCTGATGAGGACTTTATGTGTTTCCTGTGCTGTGACGAGGACAAGGGTGCGTCGTTCAAACTCGCGTGTGGCCACGAGTGCTGCTCCGAGTGCTACACGCAGTATCTACGTGGAAAAATCATGGAAAACGGCAGTTTGGAGATTACTTGTCCCATGAACTGCAAGGAGATTATGCCCAAGCCGGCTGTAATGCTCCTGACCGATAGGAAGTTGCAGGACAAGTACCAGTCGACTTTGTGTACGCGATATGTGCGTGCTCACAGTGATATGAAATGGTGTCCTGCTCCAGACTGTGGTAAGGCTGTCAAGGCGAACATTTCAGTCACGGACGAGTCGATCATCCCGATCGCAGAGTGTACGTGTCACCAGCAGTTTTGTCTAGCCTGTAACATTGACGAGGACCACTTGCCGTGTCCTTGTAAAGTTGCAGCTCGATGGATCGATAAACTCAAGGACGAGTCGGAAACCATGACCTGGATGTCTGTCAACACCAAGTCGTGTCCTAAATGTACCAACCCCATTGAGAAGAACGGAGGATGCAACCATATCAACTGCACTCAGTGCTCACACCACTTTTGCTGGGTGTGTTTGGGAGACTGGAGTAAGCATGGATCTTCAAACTACCAGTGCAACATGTACTCTCCCGAACAAGCCGAGGAGGACCAGAAGAACGTCAACGCCAAGCGAGAGCTGCTGGACAGATACATGTTCTTCTACACGCGATACAACAACCATCGAGATAGTGCCAAGCTGGACGAAAAGACGTACCTGAACATCACCAAGACGATGGAGACACTGCAGAAGGAGGGCCAGATGACCTGGCTGGAGTCGCGGTTCCTACCTTCGTCCTTTGAGATTCTACGACAGTCTCGACAGACGTTGCTATGGACATATGCGTTTGCCTTCTTTTTGGACGCGCAGCCTGAACGAGAGATTTTCCTCAAAAACCAGGAGGATCTCGAGCTGCACACAGAGGGCCTGTCGGAGCTGTTTGAGTACAAGTGGGACCGAATCCCTGGAGCCAAGGTCAAGTTTCTGGACAAGTGCTCGTACCTCAAGTCGCGACGACAGAAGCTGGTGGAACATGTCATGAAGGGCATGGAGGAGCGCAACTGGAAGTTTCTCAACTGAGCATTGGACTAGGCAGACATGCCGTTAAAATAGGAATGCATATTTATTATTGATAGAAGTGTAGTTGTAGATGTGTTTTATGTAGAGTAGTGGTTGATCAGCACAGTGCATATGATGATATTGTGGCGTTTTATTTGACATACAGACAACTTGAAAGGTCAACTGAAAAAGCAACAACATAAGAGCTCAGAACAAGTTTGGAGACCGTTCCAGTGATGACTTTTTGACTATTTACCGTATTGCGATTTTCTTCATATCAAGAAATGCTATCAAGCCTGACTAAGGCCAAATTAATTATGAATACAGGAGTAGACTTGACTCTCAGTAACACCCCAATATAATCGTTGTTGATTTTCGCGCGATGCGTGATACAAAATTAAATAATACATTCCATCTATACAACCATTACTTGAACCGTTTCTTTTCCACCAAGTAGTCTCCACCCTTCTCCTGCCATTCCTGTTTGCTGACCCACAGCTGATGGAACGATCCCAGAGATCCCAGCACAGATCCTCCAATCCAGGCACTATGTCGTCGCTCCTCCTGGTTGGAAGCAGCAGCAACTCGAATCTTCAAACCACTGAGAGCCTGAGTAACGTCCTTGCTGACTCGGTCACTAAGACCCTGGACCAGAGATCCTCCTCCAGTAATGACAATGTTGTTGGCCAAATGAGCCCGCACGTCGACATTAGACGCGTTGATTGTGTCCACCACCATCTCACTGAGTCCTCGGGCGGTTTCAGGCACGGTTTCGCCGTCAAAGGGGTACTCACTGGGCTTGAATAAGCTCTCTGAAGTAGACAGACGGTCTGCTCCAAAAGTTGTGCTGTAGCCCGTGGGGAACTCAAAGACTCGATCGGGAGCCTCTCCGGAGATTTCGGGTGTAAGAGGCACGTCATTGACCTGGCACATTGAGTCTTTGAACTCTGACAGGATACGAGATACCTGGAAGTCCTGGAAAGACTGGGTGATGTTGGGAAGTTCTCGTTTGGTGAAGACCGGGTTATCGCCCATCTTGACAGCCTCCTTGCTCTTGATGAGGAACCGAGGAGTCAGATCAATGCCTCGAGAAACAAGCACCTTTTTAATCTGTCTGTCAAGGTAGTCTCCTGCGTACTGAGAACGACGAGCAGGCTTGTAAAGCACCAGACCGTCGATAACAGGGGTCACCGACGCGACCTCGGATCCCACATCCAGAACCAGCGCGTTTCCCTTGCCTGCTGCAAAAGCAGAGGCCACTGCATCCTTGACCAGGTAAGAAGCCGGCACCTCAAGGCTCTCAAAGGCAATCTCCAATGCCTTGAGCTTGTTGGCCTGAGTGTTCCAGCATGGCTCCGTCAGCATCAGCGGATGTGTCTTTGTATCGGCATTGAGTCGTGCTAGCGAGTATTCCCAAATGTTTTGCACCGCGTCCCAATCAGCTACAATGCCGTCAGTAAGCGGATGCAGCACCTCCATGTTGGCGATTGGCAGGTTTGTCGAGTCGCCGACCTTGTACTTGCTTCCCTTCTTTGCTGTGCTGCTGGTGTCGTCCTCCATCTCGACATCTTCATCCGAAACCTGTCCACACGCGGTGGAAACCACGAGTTTCGGCGTATCTTCTCCGGCGTATCCTACCCGGGTGAACGACGATCCTGTGTCGATGACCAGGGTCGCCACCTCGTCGCCTCCATACACCTGGGGGGCTGGAGCTGTAGTTGTCATGGTGGTGGAGATGATAGATCGTGTATCTCAGGATTGAAGTGTTCACGATATTGGGGGGTGGTGGTGGGTTCGATTTTTCAAGGAGACATTTTCCACACGTAAATCTGATAAGGTTCTCTCGAGTCGAAACTGAAAAATGCGAAGCGAAAATGAGACTCGAAAAGGACGCATCGGGTGGAATGACGGGAAGACAAGCAATTGAAAAATTGAAAAGAGGAAAATCAAGAGAAAAATCAGTACAACAAAATTACATAGCCACCACCCCAGTAAATACCTCCACTCTCTTACCACTGGCCTCCCCCCATCCAAGGCACCCAGGTTTGGTCCCAACAGGGTAAGGGCTGGTGCACCCAATCAAAACCCACCCTTGCTATTGCTGTTCCTCACCACACTGGTCTTGTTCAGCAAAACCTCCACAAAACCACAACCATGATCAGAGCTACAGCCATGCACCGGTCAATTGTGCAGCGTCGCATGCTGAGCACCGCCCAGCGGCTCCAGCAGGCTGCCAAGCCCGTCCCCAGCTCCACTGCTGGAACTGCTCATGGCGCCTCTGCTGCCACCGGTAAGCCTCCCGGAGCCACTTTTGAGGGAGCCAAGCAGAAGAAGAAGACCCACAAGTTCCGAAACTTTGTGCTTCTGACGACCCTGACCGGCGCCGGCGCGTTTGCCGGAGGAGTCTACTACTCTCTTCAGAACGACCAGTTCCAGTCGCTGTTTGTCGAGTACGTGCCTGTGGCCGAGCACGCCATCAACTACATTGAGGAGCAGCAGCTGCGATCCGGCCGACTCAAGATCGCCACTCCCACTTCCAAGCATGACGTTGACCAGTCCACTGTTCGAGTGCCCAAGTCTGGAGCCACCTGGAGAGCCGTGGACTCTACTGATGCTGCCACCAGCGCCAAGTCTGCATCTGCACCTGCCCCCGTCAAGGACAATGCCGCCACTCCCGCCGCTCCCACTCCCGCTGCTGCCCCCAAGGCTGCTGGAGCTGATACCGTGCCTGCCGTGCACCTGTCGTCCGACTCTGACCCTGCTGTCCGAGCCGCCGTCCAGACCTTCAATGATCTGATTGCCGTGGCCCCCGCACAGGCCGCCAAGCAGCTGTCCGCCAAGGTGTCCACCGTGGTCGACCAGCTGCAACACAACGTGGCCCAGATCAAGTCTGAGGCTGCCGAGGAGGCCAAGAACTCCATCTCCAAGCTCAACTCCGAGCTGGCCAAGCTCAAGGCCTCTACTGGCGAGGAGATCTCTTCCAAGGTCTCTGCCGCCGAGCAGCAGCTGCGAAACGAGTTTGCCGCTCTGCGAGCCCACTCCGAGAAGGTCTACCATGACCGTCTGCGAGTTGAGATCGAGGCCACCAAGTCTCTGGTCTCTTCGCACGCCAACAACCTGATCCAGGCCGTCGAGGCCGAGCGACAGAAGCAGTACGCCCAGGAGATTGCTGCCCGAGTCGAGGCCGAGCGAGAGGGCCGACTTTCCAAGCTGGCCGACCTGCAGAACTCCCTGACCCAGCTGCAGGACCTGGCTCTCAAGACCGAGCAGGCTGTTGATGCCTCCGGCCGAACCGCCGCTCTGCATCTGGCCATCGCCAAGCTCACCGGCGCTCTCAAGGGCTCCGAGCCCGTGGCCCTCGGCCCTTACGTCGAGTCCATCCGACGGGCTGCTGGTGACGATCCTCTTCTGCAGGCCGCTCTGGACTCCATTCCCGAGGTGGCCCAGACCGAGGGTGTTCTTACCCCCGCCCAGCTGACTGTGCGATTTAAGCTGCTCGAGCCCGAGCTGCGAAAGTCGTCTCTTGTCCCTGTAAACGCCGGTGTGGCCGGCCATCTGGGATCCCTCATCTTCTCCTCTCTCCTGTTCAAGAAGAGCGGAGTCCCCAAGGGAGACGATGTCGAGAGTGTGCTTGCTCGAGCCAACATTGCTCTGGAGCAGGGCAAGCTGTACGACGCTGTGGCCGAGGTCAACACGCTCAAGGGCTGGCCTCGAAAGCTGGCCTCCGACTGGCTGGACGAGGGCCGACGACGAACCGAAATCGAGTTCCTCGCCGATGTCATTGCCGAGGAGGGCAAGCTGTACGGAGCTCTTTCCAGCAAGAAATAAAGCACAGGAGCAGGGAAAAGTATACAATAGATTTTGGATTTTAGACAGGAAGAACAGTAGCAGGGAGAGAGTAGGAGGCTTCAAATACGAGATATACGTGACATTCTGCTCAGTAATTCATTGTAGTATTGACTGATTAAGGGCAAAGCCATGTCTTTACAGGATGAAAGGTGTCTTCTACAGGATGTCCATAACACTCTAGAGAACGGGGTTTTACTTGGATGAACAACCATTGACTTATATAATAAGGATCACCATCAAGAGCACATTCCAACACTTCAATTACCATCTCCACACCACCATATTAACCACTCATCTCTATATCCCTCTTTGGCAATGAGATAGAGAACCCTAAATGCGATAATTAAGTTGAACGTGCTCATCGCAGCCCCTCAAGAAGCCGTATATCCGGATTTAAGCGGCCAAAAAACAAAACGACCGAAAGTTAAGTGCCATAAAAAGCCGTTAAGCATCCCCACACACTCCCAGGACCTATTTAAATCACTAGCCTCCTCATCATTTTCGCCACCTTGGTAAGACATTGACCAAGCCTAAATGGCCCAGTCTTATTGGAACATTTGAGAGAGATACTGTGACGTTCAGGCTACGAATATAAGCAAAATAGACAAATGTACCGAGTAATTCAACTCATCTGAACCCCACACTAACAAATAAATACCTCAAAACCCCTCCATACACCTGCTAGGGCCTCCACCATCTGCCCAGACATGTCGAAACCTTTGGAAGCTTCTGAGATGCATTATTGATGCACACTCATGCATACGAAACCTTATAGGTGGGCATCTCCACACAAGCGACCTCACATAAACCATCCTTCCCTCGGATATCACTCTCTCAACACCACACTACTCCCCCCAAATGTCGTCCAAAACAGCATACGAGAAATTCCAGGCCAAGCCCCAGGACCCCGAGCTCTGCAACGCTCTCAAAATGGTCCTTACTACAGCCCCGGCCTGGTCCCAAATCGGTGGCATTTCGGCTGCCGATGATATCGCCACACATGTACTAGATGGCTCTCTGGACGAAGCCAGCACGCTGAATCTGGCAGCCACGGTGTCGAATGGATACTTTCTGCTGCGGGAAAACATCACATCGGCCAAAAAGGCCCCTGATATGGTGAACTGGGCTACCACTACGTATCCCGAGACTGACGAGCGAGGAAAGATGATCTGTCGACGTCTCCTGTTTCTGTGTTCGTCTGAGCGTCTGGAGGGCATGAATGTGGCAACTCTGGCCAAGGGTCTCGAGGCAGGATTCACAGATCTGTTTGACAAGTTGCAGGGTAAGAAACAGGACACCAACTTGTTGTTACAGAATCTTCGAGAAATCCTGTCGGGATTTGTGTGTCTCATCACAGTGTACAAAACCGTCCGAGAGGATCAGGAGAAACTCACCAGCGATACGCTCAAACAGATTGTCCCTCATGTACTTACTCTAGCCACTCAGAACCCAGAGCTGCTCTACCCCTGTATCCCCATCATCAGTTGTCGACCAGATGTGGCGGTGGAGTCCAAGAAGCTGTTTGTGAGATATCTCGAGTTTCTGGAGGTGCATCTGCAAAAGGTGTTGTCTGCTCCCTACCCTGATATCACTCATCTGGCGCAGCTTTTGTATGGTATGGCTCCACTAGTACCTGTAGTCACTTCTACTGAAGACTCTGAGGACGCCAAGAAGATCCTCTGTCGAGTCTTCCTGCCATCGGAAGAAGACAGAAAGGAGGCTATTGGCAAATCCAACAGTGTCCCTAGTAGACTGCTCAAGGTTACTGAAGAGCCCGAGTTCCAGGACTGCAAGTTTCTAGTCAACGAGGCTCAGTGGGTGCTGTGTGATGAAGACAAGGACAAGTTCACAGAGGCCATTGGACTTGGATATGCTGCCGGTTACCTCACTGGATTTGCTTCTGGTGCTGCTTCTGTATCTGGCCATACTGGATCTTCAGAGTACGATACAATCACCGGTCAGAAACAGACGCCAGAGCTGCAAGAGCTCAAGAAGCTGCAGGAGCAGATCAGCGCTATGAGCCCTGAAGAGAAGGAGCGTGAGGCCGAGAAACTCATGTATCTCTTCAACCGAATGAAGGAGCTGGGCATTGTCAATTTCGAGCATCCCATGCGAACTGCCCAGGAGAGTGGTCGGTTTGAGGAGCTGGATTGATGGAATTGTATATATTATAAACAATAGTATTATTTTAACAGAAGGATCTTAGACCATGTAGACCCTGTAGAAGCGTATTATATATGATGACTGTTCACTGTCATTGGCATGTTCTGTCCACTGTCATCTTGGCACAGTGCTAAACGGGCCTGTCAAAATCATGAACTCACCTTAAAAATAGGGGCTTCTTTTGACTCTCTACATGTGCTTCTTAATATGTTGGGCTACAAATATACTACACCGTTCGCACTCATTCGTTCACTGCGTGAACTTCATTCGTGCTCACTCGCTGAATCTGATAATGTCATCTCTTTATATCAATAATGCTAGTTTGTGTCTTTGTCCTTGAATGCTCCAATCTCATTCAGATGCTGGACCAGACGTTTGTAGTCGTGGAACATGGCGTCCACGTCTCCCAGAGTCAGCTCTGCCGACGAAGACGCGTCCACCACCTTATCCAGAGGAGGTGCAATATGTGGCATCATCTTGGGCATGAACTCGGACTCGGACGTGCTGGAAATGCTAGTGCCTCGGGCCTCTCTGATAGGCGAACCCGAGTTGGGCGACCGGGTGCTGTGATTGGGTGTAGAGCTTCTAAAGTTGCGGATAACGCCTCCCAGTCGTCCAGACAACGACGTGGGCTGCTCACCGTCCTCCTCTGTCGCCAAATGGTCCATGGAGATGGATCTGGGCACGTTTCCGGTGGTGGAAAGACGTCCCGAGTTGTTGGAAGCCACCGACTGCAGCGAGTTTTGCGACCCGGCTGTGGAAGACCGTTTTCGGTTACCGAGAGTACGCAGAATGCTGTTGCTGGTGGAGTTGCCTCTGTTTCTGCCGGACGCATTGACATCAGCAACAGGCAGCTCGGCACTGTGTGTGGAAGAAGCAGATGAATGGCTGGAATGCTGCGACTGCTGCTCAACCTCCAGACCAGTGGCCTTTCGCACCTCCTCAAGTGTCTGCTGCTGTGGCTGAGACGAAAACTTGCCCATGAGGAACTTGTAGGACGTTTCGAGAGTGCCTCCTAGAGTCACCCGAATACCGTTATCAGCAACATTGGAAACCGCGCTCTGGGCGTACTCCACGGTGTTGATGATACTGGTTCGTCGGGGGGCTGCTTGGGGACGAGTAGGTGTGTTGTTGCCACTAGCAACAGAGTGGCGTCGAGGAACCTGCCATGGCTGCACCAGAGCACTGATGTCAATGTTGGGAGCAACATTATCGAGATCAATGCCAATCTCATGCGGCAACACACTTTCCAGGAAAGTAATGGCGGCCTCAAAGTTGGTTAGACAGTACAGAGACTCGCCCTGAAGACCACTGTTGCGTCTGAACCGTTTGATGAACATGAGGTTGGCCCACAGGTTGGGGGTACGTTCATTGACAAGAGTGTAAATGAGGGCTGGAAGCATCGAGTCGGCATTGGTGGAAGCAGCTACAATGGACGTGAGCGTCTCCACAATGTTCTGTTGTGCCTGGACGAGTTTCTCCAGTTTTTCCCGCGGAGTGTGAGAGTTGTTCATTTCCAGCAGAATGTCGCCTGCGGGTCGAAGCATCTGTTTGAACTCGCTCTCGGATATGTTTTGTTTCTTGGGTTTTCCGTTTTTCACCGTCTCCTCCTTAGTGACCTTGGTTTCCTTCTCCTTCTTGTCTTCCTTCTTGTCTTCCTTTGTATCCTTCACAGTGTCCTCTGAGTCTTTTTCAGTCTTCTCAGAATCCTCCTCAACCTTGTCAGTATCCTTGGTTTCCTCAGTTTCGTCCTTTTTCACCTCAGTTTTATCGTCATCTTCACCCTCCTCATCCTCCTCCTTAATTTCCCTCTCGTTATCTGGCGTGACGCCACTAATCTTGAGTTCCAGATTGTCCATGCCCACCCCGACCTCACTAAAGGCCCTGATCCGATCACGCAAAAAGCTGTTGTGCGCCTTGTCCGACGAGATGGACGACGACATGACAAACAGCTTGTCGTACACAGAGTCGCACACCAGGTCCTCCGCCAGAGCGTCGTACACCGCCACCTGCACGTCACGTGCCTCCCGCTGTTTCTTGCGTGCCGCCATTTCCTGGAACGTCTCCATCTGCTGATCCTTGGTCTGAGCCAGTGCTGCCTGCGCACAGTACTGCGTGGCCTTCTCGTGGAACCGCGCGTAAAACTTGTGGAAGAGGTCCGAGATTTCGTCGGGCTTTAGCGGCGTGGCATACTTGCGCTCCAGAAGGCTGGTAAGGAACTCCTGGGTGTGTCTGAGCAGCGGCAAGGGCAGTGTAGTGGCGTCTAGACCCTGCGTGGTTGGATCCTCCTCGTTGTCGTGGTCCTGCTCCTCTGTGGGCACCTTGTCCACGCTCTTGTCGTCATCTGTAGTAGGTCGAGTCTCCGTCTTGTCTTCCTCTGTTCCCTCAGTGCCGGTTGTGTGTGCTGACAGGAGAGCTGAAGAGCCGCTGTCGTCGTCGTTGTCGTCCATTCGTACCATGCCTCGCTTTGTGGTGCGCGAGAGCAACGACTCGGAAAATTCTGACATGCTGGAGTGGGTTGGTTAAGGACTTGAGTGAAGGTGTGTGCTGTGCTGTGCAGGACACATTTAACCTTGTGATAAAGTTGCTGCGGTTTGGGTTACGAATATTTAAAAATATATCGACAGAAAAAATGGCGAAAAAAAAGCCTAATGAACGTGTAATTGTAGCGTAGGATTGCCGTCAGATGTACGGAAATGTCCCTGTTTGTACCTCAAAAGCCACCGCAACACGTCACGTGGAAAAACCGCTTCACTAACTTCCACCACCCTATACACTGTTGAGGCTAAGCCACAAACCCAACTAGACCAGGATTTAGCATGACCATAGCATGACTAGCCTGGCTAAGACTTCTGGCTAGACTGGAAATGGTAAAGGTCAAATAAAAGAAACAGGGCTCCGTTTTAGAACATGCCATTTCCCCACAGCCCTCGTTTGGTCGAGTGATTTCGTCCTGCCTTACATCAAACTCCCCACAGCTCGTGTCTCGAAATACCCTACACCCCTGTTTCACCCTTTTTCCCGTCTTCATTCTGTCGTGCTCCTTCATAGTCGAGCTGCAGGGGACGTGAGAATGGGCGTTTATTATGTGCAACGTAGAAGGGCCGATTTTAGGGTCTAGAGCTATAGGAGGGGTGTAAAAGGCGCGGACGCGTCATAGTGCGGTGTTTTCCAGCCAAAATATCCCGCTTTGGGCCGCACATCACCGCCTTGTTCCTTGCTACCTTGTGCTTAGCGATTTTTTTCTCACCTGCCAAAGTTATATGCCACCTAAACCATGCCGTTATAACCGAGATAAGATAAACGCTATTGAGTGGGATGCATGACATCATGCTGTGTGCAACTAAGCCAGTTAGGGGCAAAAAATATTTGACCAGATAACTGGTAAAAGCACGAGCAGTGGAGTGATAAAATATTCAAGTGGGATCAAAAGATAAGCATTCTGGGCACTCTCAGATAACTGCCGCGCAACCCCACAATCAGATCCATACACTTTAGCGCTGAGACATGCGGTATTTGCCATACATTTCGGGATGGCTCTGAGGTCATAGGACATGGAGTGAGGCACGAGAGTTAATTAAATGATAAAAGCAGGCGTTATCATAGCGGTTAGTTAAGGGTCCTATATGCCTGGATATACCGCTATTGAGACATTTCAGCCCCCAGCAAATCGCAACAACCGTGGAATTAGCCGTTGATCGACTTTTCTTATTACTCATAGGGTTAGATCTAAACCTCGACTATGGGGTTTCGTGATTGCGAGACTTTCTGTATAGAGACTTCTAGTTATGAGGTGCCTTGGTACTACCGGAGATATAGCAATCTGAATGAGACATGATACAGAAACATGAGAGAAACAGGACAGAAACAGGTTTTGGTAGTGATAACAACCGCCTTGAGAACTTCCCACACATAGCTATCGTGCTTGTTTCGTACACAGCTTAGACTCTTGCCCAGGTTTAACCGCTCCTACTGGCTTTGAAGTCTAGACTATTCGCGCTTGGCTTTCATAAATGAGCGAAACATTTTCTTGTGGGCAGAGCCGTGCGTTGACAAGTGTACGAGAACGTGTACGAAAACGTTTTTATCTCCTCAATGTGCTCCTTGTAAACTCGTATTACTCGCGTGCTAATTTCGTTTGATTAATTAACATGTGTCAGAGATTGCTACCGGTAGCCGAAAAATGTACTGTTGTACTTGTATTTCTATACGGACAAGCAAAGGCCGAAATAAAGGCCGAAAAGAAAGCCGAAATGACCTCTTCGTCCGCCCTAATTACCGAAAAGTGATCTGCCCCACATTTAAAAGAGGTCCAAGGTCGTGCTAAAAGCTGTCCATCTTCAAAAGCCGGTGCCTGCATGATCTGCCTGAAGAGAGGCTGAAGAGGCCATTAAACAGGATAATATAATAATGACAGAAACTGAAAACTTCGAATTCTCAAGTTTCAAGACGGGAAAACCAGTTTTTGTTGTTTTAATCATCTACGTACTGTACGATAGTTGGCACGACCCTCCATTACAGACTCTTCTAGAAGATGCCTTTACAATCTGCCTGCATGCAACTTTGAGTGAGACAACACACGAGCCCCTCAAACCGGCACAAAAGACGGTCCAAAGCTCCTGAAAACCAGGTACACCTCATCGTTCACCCCCACCCACCTCGCCACCATGAAATCCACCCCTTTTCGAACCTCACTGCGTCCACACGATCCAGATCCGCTACCCTCGACCTGCATGATTCATGCACTATCCGCCTGCAGCAACTCACTCGATACAACATCCCGACTTTTTTTATATATATCCGTGTCGACCCAGCCATGGACAGAAAACCGCTACGAATGCTGGGAACGCGGCTGAAACGCACACGGTCACGTGACGAGCAGTCCAATGTGAAACGGGCTCGGCTCATGGACGCCTTTGGACGGCTCAATCTCGCCGACAGAATGGACGACGGCACGCTACCTCGACAACACCATCCTTCTCATGCCTCGGCTCAAGATTCGCTAGAAGACGATCTTTTCGAGGAGAATCCGGTCAACAACGACGACAACGATTTCATGGATACGTCCAATAAAGACACGATTTTCATCCCCAGCATTGAACGGTACTTGGAAGACAACCCCGATCCAGTGGATATCGTGCCTGGACAACAGAATGGCCAGTTTGAGATCTTACCTACCGAGCCTCCAACTCCAGATATTCTAGCTCGCATTTCTCAGAGACACTTTCAAAAGGTGCTGGACGGTTATACTCATGAAAGTCTGGTGCCTTACCAAGGAGGACCTCAGAGAATAGTATGGGACAAGTTTTGCAGATGGTGGCTAGGAGATCAGCCTAGAAGAGACCCATTTGCTCCTCATCAAGGCCAAGGCTTCGATCCACACTCTTGGTCTCGAAGTCAGCAACCTGATTCGTTCATGAACCAGCAGTCTGATAACTGGTCACATATGGGCACCAGACATAACTCTGAAGCTGTAGACTATGGAAATGATGGAGATATGGATGTGGATATGGAAGAGGATTTGCCAGGATACACATTTTACGGAACCAGCGACTTTACCAGTCCAGATACGGTTGTTGGAGGCAACGATCCGGATTATATGATGGACGATGATATTCCCATGGACGGAACACGGAGAAACTCGTTGCATTGAGAGAAGGAGGAAGGATACTACTAACTGTACATAATAATAGACTGTATAACACGATACCGTACTCTGGTTTTTTTTTTTTTTAATTTATCAATTCATAGCCTTATGTATATGCTACAGCTAAAATACACAGCGCCCCATCTTCACTGACACCCCTCCTAGACCTACCTATACGAGATTTACGCGGCATACAACACCAGCTTGTTCTTGGCGTGCAGAGCTTCATCCAGATCCACATCATTCACCAGAGGCAGCCGTCGTCCGTCGTCAACCTTGTACTCCAGACTCAACGATGCCACTCTCAGCCGCTCGCACAGCCGGTCATGCAGCGTCAAGAAGTCGATATCTGACGGCACTCGGATCGCAATCAGATCTTCATGGTAGAAGACCTTGACCTTGACCGAGTTGGACGACGACTGCGGCGTGTTGACTGCAGGGTTGTCAGCAGTAGGGCCCACAGTCGACACCGACGCCATTCTCTGGTGACCACCGCCGGGAGCAGTGGCATATGCAGCAGGAGGACCCATCAGTCTCGACGCCCCACTGGTAGGTCGAGACTCCCCGTTGTTGTTGTCCAGCAAGGTGCCGTCGGAAGAAGACATGTGCGAATCAGTTCGGGTGATGGGACGAATACCCTTGGCCTCGGCCTCGGCCTTGGCGTTGTCAAACATCTCCTCGTCGGGAGCCAGGGGCTGTGGAAGCTGATCAGTGGGTCCATCAGCTTCAACGTCTCCCTGCTTGATGGCAAACAGATTCTGAAGAACGTTGGACTGAGCAATGTAAGGAGGAAGGGCCAAAAGCTGACCCACATAGTCGTGCAGGTTCTCTCGTCGCTGACTGGACACTGTATCAGTGACGTACTTGAGAGGACCAGGCATGTAAGGAAGCAGACGCTCCTGATCTCGTCGACCAGCAGCCTCCTCAAACGCTCCCAAAAGAGTCAGCTGGAACATGTAAAAGTCCTGGTAGAATCGACACAGCCGTCGCACCGTACCGTCCTCCAATGTGCAGTCCACCAGGTACCAGAACTTCTCGTGGGTGTAATGGTATGAGTCGACTCGAGCAGACACAACCAGAGGGCCGGGAGCTCGCTCAACGTACCACTGCAAAAGAGCCTGCTCATGCTGCCGCTTCTGCTCCTCCCCGAGCGCCTGCTGCTCATGGGCCCGCTGCTGCTCCAGAGCCTGCTGCCGCAGCTGCTGATCTCGCTGGTGTGCATCGTGGTCAGGGCCTTCAATGTCTCCCAGAGTAATACTGGAAGCCTTGTAGTCTGCCGCATGCCGTTTCCACTCCTCCACCGTGGGCACACCTGCAGCTCGCACAGCAGCCTCCACGTCCGTAACCACCTCATCCGTGTCCAGGTTTCGAATCTCCACAAAGGACACGGGAATGAGCCCCGGACCTCCAAGTCGCACAATGTGCTTGGCCACAAACCACTCGTGGTTGGACTGGGCAATCACACTGATGTGCTCGCCCTTGGATGCCGCCAGCTCGTCAGTTCGCTCGGCCACAAAGTCGTACAGCACCACGCCATGCAGAGACGGCTGGTTCTTTCCCTGTGAAGACCGGTCCGATGCTCCAGCCATGGACGCATGTCGGGTATGCTCCCCCGACCCTAAGCTGAGGTTCTGCATGGACTGTGAGACGTCCAGTCCATTCGCCAGAACCTGCTGCGGCGAGTGCTGGGCATGCTTGCTCTGGCTCGATCTGTGCAGCGCCTTTCGCTCCTCGGGCAGCAGCGAGTGGTGGGAGTCGGAGGGACTGACGTTGTTGGTGGTGGTCTTGTTGGCGTGGATCTTGAAGTAGGGCACGGGGACCATTCCACGCACGTTTCGGGCCGGGTTGTAGGCCTCGAACCACTCCGAGTCCTGCTCGTTGGAAATCACGTGGAAGAAGTCGCCCTTGGTGAAGGGCAGCTCGCCGGGGCCCTGCGGCTTGTAGTCGTAGAGAGCCTCGATGGCCATCTTTGGCGGGATTGTGTGGAGAGGGTTTTTCTCTCCCAGGGTGTTGACTGAGTTGCCGGAGCCAGAAGACATGGTCTTCTCGCCTTTGAGAGAGCGGCGGATTCCCTGAGTTAGAACGGTAGCGAGAGGCCGTAGGTCTCGAGCGGACCCAACAGGTCTGTCTAAATACGGCAGTGAGAGACCAAAGGTCTCGAACGGACCCAACATTCTGTATGTCGTTATGTCGATATCACAGCAAGCAAATGTTACCATGATGATGTCACAAACACACCCAGACTGAGTCCAAGTCACCACAAGCCCCTGTTATCATGACCCAACAGCTGTGTTTGGTATCACAACACCACTGTTATCATGATAACATGGAGCAACATGATAGAGACACCAAAGAAGGGCACAAGCAGCTGTGGACACTAATGAGTCCCCCTCTGCCTGCTTATCGTGCCACCAGCACCTCCGTAGCTCGTTTGTGTCTCCACTTGAACTGCAGCTGGTCTCCACCCACGCCACAGCTCCAGTGGTGAGCCGTCAACAGGGTTGTTTGGGGTGTCTCAACACAGCTAGGGCCTCAAGAAGGGTGTAGGGATGCTCTACGCACACCCTGTGTGCACCCTAGACCCTCCAAATCCCGATAATACTCACTTTGATCATTTTCTCTGATGGTAGGGACGACGGATACTGAAACTGTGTTTGCACTTTGCCTTTGAAACCTTAGCACCGCAGGGATGATTAGTGGGGTGGGAAGAGTGGGAGTGTGAGGAGAGAAGTAGACCGTGTCACGTGAGGGGGTAGTATACGGTGTGGTATATTTAATTTGCGTTGCTCTGGAAACGGGCCTCTCTTTATGCCCCACAATATACACAGCCCCATGGGGCTCGTTGAACGGGTTGGCCCCATTTGGCCTAAACCAGAACATAGTTACCCGGCCGTGACAAAGGTCCGTGGTGTCATAATCTGTCATAACTGCAACAACTGCAATAATACCGGTGCGTTTAAAGTGGAAAGCTGCAGTCAGCCGTGCACTACATTGTAAGATAATGTTGGTGTGTTATGAGGAGGTTTTAGGGGTCTTGGAGGCCTCTGTGAGACGGTCAGACTCTGGAGTAGTACCAGCTCAGCCACCCTAAGCCTCACGCGTCTTACTATCGAAGACCTTTTGGGCTGGATCAATATTGGTTCCTTTTTGGGCGTTTGAGTTTGGCAAGACATGCACAGGGCCGAAAGTGATTTTGCAAAAGGCAAGCGGCCATTAAAAGTAGCAAATGAGCAGGGCGATCAGGCGGTTATCGCGGTGCTTTTTTTGGGCAGCCCTTTACCAACGTTTTCAGCCTTTTCAGGGGCGTTTAGCCCATTCGTATCCCGTTTAACCTGGGCTAAACTAGGGGTGTTTTTTTTTTCCACTCTATTTTTAGGACGACCTTTTTTACTGCTTTTTTTTTCTGAAAAAAACGGCAGAAAATCTACACCTCCACGCAACTTTAGATGTGAAACAATGGTGAAACGTTGCTGCGTGATATCATCCCGTAATGTTGTATCGTACACAGGTACACACGCCCAGTGTTTACGACGGGTATTTTTGGTATTTCATAGCACCGGAAGCCCACTGTAATACTAGACGTGGGCAAAAATAACCGTCCTTGACCAAAAATAATAGCCGTTTGGTTAATATAGCACCGCTTGCAAAGTTTAGTTGTATATGGAAAGACGGAGGCTCCTCAACGGGCTGTAACACGGGTGAAACTGTTCAGGAGAAAAAAAGAAATGGGTGCAGAGGAAAGGACTGTGTTACACGTGTCATGTTTCACGGGAGATCTGGTATCTACAAGTATGATCGCTGACTGTTGCAGTGTAATTAAACGGAAAAAATAATTATTTGTCACGGAAATTAACCACAAATTCAGGTTAGTGGAGCCGAGCAGGGCGATAAACGAAGCAATGAGACAGCTGGCCTTTCAAGAGAAACAGCTACTCCTGCTTACAAGTACAAGACGATATGTGCATAACAAGCCGAGGTATAGCCCGACTCAGCCTCATTGAATTATGATCTTGTGCCTCATAGTCCAATGGGGCTTGTTAATATCAATAGTACGACAGTTATACGAGGCTGTGGCATATGGGGCATAGTACGACAGTTATACGAGGCTATGCCGTATACCAATGAACTGCTCGTCTGACAGATGAGAGCTGTCACGGCTTTAAAATGTTGCTTAAACGGGGCCTTAATGTAGACCTTGGATGTTATACGGCTCTGAACGAAGCTGTCATCTGTCACCACCCAACAATAATATCCATCCATACAAATACAAACCAATAAGAACAGATATAACCAGTAAAAGCACAACGCTTTTGAGAACAGCTGTCTAAGAAGAGCCTTTTAGTTAGTACAGATTGATAAGCATTCATACAGTGCTTCTCTCATGTTACTGTAAGGCACATCCCAATGGCTCTATCCTACACTTCATGTCCATCAGATAACAGACACTTCATTCAACCAGAATGAAACCAGTCCTTGCTCAATTGCTACCAATGACTCACCCACAAATAAATTAAATCTCTTGCTCTCTAACTACAACCCCAAGAGATACCAACCCAGCAAGTCCAAGACATACCATTTTATACACTCAAAATCACCCTAGAACGACCCAAAAACTCCCCAAACAACAATTGACCAACACTTCACCCAATCACGTGACCCAATACCTATACACAACTACCTAATCTCTCCCTGATTATCACTCGCGTGACCCAATCCCTCCCCACATGCACCCCAACTCTAACGTACATTATCTTTGGCAATCAGATCTTTCATCAGCCCTTGCCCTGAATTTCACCTTAACGTCAAGCCACAAGCCACAGTAGTTAGAGTGTCTGGGGAAGTAAGAGAGGGGACTCCGACTAGAAGCAAAATATTGTGCCTGGACGTAAGGTCACGTGACTATGTCTAAAGGAGAAAAAAAACACCCACTCTACACCCCCACCCCATTGCTCAACCCCTCCCCTCTTTTTAAACTCCCATCACATGACATGACGTCCCTGATGCAAGAATTACCTATTACTCTCTTATGACGACCATGCTTCGACTACGGCAACTCCACAACTTGACGACCCGAAAACACACAATGAGCCAGTATTCCGCCGAATTGCAAGTCGCCAAGGACGCCGTGCGTCGAGCCAGTGCCCTCGCAGCCTCAATTGCCTCCACAATCGCCTCTGACACTTCTGGCCAGGTGACGAAATCCGATACCAGTCCCGTCACTGTTGCTGACTATGGAGCTCAAGCCATTATTATTGGCGCCATCAAAAAGGCCTTCCCCGGCGATCCTGTGGTTGGAGAGGAAGATGCCGATGTGCTCAGAAAGGACGAGGGCCTTCGAACCAAGGTGTGGAACCTGGTGGAAGGTCATCGAAGCTCGTCGGCCGATGCCCTAACCGACACAAACGCCATGCTGGACGCCATTGACTGGGGCAAGTACGAGGGCGGCAACAAGGGCCGAATGTGGGCTTTGGACCCCATTGACGGAACCAAGGGGTTCCTTCGAGGAGGCCAATATGCCGTTTGCTTGGCTCTTATTGTTGATGGTCATGTCAAGGTCGGTGTGATTGGATGCCCTAATCTGAGTACTATCCCTACCCAGGTGGCTACTCAGGAAAAGAAGGATCTGGGTGTTCTTGCCAGTGCCATTAAGGATCAAGGAGCCTTTATTGAGCCTCTGAGTGGTGGAGAACCCACTGCTATCAAGTTCCGACACCTTGAGAACACTGCCGACGCCACTTTCTGTGAATCCGTCGAAGCCGGTCACTCTTCTCATTCTGATCAGGCTCAAATTGCTCAGAAACTCGGTATTACCAAGGAAGGTGTCAGAATGGACTCTCAGGCAAAGTACGTGGCTGTATCTCGAGGCCAGGCCGACATTTACCTGCGTCTGCCTGTTTCCGCTTCGTACCAGGAAAAAATCTGGGATCATGCCAGTGGAAATATCTTGGTGACTGAGGCTGGAGGAGTTGTTACTGATAAGGACGGTAACCCTCTGGATTTCGGTGTCGGACGAACCCTCAAGAACAACAAGGGTGTTATTGTCGCTGAAAAGTCGATCTTCCCCAAGGTCCTGGAGGCCGTTAAGGAGGTCTTGGGTTAAGAAGATAGTTGGTCATATAGTGTATATAGTGAAACTACGATTGAATTGAGAGGTAGAGCGTATTACAAGATCAATTGAGCTGATGTGATTATAGTGGATGTCCGTACATGGCCATAGCTATTTATTTCAACCGGTAAACCCAGTTTTGAATGGTCAAAGAAGTTATAACCTCTCCCCATAAGCAGTGATGCACCTTACTGAAACTCACAACTCATCCAAAAGCAACCAAAGGACACCAAAATTGATACCAGACCACTCTAAAGTGTGTTTGGATGTATCTGAAGTGTTAGTTACTGGTTTGATACCATAGAGGCAACTCTTAGCTAACCCTGTCGTTAAAGCAAAAGTAAAGGAAGATGTTGAGGCAGTAGAAACGGTTCAGAGTGCTCAGATTTAAACAGTTTGTTATTTTATAGGTGGCATTAAATAGATTCCAGGTCACTTGCACACATATTGGTGGAGTATCTACCCGTATTTTCTAGTGTTAGTCACCTTACACCTGACCCAAGAAAGAATACAACTTTCTCGAAACTTGACCAAATGAGATGGGAAGTCTTGCATTCAAATATTCTGGCCTGTACTAGTATAAAAAGATTGAATATTTATTTCTCTCTATATTTCTATCTTTGGTTGATTCCGTGGGATTCACTCAAAGTAGAGCCATCGAGATGCTGGGCTGCAATTATGATAAAACCTATTACTGTATGTGAAGATTTCCTATGTCCAGTGATTAGTATATAACAGCAAGCAGCTGTAGGTACTCGTGTAAGATATCGAATTAGTCTCCACTAAGCAGGAAGCATAATAAGCTGAGTCAATGCAGCACTTATACTACAGCCATTCCAGAGCATATTGACCACCTCATACGCTCAGGAGTTTTAAAGAAGAGATATTCAGATCAATTGAGTCGTATGACAGCTTTTGGAAGCAACTCCATTGTCAACGGTGGCTACTTCGAAACACGGAAGAATCAGAACTTGCCCAAAAGTCCTCCTGAATGCTCAAAATTGATACCATAGCATTCCTCATTGCTAATTGTGCAATTAGTTTCCAATTTTCAAGTCTGTCTAACCCTGGGTTTGTCCGTATCTTGACATTGGCTACTTATTACAGTGGAGAACATTGATTATGCAAGGCTGATGTTACCCATAGCAGGGTAGACGAAATCATGCTAGAACTGAATTAATAAAGGGCTAACTCACCTAGTTCCCTCTTGTCATCCCCTTCTACGTTCAGATACCACTGTAACTAGTCTTGGTGAATGGGTAGCTGCACAGTGATGTTTGCATTACGCCCGCGTCTTAATTTTGTCAGTCAGACTTGCAACAACTTCGACAACATCACCAATGGAGCCCTCTCATTGTTCAGCAAATCTCCTCTCCTCTCAAATGATACAAACTACTCTCCGATGAAAGCTGTTTTAGTGCCGAAAAGGCTCATCAATTGATATTTGACTCCTTAATAGCTAGTTTTCTCTCCTTGGCCATTGCTGTGACTTGAAAAAGTTCAATCATTTTAGGAAATGCCCTTCTAAAAACATCTCTTACAATCCAAAGCCATGCAGGCTTGAATTTCAGCAATAGTTGTGTTGAACTCCCACCACTATTCATCCTTCATGGAATACCAGGACGCGTAGGCATACTGAAATGTTGTATTACTGAACGTCTTAGTTGTTACAGCCTGCTCAAATAACAACCATTTGCCATCCATTCAGTCAAATCAAAAGTTCCCCATCATGCTGACAGTTGGACAATGAGACTCTGTTGAAGTTTACTTGAGTAAGCTTAAAACATTGTTAATTTTAAACTGTTACTTTATACTATTTAGCATTTTACGTGGAGGTTACTTCAACTTGAATGCGAAATACTACACACCCTACCACTCGTACTCAGCTCAATTGGCTCACTGTCAGCTCAATTGCAAGACAGTCATCCATATCTGCCCCATGGCCCAATATGTGTTATGTTCCCTTTAGGATGCAACTGCCACAGCCCAAAGCAGCACCCCAGCCACACGAAAATGGTCCCATTCGTGTCTCAAAATAGCCCTGCTGGCTGTTTGCATGTTTCAGAACTCTTTAGCATCTGACTAAAAATACTATTAGCGGCGGGACAAAACCGGAACTCATCTCCGTCCCGTTTTCGTCCTAGCTACAAGCAGATAATAATTTCAGGAGTTAGGGGTTTTCAAATAATACCGCTCATAGCTCAACGGTTAACGATATTAATAACATCCACGATTATTAATTAGCGATGACTTGACACAATAGTTTCTTCAATTTTCAACCCCGTTTTAGGCTCGTCGTAAATCTCGGATCTCTGTGGGGTGAACAAAGACACATATTCCAATATCCTTCCACACAGTAACCCCAGCAACGATGTTCTTTGTCCGGATGAGCGGAACTTTTGTTTTTGCGCATTTTCGTGCTTTTGTGCTTGTGTGCATGCGTGTTTGGGGCTCAGCTCCAGGCGTGTGGCTAGTGAATGTGGCTGGTAGTGGCTCCACTTTTCTGCAGTGCTGTCACGTGCCGAGGTAGCCCACCACTCTACCCTAACCTTTATTTACCCATTTGACTTCCTATTCGGGGTTTAGGCTTCTTCTTTGGATATGCAGATTCCTAGTTGGGAAATGAACGATGCAGGGGTGACAGCGCCGAGTAAAGGTAATGGGACTGGGCGGCTACTTCACGTGACTCATCGATAGATGCGCAACCTAAAATCACGTGAAATAAGCTTTTGAAAAATAGCGAATGGAGCGAAAACGTGGTACAAGGACGAGCTAAATGAGACAAGAGGAAATTCCTTGTGAGATATATAACACTCATAAAGTCACGTGATGTAGAGATAACCCGGGGGTGATAGACCTGATAGACACAAATTCAGCCACGTCACGTGCCCACTCGTCCATTTATGGTCTTTATTTGTTTACTTTTTACGTGCATACATGTCAGCGGTTATGAGCGGTATTATATGTAAAAAGTGAATATCGGGATTTGTGCCGAGCGTGTATTTATCGCTCACGTGAAAATTCCGGTGGAGTTGTTCCTGACGGTATTTTCATGTCAGGTACGCCCTCACGTGATGTACCGACGATGTTTGGCCCAACGTGATATCCACCCATCCGAGTGGCCGTTATGACCTGTAAACATGGGGTTCCGAAAAGACCCGAGAGGTTGCATGAGCGTGCATGAGTGCATGCATGAGGTTGCGTGAAAGCGTCAACATGCAACCCTATTGCCCTTGAACCGTGCTAACAAGGAGACAAAGCCGAGGATGACGAAAATTTACTTCGTCGGAGGTCGTCGAGAATAAATGGGGAGAATTGATAACAAATGAAATAAAATAGGGAAAAAATAATTACCGGCACTAGTCTATAGAGAAAAATCCGCTCATCATTATATCGCTACCCACTAGCCAATTACCCCAACAACGGATCAATTGCCTAGGGACTAATTCCAAGGCTTGTGCAACACATTCTCGGACGATTGCAGAGACTAAAAAATAAGAAAGGATGAGGTTAACTGTGGAGTTGTTGAATGGGTAAATAGTCGATGTTGGGGCTGAAACCGGAGCGCGCAAATACGCGCCTATAGGTCTGATTTGGTAGGTACCAATTTTTCACTACATTTTTCATCATTTTCCTCCCGTTACCCCAAGTTTCACCTTGTTGAGCCCGCTAAGTCCGAAGCCTGTGGACGATGAGCACTGGACGTTTTCGGGCGTGAAATGCAAACCTGAAAACCCTGGTGACCGGGGAAACGTCAGATCCAAGCGTGAGACGCATCCAGCGCTTTTCCCGTGTGTTTCCCGTTTGTTGCAGCAATTTTTCACGCCTGCGTTGCGTCTCAAACCCGGGGCAGATGGAAGCAAGTTTGGAGGACGGGGGGAGGAGTTTAGGGGGTGTAAAAGTGGGTGGATTGGATAGGAAAAAGTCGGAGATGAGAGCAGAACTGTCAGAGAGTGGATTCCAGGTGGTCCGGAACCTCTCACGTGACTGCCCAACCCGGGAGCTCCGTCTCCGCATTTGCCAATTAAGCTTCAGCCAAACGCAAACCCAAAAGCCTAATAAGCTCTTGTTGCACCCGAAACTTGTCCGTGCAAAACGTTGTACTAAAACACGCAGACTGTAGCATAAGAGATTTGATTCTGGATTATCACCACTTCCAGCAACCTCCACGACACTCACACACAAACAGCACACATGACCGACTCGGAATCGCCGTCTCCAGGCCACGACTCGGACACCTTTGACCGTAACGGCAGTCCATTGAGCGACGTTTCTTCGCCGGCCGGCACCACACAACCAGACGACCTGGCGTCCACAGACTCACTAACCGACACCGAGGCGTCTCTCAAAGCACAATTGGCCGGCTTTGTCGCGAGTCAGGAGCCCCCTGTTGCTCCAGCAACCGTCATTACACCCACTACCACCACTAACAGAACACTCACTCCCGCCCAGAGTCTCGCTCGAAAGCTGTCGGAAAAACCGCCGACCAAACTGTACAAGAAGACACAGACAGCTCGCCGTCGATCTCCTCCCGTGGCCTCCAACGGGCCTATTGCCATTGCTCCTGCTCCAGTGCTGCGGCCTCTGTTGCCCAAGCCCGTGGTGCCCATCCGGCCGAAAAAACGCACAAAGTCGGCTGTGGGTGCAGCAGTGCCGGTGGCTGCAGCTCGACGGGTCGCCAAAGCTGCAGCTGGCTCTGCAAGCGCGGTTCCCAGCACCATATCGCCGTCGTCGCTGTCTCTACCGACCAAACGCAAGTCTTCGGACGTGTCGACCGACTCGTCGCTGGACATGATGCTCACACCGGCAACCACGCTGGACATGAGTCTGGACATGAGCTTGAGTCTGGATATCTCGCAGCCGAATCTGGACTTTTGGCCGGACGATTTGGAGTGGCAGGAGGAGGGACTGGTGCAGCAAAAGGAGCTGGACTTGGAGGATATTTTTTACGATCTGGATGCGCAGATTATTGCGTGATATTTATTAACACTATGCCGAGATTGAGAGCGCAGCTCGAGAGATCGGTAACAAGAGGCCAGGATCGAGAGCGAAGCTCGAGAGAATGGCCATGACCATACAAAAGCCGACATTGAGCCAACATTGAGAGCGAAGCTCGAGAGGTTGGCTTTTTTGAAGCTGTGCGTAGCTGCAGTGCTGTGAGCACTGAAGTTGTAATTGTAGGCTGGTGTTTGTAGCTACTTGTACAGTGCTGTATTGGCTTGGTAGTTGTATCTGGCACTGTACCTGACTTGTATTGTATTGTAGTTGTAGTTCAAGGTTGGACTTTATCTGTAGTGGGACAATACTGCTGGCATTATCAGATCCGCAGTGCTATACCTGGTTCAGTGGTTGTACCTGGCACTGTATTGTAGCTACGGAGTTCTAGGTTGGCTTTATTAGAGCTCAAGCTACAGTGCTGTGGAGTAGCTGAGCACTGTTGTAGTCTTACAGTCTTGTAATTGTTGGCCATTATTCATTATCACAGTGGCTACAGACCTGACACTGTATTGTAGTCAGGGTGTATAATTAGAGGCTGTAGTTCTACACTGATAAAATAGATACCAGATCATTGTACTGTAGCTTGACTGAAGAGGTTGGCCTTTAATAGTAGCTACAGCTGTAGTTATACTGTACCAGGTAGTCGTGGGTAGGGCTATATCAGTAGCTAGACTATCTAAATAGCTAGCTACAGTGCTTTACCTGGTACCTTGTGGTTGTAGGCTTATTACAGTGCTCTGTCTGACGGTTCTAATTGTAGCTCTTCACTATGACTGTAATTTAGAGCAGACAGTCAGTCCAGCTTACTGCCACCAACTCCACCAGAACTGCTATAGAAGACACATATTTAATACACCAGCTTATCTATATTCGAGATCATGTCTTTAGTTTCCGTAATACAGCTCTTTTGCACTGTGAAGGAGTCCTAGAGCTTTACACCTTCCCTCTAACCTCACAGGCTATTCCATATGCCTTATTCTAACTGTCCACTGTAAGCTGTCTACTGTAGCCCTGTTCACACAGCACACCCGACGTATCTCCACATTGCGGCTTGCTTCTAAACCCAGCATACCCCCAACTATACACTTTGTCCACGCGTCTCGGACACCAACCGGATTATGCAAAGTGGAACCTTGTCTTCTATTTTTCAAGTGTCCTTAAGTAAACGGAAGCAGAACAACTGTAGCCATTTTGGCAAATCCTGTAAGGGAAAAATTCTCAGCATTCAATTCCGAGTCGAATGGTGCCAATTTCGCCCAGATCTGACGATTTTTCATTTTCCCCTCAACTAAAGTCCCAACTACAACCCCGCCCATTACTTACCCCTACTTGACAACTTCCACACCCTATATCTCCCCCAAAACACCCCCGACAGCAACCATCTTCTGCCAACCTACTCAATCGACCCTCCACTCTACCACCCTTCTCTCAAAATCCCTCTTGCTGCTCTCCATCGCCCGATCTTCAGCAAAACCTACAAATACCGCTCCTTGTTCCGTCACGTGACGACAACGTGAACCTCTCTCCCAACCCCATTTGTTTCGCGCCCTGCTGCCTCCCGTTCTAGCTTTGCGGTTTTTTTCGTTATCCGTGTCCACAACAAAGAACCCATTAAGGTTTCGATAGTGGAAAAAAAATTTAAACAAGTTTCTCTCTGAACAACACCTTGAAGAACCTCTCCAAAGGAGTCAAAATCCTCGGGATGGAGCCGTATGCATAAATCTGCGGCACAAGGTCGTTCCGACAGGTCAGATCTGGAGATAAAGCAAAAAAAACGAGGTTCTAGAGTACTACCAGTAGTCAATACCACCCCCTCATACGACGTCAGTAGCGCGAAATCAGGCAACAATATAAATCTTGGCTATTGTCTGAGGGCTCGTTGTGTGTTATTACATCACGTGGAGCCCAAAGAACCAAAGTAGCAACGTTGATCGATCGGTGAGACATTGTCAGGAGACGAGAGGGGGGTTTGAGGTTGAAGGAGGGGTCTGGGAGGTGTCACGTGAGGTTTATGTGAATCACGTGACCCAATTGTCCCTGTATATCTGAAAAAATCACCCAGAAACGTCCAAAACTCGCGATTCTGTGAATACTCCAACGCGTATATTTAACCGAACAATTATCCGAACTTTCACTCATAAAGTGAGACACCCCTTTTTCTCAAGACACACACGTCATTGCTGAGACAGTATGACGGTAGTGAGACATTAAGACATTGCTAGTCACGTGATGAAAAATGGAAAATGAAAAATGTCATTCTGTCACCTCCACTTTTCTAGACATCTGTCACTTGAGTCATTAATATCAGCCCTGTGACAGCCCTGCCAACCCTGCCAACCCTGTCTTCAATCGCTAATTGATTAAATTGAATGTTATACAGTGTTTGAGTGTGTTTGCAACTCGAAAATGTCGCATTCCAACACTAATGCACCCAATCCATCCAAAAAACGGTCCAAAGCAACAGACCCAGCAAAAAACAGTTAACCTATTTCCACATGGATTTAAGGAGTAAGGGGGGGGTATGGGAAAGGCACAAAATCAAGAAGAAAAAAAAAAAAAAAAAAACTGCCCAAACAACAAACACCGTCTCTCTTCAATACCACCACCACCACCACCCCTTCCACTACGCTCAACAAATCCGCTAAACTAAGACTCATTTTTTCAGCTAATTCTCGGCCAACCATAAGACAAACCTTGAGGTAAAATGCGACCGGCTAAAAGCTTACTCCAGCCGGTGTTTTCCGAGGCGTTTAATAAGCGTTTAATTGAATACGCGTCGGAGCGCGAAAAAATAAACCACCGGAAGAAAAAGTGCTGGTCACGTGATGCACGTAAACACAAACGAAATATACGTTAATTACGTATACAACCCCTGCTTACCTTACTTACACTTACCTCGGCTCATCTGATTATGCATGTGATCTCTCGGCTGTCAGAAACACATGCCAGAATAACGTTGATAATAATAACGTCAAGTGACGGTAAGCCACGATAATGGTACTAGCCACTGTGGCTGCTAGTGTGACATGTGGCTAGTGTGTACTAGTGTCACGTGATGTACTAGTCCAAGGGGTAGTGTGGCTGTGGAGAAGAACATTGGGTGGGCACTAGACAGCTTAGTAAACACTGTGGCTGGGGTAAAATGTGCTGAGTAAGCAGCTAGTGGGTATAGATATGGCTTAGTAAGCTGATAATGGCTGTAAAACTGCTGTGCTTGTTTTCTGCTTCTCTTGGGGGTTACTACAAGTAAGGAGCTATTTGTATGGGGTGTTTCTTGCATCCGCTGTATATACCTCTCAGACGTATTTTCTGGTCACGTGACTTATTCTGTCGTATACTTATAGTCACGTGACGTATATGTCGGGTGAGATGGGCTTCTGTTATCACCTCCTTGTTCCAGTTTATGAAATATCACATCGCCGAGAAATTAGGTTGTTATCCGATGGAGGTGCCTTATCCAGGTTGTGTTCTGTAGACACCAAAGTATTGAAGATGGAACAAATCAAGTTGAAATCAGGCTGAAATGAGCTCATTTTGTGGATATAAGTCTTTGAATATGGCTTAAATATAGCTTGAAGATATATCAAAGTGCCTTATAGCTACCCTACAGAGCTGCGCCTTCTCCTGTTAATATCTCACCCTTATGAGATCTCAGTAAATATGAGAGCATGTAGCTCATGAGTAGCTTCTGTGTAAGTAATGAGGACATTTCTATCATCTCTGTTAGTCCTCATTTCACTACTTGTACCTCATCTCTTTAGTGAGTTGCTGACTAACTAGTGTGGCTTCATATTACCCCCACTCTCATACAAGGCTGATATTAACACCTGTGCTAACTCACCCCTTGTCTCCTTGTCCCAGCTCGTCGCTTACTTCTGCCAAACTGAATCTCCAGCTAGCTAGATAGTTACAGTTCTTCCCAGAGTGTACTTCGTTTAGCCTGTCGTATAGAGATGGAGCTAAGTGGGGTCAGTTGAGACATAGTCAAGTAGTCAAAAATAAGTCACGTGATTTCATTGTACAGTATCGTAATGTAATGGAAGTTATATTTTGTTAATAGTTGTGTTGTGCTATACAGCATAGCTACAAGTAGTCACACGGTCATCCTCAAGTTCATACAAAGGCACCAGCAAAAAAAAAAAAAAAAAAAAAAAAAAAAACCACTCTGGAGTATCTGCTGTAATACTGTGAATCAACTCCTCTCTTGATTACATACATACAATTCATTTATTCAGTAATATTTAACCACTCTTGGCAGTAACTGTTGTTCTTCAGAAGGCCTCGCCGGCACTTATGCGCTAGGTCGCCTACAACGTGAGCTCACGAAAATGTCTCTGGGCGGGAAAGAGCCGCTGCCCCGAATATACGATTTTTGACAAGGGGTAGAGGGTGTTTAATGTCCTCAAATAACCCAGGCCGAACAGACCACCTCCTTGGCGGTGATGTTACTCCAGTCTTCAATCCTCCTCCAGCATTTCACACAATAATAAATACCTGACCCTTACACTCACAGATCTGCAAACATTTCTGTCTGGAGAGGAGCGCTCAGGAAGGCGATAACAACCTTTAGTCCCTTGGGGTTAGCCAAAGTGGTCTTGGGGTTGAGTGGTCCCACAGCCTGGATCATCTTGTTCCGGGCATGGTCTCTCAGAGGGCAGTGTCTCATGACATGGTCAGTGGACATGACTTTGCCACACCCGCATTTGGGTGATGGGTAGTCCTTACCTCGAAAGTGATGGGTTCGTAGCTGAACGATCATAGATAGCACTGATCGTTTAGCAGTCTTGAGGGCGTCCCGTAGTGTGCAATGGTCCACCTTGTCCGTAAAGCTCAGCTTCGGAAGAATCTGGCGATAAAATGGACATGCCGGCCGGGCCTGTCCATCTTTGGTCGTTGTGTAGTCTCGGTACCACACCTGCATCGAGCTTTTGTGTTCTCGGTTGCATTCGGTCAACCACTGCCACTGCGGAGCAGAGATGTGGTAGTTCTCCATATCCAGCTCCTTGACGTCTGCTGGCCAGTCCTCGTAGGGAATCCACGGGGGCTGGGCGACGTCGCGCTTCCTGGGTGCCCTGTAAGGGACGCCCTTTGGAAGCAGTAGCCGGTTTTTGTACAGGCAAGTCTTTTTGACCGCTCTCAGATCATGGACTGGGCTGTTCAGATTGAGTCTGTACTGCTGCCTGATGGTCCTTTTCTGAATGATCGTTTTCCATCTGATCTCAATGGGGGCGAGGGCCGCCTCTGCGTGCAACGCTGAAATCGGTGTCGACTTTGCCGCTCCGAGGATGATTCGGGCGGCTCTGTTCTGGAGCTGTTGGATCCTGGTCTTGGACCTCTTGGTCAACCGATGGTGCCATACCTCGATACCGTACTCGATCACAGGTAAGACGCACGCCGTGTAAACTCGTCGTACTGCTTCTCCTGTCACTCCGTATCCTCTTCCGCCTAGTCGCTGTGCCACGGCAAGCGCTGCGTCACCCAACTCGATTGCTCGGTTGATGTGAGCGTTGAAACGCATGTCTGTGTCTAGGATGATGCCCAGGAGCTTCACCCGCTTCTGTGGATGGCGAATATCCCCAGTAGGTAGCTGTAGTCCTTCAGTTGAGTCGGGCCCCTTCCTGCCAAGGTGCATGAAGCCCAGTTTGTCTCCGTAGTCGATTTCCATGTGGTGAACGTCCGACCAACTGTGGATGCCCTCGAGCACCTTTCTCAGCTTGGCCGTGTTGTCACTGGCTGTGCCATGGCAATAGACCGTGATGTCGTCGATGTATCCAATCACCTCAGCACCGTAGCTCCTAATGACCTTGTAGAGGGGCGTGGTGTGTAGCAGAAATAGCAGAGGTGAGATCGGAGATCCCTGGGGAATTCCGACCTGCACGGCTCTCGGTGCCAGTGTTCTGCCGTCGATGACTAGTGACTCTCTTGATTTGCTTTGAAAAATGAGCTCTTTTTTTGTTGTTAAGTAATAGGCCTTCTATGAGGATGCTCCCATATCACCATGTTCGCTTCCGGAACTACATTACAGGCTGACAGAACACTCAACTTATATAGTGAAGTACTTCAAAACACCGGTAGTTATCTATATAGAAATGCTCCCCTTGCTATGCTGATTCCAAATAAATACTCAGATTTCACTTTTACTACTCTGTTGGACAAATATACACGTTTCGCAGAAGTTCGCTTCGCTCACTTCTGCTCGCTCACTTCTTCTCATAACACACAAATTAATTAAAATCATAAAATCATAACATCTGATCTGCATCAGTTTTCCTTTGAACCCTTAGACCATCACATTATCGTTAATGTAACCAGCTGCAGCTCTTTCCGCCGAAACCGGTCTATCGGACTCGGAGCCCGTATCTTCCTTGGCCTCCTTCTCTCCGTAGTAGTGTTCCTGTTCATGTTCACTTTCACTTCCCTCAGGCACTCCATGAAGAGCCATGGGATCGTCAGAGTCAACATGGTCTTCTCCTTCAACTTCCTGGTCTCGGTTAGCACTCTTCAGGTCGATAGAAGGGTACATTAGCGAAACAATAACCATAGCTCCCACACACGCAAACGGACCTACCAGCATATGTCTCATAGTCTCGTTAAAAGCGTGGTTAATCTCAGTTCGAACCAGCGAACCCATGGGAAATTTGGTGGCTTTCTTGATTTTGTTGATAATCAAGTTCAGGTCTTTGGCAGGAATATCAGGAGCGTACTTGTGAATATACCGAGGGTACAGTTCTCTGTAAATAGCTCCACAAATAGCGTCTCCAATAACCTGTCCAAAGCCTCCAGAAGTGAAGTACAGAGCCGTTACAGCAGCCACCTTGTGTTTGTCAAACATTGCCTGAGCCATAGTAGCAGCAGGAATGTAGATACAGCCTCGTCCGACACCCTCAAAGCACTGAGCAACAATCATGATAGCCAGACCGGAAGAAGGAGTTCGGTACTTGTAAGTAAGACCGATTCCAATGAGATGGAAGCAGCATCCAAACACCATGATTCGTTTGGGACGACCACTCCACCACATGTAAGGAGCCGCAAAGAACATTCCAAAGACGTTTGAAGAGACGACTAGCACTGAAGACACGTTTGTAGCCGCTTTAGGGCTTTGTCCTTTGACTACCATCAGCCAAGTGATAAAGTAAGGCACGTAGAGTTTGTTGGCCAGAGACATGAGGAAGACGAGAGCGGCTGAACAGCACATGACTCGGTTTTTGAACAGCTTGTAGGGCAAGAAAGGGTTCTTGGGCACAAAGTACTCCCAGATAGGGAAGAAGACCAGCAAAAAAGAACCGATAGTGAGCATGACGATGAAAGAAGCAAGTTTCCATTTCTCAGTACCTGCTGCCAGAGTGATAGGCAGGAAGAAGAGAATCAGAGCAGCACAGAGAGTAATGAGACCGACAAAGTCAAAGGACTTGACGAATCGCATGGGGCCTCCAGGAGTGTAAAAGTCCATGAGTCCTCCACAGTGTCTCTCGTACTTGATTCGCATGTAAGCCATCATGATGACAGTTCCGATGGAGCAGACTGGTAGAATGATAGCAAAAGCTCCATATCCCCATCTCCAGGTGGTTACTTTTAGGAAACCTGCCAAAACAGGAGCTGAAATCCAAGGAGCCCAAATACTCGGAGTCTGGGCTAAACTGGACCATAGTACTCGAGTTTCGGTTGTAGACGTATCTGAAGCATACAGTTCCATCATGAGATGGCCTGAGACGATTCCAATCTCCCAGAAAACAGTTCCAGCAAAGTAACATCCAATGTTAGGAGCAGCAGCGTACAGAATAGAACCCAGAGCATGAGCCAAGATGACAATACACCAGCCTTCGAGTCGACCGATATGATCAGCGACTTTGGCAGCAGCAGGACGAGTGACCACGAAAATCGCACTCTCAACCACAGCCTGAGAAGACAACAGAGCCAGACCTGAGAAATGAGAAGTAGCAAAAGGAGCCAAGGAGGGATAAAGGTGCTGAGCGATGGTTTTAGAGGAGGAATAAAGGTAGACGAAAATCCAGCCAATGAGGATTTTGTTCTGGGTCCAGCCTCGCTCCTTGGCATTCGTGTTGCACTCCTTCTTGGGGTAGTGTTTCACGGGAGCCGTGGAGAGGAACACGGTGTGGAAAATCTGCTTGGATCTTTCCATGATGGCGATTGATTGATTAGATCAGGTATGCCAGGCAGTATATATATTTCTTGGCGCAAGACAGAGTTCAATGGAACAGAGGTTATCCAAAGCCAAGAGACAAAGGTAAAAGAGGGTTCGAAAAGTGGTAGCAGGAGTAAGTGGTTATACCAGATAATTCAACAGCAATTGTCAAGTCTGATCGATGAGATCTTTGTATCTATACTGATTTTTGTTTGTTTTCACAGTACTGTAACAGTTCTGGTTGTTCTTGATACTGTGCTTAGTTCACACTCCACCAATAGATACAAACCTCAGCTGATCCACGGAGTTTTTCTCAATCGGAGCTTTTCTCAAATCAGCTTTTTTATTTTCTTCTTCTCTGATCTCTCATCAATTTGATCTATCAGCTTCTTCAGAGGTAAGCTCAAAGAAGAAACGATATGTTGAAAAAGTGGGGGTGCCAAGCTCGCCAAGCTCGCCAAGAGTGCCAAGAAAACGGATTTCCGCCGCTTACAAAAAAACTTTGGGTCGGAACGCTTCTTTTATGATGTCATTTACACTATTTGCCAATTACAAATGATTGGCAAGTGTCTCACAGAAGATCCCTGGCTGAATGCAAAGATTGCCTATTCAGACTTAGCAAGTGTTTGAGTAGCACTGTATTCCGTGCTATATTCTACCTGTATTCATCTTTGTACAAGATTCCGTTCCACCATCACTTCTTTGTCTGATTATCAATCTCATCTGGCCCACTTTCTGCTAGCGCCTTGCTCACTAGCACACATCTGAGCACATACTGCAAGCCAAGAAGAGCCGTATATGTCTTGTCCAAACTCTGAGCTAGTCCAGCTTTATTACGGAGTAGGGAAGCTGTATGTACAGTGGAAGTATTACTCGGATCTTCAGATGTGTACAGGAAGTAACAACAGCTTGTAACAGCTTTCACAGCAACAGTACTGTTCATATTTCTTGTCAAATCACGTCAAATTCCTGTCACCATCTTATTTCCCCTCCGCTCTCTTTTTCACCTTCCTACTATCCCGAATAAACCCCTGCCAAGACCTCCCTGGCCTGGTTTAGCTTTTTGAGTTGCGATAAAAAACTTGGCGTGCAGATCCCGCTCTTTGAGGGGGTGTGCAAGTTCCGACAAGTCCGAAACATGCAAATAGAACAGGACACAGACACAAATACATAGCTAGTTACACAAACAGACACTCTGGAGTGTGTTAAAACAGCCCTATACTCCATCATACTAGTGTATACCTTGTCCTCCACAACCATGTTTAACCTCCTTGGCCCCTCTTTGCTACTTTGTTCTCTCGCCTTTTGCCACGTTTTCAGCCACTTAGCCGATCTACGCAAACTAAGACATACGGATGGTATTCGGACTCCGCACAGTCAGACAAGAAAAATTAGAGCCTAGCACAACACCTGGACTTATCAGATCCTCCACCTAAACCAGAATCAGATAAAAGCCGTCCATAACTGTTGCGTCTATGATAGAATGGAACTAATGCACATGCCGTTGGTCATACAGCGTCGTTCATTAGAGTTGCTATGTTCCACGCTTCCCTGTCTGCTCTTGGCAACGGCACACTGACCCCCACTCGAAACTCTGTTCAAATGGAACCTTGAAATTCTGTTATGTATGAACTCTATGAACGCTTGCTGTCAATCTCGGGTAGAGCTGGTATTAATAGTTCACTCAATCAGAAGTTGAATGTCACGTGTTTGTTCAGGGTTATTGTTGGTTTTGTTTTTTTCAACTTTTGACAACCGTTGTAGTGTGGAGAAACATCATTGGCTAACTGTATCGTTCTCGGGAAAATCGTGTGTTGTACAGAATGACCTGATGGAGACGATTATGAAGTCTCTATAGCTCTAACATGTCAATTGAGGGTGCTAGGTTGACTCCAAATTTCCATACATTTTGATACACTTTTTCCCTCATTTTTTCACATTTTTTCTGAAATTTTTCTCTCAATTCTGAGGCCATATCTAAACCTCCCGTCTGGGGTATTAGAGATACCTCTGGTGTGATTCGACGATGTTCACTTGCAGACAGTTGCTGTGGAAGTGGCTACAAAGTTGATCGTGTGAGCAGAAAATGTAAAAAGAAAATTAAAATGGAGAATAACATGAAAAATACGAAACGGGGAAATGAAGGCAGAAGTGTTCGAGATGAGGTATTTCCAGATTAAAACGAGACTGACAGGTTTTTCAAACAAAAACAGCTTCCAAATACACTACTTGACCCCCACTTGTAATCTACACTTTAGCCGAGATAGTGGAGACCTGTAACTATAGATAACTTGATACTAGATAAAAGACTAGATAACCGGGGTACTCCACTCGAAACTATTTTGAAGCTCCATTTTATTAAACAAAGAGCAGACGCCGAAATTCAAGACACCGAAAATCACTCTACAGCACAAAGAAATCAGTATGTATGATTATCAAGGGTCTCTGTGTGTCTCTTGAGGTAACTCTCATACCACCAAAACAGGCAATACCTCATTCGGAGCTCCGATTTTGCCTTCAATGTTTCGGAAAGATATATCCGCGGGGTACACAAGGGTCAGACAAGAAGAGCAAGACAAAGATGTCACATCACCGTGGCTGCCTACGATTATCGTGCAGACTGCAGTCTTGTGATCGTGGGGTACATACGAGGTACGATAATTGTATGCACTGTGAGCGCATCGTATTTTCGTCGTACTGTGTGACTCATTTCTTGGCGTGATCAGCTTCGACGGAACCGTTAGGTTTGCTATCGGAGATCACTTCCGATGAAAATACGGAAGTATAACGGCACAGAGAAGGGAGTGACTAAGCCATGCTTGAAAGTCACGTGATGGAGAATATCCAGAAACATGTCATTCAATAACAGTTGCTTACTCTCTACTACCCCTCGTATAGGTCATCATCAGATAAAAAACGCACTAGTTGTTAGTGCCGGTAAGTATAAGCAAGGTGAGACAGTGGGACAAGACAGGCCATAAAAGCTTAGTTGGGAAAATAAACACACGCTAACAGAATCCTAAACTACTCTGATTCTTATTACTGATCATCTTATCCATCAGCTTAAGCACGTGGGTCTAGATTCAACGAGGAGGTGGTGATAACCAAGGTTTGTAGGGGTTTTCTGTAGAAGTGGTGAGTTGCTACATGGGTATAGAAGCCGTTAAGGTCACGTGAACTGTGCTGGAACAGTTATTTCTGAACCTGAGTGTTCGATTATTGCTGTAATTAGTTGGTTCTTAAGTGACATGATATCTTGTTGGGAAGTACTTGGAAGCTTAACAAATGAGGTCTACTTAATTTTAATTGACCTCAAAATTGAATATCTCAACAGGTTATGAGTATGAACCAGACATGAAATTTTCAAGATTATACCAAAAGATTCCCCTGGCTCTGCTGATTCCAAATCTGCTGTTCGCTTAGTTATTGCACCTCTGCTGCTGTTACTACCTGGCCACGACCTTAATTGTGAAACTGTTTTAAAACCCTAGTAACTCCAGGAATAACAAAGCTATACCAATCAAACCTGTTCCATTCAATCCAGGGCATTTCCAGCATCATTCTCATACCAATATTGACGTGTTTATGTGAGATCTTTGTCTGAAGAACTCAATCTCGTAGATTTTTCAGCGATTCTGGACCCTAATTTTTTGAGAATACATAAAATTAGGGCTATAAAAACTTTTTGGATTTAATTTCACCGAATTTCCGCTCATTTTGAGCCCTACAATCTCATTTATAGCTATAGCTCCAACTGAGACCTCTCAACTTAGATGTGCATAAGCTCGTCGTATTTATGCACCGAAGGAACTAAGAGGTGGGTGTCAGATCTAAGGAGATTTTGATTATGTCACGTTACCAAAATACTGAAGTGTGATAAATGAGTTGATGCAGGCTAGTGACAGGTTTCTGAGCTCAAATATTCACTATTTGTGTTGTTATACAGAGAATATGGTTTCAGCTCAGAACAATACGAAACACGTAAAATCGGCTCAGAATTTTACAAATTAATACTAAACCAGGTTCAGTGTGTTTAAAATCATTACTTGTCATGTGATTTGTCTTCATTTCACTCAATTTTCAAATTCCTGGTCAAATCCAAAATTCATATATGCATTCCAATCAACCGACATATGAAACACCCATCTCATTGGCATTTTCTAAGCCATAAATGAGACACCAAAAACGATAAAATAAACGAAATCAGCTCAAAATCAAACAAACGAGGTCTTACAAACAGCTCATCTACGAGTACAAGTGTTAATTTTTAAAAATGCATTAATATATACAGTTAGTGTCTTTACTTTCATCCTAGGTATGAACTTCCCTGGACTTGAACGGTCTAATAACTCTCATGACCATCCTGTTGAAGCTCTTCTTCTTGTCGATCTTCTTCTGGGTCTTTCTGGAAGTAGCAGATTCGACATTTTCCACACATGCAGTATTGGTGGCTGTTTCGAATCTCTCCAATTCCAGCTCAGAGTCCAGTTCATTAACATGGATCTGAACAGGAGGTCGTTTAATAAGCTTGCTGCTTCGCTTGACCTTTTTGTTGATCTTGTTAGGGAGCTTGACCAGCTCAGAAGGGAATCTAACGAGGTCTTCAGTGAAAGTAGAAGCATGCTGAAGAGGTTTAATATCCGGTCTGGATTTAATAGGACCGAGATTTACAGAATGATGATCTCCCATAGAATCATGAGCGACTCTGTTCAAGGGGTTAATACCTTCCAAGGGGGAAGAGTTGTCAAACTCTACATCAAAAACAGGTTCGTGGAAACAAGGGTAGTCACGGGATTCTCGTGAGTCACGTGACATGAAACTGCCACATCGTAAATCGCCCTTGACGGGCATGGGATAATTATGCGGGTATGCGGGACTCAGAGAAAGCATACTCTCCTGGTCTTCATCAATGGTTCCGACGGGATGCAAATGGTTATGACTAAGCGGAACCTCGAGATGGTCATGTGACTTGATTCGCGACAAAGAGGTATCACGTGACGATGAGTCAGCCACGAGCCCCGGAATCTCCAAATCCAGTTCCGGCCATGGCTTTATCGACGACTGCAGTTGGGGCGATACCGGCGCAGATTGGGTCTTGGCTGATTTATTGCATGATGCGGCAATTAAGCTTTTGTTTTTCGCACAGGTCGTATGTATCGTATTGGCGTCGCTTTGAGACGGTTTGATGGACGTGTGGAAGAGCTCGCTGTCTGTGTCTGGGTATGTGCCCTGTTTGTGGTTGAACGACAGCGATCTGCTGATTTTCGACAGGTCGAAAGATTTCATGGTGGTGGAGTAAGACGGAAAAATGTGTGTGAGAGGAAGAGAAGACTGAAGGAAGTAGTAATAAGTCGATGTATGCGGTGTATGCAAGTATGCTGCGACCCTGGGTGTTCTGTGTGTTCTTGTGCTGGTTCACGTGAGTATGAACAAAAGGGTGGGGAAGAGGGGTACTTGTAGGTGGGTGGTTGTGTGGTGCTTGTCTCGTACTGCTCGTATGGTCGTATCGTACTTGTCGTGTATCGTTAACAGGTTGTGTCTGTGTCGTTTATCGCAACTGAAGTGATATCGAAAGCTGTGCAAAGGCCGACTTTGGTGGTAATATAATGGCCTGGCTTTTTTCTGATAATATGGCCTCGGTTCGGGGTTAGCGGAGATAGGCGGGGCTTTGGTTTATCTGTGTCGATAATGCGGATATTATAGTCGTGGGGTGTTGTAACGGTCGAGTTTTGACGCCTGCCGGATTTTCAAATTTGTAGAGTCCCTTTCGGAGCGAGCACTCCCTCTTGTATAGTGCTTGCAAATGCCCAGAGTGGTGGAGCTGACAATTTCGTGACACATCCAAAAGCTAGTTTGGCTTTAGCCGTGGTCCATGCAGCCCTCTGCAGCGCCGAATAACCTTTATCGGGCTTAGTCAAAAGGAAGAGCCACCAGCCGATCCGGCGAGGGCTTCGGTCGCCAAGACTATATTGAATGTTAACGTACAGTAAACAACTGCCGAGGTGCAGTTAAGTGGCAGTCATTAGGTGCTTCAGGTGGTCTACTTGTAGACTAGCTCCTAGCTATCGTACTACAGTAGCGCTCAGCCTCTCATTCAGCCTCTTCAGTAACTTTGAATCTGTCCAATACACCGTTTTACAGCCGTTGTGTATTACCTCAAAGTTTCCCTCGGCCGGCCGATACCAAGGTCCGACGCCTTGAGACTTGAGACTCGATAGCACGAGAGACGCTAGGAAAGCCAATCGATGCGATGCGGATAAACTGGGAGAGAGGAGGTGGGTCCCAGAAAATACGACGATGTACAGTAAGAACGATATACCCAGTGGTCTGCCCTCACTTCAGAAAGGACAAGACGGAAAAAGCAGCCGACGGAAAAAGTGGAAATGACAAACGGGATATCAAACCGAAAAGACAAACGGAAGTAAACCGTAACAACAAACCGTAAGAAAGAAACCATACAACAAACTCAGTTAGTCATTTGGAGCAAATGTGCTGAGTAAGTGCCAGAGTGGATGTTGAGGTGGGCGTATTTATTGTACTGATACGATACGTATTTATTCATACGGTGTTTTTTCGTCTATTCATTTGGTCTCATCATTCATGCTCTGCGCTATTATATTCCTTCATCACACCCTGCTAGCAAGTAACCCCACACTCTTCCTCTTGGCACCACATAGGGAACAAGGATGAGCAACAATAGGATCCGTTCCGACGCAGGTGTGCAGACGAGATGAACGAAGTTACGACGGTCACGAGTTGGCTGCTTTACTGGAGTCTTAGTAAACTGCTATCAAATTACTGTAAGCTGTCACTGTGAAATTTCATGACAGCCTCAAGTCATACTGTATTGCAATAAATATCACTCTGAGCTGTGCTTTGAGAAGTTGTTTGTACTGGTCTAAACAGGACCCACTTGGCAACCCACAACTAGTCTACCCCACCAACTAGTTAGTTGGCTGTGCCTGACTTAGCTCCGTGCTAGTTGATAGCCTACAGTTTAAGATACAGCCAAAGTCATAAGGGGAATATGCTAACCATGTAAATTCAGGGCAAGCTCTGAATCACCCTTTACTCAGCATAATGAGGCAGCCACGTCAAAAACACTTAGTCAGCACCGTATACAGACAAATCAAGGATCGTTTTCTTGCGGATAATAACTCAATTGGTCATCGGACCCATTCTCCTTGACGTCCGTTAGGCTGCTTGCACACACCTTATTCGGTGGCGTTGGGCTAAGATAGAGAGATAACGTGCGATCTCTTGGGAACGTAAAGTGACAGCCCCAAGCTGATTAACAGACGTTCCACTGTCTTCCAAGATGTTACAGCCCAGTCTGAACGTTGTGACACATATTTTCAGGGTCCAAGCATTTATTTTCATCTTACTTTGGCTTACTAAGTCCTATATCGGATCATTGCAAATCACCGTTTTTCTGCTTCCTTGCATCACCATTTCCCTGACAACACTTCGTTCCTCTCTCTCTTGCCCTCCACGTGACATCCCAAAAAGGAACAGCGACTCCAACTCTAACCACGGTCAAGTAAAAATATTAAGGTTTTGCCACTCGGAGCAAGTCGGAAGTTGAAGATGAGGAAATAATAGCGCTGTAGACGAGCCGAAAACAACCACCAAACCTCTCCAAAAGCTCTCAGGAGTACCCCAACACGCTCTTCACTATATCTACATCACACACACACGTTGTAATCCCCAGCATCCCATTGGTTGAGCCACTCTCTGTTCTGCAGTGAACACATGAACAACAACTTTATTTGGAAGCAATCGGCAAAAAGGTGGCGCAACTTTTTGTGGCTAACCTGCATCTCCATGTATGTAAAGAGCCAGACCTGGGGTAAGATCCAATGATGAACCTCATGATGAGCAAAATGATTGATGAGATAGCGATAAGAGTTGATCGGGTGGTGAGTCAGACGTGTTTAGCTAAAAACACGATAAAAAACAGCTAACAACTAGTAAGCCTATAGGCGTTGTGCTTATACCCTTACACAGTTGAGGCTGTCTTTAGCCGTAAGAGAAGGACCACGAGAAGAAGACATTGATACGAAGTCCAAAGTGCAGAATACTGCGTATACCTCATAGAAGCTCTTACCGCTGAAACGTGCACGTCTTGTCAAACACTAACTTGCCACAAGTATCATTAACGACATCCAAGCAATACCTTGACGGTTGACAGTCTCCCTTTACCCGCCCTTGTTACACGTGTATTTAGCTCAACGCTGGAGATCGTGAGATCCAACACAACACAACAATACTGGCACTAAGAGACACACCAACACCAACACGTATACCAAATAGGCACTGTCAACGTACCCAGACGCGTATGGACTAAGCCATTAGAGCCGAGATATGCCGTGGTGCCAACCACAGAGGATATAGGGTTGGAGTGCATCCTGTACCTTTGCTCCGAAGGGACCCACTAGCCACAGCCGCCACAGTAGGGGATTTTGGGGGGTGGCACATATCAAGGATTTGCGGGGTGCAAACAAAGAGACACAGGTGAGAGACTCAAACTCAATCGTTTCCTCCACCCTGGGCAACACTTTAAATTACGCTTTTCCGCCTGCATTCTCGCTCTGGACCGTGTTTCTCAAATCCACTAGCCACATTGGTCAGCCACATTTTCTGCTTTGCTGCCAAACTCTAAAACGCCCACATGCAAGAGATTGTGGCTGGAGCAAAGGGGTCTAGACCGCGTAATATACCGGTATAGCCCCTGAACAGGGGTAGATTTCGTCCCTGAAAAGCAATGCCTCCACCAAACCTCAATTACCTCCCTCTATTGATCACCACACGTTTTGCCACCAAATCTGCAACGCTAACATTGTTCATCCGCACGCCACCATGAAGACCGGAGTTTGCCCGCTTAACGCATTTAAGATTAAGGTTCAGGTGTCTCCGGAAAGACCGGCTCAGTCATAATCACACAAGGCTCTTTATATACGTTACCAGCTGGCCCAGCGAAGGAATAGGAGGACCATATTTCAATGTTGATTTGAAAAAAGTGAGTATCAGAGCGAACATGGAGCACGCGGTGTGGCAGGTCAAGAACGCCCTTTTGACAAAACACGCCATAACACGCCATTTGGACGTGAGTGATTTGGGATTTGAGAGATTTGAGAAAAGATGAAGTGGTTGGAACTTCATGAGTTGTGGTGGTTCTTCAGCTTGTTCTTCAGCTTATTCTTTCAGCCTCAAATTTCACCCTTAAAATCACTCGCTTAAAGTCGTCACGACACATCAGATCATACTAACCCAGTGGTGTTCAAATCGTTTTCCCGAACTTCGCACCTGGCGCGAAACCTGTTTTCGTCCACAGGTTCGTCCTACCACAACCAACAAAACCAACCCGGTTTCTTTGTTTCCACCTCAACTCTCCATCGACACAACTCTCAGCTCGTCTGCTACCCTGCTGGACCATCCTACAACCCCAACAATGATGGACACAGTGCTGCCAACCTGCTACCTCCCCATGCTGCCTGTCTTTCGGCCGTCACCATCAACAACAATGCATCTCAACTGGTGAGTGACGAGGACAGTTTGGGTGAAGGGTCTCGTCTGAATCTGAGACGACGACAAACCCTGACAAAACCCGCTCCAGTGGTTTACAGACGTATCCAGCCTGCAAGCTCGTCACCACCGACCAAAATCGTCAATGCGCCCTCAAAACAACTCACGAAACGAAGAATGGCCACCAGTGCTGCTTCCTCAGACTATACTTCTTTGTACGAGTCGCTGAGAGCATTACAGGTGAGTGAAACAGTGGCAAAGTCGGTTACGCCTCCATCTTCACCTAGAATCACTCCAGTCAAGGATGACGTTGATATCGATATCCCAGAACTCATGTCTGACAACTCGTCTGTTGTTTCAGAGGCTTCCTTAGACGCCAGACCGGCAGTACTCCCGATTAGACGTCCTGGAGACGTGCAGTTCTTGCCGCCTATTGGAATCTCATCCGTGGACGACTGCGCCATTCTCGATACCCCTCCTGCATCTCCGTTGGCCCAAAAGGTCGAGACGGTTCTTTCTCAGCCTCAACCTCGGCTCAGTACGTTGGAAGAGTACAACTCTGAGTTGGCGAGTTTGTCCAAAACGGCTAAATCGGAAACCACCGTCCAAGGAGTCGAAGCTGCTGTTTCTCAAGTCCTTTCTCTCTACCAGGAGATGCTCACCCAGCATAAACCCACAATCGATACTTACACACACGTGATTGTCACTCTGACATCGCAGTCCATGAAACTGGCAAAGTGGCTCAAATCGCCGCAGTACACTCAATCCAAGGAGTTTCTGGCTACTGTCGAGTCCGACAAACAGCGAACCATGCAGCTTTCTTCCGAGTTTGCGGTTCTCGCTGCTGAACTCTTCTTCTCATCCAACGCGGCTACTATGCAAAAGTACCCCGTTGGCGTCTACGAGACTCTGCTCAAGTGTGGAAGCAAGTCTCTGTCGTCTCAACATATGATCCATGTTGTTGAGGCTCTAGAAAGAGTAGGACTGGCTCCCACCTTGTCCTGTTACATGTCTCTGATTGACCATTTCTCGGCCAACAGAGACTACGACTCTCTGGTGGCAGTGTACAACTCGTTCAAGACCACTCTTGGCTCTGACGTCTCTTCTACTGCTCTTGCAAAGGTCTACTCCAAGTTTGTTGTGGGCATGTACCTGTGTGGCAAGCACCAAGCTGCTCAGGAGTTTTGTCAGTCTGTCACTGGAGATAACGAGCTCATTCGAGCCGTCTTCTCGTCTGCTGTTGAAGGTCTAGCTGCTGTTGGAAACGTTCAATACGCATGGATTATGGTTCAGCGGTTTGAACTTGATAACGGTGTTGCTGTTTCCATTGAGGCTTCCTCAAAGCTGCTCTCAGCTGTCTGCCAAAAGAGCTACGACTACAAGCCCAAAAAGGTGCTCAACGGCCTGGCACGTGACATTTACCTGTACTGTGCCTCCCATCGAGCCTTTGCTGCTGGTCCTGCTTCGGCTTCTTTCCACCAGTGTGCTGCTAGAGGCGATTACATTGACTCCATGCTGCAGGTCGACAATGTGGAAGCCTTGAGTGAAGTTGCCGAGGAGCTGTATGTCACTGCTACTGCTCTGGACGCCTCTACCCTCGCTCGATTTACTCACTACTTCCTCACCCACAACCATATCAAGTTTGCTCTGAGATTCCTCTCTGCTCAGCTGGACGTTGCTCAGTTTTCCGATGCCGTTACTACCGAGCTGGTCACTGCTGCGTTCCGTATTGCATGCAAGAAGACCGAGCTTGATGCTCAGGAGCTGGCTTCCTTTGTTTCTGCATTTTCTCACGTGACCGTCACTGAGACGTCCTTTGAGCACCTGGTCAAGCTGCTCAACGATGCCTGGAAACGTCCTTCTCCTATTTCTTCTCTTCTGGAGAAGTCTGCTTCCCCCTTGAAGTGTCTGGAACAGTTTGCCACTCTCCACATTTTCTGGATCAAGACTGCTTCCAAGAGCACCAACGTTGCTGCTGTGGACGAGATCAAGGCGCGATTTGGAGCTGTCGTCGATGCTCTCATGTCCCAGTCGTGTGTGTTCAATGAGATCTTCGTCACTGACGTCGAGACTACTCTCAAGGTACTTGGTATGGAGTCTGGATTGTTTACCAAGAGACAGGAGCAAATCAGAGCTGCTGTTGAGACCGTCACTCCTCCTGCCACTCCTCCTTCGTTTGAAATCGACCATGTTCTCTCTAGAAAGGTGCTTGCTTATGTTCGATCTAAGGCTCCTTCTCTTCCCATGGCTATGAAGGCTCTTGGAGAAGCTGTTTCTTCCAACTCAGTTCTCTCCGTGGAAGCTTTCCTGGCTGTCATTGAGTCTGCTTCTTCAAAGGACACTATTAGAGGAGCTTATGCTGCTGCCATGGACTCTGTTCCTCATCCTTCCACCTCATCTGCTGCTTGGCAACACTGGGAACCTATTCATCGAGCTGTCATTGTTTCTGGAGCTGCTATCGACCCCCATGCTGCTGCTCAGGCTTACCAGAGCTTGCGAGCCATGGGTTCTCATCCTTGTGCTACTGGATACGGTCATCTCATTCTCAACAGAGTCCCTCTTCCTAACTGTACTCATGATGAGGCTCAGGATGCTGTCTCACTCTTTGAAGAGGCTGTTTCTCACACTCAGCCTACCACCTTCCTGTTCAACATTGTCCTTTCCAAACTCTCCAAGGCTCGTCGGTTCGATTCTGCCATGAACATCTTCTCTGCCATGGACAAGTACCCTGCCAAGAAGACGTCTGTGACCTATGGAACCATGATCTCTGCTTGTTGTCGAGCTGGCAATGTGGCTGATGCTGAGCGACTTTTCGAGGAGATGGAGCAGGACTCTAGTTATGTGGCCAGAGCCGCTCCCTACAATACCATGAACCAGTACTACATCCATACTGCTCGTGACGCTGATGCTGCCAAACGCACTTTTGCTCGAATGCAGGAGAAGGGCGTTCAGCCTACAGCTCACACCTTCAAGCTGCTCATTGATCTGCACACTACCTGCAGTCTGAACATTGCAGCTGCTGACGCTGTTTTGCATATGATTGAGGCCTGTGGTCAGCAAGTGACAGAGCACCATCTCTCGTCTTTGCTGTACGCTCGAGGTGTGATCATGCACGATCTTCCTGCTGCTCAGGCCTTTTACAAGAACATTTGCACTTCTCGAGCTGTTCGACCTGGAACTGCCATTTTCCAGGCTTTGATTGAGTCGTACGTGGCCAACCAGCGATGCCACGAGACTCCTGCTGTCCTTGAGCAAATGTCTCGGTTTGGTATTCCTCTTACTGCTTACATGACCAACTCTTTGATCAGAGGATGGGCCGCTCAGGACTTTGGAAAGGCTCTAGGACTGTTTGATGTGGCCTACAGAAGTGGAAAAGCCGAGCCTTCTTCCTATGAAGCCATCATTCGAGCTTGCATTTACAACGGTGAGCTTCAGACTGCCAGTAACATTCTGGGAATGATGCAGGCTGCTTCTTATCCTCAGCCCGTGGTTGCTAAAGTGCATGCTTTGCTGGAAAGAGTGGACCAGGCAAAGGTGGATGGGTGGACGTACCTCATGCACAACACCTTCAAGTCGGAGACGATTAGAATTTAGACTACAACGTTCGGTTGTTTATTTATTAATACATATTAGACATTACTAGACGACGAGCGAAGCGAGTCGTCGAGTGTAGATAGTAGAGAGTACCAGTACAGTAGTCAGTACAGTAGATGGCGGATCATTTTATACCATCAAACCTCCAATTAACCCTCCCCGAACCACCAAATCACTTTCAGATATGTTAACTAAAATAAACTTGTTCAACTAAATACTTATCCCTACACACCCAATTGATACTCGTCCCTCTCTCCCCCTCTCCTCTGCTCATCCAACTCCCTATGCAACCTCCTGAAACACTCATCTGTAAACGCCCAAATGCCAAATTTTCCCTCTGAAAACCCCGCAAACCAGTGTCCAGGTACTTCATATGCAGAACTCAACCTGGAAGCTCCTCGAACTCGTGTCATGATGCCAGTGAGTAAATCCATGACAAATAAGGGTCCATTTGCTTGCACAAGAAACCGCTCTCCACCAAGCTTCTTTTTGCCCTGAATAGCGCCGTCAGCACGTGGCAGGACTCGATCCTTGCGATAATAACAGGCATTAGAGTCATGTAAGACAGCAACCGTGGAGTCGGAATAATCGAACCAGCTCAATCCGTTGTAGTTGGCCCGATTTTCTGTAGTCCTGTCGGTACACTTGACCATATGAACCAGCTGTTTTCTGTATAAGTCAGCCCTGAACACAGGCATCCCAGAATCGTCGTTTCTGAAGTCTTGAAAATACATTCCAGACGAGCTACCTACGCCCATATCTTGATATGACCCGTCAACATAAAACCCATGGCCCTGTCGAAAGTCAGGGTACTCTAGAGGCTAGTTGAAAATAGTAAGGTTAGTTGGACTAGGTCTTACAGTACTGTAAGAATATCCGAAAGAACCGCTGAAACACTACGATTACAGTAGTGTACATTATGATCAATTACTTATTACTCAACTTCCAACTCCTGCGTACCACTAACATCATACACCTCTTCTTGTCCACCTTCATTCAACGCTGCCAAAGCCTTTTCATACTGAAACAACTGCTCATCCATCATATAAGACCAAGCTTTCAGTCTTCCCTCTGAAAAACCTACAAAGTACTCATAGCTTTTCCCCTTGTTCTCATTCTCATCATGGACAATCATAGTAGCAGTGCCAGTTTCCAAATCGACAACTTCCACACTCATTCGTCCATCTTGACCTCTTGCTTGATATTTCTGATAAAGAAAACGGCCATTGACTTTCCAGTATGAGTCTCGTTGAACATACACAGCTCTGTCTGTTTGCACGTGCATGGTTGGAATCTCGTCGTTTATGTTGTCCAGAAAAAAGGGCACAATGCTCTTGAAAAAGTCGAAATAGCACCAGTACAGACCATTGTAAACAGTAAGCACTTGATCATAGTGGCCGAGCATCCAGGGAATCTCAACAAAACGCCTTCCAGCCATATCCAGTACGAAATGTGAACCACGCTCAACCATAATCATAGGAGACTCTTTGCGATGACAGTATACTTGTTGCTTTTCATAAGCCATTTCGAAACCCCGGTTTTCTCTATAGTCTAAAGAGTGCCAAGGAAGAACATAGAGCGTAGCTGTCTCTACACAGATGACCACAATGGCTTCATTATTCCACTCGAACTGGTCGATACTAGTGATAGAAGAGGGTAGAATGAGTGTAAACTCGCCGAAAAGAGCGTGGACTTCTCCATCGTGTGTTTCAAGCTCCTGAAAATCAACTTGTCTTATTTTTTGAAAAGTCAGACTTTTGAGATCCAGAGTGAACACTCTGTCAAAAGACAGTGTATTCCAAGGAGCGCTAATGAGCTCAAAATCTTCAGGGAGCTTGCCAGAGGCTGGCTGAGCTACTATTCCGTACTTGGTTCTAAAGACAGGTTCAAAATCATCCCAGAATTGGTCATATTCAACCTTTTGCCATTTCAAACGAGAGACGTAGACTAGAGCAGAGTCAAGCTGAAGATCAACGGTTCTGTCTAACAAGTGGTCTTTGATAATAGCGCCAAAAAAAGTGTAAGCCGAATACCACGCTGAAGAAACTTGTCTGAGAGCCACACAAGTTTCCAGAGAACAGGCTTCAAGAATATAGCCCATAACTTCAATAGGGAGGTTTCCGGGGGTGTAGTGAACTGATACACTTGGTTTTGAGTCTGTAACCGGGACAACAGGGTTCTCAATGAGTTTGGAGAACTCATTGTACATCCTCTTCTTTGTTTCAGCACTCTCTTCAGCCACCAACCGTCTCATGTACCACTGCAGTCTCCATGAAGAAGTGGGGTTGGAAGTATGCCAAGGAGAAGCCAGTTTGAAAATATCTCTTAATTTGTCGCCTCTAACATGTGTATTGGTAAGCTGGTGGAAATTCATGATTCCTTCAAAAGTCTGAGCAGGCATTTCGTGTCGGAACGTCTTTTGAAACAGATGTGTCTTGTCCGCATGTACGTCAGACAGCTTGGCTAAAAAGCCGTTTTTATGAGGTCTTCCATAGCAGTCTTCACTTGCAAACCACTTGTCGGCTTCCAAATTGATGTTTTCACGTTGCTGAATGAGCAATTGAGCAGCTTCAATGTACTCTTCATCGGTAGCTCCTTTGAGACATCTGCTGACAGGTGCCAGTTCGGCAAAAGTGTTTTCTACAGAACATAGGTAGGTGAGAATTTCAGCTGCTGCACTGGCACATTCGGGTGATAGTTGGTGATTCATTGCAGAGGAGGAGTGGAGACAGTGGTTATATTATATGTTTCAGTACGGTGGGCTAGTGCCGAGTTAAATGAGTATACGTCAGTGGATATTACTCAGAATTGAATGGGAGGTGGATAGAAAGAATCAGCGAAGTGGGGGGAGTCGAATGACATGAAAAACAATTATGTTTATTGAATATCCCAGATTCGACCATCTCCATTTCTGCCATTAAAGTTCTACCCCATGTGGGGAAGTGCAGCTGACTGCATGCGATAATGGATATGACTGTGAGATTTTGAAGACAGTTTAATAGAAACTGTGCTATAGAGAATCAGCCAGTAAAGTGGACAGTTTGGAACCCCCAAAATGTTTTTTATTTTTGTGTGTATTTCTGATATCTTACGTTAGGTCCAAAGTAGATCTATTTACACGGAGATAAGTCACAGGAACGTTACAGTCTACAGAATCGGCACTATTCGAGCTAGAGACTTGTAGATTTAAATATTATTGTATTACACCACCTCTTGCACTTCCTCCACCTCCACGCCACTAACATCATACTCGTCTTGTCTCAATCCACTGGCATCCATCTCCAGCATGGCCTTCTCATATTCACATAGTTCGTCCACTGAATAAGACCAAGCCTTCAGTCTACCCTCTGAGAAGCCCACAAAGTAACAATGCTCTTTGTTCTTGTCTTCGTTCTCATCATGAACAACCATAGTAGTAGCACCTGTAGCTAGATCCACTATCTCCACACTCTTATGACCAGGGGTACCCCGCCAAGGATGTTCAAGGTGAAGAAAACGTCCATTTACTCGCCAGTCTTTAAGTCCCTGGACACGGACAGCTCTGTCTGTTCGAAAGTGCATGGAAACCTCTCCGACGTCGGAATAAACGAGAAAAAACGGGACAATACAGTTGCAGTCGGCGAAATAGCCCCAAATGAGACCGTCATAAACGGTAAGTACTCGATCTTCGAAGTCGATATGAGTAGGAATCTCCACAAAATCAAGCACAAGCATATCCAGTATATAATATATACCACCGACATTCGTCATAAGAGGAGAGTCTGGGCTATAACAGAACAAATCCTGTACGTTTAAATCAAAGTCCGTTTCGAAACCCTTGTTTTCCCTGTAGTCCAAAGAGTGCCATGGAAGAACATAAGCTGTTTTGTTCTGTTGACAAACGACACAAATGGCTTCATTATTCCACTCGAACTGGTCGATACTAGTGAAAGAAGAGGGTAGAATGAGCGTAAAGCCCTGGAAGAAGTACGCATACATATCTCCTTCAACTTCCTCAATCGTGACAAGAACCGCTTGATTCGATCTCTGTTTGTGATAAATGAGAGTCTTGAGATCCAGAGAGTACATGGATAAATACTGTGGTGTGAGATATCCAGGGAGTGTTAATCAACTCCAAGTCCTCAGGAAGTTTTCCAGTAGCTGGTTGGGCAACAATACGATACATGGGCTTCTTGTCGGGCTGCTCAAATGTAGCCCAGTTTGAGAATTCCTCAGATTGTTTCCATTTGGGGTTATTCAAACGTGCAACAACCACCAAAGCCTTGTCTCCCCAGGTAGGCAGCTCCAACCCAAGGTCCATAGCTCTGCATAACACAGAATCTGCTAGAACATCGTCAAACATGGTATAAGCCGAGTACCAAGCTGAAGAGACTTGTCTGAGAGCCACACAGGTTTCAACAGGGCAAAACTCGAGGATGTATACCATGACTTCCATAGGGAGGTTGTCAGGACGGTACATGACTGAAACAGAGGGTTTCTCATGAATAATCTGAACAACAGGGGTTTCAAAGAGGTTTGAGAACTTGTTGTACATTCTTTTCTTTGTTTCGGCACTTTCCTCAGCTACCAAACGTCGCATGTACCGTTCAAGTCTGCAAGAACCAGTGGGATTAAAAGTACCCCAAGGATAAGCCAAGTTCATAATATCATTCAGCTTGAGGCGTCCAGCTCTTCTCTCCAGTCGCAGATACTCCATGATATCCCAATTGTTACTAGGCATTGTATCTCTGTGAGCTTTCTCAAAGACCCTAATCATATCATCGAGTACCTTTGCCAACCCGGCTAAGTACCCATTCTGAGCAGGTCGTCCCCAACAATCTTTACCATTTCCATACCATTTTTCCGCTTCCAAATTGATGTTATCACGCTGCTGAAGGAGTAATTGAGCTGCCTCAATGTACTCTTCATCAGTAGCTCCTTTGAGAACTCGACTGACAGGTCCGACGACTTTGGTAAAGGTGTCTTCCACAGAGCACAGGAACTCTTTGAACTTGGCTGCCGCACTGAGACATTCAGGCGACGGCTGGACAGTCGTGGGTGGTGTTTGAGTCATTGGATGAGGAACTACAAGTAGTAAGGAACGGTGGCTATATATATGTTACATTACTCTGGAACTGGAATGGTGCTAAAATCAAATGAGCTGTAGATCGGTGGATATCCGTCCAAATCGAATGGGAGGTGGATAGAAATGATCAGGGGAGCCGGGGGAGTAAAATAAGACAAAAATTCCGCTTTAATGGAGCATGTCTTGTTTTGCAGTCTACACCCCCTGTCATTTAAGTTATCCTAAACCTGGGGTTGCATCAGATTGTGCATGATCATACCGCATTTGACATGAACCACCAATTGAATGAATTGATGTTATTCATTGTTACTGCTGCGTAATATACCCTTTGTATGCTCTCCTAGAACTCGTTTTGTTGATACTGATGGTCTCCTACTGTAACTCTTACACTCATAAATAATACAAATCCATTAATTAATATACAATCACCTAGCCACCCTCATTTCCTGAGCACGAGCAATGAGATTCTTGAGATCTCGGACTCCCTTATTTACGGGGGCTGGAGTGATATCTCGAGACTGAGAAGACATGCTCACATCGCTCATCATAGACACATCCGAAGTGTTACCCTGCTGCTGTTTCAAGTTGGCACGTGACACTTTCCTCACTAACGACCCCAATCGTCTATCCAGCTCATCCTGCTTCTGACGCTCTTTCAGCATATTCTGATGCCGTTGAGCAGCAAAGGACATTTCCTGCATATGCAACAGTCTATCTCTTCTCTGCTGCTGACGTCTAGTGGCCTCAGACTGGCCCAAATCAGACAAAGAAGCGTCAAAATGACGACACAGCTCGTCCATCTGAACCTCCAGGTTCTGAGACTCTTTAGCAGACGGTCGACAAATGGTAAAGAAAGCCAACTCGTCTCTGTAGAGCAACTCAACGAGCTGTGAGTCACCTTCAACTCCCCAGTAGACAATCACAACAGCCAGCTTGTACCAAGATTGAGCTCGAACATAGGCCAACAAGTTGTCAAAGGCGTCGACTTCACTGGGAGTCACGTGATTAGCATCGATGCCGCACTCAAACAGCACTCCAAAGGTCGATTTGTAGTTGCCGTTCTCAACCAGAGCCGTCACTAGCATACTGGTAGTGTCTGCTGCCTTGGCTACATGCTGATATCCACTGCTATCTTCTCCATTCCAAGCGAGTCCGAATTTGGTACGCAGCCATTTACCCTGAAGTCGATCCCATTGAGGTGTGTAGATGGTGATTTGAGGCATAGAGTCCAGACAAGTGTTACTGTGGAACCCGGTTGAAAGACTCCTCAACAAAGACTCATAGTCCAAAGGCTTCCAAAGCTTAATAGAGCCCTGTTTGGCCTGTTGCAGCAGCTCAATATGTTCAGCTTCGGACTTGGGACCTGTTCTGATACGTTTCGAGCCCACTCCGACCTGAGAAGAGCCGGTAGAAGACACTCTTGACCGCATTTTTCGCTTGCCAAGATTGCGCATCACGTGAGTGTACTCCTGGTGCCGTCGCACAATCTCCATCTTCTTCTGCCAGGCCTTGAACGCACTGTGTTGGACCTGGTTGAGGGCTTTGGAGAGAATGAAGCGACGAGAAGTGACTTTAGCAAGAGAGTCCATAACCACAAAGTACGAGTTTTCTCGGATAAAGGCCTCGTAGATTTCCTGAGAGAGCGTAGCAATGAGTCGAGCACGTTCCTCACGCTTCTGTTGCTCCTGTAGACGTCTCTGAGCTTCAAGTTCAGCCTGTTTTTGCTGCTCCAGACGTCTCTGTTCCTCCAAACGACGTTGTTCCTCCATGCGTCGCTGCTCCTCCTGTCTTCTCTGAGCCTCCTGTCTCTGTTTCTCAATCTGAGCAACAGTAGAAGCACATATTTGCTTAGTCAGACCGGAGATTGTATCGACAATGAGCTTGGATGTGATCTGCTGAGTCACCTGAGCCTTGACAGCAGGAGAAATACTCGGTTTAGGAGGTTCCACTGGTGCCACCACCTTGGGAACAGCAACTTGAGGCTTAAAAGGAGCAGCTTTGAAAGCAGGAGCCTTGACAGGCTTAACAACAGGAGAAGGCCCAAAGACACCGCTCAAATCACCTCCCTTGGCTGTAATCCACTCCTGACAAGGATCAGCTCGAGGAGTTAAAGCGGCAATAGCTGTTTCATTAAAGCTAGGCACATCCACCGTTCCATCAGCAACAGTCAACTTGTAGTAAGTGCAAAACTCCTCTGTTTGAGCCGCATCATCGAATCCAAGCACCTGACCCAGCTGTTCCACTCCATACGGTCTTCCTTTAGAGTGGAAAGCACGTGACATGGTTTTGAGAGCAGTGAGACGAATCTGAGTGAAATGCGATTCAAGCATACAAGCAACAAGGAACGAAAACCGCGGCTGCTTCAACGCCTCGAAAAACTGCACATACAACGCCTGACAGTCCTCCACATGCATACCCACTCCTTGTCGTCTTCCTCCACCGACAAGGTTACCCTGCTGTATGATTTCTCGTAGGTAGAGAGCGTCCTGGATCTTTTGCTGGTCAAACACGTGACGAGGAAGACTCTGCACCTGTCTCACCACATCTGCTTCTCTCAGATGAGACAACAAATGGTAAGCATGGAACTCGGCTTCGTTTTTGAGACAAGACGAAGAAGGGTTATGTTGACGATGAGCCTTGTACATTTCCATGAGAGATTGCAGTGCCTTGTTCAATTGCTCCAGCTCCTGTTGCTTGGAGTATTCATGCCCACCCATGAAATGCAGACAGTAGATATGGATCCGCACAATCTGTTCGTTACACCATACAGCTTCAGGACCCGAGTAGTTTTGGTAAGTGAAGTCCTGTCTGATAGATCGAGTTCTGTCCCAGAGAAAAGGGTGAGATCCAGGTAACTGAGGCACAATCTCGCTCACCAAGTAGTTTAACGTGTTGATAAGTACCTGAGGAGGACGAACATCAGACGGGAGAGGTGGTGGTTGGCCCGCAGCAGGTCTAGAAAACGCCTTGACTGCTCGATCTGGCGTCACCACTCCATTAGCGTCCTTCTCGTATGCCTTGACGTTGTTTTCGAACCGTCTTCGAACCCGTTCAAAAGCAGGACACATTTGCTGGCACGATCCAACAAACGAAATCGCCTCCGACAACGCCCTTCGCTTGTCAGGAGAGTCCACCAGGTTGAGAGACTGCATTTTCTCTCGTTCTTCACCCCGCATTTGCTGTAACGTTTCGTACTGTTCCTGGTCTCCATTTCCGGTCGCTTCGATTTGTTGCACTCGCTGCTGGTTCTGGAGATCCCACTCATGCGCATTGGCCACCATGGGTTCGAGAATATGCGGATTAGGCGTGATCCATGGTAATGTCCTGTTGTTCGGTTTGCTGACCTTGACAAACCCTAGAGAAGTTGGGTCTTGATGAGCTGGCTTTGAGTTGTGCACAAAGCGGCTGATTTCCTTAGCGTAGTCCTTTTCACCCGACGGTCCCTTCTTACGACCCTTGGGCTTGCTCTGTTTTGTTCCTAACCTGTTTCCTCCCTGGTTTTGCTGAAAGTGGTTGTTTTGCGAAAACGTCGACCCCTGAGTCGGTGGTGGGGTTTGAGTCGGCGGCGGGGTTTGTGGTCCTTTCTGAAAGTGGTTTGTGTTGGAAAAAGTCGAGGTTGTCGAGTTGGCCGGGGTTCCGAACGAGGGTGAAGAAAATGCAAATCCTGTCGAAGGAGTAGGTTGACCAAAGGGGTTTGAAGCTGGTTGAGAAAAAGCCGTTTGTGTCGGTTGCGAAGGTGCTCCAAACGGTGTTTGTGTCGGTTGCCCAAACGTCTGTGTCGGTTGAGCTCCAGTACTGGGCTGGTTCAAGGACTGGAAGGGATTGGCTCCATTGGTCCCATTCGGCTGAGCAAAGCCGTTTTGTGCTCCAAACGGATTGCCACCGCCACTGGACATCCACGACATGACGGATGTGGTGGGGTGGAGTGGTTGAGAGGTGGGGTGTGGAGGGTGGTATACTCTTGCTGGGGATGTCTTGCAGCTGCACAACACTGGTGATCCTGATGTAATTAAAGTTTGGAGGTGAGATGCAGGAATGGATTTTTGAGGGAGGGTGTAGGGGGTGTGGGAGTGGGTATTTGTAAAGAAAGTAGGAGTGGGGAGTCTGGGGTTTTAATTTGGGCTTCAGTGAGGTTATGTGGGACTCAGGAGAGAGGGGTTTAAGGGGATACTTTACTTGAACTTAGAGGGGAGAATAGACTACCCTGTAGTTAGGCTTCATGGCAGAGAATATGGAGTCTGGAGGGTTTACTGGAGCAGGTAAGGGGATGATTTTAATACCATTTTGTAGCCCTTGATTGTGGGGTTCTAATGTGACATTCCCTATTCCTGTAGCGTGTGTATTTCTCTCAAACGTAGCACTAAAAGCTCCCCGTTCAATCACACACCCAACAGCTCCATTTCAGAATTAGCCACTGGCAAATTTCAATTGATTGAAATTTCATATCCCTCTCCTCCTTAATACAACACCTCTCCCTCTCTATATTCTATTACCCGCCTATCGATTAAGCTTTACCCGCGCATAAGACAGCCTAATGGCAATAAATTATCAGCAGGATTATCGCGTTCACCAAATCACACCAAATGACACACAATGCTACAACAGGATATCGATTCGCTCGTCCTCAAGTTCTCTAACTTGGACTCTTCTCTGATTACCGCTATTGCTCTGGACTGTTCTTCGGTCCAGGAGGCTGAAGATATGCTGGAGCCTCTCAACAATGAGTCAGCCGGCATGGAACAGCCGTACGAAGAGTCTGGAGACATTCTTTCGCATGATGGAACCGATTCCACGGGAAATACAACCGCTTTGACCTCTGTGGACGATTTCAAGGAGGCTCAAAGGCTGCAAATGATTGAAAATTACCATGAGAATCATGAACGCGCTAGACAGGAGGAAAACCATACTCAGAGTCTCAGAAAGGAGATTGAAGACACAGATTTGGACTTGGACACGTACATGACGATCCGACGCATGTTTCCACACGTTCCAGCGATCAAAATCAAGCTGAGAATGAAGAAGTTTAGAGACGCGTCTGTTGAGGACTTGCTGGAGTACTTTCTCAACTATGATACTTTGAAGGAGGTGGCTCCTCATGAATTTGGAGCCAATGTGGAGGTGCTCAGTCAGGTGACTAATAACAAGCGAAAACTCAGGTCACGTGCTCAGGGTGATTCTAACAGAGTTAAACGAGGAGCTGCTCTTGTTCAGCTTACTCCGCTTAGAAGAGTGCCTTATTGGGATGATAATGAAGAGTATGACGAACCAGGTGACTCTCAGTGCTGGAAAATGTTCAATGGAGATATTGACCGGATTTCTGGCTTGTTGGATCTACCTAAACAAAAGGTAGCAAAGTACTATTATGCTGCTAATGTCAGTATTGCCAAAACTATCATTGCTATTTTGGCAGAAAGTCAGATGGATGAGTTGACTGATGAGGACAGAGAGTACGTTTATATGAGCACAGATCGGTTCAAAAATGTTCCCTTTGTTTACCTTGAAAGACTATACTTGTTTGTTGACAGAGATGAAGCAAAATACAGTGAAGCAGCAGGTATTATTGCTGCATATGACGATAAGTGGAACGATATGTTCAGTTTCCGTTTTGGAGGAGCTGAAAATGAGCCTGCATCTATTAGACCTGTTTCTGAGCCTTCTTCTTCTGTTACTGGACATGTTATTACTCATACTACTCCTACAAGTACAGGCAATGAGAAGATCAAAATCGCTCTTACAGCTCCAGCACCAAGAGCAACTGAAGAGGAAGACCACAGAGGACCTATTACTGATGCTGATGGTTATCAACAAGTTTCAGGAAGACGATATGCTCGTTTGAAGACTGTTAGTGAGTTGCAGGAACTTGCTCAGAGACTGGAAGAGACGCGAAAGTCGTATTTGTACAAATCTACCACAAATCCGACTCTCAGAGGGTACTACAGAGGTGCTATTGCCGAACTTGAAGAGAAGAGACGTCAGGCTAGTACTGAAGCTAGACTACTTCAACAGCGAAGAACTGAAAGTGCGTATTTCACTGATTTGCATGGCTTGACAGTGAACGAAGCCATGACACTCGTGACTGATAAAGTGGACGTTTGGTGGGATCATGAGAAACTCAACCATGAGAAACAGTCGCCAGTCAAGATGTTGCATATTGTGACTGGAGCAGGTAACCATTCACATAACGGAGTTCCAAAGATCAAAAACTCGTTGAGCATGTGGCTGAAAAGTCACGGATGGAGTTTTCACAGTAACACGGCTTCCATTGATGTGATTGGAAGGAGATACGGACACGGACACTAATGAAAGATGTATAATAGTAATGAATGATGACAAAACTTGTATTCAAAGAGGAGCTCCGTTTAGTTGAGAATACTTGACCTGTTAAGTAAAGTTAACAAATTGAGAAAAAACCTGGAAATGTCTCTAAGACGCGTAAAAAGATGTATCGAAACATCATGACACTTTCGTTTGGTTCAAAAACACGTCTCCAAAAACTCACCACCCACTAAAACATATTAACGAGCTCCCAAAATCTGATAGTCTAAATCTTAAACGCCTTAACATTTAACAACCAACATTTGCAGCAACAGAGCAGTACTCAGTTGGGCCGATGGACTCATATTACCAATCAAAATTCCCATAGCACCATTCTCTCCACCCTCGCCATTCCAAAAATCTACTCAAAATTCCCCTACCACCAAAACTCCTCCTTCCATTGAACTTTCCAAATTTCACCTCATCCTTCAAACTCTAACTCACCAACATGGCAAGACGCGTCCTTCTCAACTCCTCTACAACATGATCAAACAACGCGACAAAAACACAGTGGCGTTTGGAGACGGCCAGCGAGGTCGCCGCACGGGTATCACTGTTGAAGCGACCGCAGAACGAGACGCAGACGGGTTTGAGCTGCTAGGAGACTACTACAAGGAGTCAGACGACGATGAAGACGAGACTTCCATCAGAGATACTCAGAGACCGATTATTCCTGTTCAACACGACGACAGTGAGGATGAGCCCAGTCACGTGGTACACGCCCCACAGACGCCAGCACGACCAGAAGTTGTCAAAACCACTGCTGTTGGCTTGAATGATGTTCATAAGCCTCGGTCAAGTTTAGACGCTTACAACAGGTTCAGCACGCCTAGGACTACGCGAAAGTTGAAAGTGGTGTCTGCTACACCTGTTTCTCGACTTGTCAATAAACCGAAACCTGTTACGACCAAGCCTGTGGTTACGAAAATTTCAGCCATCAAATCAATCCAGCCAGTTCCTGTCAAACAGCCTGTTCAACGTGATCCTTCACCTATTGACGATACCCTCGACTCGATAGACACGCCAGTGCACAACAACCCGTTCATTGCGCCTCCTACACGATTTGAGCCCAAGAATTTTGGAACTCATTCTGTTTTCAAAACACCAGCTCGAACTACAAGCTCTCGGTTTGATTCTACACCTATCGAGTCGCCTGCTGAGTCATTTGAACCGCCGTCGTTCAAACCGTCGTCTTTTCAATTTGGAGCTGCCAAAGACGTTTTCGATATTCCTGATGATGACTATATCGATATGAGCATGGATATGGGAGGTATGGATATGGATATGGGTATGGATGTGGATATGGGTATGGACATGAGTATGGACATGGGTATGGACCTGACGGAGGATAGTCCAAGGGCTGCAGTGACTAATGTTGCTCCTGCTGATGTTTTCGTCTCTCCTAAAGTGTTTGCTAAGCCGAAGGTTCCAAAGAAGGTGGAGAAGCCTACAAAGGCTACAAAAGCAACAAAAAAACCAAGTTTTGCCGAGAAATACAAGCCTCGGGATCTGGAAACAGCTACGGAGAGTATCTTTAAACCTTTCAAACCTCCTACTCAGACCAAAAGTACTTCTCGTTCTGCATCTATGGACTTTACTGATATCGCCAATGACTCAATGAGTCTTATTATCGATGATGATGCCAGTATGGACCTAGACGAGAGTATTGGCTCAGTATACATCAATCAACCGAGAATCAACTACAGAGAATCTTCCGGCGTGGATGATTCTCATATCATGGACTTTGACGACTCTGATGATGATTATGAAGATGCCACATTCGACGTTACTCATGATGACGATGAAGAAGATGATGATGGAAACGAGTCAATGGTCAGTGAAGCTCTTCCTTCACCTCCTAAAACGTCTATAAGACGGTCTAGACGTACAGTCATTCCTCCAGTTCGATACTGGGCTGGAGAAACTGTCAATTATGGACTCAAGAAGAATGAGTATGGAGTGTTTGTTCCTACTATTCAGGAAGTCATTACAGTGTCTGATGAGGAACCACCAGCTAAAAAGAAGGCCTTTGAGATCAATGAACAGGTTGATAATGAAGCTGACGCTGAAGTGGTGGAGAACAAAAAAAGCAACCTGGTCCGAAACTGGGAACGAAAAAAGTACGCGGAAGTGGAGGTGGTCAATTACAGCGCAGAAGAGGGAGATCCGGAAATGCATAAGGAGGTGGTGGCTTATACTCATGATGGATGTGAGTATACAGATCCCAGTGAGGCTGGTCTTTCAGTGGCCCAGCTGTTTGGAGACAAGAAGGAGTTCACTCAATCTGGAATGGTGAGACTTATAGGAGGAGGTAGTAAGCCTGAGCGGAATTCCAGACACCATCTTCACACTTTTTACGTGCTTTCAGGAACAGTAGATGTGACTATTGGCGAACATGTTGTGAGAGTGAAAGCTGGGTCTCCCTTTCTGATTCCTAGAGGTAATCAGTTTGCACTGAAGAATGCGTCTGAGGTGAATGATGCTCTCATGTTTTACGTTCGGTCTCATGATACTCTATTGAGATATGAAGAGAGTGTGGCTCAAGCTGAACTGGACGCAATGAGGGAGAATGGCAACCAGGAGGAGTAGCTGTCTATTTATAACTAACTGTATTTTTAATATCATAATACCAAATAATAAGGAGGAGAGACATGTGGAGTACACGGTTCGATTCGTCTTGCGATCCTGAGTCCATTGGTAGTGGTATCATCTTTCTACGAGCACTATATCGTGTTCTGTGTACCAGTGTTTGTAGGCCCACTTTTAGACTGACTATTTCATAATCATAAGCTAACATTGAGTAGACTATATACAATGGCTAAATCTCATCATCAAACTCTTCGGGGAAATCACCCACTTCCACCAACTGAGGTTTCACAAAACTGCCATACTTGTCCTGGCACTGAAAGTACCGTTTACCCTTGACAGTACCATCATTCTTACCCAGAGGTTCATCTAGTTGAACACCAATCCAAGGAGCTCCAGAGTCGGTGATTTCCGGAATCTCACCAATGAACTGCACCACACCTCTCTTACTTCCATTGATTTCACATCGAAGACCCACCTTGATGCCCTTCTGTTCAATAGCCTCCTGAGCTTCAACCACAGCTTTATCCAGTCTATCCTTTGCGTTAGGATCAAACCGTCCCAGCTGGTTCTTTCGTTTCCAGTCCAGTACCGTATCGGACTTGTTCTCGTACTCCGTCTGGGGCATCTGGTACCGGCTATCGATATCTTCCTGTCCTCCTCCGACGAGTTCGGCTACCGACGTCTTTCCCGACGTGTCTGTGACGTGTAATCTGGCGAGATGCGTCGGGTTGAACGATTCCAGGGTTCTAGAGCCGTTCTGGCATGCGTTGGAAGGGTCGTAAATGACTGTAGGCTGAGGACCTCCATAGAGAGTGAGTTTCTGGCTGGAGGGAGCGATTCCAGTGACAGATTCGAGTTTATGAGTGACCTGCTCGAGGGTCAGGAGAGGGTCGATTCGACGCTCGCCGGAAGTAGCGTCACTGGTGATAAATAGCGAGATATCGGGCATGCTGAAGAGTGTTGTGGAAAGGTTTCAGCAGGACTGATTAGGTTTCTTATGCTGCAATGTGTGGCGTGTGGAATATGGTTAAAGGTTTAGGGGGGGGATAAGAAGAGGTGGAAAGTGGAGCACGGGGGTGGTGAATTGCTCTCAAATTGTTGTAGGCTGGATTTGAAGGCGTTTCAGATCAGAATACTGCTTTTGGTTTGGTGAATTAATGCCTATGGGTGGAAATATTTGGGGCTGTCTCTTACTATCAACCGCTTGATGCAGTCCTTAAATTGAAAGTGAAGAATCTCTAATGTTTTAACCAAGTGCCCTCATAGAGCAAATAGAATAGTTTTCTCTAAGTTAATGGGATCCCTTTTCCTTGGCTTATATAATGCTTTGTAATCGTTTCCGCATTTCTAACAAGGTTCAAGCATTTAACGACAGTTCCAAGTATTCCACCAAGTAAATTACTCCACATCTGCTCAACTAAGATCTTGCCACTCTAATACAAGGACTCCCATCTTCACCCCTCCACCAAATATCATAACTCATTCTTAATCTCATAAGACAATAAGATCCATTGTAAAAAATATTATACCCTTCAAAAAGCCACCATCAACCCCACTCCACTTACACCAACACCCCACTGACACCCTCACCAGATAATACATATCCCTCACACTAAGACTAGCCTCGATTGAAGCACTCACCCCTCATATACCCCGTCAATGAATAAATCCCCACCGCATAAGTTTTATTACATAGATTCCCCGTATCATTTATAAATCTGTCACCTCCATGATATTATGCACTTGACCCTGCACTGCACGCACCGCGCAGCAGAAGACTCCCCCCCACAAATACAGTTTGATGTTAGCATCACCACCAAATAAATGCACCGTGACAAACGCCAGCGAATGACGGACGCAATTCCCAGCCAAAAAGACCGCAAATACGACCGCCAGCTGCGTCTGTGGGCTGCATCGGGCCAGCGCGCCCTGGAGGACGCCTCCGTGTGTCTTTTGGGCTCTTCGGCTGTGGCCACGGAAACCATGAAAAACCTGATTCTGCCCAATGTCGGTGCGTTTACTGTGGTGGACGGTGGCAATGTGACCGAGGACGATTTGTCGGCCAATTTCTTCTTGGATGCCGCTTCAATTGGCAAAAGCAGAGCCCAAAGTGCCAGTGCTTTGCTCAATGAACTCAACCAGGACAGTACGGGGTCTCATATCGACAGAAAGCCCAGTGACGTGGTGGCTTCCAATCTGGACTTTTTCGACCAGTTCAGCATTGTTGTGGCTACTGTATCGGCGTTCGATTCATACTCAGATCTCGAAAAGCTATCTGATTACCTCTACTCACACTTTATTCCTCTGGTGGTCATCTCCACGTCGGGCTTTTATGGCTACGTCAGAGTGGTGATGAAGGAACTACCTATTATCGATACACATCCCGATTCACTGGTTGATTTGCGACTTGATAGTCCTTGGCCAGAGTTGATGGAGTATGTCAAGAGCTTTCCTGAACCCGAAACAGCAGCAGCAAGAGATCACGTGCCTATGATTGTACTACTCCTCAAGGCTGCCGATAAGTGGATCCAGGAACATGACGGCAACCTCCCTGCTAAACGAGAAGATAAACTGGCGTTCAAAAAATCCGTGGAAGCATTACGTCAGGGAGATAGTGAAAACGTGGACGAAGCGGTGGCTGCAGTATGGAGACTGTACCAGAAGAGCAACACTGTGCCATCACAAATCCAGGCGTTGTTTGATTCGTCTTCTGATGATTCAGATAGAGATCCCACGTTCTGGACTCTAGTTGAGGCTCTCAAGGACTTTGTTGCAGAGACGGGCACTTTTCCCTTGTCTGGAACCATCCCCGATTTCAAAGCATACACCAAGGACTATGTGGATATCCAGCGTGTCTACAAGGATAAGGCTAATAAAGACTTGTCTCGGTTCAAGCAACTTGTTGCTACTAAAGTGGTGGAAGTGCCTGAAACGGTGATTGAGGAGTTTTGCAAAAACTCGCGGTACATTCATCTGGCTAGAGGAACGTCTCTGACTCACGATACCAGTCCTGAGTCTCTAGCTCAAATCACAGCTGAAGATGACGATCTACTAAAGTTGTACTATGTCATTAAAGCCAGTCAGATGCTAGGGGCTCCTCCTCAAGACGCTTACACAATCATGACCAAGACTGGCGAACTTGGTGTCACTGCTGATGTCGCTGAATACTCACAGGAAGTGGCTCGATACGAAGGAAGAGAACTGCACAATATCGCCAGTGTTATTGGAGGAGTGGCTGCTCAGGAGATTGTCAAGATTCTCGCCAAGCAGTATGTGCCGTTGAATAACACAGTGCTGTTTGACGGAATCGCCAGTAGGATGGAAAAGTGGGCTTTATAGATATGAATGAATGATACGTAACATGAACAATTGGGAAGGGAAACATGTATATCTGGTTATGGCTGTGGTAAGCTGTCTATGGTGTATCTCTAATAACAATTACACAGTTTAAGCTGTTGTCAGTTGGGAGGAGTCAGTAACATTATGGACGACAAGAGAACAACACTGAAAAACAAAACATACTGAGGTGTTATAACCCTGAGAACATCTAGCTATGGGTATGCCGTGTTTACACCTTTCGCTGTGTGCGTTATTCTTGAGAGATCTTGCTCTATATCTCCATTACGTTTAGTTCGGTGTTCAATAAAAATAATATTAACAGTAGTGTGTACTCCCCTCCTCATCTTCACCCCCATATATACCGTGTCGTGTCAACGATCACCTTGGTGAGTCCCCGATCCGACGGACTCTAGGCTCACCGTCTGTTGATTGTCACCGCACCATGGGCACCTTGCCCTTGAGCTCCTCCTTGCTCACCTTGTAGAACCAGTCCTTCTCCTCGTCGTACTCGTACATGGCCCAGTCCACTCCGTACGGCTTGGGTTCAAGACAGTAGAGGGTGTGGAGAGGGATATCGAGGTCTCCAATGGCGCTTCTTCCGAGATTCATAAAGTAGGCGAGGAGAACTCGAGAGACAACTCGATGTCCGATAATCAGAGCATGATCATGCATTCGTTCAAGCTCACAAATGATTGGTCGCAGTCGAGAAATCACATCGAGATAAGACTCGCCTCCAGGACCAGGGTACCGATACTGCACCTTGTCCTTCATTCGGTTCTCGTACTCATGAGGGTACGTAGCCTTGATTTCAGCATACGTCATTCCATCACAAATACCAGCACCCAGCTCGTTCAACATGCGCATCTCCTTGATATCGTAGTGCTCCTCGTCAAAGAATGAAGCTGATTGGACAGTTCGACAGAGCATTGACGTCCACACACAAAAGTTGGCCATTGTGGAAGGGGCTGCTGTGTTTTCACAGTTGGTGGAACAAGCCACACAGTTTTCTTCCAGCGAACAAGTTGTGTCTGTGGGGATAGATTTGGCCATGCTGTCGTTGGAGTCACTGGATTTGGCCGAATCACTCGACTCTTTTCGGTCAACCAGGTTAACAGTCGACTGGTTGACACTATCAGAGGTGAGAGTGACTGTGGGAGGTTCAGGATCAAATGGCTCGTCCAGCTGCTTGTCTTTGGGCTCATCAACAATAGCAGACTTGTCGTAAACAGACGGCATTCCATCTCCAACCAGCTTTTTGATCTCAGCCATCTTCTCCCTTAGAGCCTGCTTCTCAGTCTCAACATCACCAGCCTCTCCAGATTCAGCCTGAGGGTAAATAACCCCCGATCCTCGTCTCTGAAGTTCCTCCAAATCCAGCTTTTCTCGCTGTCTTCGGTCAAACTCGCCTCTCTGGTAGTCCATAAACCGAGCCAGAGCTTTGGAAAACTTGACTCCTCGAGGAGTGAGCTCTGAGTCGCCTCCAATACGTCCCAGAACATTATCTTGGGACTCTCCATGCCGAGTGATCCAGATCTGACGCTCCAAAAGGTTGAAATTGAAGAGGAAAAACACCACCTGGCCGGCCAAAAAGCCCTGGATGTTGAAACACACCACTTTTCGGCCCACGTCAATCATCTTGACGTACTGGAAGCCCTGCATGTCGCCCTCCTCACTGTCCTCCACAGTCTGGTATGCCTTTTCGTAGTTTCTGAGTCGTCCTGTGAAGTCCTCCAGAGCGGTTTGAGGGTCCATATCCTTGTAATCAGGACCCGACAACTTCAACCGAATGTTGCTGTTTATGATATCAATGTCGGTACACACGGACTCCAGAAACAGCACCTTCAATTGGCCCTTGGACTGGTGCTGGATCTTCTCAAACACGTTTTTTCGCCGTTCCCGCGTGGTGTTGGTGGCGTCCAAAATACCCACAGATCCGTTTCCATGCAAAACATAGTCCAAGCACTGCTGCAGCGTCTCCATGGCCCAGATTTCCCGCTGGGCTGTGCTCTGGGGGTTATCGGGCGAGAAGAAGGATGCATCATGTGAAGTTTCACTTGTGGGATCCTCTGACGGCTTCTCATGGCCCACAGCAGCCTCCTTGGCCTCTCGACGAGTATTGCCCACATTGAAGATCCGCGTCTTGTGTTGCTGCCAGTTGAGGTACCGGCACAGCTTGTTGGTGATGTACGACTTGCCTCGGGCCGGTAGACCCACCATGACGACTATCAACTTGGAGCCCACATCTCTGGAGCTGATCATTCCGTCGGGCGACACCTTGGATCTCGTCTGACCCGGCACGTCCAGCGTGGTTGCTCGGGGTTTGCGTTTGTGGCCGGTGTAGTCGGGAATGTGTAGGGTTGAAGACGAGTGCTGTAGAACCGGTTTAGTATGCACTTCTGCAGGTGAAGCACTCAACAACGAAGGGTGTGGCGTATGTGTGGGACTGAAATTGCTTGCCGAGGTGGGTGCTCGGCTTGTGTCACTGACAGTCGTGCCACTGGCTCCCTGTAGCATCGACAGAATACTACTCTCTCTGATTTTCACCACTGGTCGTTTCTCGATCGTCAGATAATCCTCCACAGACGCAGACAGGTCCAGTTGCGGTGGCGTCTGTGGTGGCGTCTTGTCCTCCGCCATGATGGGCGTGTCGCTAGGTGGTCGTCGTTGAAAGTGCTTGAAGGACGGGTGTCTCATGATAGAGGGGGCCGAAGTGGCCATGCCGTGTTGTGGTTGAGTAGACGAAACCGCACGGGTGGGTTGTCTGAATGAGGGAAAGGTCGGCGAGCCATCTTCGGGGGTGGTCGCGTTGTCGCTCATGTCGTTGTGTGTCTGTAGTAGAGGTGTGTAGTGGTGTTGTAAATATGAGGTTGGGAAAGATGATGGCTTTTAGGGTGTGGTGATATGCTGTCATGCAGCCAAAGTCTACTGTATGGACGGTAATAATGCTATCTGCAGGAAGGTCATGTTTTATCTAACAAAAAGTAACAGAGTTTATGGCATATTTTTGGTTGTGGTGATTATTGAGAATCTGTCAGTCTGACAGAATCAAAATGTTCACTTCTCGCTGTTTGAAAAACGACTTAGCAAACCTGTCAGGTGGCCCTCTTTCTTAGCACCTCAGCAGGGCGGATAAACAAGCATTTATGACGCCGCTGCAAGTCGGAAAAACTGGCACACAGGTTACAGCAGCGGGGCCACGTGAAATAAAAATTCCTACTACTTAGCGGGGCAGTTCAGGCGTCTGGCTAGCCTCCAGGCCTATTTTTACCAGCCTGGACACGTTTCCAGGTCTACTAAAACGCTCCCCCTATCTCGCTCTATTATGGTCGTATTCCCAAAGTCTCGTCTAATTTTTTTTTCGCACGCTCCTAACTGAAATATGTACAGATTTTCCGGGCCAAAGTTATTTGCCAAAGATTATCCGGCGCACGTGGGTCGATTGTTGGCATCAGTCATGTCAAGTGGCCCAAACCAAGAGAAAAAGAAGACGGCAGGAGAAAAAAAAACCAATTCCGTCTCAGCCTCGTTTTGCAAATGGACACTATCCCATAACTCTACCCTGTCATAACAAACAAACGCGACTTAGAAATACACTACAGACTAAAAATAACGAGGGCCAATCAGCAACGCAGTATGACCCATTGCAAGAGGAGACTCGAGGGAAAAACACGGTAGTGTTTATCTCTCGCGCGTCTGTAGCATCTCAGCCGCATTAATTAAATGGAGATCTGAGCCAAATCGGTGCGATCGGTATCTTCGATAGATATGTAATGCACGCATCCAACCGCTCTGCGTGTCAAAAGCAAACAGAGATAGAGTGGCAAATAAGGGAGATAGAGACTGTATAAAGATGTGCGTTCTGAGCCGCGGAAAAATCGGACTTTTTCGTAGAAAAAATACAACAACTACGTCATCGTTGAGCCAAGGGTCAGCTGATCTGCGGTTTGAAACACAATGTTTCACTTGGACCACGAGAATACAGGGTTATCACCCCTAAACGGTTGCCCCTAAATGGTCGTGCGCGTTAACAGTGCGTCATAAGTCAGATGTTTTTGGCATGCCCCTATAGAATAGAACAACTGCGGTTATAAATGCAGAACGCACCTTACATCTCTATTATCACGTACGGCTCTTATCAACGGTTATTGAACGGCTATAGATGAATTCTATTGTTGTTGGGTGAGCTTGTCGAGAGGTCACGACTCTAAGGCAAGAACAGAATATCTCCCTCAACAAGATGCAGACCATGTGAGGAACCTCACCATGCGAGGTATACTGTAGAGTCGTCTTTGTTGAGCTGGATAAGCTAAGAATAAATGTGGGGTAGCAAGTGTGAGTGGTCATGTGGTCAGAGTGCTTTCAAACTGTATGAGACTGTCTTCTAAGCAACCCTTTATTTCAAGTAAAGTACTTAGCAACTTCATTAAAAGAAAGCAACCTCCAAACGGTGTACCAGTTCAAGTATTGGCATTGTCTTGATACTCAAAGGCTGTTGCTTCCAAGACGAAACCAATATAATTAAAATATCTACAGTCTCTATCAGTAAATGATGTGCTTGTAGTTACAGTACTCTATCTTCTTTCAAGTTGTTCTTAAGCCTATAGAGTGGACCTCATGCTCATAAACCTGATGTTATCCACCCAACTCAGAAACCAATGTGACCTGAGAAGATTTGTTTCCATTGAAAGTCACTCTCAGTGATATGAGTTCGGTTCTTGGTAAGTCTCGTTTCCTTCTCTATCTTGAAAAACGTCTCTAAAGGTCTTCTCCCATAGTATTCAGTTTGACCTCTTCTCTTTTACGTCTTGATATCACCTCCTACAACACAACCAAGTCTAGATACATAATTCATTAGTAGAGTCAGTTATATAGCCAACAAAATGCTGTCAGTTGTTCATTTACATTGCTGTGGGAGTGCATTACAGTGTGGTGCATACAGTATGGTCTTGATCGCGTTCGCTACGCTCACTACGATCAAGGACCATACAACGACCCCTCGACATTATCCAACAACGAATACTGCCGGATCAAATCACACTCCCCGCCCTTCTCCAGATCCAGCGTGTACTGGTAAAAGTACCCTTCCAGAGTCACCACCAGCACCTGAGGAGGGTTAGTAGACGTGATACTAACCACCGACCGAGTTCCAGGGAGCGACGTTTGTTTGATGAATGCAAAATCTCGAAGCGGCTCCCACATGCCCGTGAACGTCTGGGGCAGGTATGAGCCCACAGCGCCAGCTAGGCCCTTACCCAGGCTTCTGGACGACTTTCGGAACACCGAAGCCATTCCTTTTTGCTGGGGAGTGCGTGTAGGAATGGCGAGTTCGGTATCCTGAGGCACCTCGGGGGTGCTGGACACGCCAGCTTCAAGCTGGAAGATATGGACGGTCTCTGTAGCTGAAGAAACTGCCATGAGATTAGACGACAGGTTGAAGTTGATGGAGAAGATCTGAGCAGGGTAAGTGCCTCGTCTGAACTCGTACAGCTTGGTTGCCTTGGGTACGCTGAACACTCTGATGATGGTTCCTTTATCAGAAGCTGTAGCTAGCAGAGTTCCATCGGAATTCAAAGACAAACAAGCCAGAGGGGTTTTATGGGCTTCAACGACGTTCACAGGCTGCAGAGTGTTGCAGTCAAAGATAGTCACATCTCCCTTTCGATTAGGCGACGAGTCGTTGATGTTGTTTTCGCCGGGGTTGAATGCAGTAGACGAAGGTGCTGGAAAGGGATAGACCAGATAGTTGTTATTATCGGAAGAAGAGGCCGAAAGCGCACACACAGCGCCGGGATTAGGGCTCGTCTCGATTGTGTGCACCAGCTTCATGTTGCTAATGTCGTAGATGTAGATTTGGTCCTGTAGCAGCACCACCAGACGTTTGCGGTTGAGACGCACGCCCAAAACAGCCGTAGGAAAAGTGAGCTCGCAGATTGTCGACTGGCGTTTTGTGTTGACGATCTTGAGGCGTCGGGGCGAGTTCTGGGGCTGGTCGCCCATGCCCACGACCGCTATTAACGACGTGCAAAACAGCATTTCCACAATGCCCATGCCTCCATCGGCCTTGGAGAAACACTTGCCGAACGGGTCGCAGTTGTAGATTTTGTAGCCCTGGGGGGTGCCGACAGACACGCAACTGTAGTCCTGGTTGAAGGACACAAAGTTGATTGAGTCGGACATGTTTTGGAGAGTGGGTGTTGTGTGGTGATGTTGGGTCCCGAGGTGTAGTAATTAACTTGCATATTGGGAGTGCTTATCTAAGTGGGAGTAAAGGTGGGCTGTGAATACACGGGTAGGAGGCTATTGGTTAATTGGTCAATGGGCTACTTGATGTTATTGAATTGATTGTTGTTATTGTTGTTGTTGTTGCACTTGAAGCTGCTCTGACTGCTCTGTATACAAAGCCTTGATTACATCAGATTCATAGGTGGCAAATGAAACGGGGTAAATATACTGCTGGAATCTGATTGGATGGATTCTGATTAGTCTACATTGTTTTCATCTCTTCTACACCTCTCCAAACTCCTCACATTCCACCTTCCTCTTGCTCTCAACTCTGTGCCTGACGCACCAGTTATCGCCACCATATCATCTCGTTCCGAAACTTTATTGGCGCGTTAGTGGAAAGAGATTAGCTGGATGTATATGCAGGTGGTAATGGGTAAAGGGTAAAGGGGCGAGTGAATTGTGTTATTGGGGTTGTCTATCACTGTATATGAGCTTTCTGAGGTTCCTAGAGTGAAATTTCTTAGTATAAACATTACTTACCATTGGTCAACTATAACCGAGGTTATACTTGGGTTTTTGGGTGAAAAGTTTTATCCTCCGAAATTCCAAGCTCAGCTGAAATTTGACAATCTGAGGGCAGATATTCAGCTATTCTCATTCATTTTTCACATCTCTGGCTCCCTTTTCACCCACGTTTGTCTCTACAAGATCACTACAGTCATACATCTCTCTACCAAAGCTCTTCAACGGATATACCAAATCTACACTATTAACATTGCAACTGTAGGATTGCATTAGAGCTGGTTGAAGGCGTCTCGGGAGACGATTCGGCCAGTTCGAGCAGCATGGTGCCATTGGGCAGGGGTTCGGGGCACATCCTCGGATCGGATGATGGATCCAACAGACATGAACAGACCGAAAGTAGCAGCGGAACCAGCCACGTACTGTCCGAGGGTCTTCATGACTCCGTTGGGGCCGGCACCGTGGGTGAAGATGGCGTAGCCTCCGAACATGAGGCCGGTGCAGCATCCGACGGCGGTCTGGGTTAGTAAGGACGGGAGTGAGGGCCGAAGGTCCGAACGGACAACAGCTAGGTGTTTGTGACAAAGAACCACATCAACTGTTCGTCTGTGTAACAAACGGCAACCTGTCTGTGTACAAACGGCAACCTGTCTGTGCACAAACGACATGCTGTTTGTCAGACATAGTGACAGCCGTATAACGGAATAGAGATGGAAGAACACAACAGAACAGCATGGAGACAACAACAAGTGTACACAGGGTGGCGACATGGCCGACGCAATCTCATCGTGTCATCGCAATCATGGCATAGCTCATGTAACCCAACTTCTGTGTGCTCTGTCATCTCACCCATGCTGTTCTTTTCATCCTCATCTCTTCCGTTCAATCAGCCCATTTTCTCCGTTGCGGGGGCAACAATTCTACTCACACCCATAAGGAGACCCATCTTGAACTTCTCAAAGTTGGTGGGACCCTGCTGGCCCTGGAAAACACTTGGTGGTGGGGGCATTGTTGTGGAGTCGGTGGATGTGGAAGAAACGTAAAAGTGGTTCCGGCTTTTGCTGTTAAAAAAACGTTAAACTTAGAGGGTTGGAAAAACGTGCATGGTGTGGGGAGCTACTATAGGAGCCGAAATCGAAGAGCGAAGCGATGAGAGGATGGCTCTAGTGTGTGTGTATAGTGTTTTAGTGACGGCTACAATTCATTTTCGAGTTGTTCTACGTCTGTACGTGCTCCATTGACTCATACAGCACTGTCTCAGTTGTGTGCTGTGCCGTGAGGTGCAGCCAGTTACTGGAACATTTTTCCAACAGTTGGGAGGAATCCTGAAAGTTCCATAAACCTAATTCCCAAATAACAATATTTCACCTTCTACTTGACAACCTAAGTAATATTTCAAATCATTTTCAACATCCAACCAATATATAACATGCTAATCAAAGAAATCGTCGTCATCGTCCTCCAGCTCGCGCCGGTTGATGATGATCTTCTTGTCGCTGGCCTTCTGGTCCTGCTTACTAATCTGATCCAGCAAGCTCACCAGCTCCTCCTCCTCGACCTTCTTTCTGATCTGGCCGGTCTGAGCCAGTCTTATCAGCATATCCTCCACCTGTCGGGCTCTGTCTTGTCGCACGATTCGGATTCGCGATAGTCGCTCACGTGCGTTAGCAGTGAGGATTTGTGAGAGCTGGGTTAGTCCACTGTAGATAATATGTCATAATAACGAAATCGCATCCGCTTCAGGCTAGCTTAAAACACTCCACTTAAAACACTCCACTTAAAACTCCACTTTACAGTGGGGAAGTGAATAAGGCTATCCAAATTGCCCCTAAGGTAATCTCCATTCTAGAACGTTCCAACAGCACAACATTGTAGTAACAGCTTTGTGACGACAGAACAACTCTCACCCACACCATCCCCATCACACCACCTATGTCATACTCACAACAGCAACTCGTCCTTCATCTTCTCCTCCTCCTCCTGCTTGTCCTCCAGGCCGTCCTCCCATCTGAGGCATGCCCTGGCCTCCAGGAGCTCCTCCCTGGCTTTTCTGCAGTTCGGCCATTCGCGCCTGTCTGATGGCTTCCAATTCGTCGTTATCCATTGTGCTTTTTTTTTTTTTGGAATCGAGTTGTGGTAAGAGTGATGCCTTATTTGTAAGTCCAACTAAGGTGAATATTTCATTTCACCTAACCCTGAAATTCCCTCCTGCGCTCCTTGACTGATTGAGTTTCGTTATCGAGCGAAACGCACGGCATCATCCCCACACAACACAACCATGAAGGTGCTGGTTACAGGTTTCAATCCTTTTGCAAACGACACAGTCAACCCGTCGTATGAGGCTGTCAAAAAACTGCCTGACGAAATCTACGTCAATGACGTCTTTGGAGACGTTACCATCATCAAGGCTGAACTGCCTACAGAATTCCGAGTTTCAGCAATGGTTCTGAAAAAGCTGGTCGAGGAACATGAGCCCGATCACGTGATTTGCGTTGGACAGGCAGGAGGACGTCCTGGAATTACTCCTGAACGAGTAGCTATCAATGTTGATGATGCTTCTATCCCAGACAATGCAGGCGCACAACCCATTGATCAGCCTATTCTTCCTAATGGAGAAAGTGCGTATATCACGTCTCAGCCTGTCAAGGAGATGGTGAGTGAGATCAAAAAGACAGGAATCCCTGCTTATGTCAGCAACACTGCTGGTACTTTTGTTTGCAATCATATCATGTACATGGTTTGCAATTTCAAGGAGTCTGGAAAGTTTCCCTTTTTGAAATCGGCCGGTTTCATTCATGTTCCGTTTTGTCCCGATCAGGTCGAGAAGGATTACCCTTGGTGGAACCCTGTTAGTTGGTTGTACAAGCCTGCCAGTATGAGTCTTGATGATATGGCTGCAGGTTTGGTGATTTCTATCAAGGAGGTGGTGAAGGGCAGTTCAGGAAAGGCTTTGAGCGGTGGTGCTATTTGTTAGCGAGTTACGAGCTACAAAGGGGAAAGAGACAAAAAACAGAAGAAAGATCAAGGCAAAAATGAGTTACATTAAGTGAATGAGATTAGTTAAGTGTGTTTTGTTACACCTGTGTGTTTTGTTACACCAACGGCTTCCTGATGTAAGCCTCAGGGGGAGCAGTGAGTGTATAAGGCGGAGGGTTTTTGTAGGTAGGAGGAGGAGCTGGTGTTCTAGGTCTAGTACTTCTAGTAGTACGAGTAGTCGTGATGGGTCTCAGAATACCGGCTGGTTGTGTCATTCCTGAATGAAGAATTCCTGGAGGAGGTCCGTTCTGTCGAGCAAGTCGTAATCGCTCCCATTCTCGAGGACGGTATGTCAAGTAGTCATTGGGAGAGTACTCGATATGGCTCCAAGTGGGATAAGGAGAGTGTTCGTAGAAAGAGCTGTCCAGAGAGTCTTTTCGTCTTCGAACAACCTGAGGAAGGAGAATGAGAAGAGCCCCAACGAGAGAAATGGCCAGAACGGCTCCTATGATTTGGTGTGCAGATGCCATAGTAAATGAGTGTAAATGAGTGTAGATGGTAGATAGTTGAGCAAGGCGGTTATGTATACATGATGATACTCTATGTGGTTATAGGCATAGTTTTTATGAGAGAGGATGTCAAGTCCAAGCAGAGCTGGTAGGAGTAGTATTGTATTCAGGCACTGCTTGGACTTGCTGGGTGGTGGAGGATATAGGGTATAGAGGTGAGACTGTAATTTGACGAATTAAATGATGACTGATAAATGGACTTCGGAGGTGTGTTTGGAGGGGGTTTAGGGTCAATTTTATGCCACTTGAAAAAATATTGCTCAATTGTACGACTCCAATTGTATGCCATGTTGAGTGTATCTCTGACAGCTCTGTTCACTCTAGATAACAACAATGACGTATATGTGAACACTTGTGAGCTCTTGTAAACTCACAGTTTAGCGTCATTTCGACTCCACAAACTGGAAAAAATATTCTACAACTACGTCATTGATATTCGTTGTATACTGAAAGCAGTATGTTTGTAGTGTTCGTTCTGCTTTATGGACAACTCAACAAGCATGGAATAATACCCAACCATCTTCCACCCCTCAATTGACCCTCAGTGCCCAGAAATATCCCCTTTTTATATATCTCACATATATATATATACATATATCTACACCTGATACGTAGACGTCTCTTATCTACATATCTTCGTATATCTTGACCCTTGACCCAACAACTCTGAAGTGAGACATGCCACTATGTAGGGTGAACTCGGTCCGAAACTAAGAGCGAAAAAACCAGGGTCTATGCAGGACCCTTTGAGCGGGGTACTTGTGTTTCCATTTTATTTTAATTTCCTCATTCGAGCCTTGGGCTGGCTGCCTTTGTACATTCTACTTTAGACCCTCTCGGGTACGACCCACTAAACATACAAACCATACAGGTACAATCTAGACATTCAAGCTAGACCTTAATTGGTCTTATTCATCTGATACCGTAGTTTTATAGGTCTCTATGGTCATACGATGTTCGTCTCAGGTCGCTCTCTGCCATGAGCCGAAACCTACGAGTCATCTGTATCAGCTCTGAAACTGTCTCGTATCGACATTCCTTAATGTTAAACATTTGCCTTCAATGTCCGAAGTCTCTGCGGATAAACACGAAAAAATAAAAGCTGAAAATATCTCCGAGCCTATGCTAATAGCTTGAGCAGCCCCAACGAGGCACTGTATGAGCGTACGGAGTAATTACAGGCTTGGATAGATGGTAGATGGGTTGCAGGGAGTGCTGTTTATTGATGTGGCAAAAATTTATTGCCAAAAATCAACTTTTCGTCGAGTTTGACCGACCCATTCCGACCCGGTTCCGCTTCATTATCGTGGTTCAAGGTAATAAAGCTAAAGGCAGAATCTTACAGTGGAGCTGTAAATGTCCGTAAAATTAAATCTTCCCGAATTGCCCGAAATAGTGATGGAATCGGATTTTCAAGACTACCAGTGGAATAAGCTCGGTCTAGAGATCAATATCCCTATTTTTGGACGTATTCTACTGCCACATGCCACACAATCAACACAGGTCCTGCCTCACGTCTCGTATTCTTCATGCAAGTACCCCGCGATAAGTTAAAGTGAAAATGAAGCGAAAATGAATCCGAAAATGAAGCCTGCGATGAACAGGCTGTTAAGAGGCTGGGAAAAAAAAATACAAAAAAATACCAACCCATCTAGTGAATCTGTGACTGCCCTTCATGATAGTATGCTTTTTTCATATTTTTTCCTCGCTTTTGTGGCAGTTTTCGGTCTATGTTGTACCCCTCCATCGGCTCAGTTGCATACATAGCCGAAATGCAAGGTACCTTCGGGGTGTGAAAAAGGGCTAGTTTTACTAGACCGAAACGAGGCCTCTGGACTAAGCAGAAAATATGGACAGAGGAGAGGAATAGCAAGAGGATGGAATTGTGGACGGTTTCGACAGAAATATATTTTTAGGGCCAGCATAACCCGACTTTCAAGCTCGTCCATTTTACCTCGGATGTACAGCTGATATCATGTTCCTGCCACAAGAACAAGACCCATGTCTTAGTTATGACTTGACATTCTGATTTCTCCGACAATGCATGATGATTTGTGATGTACAAGAGGTGGTATCAGCAGTGGTTATAGACATATATACACCTAAAAATCAGTGTAGATCTCATTGTTACCCGTCTAGGACCCACCCAACCGCATCTCTCCACTTTCAAACACCTCTATACGGCTATTATGACCCACTCTCAGGACTGTATTTCTTTTTCGTTAGATCATAAACTTCGGCCATTGTCAACTAAGTTTAGACTCTATACCCCACCTCCCAACAGCTCGAATAATGCGCTTGTAGACTTCCGAAACCTACGGTTTTAAAAGATATATAGCTCCGTCCAAATCCACGTATTCTTCCTATAGACACACACAAAATGACACAGAAACAACTCCTCTCTCATCTGGCTATCGCTCTGGGCCTCTCCGCCGAATTCGCCCACTTCCTCACTCTGCTACACAATGCTACTGCAGACATCCGAGGAGCCACCTGGTTGCAACTGGCCTACAAGCTGACGTTTGTAGCTGCAGACTGGCTGTTTGTCATGTTTCCTGCGGTGATTTTCATCATTGTCGCTGCCCGAGACGCTGAAGATCAGGTCACCCGAAAACTGTACTTTGCTGCTGGAGCTGTTGCCTCTGCCACTGTGCTCTACATGAACCTGCTGGGAGGAGCTACTTATATCATCTTCTTTGGAGGAGCTACCATGACACTCATGTTGAGCGAATGGAGCAAGCGAGAAAAGACGCTGTTTGAGCTTCAGCAGGATAAAGCTCTGGGGTTGGTTAATTGACCAGAAGAGCTACTAAAATATTTATAATCGATGCATCTAACTAATTGTCAAGTAATGTAGGAGAGGGTAGTGAGTAAAGGTGTAAGTGAGTTGGGAGGATATCAATTAACTTTGTAAAGAGTATGAAAACTATCAACTGAATAATGTCCCTCAATCTCCCCCAAAACTCACCAAAATTCTTCGTTCTTCGAGATTATCAAATACACACACAACAACTACCCCCCAGCACTCTACATTCGCTCCCTTCCCTCCTCACCCACCCACTACCGCCTTCACTCATCGCCACCAACGCCACTAGAACCTTAACACCCAAAGTCTAAAAAATTCATGCATATTATCTTAAAAGATCCGGCGGTGAAATTCTCTGATCTGAACTAGTTCATCATGTCGGGATTCAAGAACATGAAAAACCTGCCGAGATCGCGGTTTGCGCGAACGGCCAAACCCAAGACACCTGGCCCCGCACGAACCTTTCAGCCCGTTTTCAAGGGCCAGAAATCGGTCCACAAGACGCCTCTCTACAACACCTTTCCCCATGTGGAACCCAAGCCCTGGGAGCTCAAGAAGATGTCTCGAGACGACTACTACCGAGAACTTGCGTGGAAGAGGAAGCTGGACGAAGACCAGGTCAAGAACCGGCTTTTGAACCAGCAGAAACGACAGCAGGCCATTCAGGACGAGTATCTCAACAACGACGAGTACGAGCTGGTTGAACAGAAGAGCAAGAAGAAGCCTAGCAAACAGAATGACGAGTTTTTGACCACCGATACGCTGTCTGAGCTCAAACCCCAAAAGGTGTACATTGTGAAGAAGGAGAAGCCCAGAGAGAAGGCTGGACAGATTTTCAGAAACAGACAGACTTATGATAAACCTCGACTTGACGAGCGGTTTTTCGGTCAGGATGTTCTGTACGGAACTCACGCTGTTGAGGCCTGTTTGACCAGTCACAAGCGACGAAACCAGTGTCTGAAGCTGTTTGTCATGGGACAGAACAAGATGGAAGATCATACCGTTAGAAAGATTATGGACATGGCTACCAAGCTGAGAGTTCCTATTGAGAATGTTGATCGAAACACGCTGAATCTGATCACCAAGCACGCCATTCATAACGGTGTTGCTCTGGTTACCAAGCCTCTGGAGCTTGATGAGATTCTCGAGCTCGAGCCTTTCACTCAGGCTAATATTGGCCAAGCTATTTTTGTCAAAACCATGCGACATGGAGTTGTCATTTCCGAGCCTGCTTCTTTTCTGTTTAGTGAGGAGGAGCGAATGAACTCTCTTGAGGAGGTGGAGGAGACGACCGAAGCGGCAGCTGAGGTCGTTGGAGATGTTGATGCTGTCCCTACTGAGACTGAAGCTGCTGAGGTTAAGGAGGCTGCCGCTACTGAGACTACCACTACTGAGACTACTGAGACCTCAGAGGCTTCTACCACTACTGAAACCACTGAGACTGTTTCCGAGACTGTTACTGCTTCTGAGCCTGTTGAGACTACCGAGTCCACTGAGTCCACTGAGTCCACTGAGTCTCCCATTGAGTCCTTTGAGACTGAGACTGAGACTGATGCCTACGAGGACACACCTACACCTACCTTCCAGGTCACCTCTTCCGTCCAGTCCCACCGACCTAGACGGTTCCCTCTGGTTGTCTACCTCGATCAGCTCAACGATACCCATAACCTCGGTTCCATCCTGCGATCTTGCCAGTTCCTTGGAGCTGACGCTATTATCGTGACTGCCAAGAACTGCGCTCCCTTGTCTGCTGCTGTTGCCAAGACTTCTTCCGGAGCTCTGGAGTACATGCCTGTGTTTGAGAACAGCAAGCCTCCCAACCAGTTCTTCACAAAGTGCAAGAACAACGGCTGGAACATTGTTTGCGCAGCTGTACCTACCGCCACGGGCTCAGCCAAGTCCAAGGCCGAAAAGCCTCTTACTCTTAGACAGTGTGGTTCGTGGCTGGATAACAAGCCTACTGTTCTGGTGCTTGGAGGAGAGCACGGTGGAGTTCGACAGACGATTCTCAACCAGGCTGATAACCACGTGATTGTGCCCGCTGCCAACTCGTGGATCAAGAATAACACCGTGGACTCGCTCAACGTGGGTGTGGCTGCTGGTATTCTTATTAACAGATTTGTTGTTGTTTAGACGTATAGAGGATTTAGAGGGATGTCTATAAAGGCACTTGTATATAGTTTTTAATGCATGGATGGTAATGAATAAGACAAATCAAATACATTCAGAAATAAGTAAACAAAAACAGAAATATAAGTAAACAAAAAATATATAAGTAGGGGGTACTGCAGTTATTCTCGTCCCACCCCACTAACATCATACTCCTCCTCCTGCTGCTCAGGAAACGCATCTCCAATCAGCCTATTAAACTCCATCTCATACCCTTCCAACGTCGCTTGGGACATACTCCAAGCCCCCAGTCTTCCGTTTGAAAAGCCAACAAACAGGTGTCCCTCGCCTTGTACTCTCGTTACAGTCCTAGTTTCCAAATCCAACAACTCGACAGGTCCTTCGTCGGCCTTTTCTGCCTTTTGTCTATACAGGAAACGAGAAGCTCCACAGTTACTATTGCACTGTATCCACCGAGTCCAGTCTTCTCCTCTGGCAACTACATTAATGGCTAGGTCCATTCGATAGTAGCTTTTTTCCGTCTGAAGATCAATCATGAAGGGCGCAATGACCCTGCTCCCCTTCATGGTGATCCAAATGGCTCCATTGTACTGAGCCACTATTCTCCAGCCAGCAGGTGGCGGGACGGTGCACAAGTTGATCATACGCTTGTTGGCAGTATCCAGCACGTCAAGGTCCCAGTCTAGTCTATAAAGGAGAGTCTCTTTCGTACCTCGTAAACGATCTGCAGACCGGTAGTCCAGCTCAAACCCATGACCGTCTCTGTAGTCTGGAAACTCTCGAGTGACGACATAAGCTCGATGACTCTCATGGTCCAAGCCCACAAACGTGTCATTGTTGCCGTACATGTCCATGGTGCTGGGCATAAACTCTGGAAGAACAACTGTCCAGTCCTGATGAGTGACTTGGTAGCTTCCATCAGTCAGCCTCGTAATTCCAAACTCGTAGTAGGCGAAATCCCAAGCGGGGGTCTTTTTGAACACCAGCCTTGAGGGGTCCATGGCATACGTCTCTTCTGACGCGTACCGGGTGTTGTTGAGAAGGCTGTCTGGATCGTCTGAAACAAGCCCCTGGAAGTCAGCAGGAAGCCGTTTAGTCTCAATAGCCACAATGGTCTGGCAAGGAGCAAACTCTGGGGCTCTGTCCTTGTCCAGGTCCATTTCGTCTTGAGTCCAGGTGCTGGGACGGTTAGTAAAACCCTTGGTTCCGTCCTCCCTGACTACCTCCATGAGTGAGCTTGGTTTTGGAACATGCACCGGGTTTCTTCCCTTCTCGAGATCTTCCATGACGTCAGTTACCTCTGTCCAGCTGCTCAATCGTGACGCTAGTACCATCGCACAGACGGAGTTTGAACCCAGCAGACGGTGCTTGGCTGCTTCCTCCATCATATGCTCGTTGTACTTGAAGCAAGCGTACCAGGCTCGGTTGACTTGACGAAGAGCAAGGGCAGATTCCAAGGACACGTAGGAGAAGATGAGAGCCATAATCTCGGCAGGAAGATCAGACGAACCTTCAATATCCACTTTAGGACGCTCCACAATCTCCACAGTCTGGAGCAACGGCTCGTTCAGACTCTCGGTAAACTCCTTGAGCAACTCCTCCTTGTCGTCCATGTTCTGGACCAACACTCGAACCTGTTGCTGCAGAAGTTTGGAGTTGTCCAAAACTTGCTGCTGGTGGTACGGATGGACCCTCATTGCATCGGTAAATTCCCATTTAGCTTCTCTCAACTCCCTTTCCGTCTTAGCTGCTTCCCTGGTTTCAACATACGGGCTTGGAGGCAACAGCTTCTGCTCCGCCCACATTTCCTCGACAAGAGTCTCAAAGTCGCTGTACAGCTGCTGGTTGTCGTCCCACAACTGCTGGAATTGTTTAGTCGGGTCTCCGTGAAGATCGTACTTTTCTCGAAGTTGCTTCATGTCCTTGACGCACTCTTCTCTAGACGACGACGGCTTGACTCTCAGCAATAGACGCATTCGAGAATCATACGACTTTTTTTGCGCATCGAGTGCGATTCGATGCTCCTTGAGGGCCGTCACAACCTCCTTGATTGGTTTTCGAGTCTCCTCGTAAGCTGCTTGTAGTTCTCTGATTGTTCGCATGGTGGGGTGAGCTGCATGGATAGAGCGATTCAGCGAGCTTATGTATGTTGGGACTGTTTCTAAGTTGGGGTTGAAGGGTAATTAAACAAACAAGGCGTGACGTATGATAACATGATGGCTGTTTTGACAGTGATAGTAGACTGTCTGTTGTATCCAAGTTATATATCCAAAATTATATATCCTGATACAATCACTCTACAAGTCATCTGCTCCTCTCTATCTTATCTAAAGTAAAGGGTGATCACGTCATCGCTAATTATTGGCTAATTGTTGTTTGTTTTGATTATCTTTTTAATCAGTCTATTTAACCTCCGTGGCTGCAACTGACGAAAACTGATTCATAATCTTTATTAAAAAGCTCTAATTTTATGTGACCCTCACGGATGGTATAAGATCGCTCGTAGCTTCGCTACTCGCTTATTGGCTTACGCCATCCGCTCAGGCACTCGTAGCTTACGCTACTCGCGCCCGCGCCTAATAGTCATACTCCGGATGCTCCTCCTCCATCACCTTCTCATACCCCAGCTCAGTCAACACCTTGAGCGGGGTCTCCTCCTTGTAGATATCCAGCTGCTCCTGCGACTTGGCCAGCAGCAAACCAACCACTCCCGTAGCATTGACGCTAATGCCCTTGAACGACTCCTTGCTTCGAGGCACAGCCATCAGCCACTTGTCAGAGAAGACAATGTTGTACGAGATACTGGGAGCATCATTGACTCTCAGCTCAGTCAGAACACGTGACAGCACCGTGCTGAACTTGAATCCCAGCTCCTCAGCTACAGGATCTTCCTGGGGTCCTTCCTCTTCGTTATCAGAGGCATCCTCCTCAGGCCACTCCACCTCCCAAGGCACAATGTAGTGTGCAAAGGGCACTTTTTCCGCCGATAGCGGCTGCTGACCGGTCTTGTAGTCCCGTCCCTTGGCCTTGATGACTGCATCGGGAAAAGGCTTGAAACCCTTGGGCAGCTCAATGAACTGGATATGCTTATGGTCAACCGAAGCTCCCGAGTTGGGTCCACAGTTGAAGAAACCAATGTACTTTGCTCCCTGAGACTGAGCAGCCTGAAGAGCGGCGTACGAGTACTCAAGATCGGAAGGAGTCAGAGGCGCGCTCTGAGGAATCACCTTCTTGGAGATACATAGAAAGTGGTTGGGCACGATAGCGTACTTGTTGAGAACCAGAGAGTAGGCTCCAAAGTCGGAAACGAGCATGAGCTTGGGGTCCGGGTTCTCAAACGGGTTAAACTTGGGCTTGACCTCATCCTCCTTGTTATCGTCCTTGGTAGGCTTCTTGGCCAGAGCAGGGGCAAAGGTGTATCTGATGTTGACGCCGTTATCAGTAGCAGACTCCTGGGTGCTGTCTGTGTAAATGAGGTCACCGGACTTGACCGCCGACTCAAACGTCTTGGTCAGCAGCTCGGGGAAGTTTGCAGGCAGAGAAGGTCGTCGGAACATGGTGTGCTGGTAGTGTGAGTGCTCGTGCGTGCAAGAGAGTTTGACTCATGTGCCGAGGTGGGCTGAGTCCCAACTGGAGATAGTGGGAGAAATTGGGGAGGTGGGAAGAGGAGGGCGGGACGGGTTGATTGATTGAGGCGGTGATAATTGATTTTCTTAAGAATTTCACCAGTTTTCACCCAGTTCACCATTCTCCCGCTTCTATGACATTCCATGGAAAGTGCACTGCATGAAATATGCTTCCCCGGACCATATGGGGATACGAATACACAGTGGAGTCTTGGGGTTGAAGTGGTGGGTGGTATTGTTTCTGGCTGTATTGGTACTTGGAGGCTGTTGTATCAGAGCTACTTTGTTACAATTGCTATAACTTCAGGCTGTCTTGTTTGGTGTACAACGGCCTACTTTTTCAAGGTCAGCCTCAACCTGGGTTGGGAGGAGCTGTTGAAGATTATTGGAACACCCATAAGCTTACAGAAATACACTTGACTATACAGTATGGATGAGCGATCTTCAAGATGAGACAGATGTGCACAACAGCAAGATACAAGTAAACATGCATCCTACTATAGAAACATGGGCCTGTCCACATCCCTTATCACACCATAAACTTGCTGTTATTCTACCTCAGCAGCTTGTACACCTTCCCATATTATCTGACCTGTGGTTCTTCCTTGCATTCTTCCCCATTCTTTCAACTAACGTTCAACTAAAGATAATATCCCTTATATCCAAAAGGCCATCCTCGTGGGCTCCCGCTCCCTGCACGTATCTGCTTCGTACTTTTAATTAAAATATCGCGCTAGTTTCAGATTCCATTTCTCCGCAATCTGAAACCCCCCATAACCCACCCTTGCTTGATAGCGCACGGCCCCAAAAGAACCAAAGTCTATGGTGGTCATTTATAGAACAGTAATTTTAACCACACAGCCCCTCCATACCCCATGACGTACATTCCAGAGGCACGGAAAAAAGACGACAAATAATAATCGCCCAGACCCACCTGTCATACTGACACCCGTCCCTAAACATCGACTTGGTGTCTGCTTACATCGCTGTACTGATTAGGGTAGCCAACCTTAACACCCTCCTGCATATTCCAAACCTCCATACGGGCCATCTCCACATACTCTAGTCGGACTCTCTCAACACCACACGCAGAGACGTCATGATTGACAGTATACCCGAAGAGGACCAGCCGGACTTTGCGGGGTTCACGTCTCGTGCTCCCCAGGCCCGTGGACGGCGTTTCAGCCACCACAGAAGCTCCTCCGACTCTTCCAGCTCCTCGCACTCGCCCCATGCGTTGCGGGGATTTTCCGGAGGACCGTTTGTGCCTGAACTTCTGCCTGGGTTTGTACCGGGACACCCTAACCCTGCAACGACCAATGGCGGCAACAGTTTGAACGCCAGCACAACGTCTTTGACGCCTTCTAGCATGCCCAGCGTGCCTCCTCCGCCAGTACCTTCAACCACATCGACAAACCCGTTTGGGCCGATTCTCAGCAGTTACCCGGGGTATCCGAGTCCACAGACCCAGTCGCAGCAGTCGCAGCAGCCACAACCCCCACAACCTCCTTATCAACAAAGTCTGGGGCCTAGCCCACAACTACGAGGAGAGGATTTTGTCAACATTGGACAACAGTACGTGCCTCCACCTACTCAACAACCTCCACCAGTGCCTCAAAACATGCGATCAGCGTCAGCAGGAAATTTGGTGCGTCCTAATGCCCCCTTTACAGGAAACGGAGCAACATCGTCAGTTCCTTCATCTCCTTCAGCATCTTTTTACGGCCAAAGCGACAGTAACTCGACTTTGATTGGCTCCAACTACTCGACCATCAACCTGAGCAACGTCAGCGGCAACAGTCCGGTCACTCCGACTCATTCCAACCCGGGTTTAGGACAGGGATATGGAAACAGTGGAAATGCGGGTATTGGATCATACTCGTCAAACAGCAGCACTAACACGGTTCAACAGACTATGAGTACACTCGATGGAGCCACTGCCGCCACTGCAGCTGCAACTGCTCTTCGTAGAGTCTCTTCTATTCCCATTCAGTCTACTCAACGACCAGCTGCCCAAAACGATAACCCTCCAGATACCAGTCCGAAAAAGACGCGATCGTTCGGACACTCCAACAACCCGTTTGGAATCCACCTACATGGCCACAACGGGCTGAAAAACTCGAAACTGGGCAAAAAGATTTCCGGCAAGAGATCGCCTAGTTCCAGCCCCAAGAGTACGTCTACTGCTCCTGGTATTGCCAGTTCAAGTGCAGCAATGAGCAGCAGTGCGTCTGTGAAATCTGACATGAGCAGTGTCGTGGGTGGCGTAGGCAACAGCAGCGATGTGGGCTTATCTACTACCACTACCGCCGCTACAGACTCTTCTACGGCTGCTGCTGCTGCTGCCTATGCTCCCAATGTGCCGTCCAAACAGTCGGCTTTATTTAAGGCCAAGCTTTTTGCCAAACAGGCCAAACAGCAGTCTTCAGCCAAGAGCTTAAAACCCAAGCTTAAACGAAAGGGCAATATAGACTTGACCATTCAAACACAACTCCCCAGCACTCGTCCTTCACTTGCTGAAAGAAGTCCTCTCAACAGACCGTCCAAGGAGCTCGAGCGAATTGCAAGCATTGGTAGTAATGTGCCTATTACTCCAACAATGGCTTCTGCTAGAGGAGACTACAACCACCCACTTACTGCTGGAGCTAAAGATGACTCTCCCAGTGCGAAAAACAAGGCGCATTCGATTTTGCTGAGAGCCAAAAAGGATGTGCATTCCGCTGCAGCCTTCATGTCCTCTTCTTCGTCCAATTCCAAGCTCATTAACGAACAAGGAGGGTCGTTGTACTCCTTCCAGAGTTCTTCTCCTGGAGCTCTACACAAGAGTTTTTCAAGTGCACTGGAACTGAAGAATTTCAACCAGACAAAGGAGGATAAGGAGCAGCTGGCAGATGATGCATGGGCACTGTTGTGTTCAAGAGTGCTGCCGTTGTTTTCAGGAGAAGGAATCAGAGTGCCGATTGAGGATCTGAATAAACTGGTGGTGATGCATACGAATCTGCGAGTTCAGGAACATGTCACTGCAAAGTCGTTATTGCAGGAGTTTAAGGACCTGTTGAAGTCGGGAATGTATACTCTTGACTCCACCATGTCACGTGTTCCAGACGATAAACTGATTGCTCATCTGACCACCGTTTGGGGCCACTTTTTCTCAGACGTGTTGCCCTACTGGGAAGGAGTCTTTTTGCCTCTCCAGCAGGAGTTTGATGGTTACGGAAAAAGCATGAAACCGGAGGAAAGTGAACGGTTCTGGGGAATGTTGCTTATGTCTCGTGATCAGCTCAATATCAGACTCATGACCCTGTGTGCTTTCCGGGATTATATTATTCTTCCTCATTCCGAGCGGCTCACAAGGATCATTTCCAACTTTGAGCTTTCTTCTCAGGGAGCTAACACTCCTGTGCGTTTGTTGCAGTGTTTCTCCATTCTCGCTTCTATTCTGAGTAGTGATGCTCAACAGCTGAAGATGGATGAGCTGGTTAAAGTGCTAAAGACCGGGTGGTTTTCTCGTTCCAGAGCGGGTAAAGATAGGAGAGGTATGATCATTAAGGCGTAGGAACGAACTAGCCGGCATTATTTATTAATATTTATTGTACTACTTATTTGAAGATGTAGCAAGTTAGTTTATGGTGATTCTGACAAATACTGTAATTCTCTGTTAACTTAAAGGACTGTGTAAGCCTACTACAAGGCTCAATACTACGATACAGTAGCTTTACGTAACTCCTTTCAAAATGCAATAAATATAAACCTCTAATACTCCGTCCTTACAGCCCGAAACTGGCCAAATCGTCCATCTGCTTTTCGAGCTCCTTTTTCGTCTCCAGACGCTTCTCTCGCTCGTCCTCCTTTTGTTTCAGCAAAGCAGCACTCTTCTCCTTCTTCAGTGTCTCCTTGGACTTGACAGAGTACACGTCTTTAAGGGCATCAGGGTCGTTTACAAGATCCAGCAGGGCGGAATCCTTGTGTTTCTGGTTTTTGGCCTTGCTGACGGCTTTTTTGGCGGTTTTTTTGACTCCTCCGGCCTTGTCACGTGACGGTTTGGCGAATGGCGAGGCTCTAGTCTTTGTTCTAGTTGTGGTGGTGGTCTTGGCCATGTTGTAATGTGTGATTGTAGAGTGGATAGAACGCCTCTCAAAATATTTCGGTGTTTCAACTTGCATAAACTTAATTTGGTTGGGAGAGGCTTCTTCAACTAATGTCCCAACTAAGAAGGTCTAATTTGTTACTTTAAAAAAACGACAAACTCTGATAGAAAAAAAATTGGGTTTTCATGCGACAAATTTATCTCGAAGACGTTCACCAGTCTACAACACACACACAACAATGGTCTCCACTCACAACAAGGACAAGCCATGGGACCAGCCCCACATTGACAAGTGGGCCGAGGAGGAGTTCACCGAAAAGGATAACGCCTCTGGTCAGCCCTTTGCCGAGGAGTCTTCCTTCGCCACACTCTTCCCCAAGTACCGAGAGGGCTACCTAAAGGAAATCTGGGACGACGTGACCAAGGCCCTGGACAACAAGGGTATAGCATGTGTTTTGGATCTGGTTGAGGGATCCATGACCGTGAAAACCACCCGAAAAACCTACGACCCCTACGCCATTATGAACGCTCGAGACCTCATCAAGCTGCTGGCTCGTTCGGTTCCTTACCCTCAGGCCGTCAAGATTCTCGAGGACGGTATTGCATGCGACGTTATCAAGATTGGCAACTTCACCAGCAACAAGGAGCGTTTTGTCAAGCGACGACAGCGTCTTCTGGGCCCCAACGGTAACACCCTCAAGGCTCTGGAGCTGCTGACACAGTGCTACATTCTGGTACAGGGTAACACTGTTTCCGTCATGGGTCCCTTCACGCACATGAAGACTCTGCGACGAGTCATTGAGGACTGTATGATGAACATTCACCCCATTTACCATATCAAGGAGCTGATGATCAAGCGAGAGCTGGCCAAGCGACCTGAGCTTGCTGAGGAGGACTGGAGTCGATTCCTGCCCCAGTTCAAGAAGCGAAACGTTGCTCGAAAGAAGCCCAAGATCAAGACCAAGGTCCGAACTGCCTTCCCTCCTGCTCAGCTGCCCCGAAAGGTCGATTTGCAGATCGAGTCTGGAGAGTTCTTTTTGGGAGCTGAGGAGAAGCGACGAAGAGCTGACGAGGAGCGACGACAGCAGCAGGCTGCTCGAAGTGCAGAGAAGCAGGCCGAGCGACAGCTGGCGTTCATTGCACCGGATGAGGACGAGGAGAAGGCCAAGAAGGAAAAGAAGAAGGAAAAGAAGGAGAAGAAGGAAAAGAAGGAGAAGAAAGAGAAGAAGGAGAAGAAGGAGAAGAAGCGAAAGAGTGATGATAGTGATGATGAGGGAGAGAAGAAGAAGAAGAAGAAGAAGCGGTCTGAGGAGTAGGTAATAGATAATGCATAATTGTAACTAGGCGCAGCGAACAAACGAACGAGGTAGTGAACCACGAACCAAGCGAAGCTTGGAGAGTGGTGAACGACGAGTTACGTTTGGAGCGTTATGTACATATAAGTAGATCCACGAGGTGAGTGGTATAATGAGCTACGTTTGGAGCGTTCTACTGTACTACACGTTTGGTATATTCACAGTTTGTATGTTTATATTTGTTAGTTAGCTATTCTAGGGTGCACCAATTTCTTCCATCGTTGACCTGGTACTTGCACAGTCCAGGCTCAAGCCACAGACTAACCAGACCCGCTAGAACGATTCCAGCAGAGTCGCTCATGCCGACACTACCTAGCGCAAACTCTCGATCGGCCAAATCGGCTTCTTCGGTGATAAGTAGAAAGGTGTTGACATAGGCTGCTCCTCCCAACAGTCCTTCATAAAAGACCAAGAGAAAAACAAGGTAGACGTTTGGGAAGATGGGAGCAACAGACTGAGCAATACAGAAAACCAGGTTGATAAACTGCAGCACTGAAGGGACCATGATCCGTCTGATTCTCACAAACGGAGCACTGGATCGCGAAATAAATACTCCCAGTTGGTACAGAGTGCCGTATGTGACGTACACGTCTCTGAATTGAGAAAACGGCAGCTCTTCAAGAGGGAACAAAAGAGTAGGAGCCACTCCCTGGTTAATAGTGTATTCGGAAAAGTACACGAGAAACAGAGGCAGCATGTATGGTTTTATGAGTGGTTTTAGACGAGCCATTGTGGATTCAAATCCGGCTGCTAGGAACTCGGAAGTGAAGGATTGAGACGCAGTTCCTGTTTCGGGGTCATTATTGTGAGTAGGGAAGGCTCCTGGTACTCTGTTGTATTCCTTTGGAGGTAAGACATAAAAGTAGACTGCTAAGAAAGCCAGAGGGAAGAAGGCAAAGACGAGTAAGGATATCTTAACTGATACTCCCAACACGGTGGTCAAGAGCATAAACAGACCTGCACCTACCAGACCTGCACCTCCAGTACCACTACTCCATCCATTGAGAGCTCTGGTATCGTAAAAATGCGTCAATTGCAAAAAAGTGACTTCTCCCAGTCCCGAAGAAAAAGACGCCAGTACCACTCCAACCAGTTTGAGAAACAATGGAGACGCCAAAGACACGGACAACATGCCTACAGTAGACAACCCTACCAACAAGGCTATTCTTCGGTCATAGGGGATTTTGTGGATGAAAAACGGAGCTGCCAGTTTGATGAGAAACGAGGGCAGCACGTCTGCAAGCAGCACCACGGCCTTGGGAGTTTGAGGCCCCACCAGATCCACAGCTGCGGTGAGAATGACAACGTACAGCACGTTGTTGACGAGCCCAAAGGTCCAGAACGCCGCGTAGACGAGATGAGCCGGTTCCAGTTGCATTTGAGGTTTCGTAGTGTGTTCAATTCGTCATGGGGTGGCTGTGTTTGACTGGTCGAGATGTTGGGGTTGGTTGAGGAACAAGGTCGTGTAAAGCCAATATCCCAATCACGCGTGGGACAGGCAAGTTTAATGTGCCAGGGTAGGGATAAGGGTGAGGGTAAAGAGGTGGTCAAAGAGTGAAGAAGAGTATTAATTGTGATTAGTAAGCGTTTGTTGTGGATATCTTTTTATTTTTATACAAAATTACTCAGCCATACGTGTTCTACCAAAGGGTGTTCTGGCTTTACTGATATGAGATTAAGAAGAGGGAAATTAAGAGAAGGGATTTTTCATTTTTCACTTGACTTGTCCTTGTTCTTTTATACGTTATTCTATACAGTACGCTCCACCACCACAACCACAAAACACCTCCACAATCCCTCATAATATACACATCTATTACTATCCTTAAATACTAACCTCGGGCTTGGATTAAATAGTAACCTCGGGCTTGGGCTCAACCTCCACTCCCTCTCCTCCATCCAGAGGGTAGATGGACAGCAGATTGGGGCCTCGAATAACTGCCAGGCCAATCTCTCGCACCTTGCCCTCCTTTTGTCCCTCAAACTCGGCGAAATCCTCGCTCTCCTCGTCCTCGTAGATGGTCTCCTTGACATCGTCCAGAATCAGGTTCATGAGCTGATCCCAGCCCTTCAATGTGCCCTCGATCTTTCGGCCAGTCACCTTGACAACCACCCGCTTGTTCTCAAATCGAGACAGATCCAGAATGGGCTCTCGCTTGGGGAACTCGAGCTTCTTGTTGTTGCCCTGGTTCTGGTTCTGGCCCTGACCCTGGCCTTGCTGGCCCTGACCCTGGTTCTGGTTCTGATGCTGCTGCTGCTGATGTTGCTGATTTTGGTGCTGGTTGTGTCCTCCATGATGGCCAGCGTTGCCATGACCTCCTCGGCCGCCTCGTCGCTGCTGTTAGTATGGGTTTGTGTTTGTTGCGGCGCTTGATCAGTAGTACTCACTCCTCCACGGTTGTCGTGTCGGTCCATTTTTGATGTTGATGAAGAGTTGTCCTGGGTGTAAGGTTATGAGAAAGTAGTTTCTGAAGCTTATTTGGGGTTGTCAAGTGAGAAGCGGTAATACGAGGTGAGAAGCAAGAGTAGGGTGCAAGTGTTTGGTCTTAAAATATTGCTACGTTTCTCCCTTTTCTTTTGACACCAATTAATCATTTTGGTGATTTTTCTTCTCAGAAGGCTCTATATGACTAATCAATTAAGCCGCTTCTTAGCCGAATTGCCCGATTTGGCCTCCCGTATCATTCCTACAGCTTACCCCTGAGTTCCAAGACACCTGTCGTATTTTTCCTTCATTCCAACTGTCCGCTTTTTGTTTTTCAATGCCGTCTGAGACCTGAGGTTATGAGTGCTTGTTCAGGGCGCAAACCTTGAAATTATTTTGTGCCTTTTTTCATTTATTTTTCGTTTAATCGGAATAAAGTTTGTAACACGGATATGACTGGGGTGTATGGACAAGAGAATGGTGGCTTGCTGAATTTCGGATTACTTTTGTTTATTCGGTATACGAAAAGAATGGATGCTTTCGGTTCTACAAACTACATTTCAGGGGCTGTTTTCTTTTTTTTGGATTTTCTGTTAAAGGTATATCACTAATAATAAAAGTTACTTGGGAAATAAAGGACATTCTAAACAAACGCTTAGACAGTGTCGGTGAAGAGACCCTGGAGTCGAGAGTTGAGGCCAACAAGCATGGAGGCATCAGATCGGAAGCCGGGGATAGTGTCGGCAAGGAGGTTACCAGCCTGGGTAACAACACCGATAAGACCCTTGATGTCATCGGCAAAGGTGTTGACCAGCTTGTTCTGAGAGATGGTGGTAGACAGCTGGATGAGGAAGAGGCCAAAGTTGGTGATGAAGGCGTTCAGACCGGTGGAGATGAACATGTTAACAAAGACCTTGGTCCAGCCAGCAAGTCCGTTGTAGTTCTGGAGCCAAGAGATGAGCTGGTTGAGAGCTCCTCGGGCCTGCAGGATGGAGTTGGTGATAGAAGAGTTGAGCTCGGAAGGAGAAACGTTCTTGAGGGCCTGGATGGAGGTCAGGAAGAGAGAGACGCCGGCAGAGGTGAAGCTCTGGAAGACGTTGAAGAGAGCAATCCAGTCCTGGGCAGCTCGAGCGTCAAGGGCAACAGCCTCATCAACAAATCGCTTGGCGACCTCAGCGTTTCCAGCGAACTGGACCTCAGCAACGTTTCGCAGCTGGATGAGACCGGCCTCCTGGTCAACAGGAGCGGGAGCGGCAAGAGCCAGAGTAGCCATGGAGGCGAGAGTGAGCTTGGTGAAAGAGACCATTGTAGTTGTTAGAGAAGAGAAGAGTAGAGAGAGTGTTCTGATGAGGTATGTTGGAAGGGGGATCCGACGGGTTTATATAGAGTGGGCAGCTCTATGTGGGTATCCATTCAATGCCATTGTGGCTCTGTCCACAGTGAATGTATGCTGTACAAGACAAGGTATAGCAGTTGGGTTAGAGCTACTGCAGAGGTAAAGAGACAAAGAAGACTTGTTCATAGAGTCTACCTACCTCGGTAGACGATGTATCGCCGGTTCAGGAAAGTGTTTATCCGCTCTTAGCTACCTGCTACATTGTTATGTTGAGATGTCGCTACATGGTAGGCTGTATAACCGGTGTGAGGACTTGGCTGCGCTTCTACTACCATCAATTGCTGTCTGGGTATCAAACCACACGCTTTTTTGTGCTCTCGGAACACCTCCAACTCACCCCTGTAACGTCAGTTTGACTTTTGGTGGATACTGGGCCAAACGCAGGGTATAGTTATTGAGCATCTTGTCTTGTATTTTTTCCCTACTTTTGGTGCCTGGCTGCTCGATGTTCATGCACGCCGCTTTGAGACGGTTGAGCTGCCACAGTTGCCGCAAACACACCATCGCGTCATTCTTGGCTGTCCAAGACGGTCATAGCTACGAGGTGGTTGAGAAGCCGGGGTCAACTGCATTTTGCTACTATAGACTAGCAAACAAAAAACGAGGGGTAGTATGCTCCGGAGAAGCGCGTTGGGGTTCTTTGACATAACGCATAGGCCGGATTGATCAGGTACTCTTTGTGACGCTGCTCGTTTGGGCCACAAGTTAGCACTAAGAGGTGGATCTCTATGTACGATCAAAGCCTAAGAGCGGGTGCTTGTATAACGCTACAACGGCTCGATCATGGGCTGTTTTCACGCTGTTTCGGAACCCCTAAAGCCGGTAACACCTACTATGGGCCGAAGCCGGTCTCAGATTTGCAAAAAATATGGGCAAAAAAATTTGGCAACCCATCGCTTTGCGCATCTTGTTTGCAGCCTATGCGTTTTGGCGGGTTGGACTGCAGTGGCTCCTAAACCTTGTCCCAACGCGACAAACAATGTGGTTCTGAAAACAGTATGGAAGTGCAGGGCTGTCAAACAGCCTTGTGGCTTATTTTTGCGGGGTAATTCAAAGTGTCCGTTGTTTTCTGCTTTTCGCATTGCTTTAATCCATTCCAACCATATCCTTACTTGTCCAATATGCCCACGTTATACCCTGTAACCGCGTATGTACAGGCACCCACAACCGAAAACGCTATTTGCTGTACGTTCCCTGAGAACATGATTATCTGTCATGGCAAATAGTGCAACCGTTAAAACTGTAGTTAACGCACCTCAACGTTACATTGATTATTCATAACGGTGGCTGTAGAGCTGGTACAGTAGAATATGATGATCGCGGGAGATCACCGATCTGATCAACAGATCAGCCAGATTTACGATGGCCTTGATACCTTGTCCAGTGATCGACACAACTGTAGCACGTACATTAACCATAATACCTCTCAGCTATTGCCATTTATGACCACCCGCTCTAGTCAGGCACATTGGGCTAGCAGCTGGTTTCATCTTAGCAGCTTATTTCAGAGCAAGTAAACAGCAGAGGAACAATAACGAGCCCCTGAAGTGATCGATACCACGCTGCAATTATTACGTTACAATAGATGATATTGATAAAGATCTATCAGCTCTTGGAATGCTACAACCACGTTAATACTCTAGATCCCACTAACTTACTAGCTCCGTTCTATACGTTGGTAGCTCGATACCCAACTGGTTAATTCATTCCTACACTCTTGTCTCAAACCGTGTTGTCAGGGTGGCTGTCTCAGTGATACGGTGGGCCTGTCGAACCCTGCATGTTAAAGTTCCGTTGGTGCATCGTCTGAGAGCGCCTAGCAAGCAGCATTCTGCTGGGCATGTCTGAGATTGAATATCGTGATATTTGGGTGCCCAGCACTTTTTTGCTATGGCCCTCAGTTATCGAAATTCTACCGTTTTAAAATTCCAACTTTTTTTTTTTCAGTTAAGCATTTCGCGGGGTAGCTATGAACTCACCTTGTATTGAAGACCCACCTCCCCTCCCCCTCTACAATCCGATTGTCAGGTGGGTCTGTGTATGGAACTCGCCAAGAAACGGTATTTGACAAAGCAACAAGGGTCTCTGAGGTGTTCTGGAGATCGAGTGGCTGCTTTTCCGGAAAGATCCATGCTCAGAAGATGGTTTCCTTGTAACGAGGCTAATTCGAATAAAAGTAAGGCGGTTGAATAGTGAGCGTATATGGTGGTTCATGGATTTCATGACAACAGATTTCACAGCAAATATCAGAGAAACAGTTGCAAATTCAACACACCTGTTGAATCAGCTGCTCTTGTACTTGTAACAGATATGATATCCCCAACTCGCACTGCCGTTGTACTTGTAGACATTCCCATCCACTGCAACATCTAGCTCCACTTGACAACCCAATTGTCTACCAGTGTAACCCACTCAACGGTCACTAGCGGGCCGCAATTGTGCTCAGTTAGCGAGAGATTCATTGTGTATGTACGTAGCCGTTAAACCACGTGTATAATTGCCCTTTAAACCCCCTCATTGTCTTAAGACCCTGCGTGGTGGTGGGGTATATTGAGTCAATTAAGGATCCAGGGTTTGCCCACTCTAAACTTGTCTTCTGTAGATTGCCACTAAACTTGCCCACTTGAAAGTAGAGACACCGCTCATAATTACTTTTGCCCACTGGTCAATTTGCCCACTTTTACCGAAAAGGCGTTGAGCTAGGCGCGGTTATTCAAAAAAACGGTATTCAGACCCTGGTCAGTCAATGTAGCACTTTATTGCAGAGTGATATGCAGATGTCAGATTCCGGATTTGCTCAAGCTACGTTGTAAGTACAGGGTATTTGATTTATTCGAGTTACGCTAGTTCAGTCGGTTGAATGAGCCAGTAGAAAGCAGCTTCTGAAGCTGCTCCTTGACATAGGTCAGAGTATTGGACAGGTTCTCCAGGGTAGGGAAGTTGGTGGTCAGGTTGGTGATGATCTCTCCAACAGTGGAAATCAACTTGGTAATGGAGTTGAAGAACTGTCCAAAAGACCAGTCAGAGCCCAGCAACACATTCGAGAACTGCATCAGAGACAGACCCAGTCGAGTGACAAAGGTTCGAAGACCACTCTCAATGTAGATTCCAGCAAGCACCTTGGTGACTCCTCCAAGACCGCTAAAGTTCTGCATCCATCGTACAAGAGCGTTGATGAAGATCTGGGTGTTGAGCAGGAAACTGTTGATGGCGTTGTTCAGGTTACCGGCGTTCCAGCTCGTAATGGCATTGTACGAATTGGTGAAAAAGTCGATACCGTTCTGAGCAAAGCTGTTGAACAGGTTGATCAGGTTGACAACATCGTCCCAGGACCGTTCCTGAAGAGAAACAGTGTGGAAGTTTTCAATGAACCGTTTGGACAGGAGGATATCGTTATGGGGGTCAAGTTCAAGGTCACGAGCAGCAAGAGAGTAGAGGACTTCCAGAGACTGAGGAACTTCAGGAGCTGCTTCAGGAGCAGGAGCGGGAGCAGGAGCAGCAATTGCCAGAGTAGCAAAGGCTGTTAGGAAAAGGGTAGAGATTTTAACCATGGTTAGAGAGATACGGGTCTGGAGAATGTTCCAGCGCTTTATAAAGACTTGTAAGAAGGGATATTCTCGTGAGACGCTAGAAGAGGGGTAGCACTTGGGGTGGAGGAGGGGTGTTTCTAGAAATTGGTTATGTTGTTCAAATAATACTTGATACTGGTTTGTCTTCTCTTACTTGCAGGCTAGCAAAGGATACAGCTGCAATAGTAACCACACATGAGTAACCGAGCAAGCAATAAATCTCAACTGAAGTTCACAGAACACGTTTTTCGGATAACGGCTTTCTCATTTTCCCGAATTTATTTTTTGGCCGGTTGAAGAAGTTCCGCTGGACTGGAAATTAGATCGACAGGGTCTTTCAGCCGTGCGCTTTTACGAAAGTCAAAAGTAGGTGGGCCAGAACGAAAGATGTGAACAGTGTGAGCAAAGTGCAGTAGAAATATACAGTAAAATAGAATAAATCATCGATATTCTGGCTCTTCTGAGTATTTACGAACCCGGGTCTCTATCATTTTTTATATTTTGCAAATCCTGTGGAGATGCTCCATTGTAAATTTAGTGTGGCTTAATTCGAGCCCTGCGGATATTGTGTGGGGTGCTGCAACTAGTCGGGGATTATTCTCTGCTCTAAAGCCACAGTAATACCGTCTCCTACACCACCATCGTTCTCCACTTTCAGAGGCAAAAATCGAGCACATTCTGAACCCCCGAACACCAACTTTGCGGTTCTCTTGTCTCCCTTCTAATTAAACCATTAATCATCGTCAACCTTCAACAGTGTCTCGAAATACGACCAGCTTATTGACAAGTTTAATTGTAATCCGAACAAGCAGGTTGTTGGGGATTTAAGGTGGGCAGGTGGGTGTCCTAGCAAGTACACACACACAGCTGTTTCTCTATTGTATTGTAGCCAATACAATGGCAACAACCAACACCGCTTCCACTCAATTGGGCTATAAATTTATTCAATATCGCTTCTTCTTTTCCAGAGATCTGCTTCACCAATTGCACTTCAGCCCACCTATACCAAGGGTGTTCACTTTAACCTATAACCGCGCTACACACTCAATTAACTACAACAAAGACATCCCACCTTCCCTCTACACACCCTGTCAACTCAATACAGCCCACCTTGTTTTTTATACATCGCATCAATTGTTACAAATCGTCCCTTCTCAGTCTACTGCTGAACAGCCTCGTAAACCACTCCAATACCGTACAGCCAGTTGACCATGTGGCCGTGCATACCCACCAGTCTGTAGCCAGTAGGAGGCACCAGCTCGTGAGGATCTCCTCCTCCAGACTTGCCTACCAGAGGAGATCGTCGTTTGTTGGTGATGAGCTGAATAGCATCCAGCCAGTATCCTGCTCGGACAAAGAAGCCGACAATATGCTCTCCGGGCTCGAAAATAATCTCGGTCATACTGCCACCCTTCTTACCAAAGATGACTGAAGAGCCCTGAGTGAGGAACTCAACACCATCAACAGCATCTCCAGCGTACAAACGCACTCCAACAAGGTTGTGGTGGCCAAAGTACGCCTTGGTCTCGTCTCCAATCTTGTTTCCTAGCTCGTACGACTGGAAGGCATTGTTGTGATCCCGTGCACACAAGGCCTTGGAGAAGTCATCAATAGTCACCTGACCACCCACAGACAGAATCTCCAGTCGCATGGGCTTGGAGGGGTCTCTGTATTTAGGATCCGTGATAGCTTGTCGTAGATCGTGGTCAAACAAAAACACCTCTCGTTGAGGATCCTCAGCAAACTCAAGATGACCTCTGCACCAGTCCTCAACATGCACCTCAACAAGGTAGATACCAGAGGTGGCCTTGGCGATAGTACCGTTCTCGACAGGGTAGAGGTTGGGCTTTCCAGGCGAGGGGAAGTGCTCATGAGGCAGTCGGAACGAAGGATGGTGTCTGAATCGAAGAGCATCCAGTCTATGCCAAGAACACTCATCGGCAGGAAGACAGGGTCGATGGAAACCCTTTCCTAGAGTCACTTCCTTGGCCAGGAAGGATCGGTTCCAGGTCAAGTATCCTCTCAACATGATACCATCAGGCTGATGAGGACATCCCAACAAGTGGCCGATTTCGTGCATAAACGCTCCCTGAGAGACGTTAAGAGCCTCCCAGGCACTTCCGCTCTGTCGAGAATCGTTAGCCACCTCTCGCACGTCCACCACAGTGTTGTCAAGAAGAGCAGGAACAAGCTCCTCAACACAAGAAGGCCAAGTCCAAAGAGCATGGCCTCCAAAGATAGCCAGACGGACGTTGGAAATACCTCCTCCAAGAGCAGCGTGTCCGGTGATGAGCTGACGCTTGGTGTTCCACTCAGAGTCGACAAAAACACACGCAGCTCGGTGTTCCACTTCGTCCTGAGTAAAGGGCAAACCGTGTCGTTTCAGAGCATCGTATGCAATGTTGAACAGCTTGCCAGTGTCCTTACCGTCGCTGTTTTGCTGGGCGTAGTCAGGAGAGTTGATTTCGGCCACCGACAGCTCACTTCGAACAATATGGACCTTGATGGTACTTCTGCACGACTTGGATTCTCGGTTGGACATGGTATCAACGTCCCATTCCTCGTGGAACCGGAAAGTTCGGTTTCCAAACCCGTTTCGCAGCATGATTTCGTTGGTGAACGCGCTCATCATGTAGCCTGCCATTCGCATCTTCTTGACGGCCAGATCCAGCGAGTTGCCCTCAATCTGCTTCTTGTAGCTCTGGCTCTGGAACTCGCCCTTGGAGTCTCGGCCCAGAATCAGACACAGATGCAGAGGAGGGTCCTGCAGCAGGGGAGTGTGGATGAGCGTGAGTGAGGTGGACACAGGAGCACGGTTATCGGGGTACTCATACGTCACACACAGCTGATTGGGGCCCGGAGCAAGGTGCACAAACGCCTTGAAGTAGTTATCGGCCACAGGGAACCGCTGAGAAGGAAACTCATTGAGGTGGTGGGTCACTACCACGTTTCCGCAGTTAAGTCCGTCCAAGCCCTTGGGTCCGGCGTTACCGTGAACAAGCACAAATCGCTCGTGCATGACGTCGTTGTTTCGCACATTGAGCATCTTAGGAGCGTCTCCTCGGCTGCCAGAGCTCTGAGACTGTCCAGGAGGAGGTCCAGGTGGTGGAGGAGCACTCATGGGTTTCTGGGCTGTATTAGGAGGAGGACCAGGGGGAGGGCCTGGAGTAGGTCCATGGTGGTCTGGCTGGGTCTGATTGCCCGAGTACTGGGCCTGGTCGTTGCCGTAGTACTCTCTGTCGTTTTTCTTGCGTCCGAAAAGTCCCTTCATGGTAGTTTGGAGTGTGGTGTGGGAAATGGCAGGGTGTGATATTTAAGTCCACTCGATAAGCGCAGTTTAAACTTTCCCTGCATAGGGCGATGCATTTCATGTCGAGTGATCTTGCATGGAGATGAGGTGGATGGAGGGTGTTGGGATAGGTTACGGGTGGAATAATGATGGTGTAGGGTAGTGGTGGGGAATGCATGTGTTTATGGCTCTTTTGTGTACCAATTTATCCTCTATATCACACTATTCTCTCAGTCATCTGTCTTACACTAGACCGCTGACACGTCATAACTGGGGTATTACTCGGACGGTTTGAGACAACGGTTTTGGGCCAAAAACAGCACCAATTGAATTGCCTTTGATCGCAAACACCTCCATCAGGCCGTCTTTAAAATTCGCAGCTTCCACACCGTTTCACAACAGCTTTCCGGAAAAATTGACTCGATCGGTGCTGCGCTTATTATGCGTCTGCTGCGCCGGTGTCACAAGGTGGCGTAGACTATTAGCAAGGCGCAAACGGGTCTAAGAGAGGTATTTTGGAGGTTCACGTGCGAGTGGTGAGCTCGTTTCCTCGGTGGTTTGCGCTTTAGTCAGCTCTTTGAGTGGTTTATTTGAAGTGTAACATATACTCTGTCCACTTAGGTTTCGTAAGAGTAGAGGTGGGTCCTTACAACTCTCAGACATGATTCTCGGTTTTAGAGATTGGGCCTGAAAAAACCACAATTCACAGGTGATTTTGAAAATAAATAAATGGGAATTAACAGACAGTCTTGTTGATCAATGCAGACACTCTGTTTATTTAGAAACCACCTGCATTCGTTATCCCGGTGTTATGTTACAAGTACAAGTAGAGGGGTTATATGATTGTGAGCTACTTGGAGCTAACGGACTTAAGAGTGTCAGAGGGTAGTATCGTTTTTATTTGCCTTGACTAATCACACTGAGAGACAGCCTTAGACAGGCGGTACCTAGAATGCCAAGAGACTACTGAGATTTGTGTATATTAGTCAGATAAAGGGGTGGTGTACCAGAAGATGATATTGTCACCATATATGGTACAATAGAAGTGATCACAATCAAGCGAGTCGCTTCAAAGCTACAAGTACAATCTAATCACTTGTATGTCTCTAGGAGCTACCAGTGACACCAAGTACAGTACTTCAAAGAGTCGAGTCAACTAATTGCAACTATAAAACCCAACAAAATACTTTAAAATGAAGAAAGCCATTTTTAACCAATTAAACCATCCTCCAACAACCAGACTGAAAACTTCAGCTAAAACTTGTTCTCTTATTCCAACCATTTCTTTTTTATTCCTTTTCCATCCCGTGAGACACTTCTCGGATTAACTTGGCTGACAGATGAGCTGCACTGTTACGACACGTTTATGCTGTTGAGTGAGACCTGCCAGTGCAACAGTGAAGCTACAATTGCTTGCTCTATCGTATCAGAGAAGCAACCAACTACTGTTCTATACAAGTACAAGCATCTGTTGTACCGGTGCCTGGTACCTGGTACCTTACTAATAACCACATGAAGTAACGGTTGTACACAGCCACACTTTAACAGGGGTAACTAAACTGAACTGTTGACCCTGCTGTCAGCTAAAAGCAACGATGGCGTCTAAAAATGACTTGCAAAATGGCTTGCAAAATGGACTCTGTCAAACTGAGCTACTGCGATAAATTTTCTTACGCACAAAACTTCACCATACACTCATATCTCTCCCATCACGTCAATTTTCGCGTCTTGTAGATCTTCCAAAGAAGCAGCAATGCTGGTTATTTAATTACAAATTAAAGGCTTCTTTCCAGCACACGCTTATCGTTTTTTTCCACCACAACTCTGGGGGCTTAACATTAAAGTTTGTTTTTTCAAAAACTAATAACTGTTGGCGGGATCAAGGATGGCCCCATTACAGAGTACAGTAGACAGATAACGGTCTGTAGCGGACGCCAGAGGCACGAAAAGGGCGCAAAAACCACCGTCCTGCAACCGCACAGCCCCCAGCTACACGCACATACCCCTGAATCCAAATCTGCTCGCTCCCTTCTCTCTATTTACGTTATCCCAAACTGGCATGCCTCATGCCCATTTGGGATGGTGCCATTCAGAAAAGGGAAACATGATTGGTGGGAGGGACTGTGGCAGTTCGATTCTGGGACGGGCTCTGGCGCAAAATTTTTGTGTGAGCCGGAGGCAACCGGCTAGGCCGTCTCAGATTGGCCAGGAAGCTAAATATCCGATAATATTTGACGGTGCGCCTTACAAAAGACCCAGACAGCCTTGTCCTGCTACCATCTCCGACGTCACACCGTGCAGAACCATGCTCCCTACATGCACCCGTTGGCATCTTCCGGGTAACTAGTTCGGAACCTTCGCACTGCTCGCACCAGTCGCAAACCTAAAACACGATCCCTGGATCAAAAGCGTGTCCTGCAGAGTAGGATAAAACACACTTACTCTCACTCTCACCCAACACACACTCCCCACAACATCAATCATGTCGCAACCCCAGAACGTTGGAATCAAGGCTCTCGAGATCTACGTGCCCTCTCGAATCGTCAACCAGGCCGAGCTTGAGAAGCACGACGGTGTCGCCGCCGGCAAGTACACCATTGGTCTTGGACAGACCAACATGGCCTTTGTCGACGACCGAGAGGACATCTACTCCTTTGCTCTGACCGCCGTCTCGCGTCTGCTCAAGAACAACAACATCGACCCTGCATCCATTGGTCGAGTCGAGGTTGGAACCGAGACTCTGCTGGACAAGTCCAAGTCCGTCAAGTCTGTGCTCATGCAGCTGTTTGGCGACAACAGCAACATTGAGGGTGTTGACAACGTCAACGCCTGTTACGGAGGCACCAACGCCCTCTTCAACGCTGTCAACTGGGTCGAGGGCCGATCTTGGGATGGCCGAAACGCCATTGTCGTTGCCGGTGATATCGCCCTTTACGCCAAGGGTGCCGCCCGACCCACCGGAGGAGCCGGCTGTGTCGCCATGCTCATTGGCCCCGATGCCCCTCTGGTCCTGGACAACGTCCACGGATCTTACTTCGAGCACGCCTACGACTTCTACAAGCCCGATCTGACCTCCGAGTACCCTTACGTCGACGGCCACTACTCCCTGACCTGCTACACAAAGGCTCTGGACAAGGCCTACGCTGCCTACAACGCCCGAGCCGAGAAGGAGGGTCTGTTCAAGGACTCTGACAAGAAGGGAGCCGACCGATTCGACTACTCCGCCTTCCACGTGCCCACCTGTAAGCTCGTCACCAAGTCTTACGCTCGACTTCTCTACAACGACTACCTCAACGACAAGACCCAGTTCGAGGGTCAGGTCCCCGAGGAGGTTGCCGCCGTCTCCTACGACGCTTCTCTCACCGATAAGACCGTCGAGAAGACCTTCCTTGGTATTGCCAAGGCCCAGTCCGCCGAGCGAATGGCTCCTTCTCTCCAGGGACCCACCAACACCGGAAACATGTACACCGCCTCCGTGTACGCGTCTCTGATCTCTCTGCTGACCTTTGTCCCCGCCGACAAGCTCGCCGGCAAGCGAATCTCTCTGTTCTCCTACGGATCCGGTCTGGCTTCCACTCTCTTCTCTCTGACCGTCAAGGGCGACATTTCCGCCATCGTCAAGGCCTGCGACTTCAAGGCCAAGCTCGATGACCGAACCACCGAGACCCCCGTCGATTACGAGGCCGCCACCGATCTCCGAGAGAAGGCCCACCTCAAGAAGAACTTTGAGCCCCAGGGAGACCTCAAGCACATCAAGCAGGGTGTTTACTACCTCACCAACATTGATGACATGTTCCGACGAAAGTACGAGATTAAGCAGTAGATGGAAGAAGATATATTTGGGAAGGGGATTTAAAATATATAGCAATAATGTATAGTAGCTAGAGTGCTTGTGTAGAGGGCAGATCAGTATTGGCTGGAGTGTCGTGTGTCGTGGATGTCTCACTTTGATAAACTCAATTGCGCATGATTCATGCACCTCGACAAACTACAGCTGGAGAGTGATGGATGATGGGCAAGACGGGATGATGAGTGATCAGGAAGGAGTTGGGAGGTGGGAGATGGGGGTTTCGAAATTAGAATTTGGAAGAGCAAGATTTTTCAAAAAAATCTGAAAAGAATTGCTCAAAGTAGAGCTTGAAGGTGGTCAAGAGTGAGGTAGCGAAGCAGGAAAGCAGGGGAGTACCATTGATACTGGGGTATATTAATGGTGATAGACAGAGAAAAATGCTAGAGTGTTCGAAATATACAGGTTCTAATGGTGTAATCAGTCTGAGTGTGACTTGTAGTAACCTCCTTAGACTGTTCCCTCGTTAGCACCATCTGTTTTTTAACTAGACTAGCATTCCTTTTTGATAAGGCTCCAGAGTACGAGGTGTTCTAGAATTGAGATTCTGAGAAGTGTGAATTGATTATACGAACAGCTACTGGCATGTTTTCATGGTCTTTGGAGACCTTATCGCCTTGAATTTCATTAAGGGGTAATCCAGGAAGTATCCTTAGTTATATCTCTGCTTAATGCCCAAGTTGATCAGATCAAACATGACTATCAAATGCCACACTGCATAATGAGGCTCTAACAGACTTATTTCTTGAGGCCATGTCTTTACTTGGCTCAACTTGAGACAACCCCATCACGCTGCGGCTAATTAAACATTTGGCTGGTGTGGCAGAAGACAGAACAGAACGGTTTGGTAATAAAATGTCAGAAAATGACGTTGGTTATTTGATACCGGGAATCACCAGTACGAGACACGCGTATGTATTTAATTCCACTATAATATACCCCAAATTACACGAGAAACACGAGTAGTTCTGACCCCCTCCCTACTTCCCCTTCACCCAAAAGTCAACCCTAAAATGCGTATGAGGTTTTGAATGCATGAAATCCACACACATAAATTAAACCCATCGCCATGACGACGCGTCAACCGTACAAGCCAAAGTACATTCCACTGTACGTATCGAGGACGGAAAAAAAGGAGCTCGAGCCCCCAGCTGCCAAGCTCGAACCACACGACATTTCCGGGCTCAGACAGCAAATAGACAATCTCAGCGAGGAAATCAGAACCAGCCCAGTCTCATACCCCAAGGAAACCATGGCTGCTGACCCTTACCGACGATTTGCGCTTCCTACAGACGTGTCTCGTTTTGAGCGTCTTCGACAGGGTCTCAGACGCGACGAGGAGGCAGATATCAATCTCGGAGCAAATTACTCGAGATATAGACTGGAAGCTAGACAGTATGAGGAGGAAGAGCCTGAAACAAGGACTACACGCATTGCAAAGAGAGACAAGTCTCCTCCACAGATCAACACTCGGCTGAGGACCTACAAAAGCCCACAGACACCGCAGTACGACATTTACGAACAAGATCACTTTGAAGATGATTATCCTGAAATCAAGCATGAGTCTGATGAAGAGGACGCTTCAATGTTCCAACCCACACCTCAATTAAGACGGTATGCTGGCTACAACGCGTCCAGTCCGCAAAAGAGGGTGACCATTGAGGAGCCGAAGGGTGCTAAAGAGACATATCGGCCTAGAAGTCGTGAATCCGCCTTCGAGGAGGCTACAAGACAGGCTGAAGAACAGTTTGAGCAGTACGTTTCGGACATTGAGGTCTCTCTGGGTCCTGAAGAGGCTCGCAGGTTTCTCAGAGAACACAAACATTTCACACACATGCTGCATGACGAGTACCAGAGTCTCAGACCAAAGCCTACTCCAAAGCGTGCAGTTACCAAAAAGGGCATTATCAAAAAGGTGCGACCTGACATCGACTACCGAGACATTGAGGAGGAATACGAGGAACACGACCCGGTCGTAAAGCATGAGGAGGATTATCGACCTGAAGAGGTCAGCAGGGTGGTCAAAGAGCAGACAAAACCAGAGAGGGAGGTACAGGAAAAGGAGATCCTCAGACGAGTTCTGTCTGAGCCAGATTCTGAACCATCTTCAGTTTCGGAGAAGCCTCAGCCATCAGGAATCAGAGTAATGATCTCATCTTCTTACAGAAGAGTGGTAGGAGCATGGTATACCACTACATCTCCCCTTCTACTCCTGGTCACCTCCTTCTTCTTCTGGCAAGCCATTCGATTGTATGTATACGCGACACTGTTCATCTTCCCCCTATACCTAAGCTAACACAGGGCGCTAACGTTTTTCTGCCTGGACGACGACGAGGAGTTTGTGCGCCAGCAGCTGATCCAGGGCATGAGCTATGCCGAGATTGAGCAAATGTGGGGACTCCGAGGGTTCAACATATGTGGTGGAGTCTGGAGGCCTCCTGTTCCTCAGTAGCATTGCCACTACACGGACTGTAATTTTACCTGTACAACAGTATTTAATGAAATAGAGCTAACTTTTATGAGACATGGAATATTGGTGTCTGTGATGAGACATCGAGACTAAGCTTAGGTTGAGTGGCGATAGTCGTAGATCATGCTAGAAGGATGTGAGTAGGGTGACAGAGGAAGATGCCCGAGAAAGAATAAACATGGCCAATCAGATTAATGGTCAAAATGATTGTTAATTAAATCATTGGCTCACTAAGATTTGCTTGTACCACTTGCCTCCAATACAACCTTCAGTTTCATCTACAATTTTACTTCGATCTGTAACGCTATCAGAACAGGTCATATTTGAACAAAACCTGTAGAAAATAAAACACAAGATAACAGAAAGTCTCTAGAAGTTCATTATCGTCTCTTTTATAAGCCACTCACCTCTTCTTCTTAACTCCATCTACATTCCTTACATAAGCCAAATAAAGTTGCTGCATGAGACTGCACGTTATTTAGGTACATAAAAAAATTGTTCTCCGAATATTGTCACCAATGGCAAAACGAACGACAAAACTGCCACCGACTACGGTGGCTACCAAAGCGGATTTACGCAACCGGCCCATCGCCACGCCGGTCAGCCGACGCAAACCGACCAATAACACGAATAACACCAGCAATAACACGACCTCGAACACCAGCAACAGCGGGGAGGATAAAAACACATCTGATACCAAGGAGAGCAAGGATAAGGCCGCCAAAAAGAAGCGGAAGAAGAACAAGAAGAAGACGGCGTCTGGTGCTTCAAGCCCGAAAGATCGACGTGGATCAGGCAACGGATTCGAGGTTTTGTCAGGTAAAGACGACAAGTCTGATGACGAGAAACGGAGCTCCAAGAAGCGAAGAACCGCGCCTTCTTCGGCTGACTCATCCGATAATGACAGCGAAAAAGACGTTTCTGTCTCGGCCGTGCCTCCTACAGCTCCCAGACCTCCTGCTGACTCACCTCCTCCTCCTCCAGCTGATCCCAGCACGTGGAACATGGATGAGGACTTTGTGAGTTTCGACATTTCCGATGGAGAAGAGAGCGAGGACGAGAGAGCAGACGAACAGGTTAGATCGCGTAAACGAACGATCGAGGAGGTGGAGGATGTCAGTTCGGGACCCAGTGCCAAGAAACAGGATCTGGAAGCCCCATGGATCAAGTCCAACTACCACAAGTACGACCGAGTGTCTGATTGGCTGCAGGAGGAGGTGATGGACTTTGTCAAGTACATTTCGCCCACGAAATCGGAAATCCAGGCCCGTCAGGATCTGGTGGAACGAGTTAGAGGAGCAGTCAATGGCCTATGGGGAGACGCAAAGGTGCACGTGCTCGGATCTTTCACTACTAATATGCATCTGCCTCAAAGTGATATCGATCTGGTAGTGTGCAGTCCCCATGGTCACTATGGAGAGAGAGCTTGCATCTACCAGCTGAGTAGTGTTATCAGAAGCCGAATGAAGGTGGCAGAACTGCAGACAATCACAAAGGCACGAGTTCCTATCATCAAATTCATTGATTCGCGTACAGGCGTGCATGTTGATATTTCCTTTGAGAAAGATGGAGGAATTCAGACTGCTTCTACCATTACCAAATGGAGCAAAGGAATGCCTGCTCTTCGACCTCTGGTGCTCATTGTCAAGCAGTTTCTGTCGAGTAGACGGCTCAACGAGGTTTTCACGGGCGGATTGGGTGGATTTTCCGTCATTTGCATGGTTTACTCGTTTTTGATACAACATCCTCGGATTTCTACAGGTGATATCAACCCTATTGATAACCTGGGTGTATTGTTAATCGAGTTCTTTGAGCTTTATGGAGTCAACTTTAACTATGAACGTGTGGCTCTAAATATGGATGGGTCTTGTGGATACCTTGCTAAGCGGCTTTATCCCGATCTGGTTGGACGAAACCCCTTTGCTGTGGCTATTAGAGACCCCGATGACCATGAGAACAACATTTCTCAGGGTACTTTCAACATGCGAAACATCAAACGGGCTTTCAGTGGAGCCTTCCAGCTGCTTTCAGGCAAGTGTCTTGATATGAATAAGACGGGATACAAGGGACGACAGGGTAAGAGTTTGTTGACGTCAATCATCAAGCTCAAGGGTCCTGTTCGAGACCAGACTCCCGAGTCTGCTACAGAGGCTCTCAAGTACACTGGAGGTGGTGACGAGTTCGCCATTCCCCAGGATGCAGTCTACAACTCAGTGTTGATGAACGACGAGGACGACTATGAGAAGATGAAGCAGGAAGAGGATGCTGAGAAGAACAGAAAGCGGGCTGCCCAGAGAGAAGAGCAGCGAAAGAGGGATGCCAAGAAGGTGTCTCCTCCGTCAGATAAAACCCCCAAGGGTCCAGCAGCAGATAGAAACAAGGAGTCAAGCAAAAAGTCCAAGGACCGAGCTGCTACTCGAGCTGCGACACGAGAGGTGATGGAGATTTCGAGCGACGATGAGCCCAAGAAGGACGGAAGTGCACAGGCTCAGCCCATTGATTTGTCCAGTGATGATGAGAAGGGCCGAACGGAAATCAAGAAGGATACGTCCGCCAAACGACGATTCTGGCAGCAGAAGGGCGGTCTGGATTATTAGCTAATGAGATAGAATGTATATTAGGCATCAAACAGATGTAAACGGATTGGCTGTATGTGTATAGAATTACACAAGATGAGAGAAGTAGATACATTACTACAGCACACTTGCTAACTACGACAAGATACCAAAACTGATTCTGGTAATGCTACATGAACCATTAGTTGTAGCTTCATGTTCAATAAGTCTCTAGAACACTACCAAACAACAGATCCATACTTCGTGCTTCGCACTCAGTATTCAAATAATATATTAGCAATCTACTTACCACCATGCAGCTGGAACCACTGGGTAAAGTCGGCAAAAGCCTTCTCCTTGGCAAACTTGACAGGAGGATCATGAGGATCTCCTCGACAAGCGAAACCATGCACAGTCTTGGAACTGAGAGTAGTGTAATAAGTCTTTCCAGACTCCTTGAGAGCAGCCTCGACCTTGGCTCGCAGCTCGGGAGTGTAGATATTGTCAGTCTCGGCAGCAGCAATAATCAGAGGGTGCTTGATAGCCTTGGCATCTTCCACAGTGACAAAAGAGGGATGAGCCCAAGCCAGAGCGTTAACGAGATCAGTGGCTCCCAGAGCTCCCACGAGCTTACCTCCGTAGCAGTAACCAACGGTGCCGACAAAAGTAGGCTTGAAATCGTCCTTGATGTGCTGGGCAATCTTTTTGGTGAAGGGAATGCTCTCGTCAAAAGTGTGACTGGGGAACCAGTCGTCCATGAGGGAAAAGCCCTCAGGAGGGTTCAAAGCGACGGGATCATTGTTGAACAGGTCAGGAACGACCACAAAGAAACCATTGTCGGCAAACTGGTCAGCCAAAAGCAAAGAACCCTTGTATTCGAGACCGAGAATGTCGGTTAGCAGCAGAACAATCTTGTCTCCGGGCTTACCTGCAAAGTAGGTCTTGGTGCCGTGAAAGTCCTTGAATTCACCGGAAAGTTCACCGTCGTGCTTGAATCCGGTAGCGCAGCAGGGGAGAAGAACCATTGTGTCAATTGAGTGTCGAGTCTTTGGTGGAGAAGGACGACGACAAAAGTGGCTTATGTAGATTGCGTTTAGGGTTGACTTATTGGTTCTAACCAGGACGCCACTAAGCGTGGTAGAAGAGGGTATATGACAAATGGAGAGCGCTTGGGGGTATAATGGCAGTTGGTGTTCACGTGACTATAATTACTTTTTTGTCTAGTCCTCTCATCGACCAGGCCCAACCTTTTGTTTCTCTTCACTCACCATATAAAGTTCCCGTTCATGCATATCAACATGTGCGGACTCCGTGATAGAAGGGATTACAAATCACACTTTCTTGGCTTTCCTAAATGAAAACGTTATCTTCACGTGCGGTGTAGGAAGGAATAAGAAGTTGGTAAAGGAGTTATTTGATGAATTGAAAATGAGATATATTGAAATGGTCACATGAGAGACGTTTGTTTAACACAAAGACGGTTAAAACCCCTCATGCGTGCTGCTATGGGCTGATTAGTCATGCATCTTTCTTATCAAACGGAAAGCGTTGGAAACTGACCAATTAAACGGTGGTACTATTTCATTGGCTAACTGTACTCGCACCGTTAATTGAACTAAAACAGCCGTGTTCTTTGGTGCAGACTCTTGCATATGTTTCAGCTATGTTAGCTCTCTGGATATAAGCCCTATCAAGGTTTAATAGTCAATATGCAGGACCAAATGAGTAATAACGAGGTGGTGATACAAGTTTGCTATGGTGTTTCTTTTTTTAATAAGCAGCCGTATCTATTATACCGACGGGCTATACGAATCTTGATAAGCTGGCTGCAACTTTCTATAAACCTCCATAGCTTAATTGATGGGATTGACCATGATCAGCATGATGTCTCGACAAAGACCACCTCGGCTTTTCTAGAAGTGATATACAAAGCCATGGTTTGGACTAATGCAGGGTTATTTGTCTTATCCCCCATGTTTTATTCTTATCGGCTACAATACAATGACTACAGTTCAGGTTTTTCGAAACAAATAATTATAATAAATAGGAGACTAATAAAGAATGAGCGTTAAAGAAGACACTTTTTTCCACCACTTATCTACCCACGATCTTGAGCTCGATCCATCGAGTGATGTTGAAGCTGACGAAAGCGAAACCAAAGGCAATCTCGAATCCAATATCAGCTCCCTGACCGACAAGCTTACCAATGGGACCAGTGTACCAGACCTGGTCCATACCAAGAACGGCTCCAGCAACACCAACACAGAAAGAAAAGATGGCAGCGTAGGAAATGGGCAGCTTGGTGTGATCCTTATGGATATCGGGGTCGTAGTTGTCGAAACCTCCAATCCAGATGAAGTGGGCAGACAGGTTGATGGCGGTGTAGATAGCCAGCCAGTAGCCGATAATGTTCATGAAGTTATCAATGAACTCCTCAAAGGCGTAGTAGGCGGCGATAGAGATACCAATGACAGCTCCGTTACCAATAATGGCCCAGGCAGCTCGAGGAACCAGCTTGAACTTGGACCAGATGGTCTGGGCAGAAAGACCCAGGGAGTACATGTTGGGAATGTTGTTAGCGACGGTAGAGAGAGCCAGAACAACGACACAGAACTGGCCAAAGCCGTGGAGAGAGTCAGTGACGAGAATCTCAAAGACAAGTCCTCCAATACCGTTCTTGTTGTAACCCTCAGCGAATCGAGGAGTGGTTCGGATACCGGTCATGCAGGCAGCTCCGAGAGTCATACAGCAGATAAGAGGAGTACCGAGACCCAGCATGAGGGCGCAGAAAATCTTGACAGAAGAGGTCTTCTTGGGCATGTAGACGGTGTAGTCAGCAGCCGAGGGACACCATCCAGTAGCGAAACCAAAGACAGCACCACCGAAAGAGAGAACATTGGCAGCCTCAGAGGTTCCAACATCCATGGTTCCCCACTCAAAGGCGTGAGATCGTCCCATCTGGATAGCAATGATAAGGAAGATGACAGCGTTGGGGATCCAGGACCACTTCTCGTAGTGATGAATAAAGTGGTAGCCCATGAAAGAGACACAGAAGGTCAGGAGAGAGACAATGACAATGGCAACAGCAACAGGGAGTCCTCCGTTGTTGACAGTGTGGAGCATCTGGGCCGACACAATGGTGTTGACCGTACCCCAACCGATACAGGCGACACAGTTGAAAAATGCAAGGAACCGGACAGCCTGGTATCCAAACCAGTATCGAGAGAGCACCATCTGTCGGAGACCAAACTTGGGGCCGAAGGTGGAGTAGAAGGCAACAGGAGCCATACCGAGAATGTTGAAGAAGATGAGAGTCAGAAGGGAGTCGATGAAATGCAATTGGAAGACGGAAACACCCAGGCCACCAAGAGCGAAAGAAGCAATAACCATGTTGGCGGAGAACCACATGGAAGCGGCGTTCCAGATAGAGTCGTCGGTCTGCTCCTCCTCAGGAACTCGGTCGATACCTCGAATCTCAGCCTTGAGATGGTCCAGGACTCGGAAGAACATGTTGTCGGGGTGCGACTTGATGTCCTCAACAGAGCCCTGGTGAGGGTATTCGAGAGAAGTGGAGGAGGAGAGGCCCTCGCCTTTTACTCCAGTTTGTTTTTCGATATCGTAGTCAGTCATATCGAGCCGGTACAAGGTCAAAGTGATTAAAGGTCAAAACCGGGTGTGAGTGATTGATGCGGCAGCAGCTGTTGTGTGTCTGGAGAGAAAAGCTGATCTGGGGTCGTGATATATATATGTGTGAGACGCTGGAGCTAGTCTTATTTTTCAGCATCCCAAGACATTTTTCGTATCTAGCCGGTGATCGAATCAGCGCCAATTTGAGTTTATCTTGACGCGGGCCCTCATTGTTGAAACAAACTTTCATTCTGATGTAACTTTCATGCTGAAAATCAACGGCGTTTGAGTGGCATTGCTAGAGTCTAGAAGTGAGTTACGGGCGATGTAAAAGGCTCACTTGTCGACGATAAGGCCATTGAAAAGGATGGTGGCTATTTTGGCCGTTTTTTCCGCCAGCTTTAGCCCGTTGCTGCGCCGCTACCTGTGCCACACACGACCGTGCAAGGCTAACTACACTCAGGACACACACTACATGAGCCAAATTTAATTTCGCTGGCTTTTCAAACTGTAATGGCCCGATCGCGCAGATATGCTGCACAGTTGCAAACGAGCACGGCAAATTTTAAGCTCCAGGCCACTCCTATCTGCATCAGCCCTCCTGTCATTGGCCAATCCCAATCTCAAGCCCCCGTTCAACCCCGAACTGTGTGACTGCTGTACATTTTAGGTAGGAGACCCGTTGACTCGGGCAACATAAGGTGCGGGACTGGAAAAATTTGCAGTCCCAGAGTGGCTCAGGCCAGAAGCCGGCACGTGATGTAAATATGGACGTTAGAGCCCGCCCACGGTTTGTACTGGGTCTGATATGTGCTATCTACAGCTAGGAGGCTCCCCTCATGCCCGTTAGCCGTCCCTTACAGCAGTATCAGCTTTTGGTATCTCTATCGAATGCTATTGGCACGTAAATTGCTGATTAAAGTGCAGATGGCCGTGTTACCGACGGCTCTTCCGGCGGACCAGAAATTTCAGTGGGGCCAAGGCTGATAGAGTTTGACAATCGCCTCCGAAAGCAGTAGGCGAGCCCGCTTTTTGGTTGGCGACTGCGTCATATCAGTGCGGTTACGTGCGCTTACTCGTGATCTCCGCATAGATGAAGAGAGATGTAATGTATTTCTGGGGGAGGTGTGGAAGGGGTAGTGCAGCGATGAGCGGAGAAAGTGGACTAGCCACACGTGGCGCTACTCGCCAGTTTCATCTTTATCGTCTTGGGCCCGCAAAGTCGTGTTTTGGACGGAATGTAACTGCGCAATGATATCATCTGTCACTGTCACTGCCACGAATTAGAACCAACTCTTTCCTTGTCGTATAACCCCCCAAACCTGAGTGTCGGGTACTTCCGCTTTCTAGAAGCTAGCCAGAAGCAGATAGGCATTTCCTACGGTAGGACCCTGCTCGTAACCAGCCCTAATTTCACTATCTGGCGGCCTACTGGTATCATGCTTCTTGTCTTGCGGAAAATTCATTAAACTATTTGAGTAAAGGTCTCACAAAGAGAACCTACAAAGAAGCCTTGGTGGCTGCCAGCCAGGCAACTCTCTGCCCGATACCGCCGGAGTAGATGTAGCCCTGACCCTCAAAGCCATAGGCGTGGATCACCGTGAAGCCCCCGGCAATAGACTCCTTCTCAATTCTGTATCCGCCGTCTCTTCCGGGGCGGAAACCGATAATCTTCTTGAGGATGGGAAGCCCCTCAAACTCTGAAGTCACAGGCAACGGTCCGTCGCCCTTTTCAAACAGGGTAGCACGTGCGTTAGCAATCATATCGGGGCAAACCGTGTCCACCTTGGTGACGATATCTCGGTTGACTTCATCGTCGACCACCTTTGAAAAGTTGCCGGGCTGCGAAATACCACCGATGATGATGCCTCCAGACTGCGGTCGGGGAATGACATAGGTGTAGTACTTGCCTGTTCGCGAAACCATGGGGCCGTCGTACGAGGTCTTGACCCACAGAGTCTGGCCTCGCACAGCCTTGACGGCGGCGTCCTGGACGGGCTCCATGTGCTTGGCGCCGACTCCAGAGGCGTTGACAACCAGCTTAGAGTGGTCGCCGGCAATTTCCGCGGCCTGGGCAATGGAAGACACTTCAGATTGGATGAACTTGACACCCCGGTTCTCCAGGAAAGTCCTCAGCCACTTGAGATAAACCCAAGGGTTGACGGAAGCGGACAGATACTCGACTCCATGGGTGACATGGCCTCCAAAGGTCTCCTGTTTGGCCTTGGCGGGAATCTCGTGGTCCTGAAGCCATCTGAACTTGGGGAACTCACGGGCCCACATTCGGTTCTGAGAGTCCTTCTCACGTGACTCGGATCCGGGGTACGAGGTTTCGTCGTACAGGTCTCGAGTAAGACGGAATCCAAGACCGGTGAAGGGATCAGCATGGTACAGCTCCCACCAGAGACGGAACGTTTCTCGCTGGATATCTCGTTCGTCACCCTCAGCTCGGGGATCAGGATGGAACATTGCTCCTCCCCAGGGAGAAGCCCATTCGCCAGGCCAGTCGTGATCAGGCTCACCTACTCGGGTGGGCATATCACGGGCAACAACAGTAACTTGATGGCCCTCCTGTAGAAGGTAGTAGGCCGAAGTGAGTCCAATGACTCCAGATCCAATTACAACCACCATTTTGAGAACTTGTCGGGGCAATTGGGTGATGTGTACAAGTGTATAATTTCTGGAATCCACGTAACCCCCCACCCGTCTATCAAACTAAATCTAATACCGCTGTTGGAACCTTGAGCTTGGAGAGAGGTGTATAGACATGGACTGAGGGGGTGGTTTGAGCTATATGGACAGTTGATTTAGCCACCAAAGAACGCTTGCAAGTCCCTGCATCGTTTCGGTGTAATATCCTTGCGCTGACACTTGACATGGTCTTCCCGTTGCTAAGTGTTATCTGACACACCTGCATAATCTGGTTCGGACTCCGCGCTATATGAGAGCTAAAATGTATAACCTCAGAGCCGTAGATATCTGAAGCTTAGTTGAAGGGTGCCACAGTACAACGGCCAATGACCAAATATACAAGTGTATTTTTTTTTTGTACAACTACAAGTAGAACCACAGTTGGCTGTCGGGCTGTGTAATATTCACCTTGAAGCAAAAGAGAGCGTATCATTGGTCCAAAGCTGGGCTGAGTGTTGTAAGCGTGCCTATACCAATGCCAACTAATAACTCCCAGCAAAAAGCACTTCCTTAACTTCTCCATATTGGGTCATGCTACAGTAAAAACACCACTTGCCCCATTCACACACCACCTGCCCCACCATATCAATAAACGCTATATACTTGTTTGTACTGTGTTCGTACCGTCGGCTTACATCTCTCGGAAATCCTCGCAGTGCAGCTCGTACTCGTAATCGGGCTGCATCTCAGCGTAGAGAGTGACCATATCGCAACTGCTGTCGAAAGTGAACTGGGCCTCCTCATCGTGAATGAACTGCTTCTGGAAACCCTTGGACTCGGCCGCGTTGGCCAGCATCTGGGCCTGGCAAGATCGCTCCATCAGAGTGAACAGGTAAGTGGCCTCATCCACAGTTCGTCCAACAGTCAGCAGACCGTGGTTCTGCAGAATGACAGCCATGTTGTCACCCAGAGCCTCGGCGATCTTGTGACCCTCCTCGTCGCCCAGAACAACGCCACCAAAGGCAGAGTAGACAGAGTGAGCCTTGTAGAAAGTGCACACGTCCTGGTTGATCATCTCCAGCTCCTTGCCGAAAGCTGAGTAGGCCTTGCCGTGGATGCTGTGAGTGTGGCAGGCGGCGTCAACGTCAGGACGGGCCTTGTGAATGGCAGAGTGGATCAGGAAACCGGCAGTGTTAACAGCAGCCACGTTTCCATCCTTGAGAATGTTACCCTCCTCATCAACATGAACCATGTGAGAGGGCTTCATGAGGCTGTAGTGCACGCCAATAGGGTTGATCCAGAAGGTGTTGGGGTCGATAGGATCTCGGATAGAGATATGACCGGCAGATCCCTCGGTGTAGCCCTTTCGGCCCATGATTCGGAACGCTCCAGCCATATGTTGCAGCATCCACTTTCGCTTCTCCAGGCCCTGGATCTTGGGGATCTGGTGGGGGTGGGGAGCTCCGTGAGCAAACTTGTTCTCTGCGTGGACGACTTCTGCTGGGCTCATTGTGTTGTGTGTGTAGTTGTGGTGTGCTTACCAAGTGCAATTCCACGGGATGCGATGGGTACGCTTTATCATTAGTCTCGGTAAACCTTAAAACCTCACCCCACAAAAAAAATTGAAAAAAATAGGGACACGATACCCGCCCTGCGTTGTGCATGTGGAGAGGTGAAAAAAGTGGGTTGTAGTACAATAGTGATTGGTTGGCCAAGGACTATCAAATAAATATTTACATTAGTCATACTTCACGGCCAGATAAGGTCCAGATCAGGTCTAGATTAGCATATCGGTTATGCCTAAACCAACCTACTGCAGGAGCCGATGCCGGAGTAGTGGCGGAGCCGTTATCGGCTGTTTTCAGGCAGATAATGGATTTTGAGCCTTGGCACCTCCTCAATATGCACTGGATCTGACGATAATGGAGGTGTAACAGCATCTCGGCTATTGGTATGATTCCCCACAGCCATCATGCGGCGTAGTTTGCTTCCAAAGTCTGATCACTGAGTCTGACAGTTAATAGAGAGTAATCTGCTGGAGAGTTTCTGAAATTTGAAGTTTTTCCTGGAAAGAAATGAACCGAGTTCTGTCCGAGTTCATCTCTCAGTAGAATTGAGCCAGTGGCCAAATCTCGGCTACCCTGAGAACACATGTATCTCTTGAACTGTGAGGACCAAGCTGGGACTTCTGGTTAAAAACACCAATGGAATGAATGGTTTGGCAAAGAACACTTTGGGAAGAACCTCCATCTGTAGACAAGTTCCTCCAAACGTCAGAAACTACAGCTTGTCTTCAACAAGAAGGCCATTCTCCAACTTCATTCTCATACAAAATACTCTTTAGTCCCTCCACGAAACAATTCTTTTCCAGTTGACCTTAAAACCACCCTTCTTATTACACCACCACCCGTTTATCATTATTATTAATATTAATTACTTCCTATTGTACATCCCATGTTTGTCGTTTTCTCATTTTCTCTCTTCTCTCTCATCTCTCCATCTATCTCCTCCCTTCATTCTCAGAAAGCTGCTCCTTGATGGAGGGTTGGGGAATACGGCAGAAAGGAGCCGGGATCACCAATACCAGTTCCGGCTTCCCAGAGACCGCGCGTATCAATCACAGTGGTGTAATCCAGAGCCCGCTGTTCGGGATCTGTTCGTCTTCGAATCACGCCAGACTCGAGCTGTGCAGTAATAGTGACAACCTCGTGGAGAGTATCTTCATAAGGCACGGGAGTACCGGGAGCAGAAACCATCCAGTTACCAATAGCCCAGAGTCGCTTAGCTCTCTGGAGCTTGGCGGCTCGCTTACCCTTTCTCTCAAGACAATCATGAACGATAATCACAGCATCTCGGACGAAAATGTTGAGAATGATCTGGTAAACACAAGCAGTGTAGCAGAGGTTAACCTGATCAGTTCCAGAAATGCCCTTGTCTCTCCAGAAAGCAGCAGCATGAAGACACAAGTCTCTAGACTCTCCCAGTCGCATAGCCAGTTCAGCATGCTGTTTCTTCCAGCTATCGGTATCCATTCCTCCAAAAACACTGGAAAATCTGCTCTGTTCGAGTTTTTCCTTGTAAGACTGCGAAATGGTCATGAAAGCAGATCCCAGAGCCTTGCAGTAGTCAGCTCCAAAAGGCAGTTCTCTGAAAGGAGCCAATTGTTGCTGGTAGTTTGAAGTGAAGACGTGAGAGAAGTTATCAGACTCAACATCGGTAGCAAAGTCAGCATCAAGCAGCGAGTTGTAGAAGGACACAGAGGCCTGCAAAGCGTCCGACGAGTTGGCGTTCTTCTTGCCCTTGATGAGCTCGTTCACCTTGTTCTTATCCCAGCCCATTCGTCGCAGCATCTTGGTATGCTTGTCCTTGACCAGAACCAGCTTGGTGTTAGACTTTTGCTTGCCGTAGAGCTCCTTCTCGAGCTTGACCACCGTCTGAAACACGGCAGACTGAGCGCTCAGGTTCTTGGTGCTGGCGTTGCACACCAGGGGCTCCATTTGCGGGAGGCCAAACAGCGATGTGAAGAGGTCGATGGCGTCAATGAAACGCGACTCAAAGGCCGCAAAGAACTTGGGGTCATCGCCACACGCGAGATAGTTGTTTCTGTACTGGGGCACTCGAAGAATTTGATAGGCGTCGGAAACGGCGTAGAAACTAAGGTAGGCATCGCTCTTGCCCAGCAGTTTGATGAGCTGCAAGCAGCGTGTTCGGTAGGCCTGGCTGATGTCGAAGCCGCCAGCGTTCACTGGCACATTGAGAATCTCGTAGAGCACTAGCATTTTTGTCGGAGGGTGAGTTTGCGAGAGTCGAGCCAGCCCTTTCATAGTCACAGATTTTTCCCGCACGTCTGTAAAGTATCATGTAGCTCTGCTGCTACCGTTTAAACGTTACGCACGTAGTTTATCCCTCCCAAGGTTGGTTAGGTTTCAGCTTGGGTCTATTGTTCGGCAAGATTGAGATTGCTATTGGGGAGAAAGGGCGTGGGCAAGGCATGAGAGCAGCGAGGATACGAAGTGCCAAGAGACATTTTATGGAAGGTGGAGCTAAGGGTTAGTCACGCGACTACCAGCGTACACCTCTGGGTGATAAATATTAAACTACCTCTCTCTTAGCTCCAAAGCGTCCGTACCCCTCCAGGCCCACCCTGGGTTTTTCTCTTTTCGTTGCTTTGTGCGAAATTCTGATCGACAAGCTCGGACGCCGCTCTGGGACTTTGCTTTAGCTCTTTTATTTTTCAACTTTCGGTAGGGGGGTGGGTCATGGGACCATCTGTAGAGCGTAAATTGAGAGCTAATAAAACGGGGCAGGGCAGTGCCAGACAGGGTATGGGCCAGGTATGGCACGCGATGTAACCGTGGGTGGTGAGTACCAGCACTAGCTAGCACACAAGTCCAGCCGCAAGGTACCAACTGAATTCTCCCGTTGTTTACATGCATCGAGAAGCGCTCCAGACGCACCAAATTCATTTTCGGGGTATATTGGGAATGGAGGATTTACAGCGTCTGCAACTGAATCGGCGAGTTTCAAGATACTCTGGGAAATGTCCGCCAGGACAGGGGTTAATTACGTCTTTTTCGGGTCGTTTTTGACATGCCGTATCCACTTCACGCCTCATCGTGCTGTCAATCAAGTCTGCTGTCACGCTCGTCGCCACTGCTGAGTGACATCATCCATACAAGGTTCGCTTGTCTGAAGACAATGCCTTGGTTGTGCTTAGATCTGTATACGGCATTGTCCAGTAGGAACCCGAAACTAGAAGTTTTGCAAATGCTTTACAGTGTTCCAGATGAGTATGGCTGTGAAATAAAAGCCGTTATACTGTTTGCTACGTCCCTCCTACAACACCTTTCCCCAGACTCCAGCCACGTCAAAAGCAAGTTAATAGTCTCCGTCATAGCGTTTTTCGATCTTATCAGGCAACGAAAAAGCAAATTAACTTGCTGGTATTCTCAGTGGCAAACGGTCTTGTGAAGACTGGTGTGACTATGGGGGCGTACTTTTACACTGGGTTTAATTATTCCCCTTACCAAGCGAGAATATGGGGTCTAGAACAATCACACGCACACGGTTAAAGTTGCCGTTCACGTGGGGCCGATGTTTAGTAGCAATCCGGCTGAGGTCCCGAGATGAGCTGTCTAACTCTTTACCGTAACTCTCGAACGGTTGAGTATACGAGACGAGTCAGTATGTATGGCTAGTGTGAGGTGTTACGTAAGAGCAGGTTCACCCAGCACTAGTTTGCTTTTCTACTGTTTAGCGAAAATGAGTAATTACGGGCATTGTAAAGTTCCCACAGTGTGCCCACATGAGAATAACCGCATGTCAAATAATATTTTGTCATTTTTATTTTATTCTTGTTTTCTTTTTCCCCATATTGAGTTGTTACCCGAGAGGTTACTGAGATGAGCAGTTAAGGAGTGAGTTAGAGGATGTTTGTTGGGAGTCAAGTAGTAGTTGGGATATTAGTTGAATGGAGAGGGTAGGACGACACGTCCGACTGAACGCCGATATTGACGTGAAATCGCTGAAAATTGATACCCATCGAATCAAATTGCCACATATGAACAAAACATTTAGTTTTTACACACTCACCCTTTGTCTCTATTCTCCACCCTCACTCACCCATATTTTCGTCATGCACGAAATAACATTTTCCACTCTTACCCCACAATGACTCGAGTAGTGGTAACAGGACTCGGATTGGTTAGCCCTCTGGGTGTCGGAGTGAAACAAGCATGGAAACGACTCATTGCCGGCCAGTCGGGCATTGTTGCTCTCGACGAAAGATTCGACGCTCTATCTTGCCGGGTTGGTGGAGTAGTGCCTCAGGACGAATGGTCTGAAGCTGCTTCATCCAACCTAGCAGCTGGAGAAATCAAGCGAGTGCCTCTGTTTGCTCAGTATGCCATGGTGGCAGCCCAGGAGGCCGTCAACGACAGTAAGCTGCTTGTCGACGCAGAAGAATCAGCAAAACACACCGACATAGGATGCTCTATTGGCACTGGAATCGCCAACATGGCCGAACTGTCCGATACAGTGACGGCTTTCAACAACAAGGGTCCTAGGGGTATCTCGCCGCTGTTTGTGCCCCGGATCATCTCCAACATGGCTGCTGGGCATGTCAGTATGCGGTTTGGACTGCAGGGTCCTAACCACTCTGTTTCTACAGCCTGTGCTACTGGAGCTCACAGTATAGGAGATGCCGCTAATTTCATTCGACTGGGATACGCCAAGGCAATGGTTGCAGGTTCGACAGAGGCCTGTATGCATCCAATTGCTCTTGGAGGTTTTGCCAGAGCTAAAAGTGTGGCTACAAAGTGGAACGATACTCCTTCTGAAGCTTCCAGACCATTTGATAAAGACAGAGGCGGGTTCGTTATGGGTGAGGGCTCTGCTGTTCTTGTTCTTGAGGAGTACGAACATGCTGTCCAGCGAGGTGCTCAGATCTACGCTGAAGTGTGTGGTTACGGTTTATCTGGAGACGCTCACCATATCACTGCTCCTCCGGATGATGGTAATGGAGCCTACCGAGCCATGAAGCAGGCTCTCAAGCAGGCCAATGTGTCTGCCGACAAGATTGATTACGTCAATGCCCATGCTACTTCCACTCCTCTGGGAGATGCTGCTGAGAACGCTGCTTTGACCCAGCTGTTTGAGGGCAGAAACTTGTCTGATATTGCCGTGTCTTCTACCAAGGGAGCCATTGGCCATCTCCTTGGAGGTGCTGGATCTGTTGAGGCTCTGTTCACTATCAAGGCTCTGGAGACTGGAGATCTGCCTCCTACTCTGAACCTCCATGAGGTTTCTGACCCAGATGTGTTCAAGTTCAACTTTGTTCCTAAAGAGACTCAGCATCGAGATGTTAAGTACGCCCTCAACAACAGTTTTGGATTTGGAGGCACCAACTCCAGTTTGCTTTTTGGACGGGTTTGAGAGTGAAAGCAGTAAATGTATATAGGCTGTCTACAGCATGAATGAATAATGATATGAATGAAATAGCAACGACGACCTAAAGTGTCGTCTCAGGTCAAAGGCCACTCCTAATTGAAGCGCAGAAGCTCTTTCAATGGTGTCTACACCAAGTACAAATCCATACAATCGATACGTATATTCGTGATAAGTCTATAATATTTTTACTTCTTCCAACTACTCTCTCTGTCCGGTGATTCGTCGCTCGTGCAGCTCTCTCAGAGCAGACACTCCCGACACCACGGCCACGGGAGTAATCAGAGACACGGCGCCCAGAGTGGTGAAGATGGACGTCTTGATGAAGTAGGACGCAAACACTAGCTCAAAGGCAACCAGCGAGCCCAGCAGGCCGAGGTAGCCCAGAGGAGCGGCCTTGAGGGCTCCAGAGGCCTGTCCCAGCAGAGTAGCGGGTCCAATGAGAGCGGTCCAGGCAACCAGCAGAACAGCAAAGATAGCCACGGCACCAGCAGAGAAAATGGTAGCAACGGAGGCGTTGACCTGTCGGGCAGCGGGTCGGAACACGTGCTTGATCTCGGGCTTTGTGGCGTGTCTCTCGGGCTTCTTGTACTGCTTAGTCTCCTCGGAGAGCTCAGGAGAGATTCGAGCAATCACGGTCTCGGATCCCTTTGTGTCGAAAGATCCAAGAATCACCTTGACGTCGAGAGGACGCTGAGCGGCCACCAGAGCGTTAGGCAGACGAGAGTGAGGAATGGCGAACTTGGCTCGACCGTTAGGACGCACCAAAACGGGGTAACTTGCCTCCAAACCGGTCTCTGAGTCGGCAATGATCACCATGCTCTGGTGGGGCACAGAAGCCTTGCCGTCGTTAGTGGTGAAGAAGACCAGGTCGACACTGGCCTCAGGAGGGATAGCAGCATCAACAGCTTCGTTGGTGAAAGGCAGAGACACCAGCTCTGTACCTCTTGAGGACACGGTCAATTTGGCGTCCTTGATGGCCCACTCGGCGGCGGCCAGAGCCACGGTCGACGCAATTGCGGCCAGTCTGAGGGGGTTCATGGTGATGTGTGTTGGTGGTGGTGGAAGATCACGATGGTGCGTCGTGATGACGTGTGGTGAGTGATAAGGTTTGGTAGGGAGTTTGGAAAATCGTGTGTGTCAGGGATTGAGGTAGGTGTGGGGGTGTAATGGGTGTGGTAGTGTTTTAAATGGTGATACGAGGGGTTTGTGTTTTTTTCAGAGGTTTTTCGACTGAATTGCGTTGTTTGGAGGTCCTCTTGTGGTCTTTACTAAGCCATGTTAATTGACTCTCGAGATGAAAGTGTAACATCGTAACGAGGAGGGGATGCACTGGAAAATGAAAAATATTTTGCGCAAATTCTTACAATGCTGTATAAATATCTACAATGTGGGCTATTTTTCAGTAATATTTGTCGTAAATCTCCTCTCAGCATCATCTTTCAGGCACAACCACAGCACTTGACAAACTCAATTTAGTTGAAAAAATACACGACCTTATCTTACATTCTCCCACAACACACCAAAACCAGATACCACAATAATACACGCAGTATTATTTCACAGAATATACCCAGCATGGTCTACGTAGCCCTCCATCTCGGTGCTGGATCGCATGCGCAGGAAAATTACGTACGATATAAACGACTGGCTAAAAAGGCATGCGATTTGGCTGTTCAGGAAGTCAAGGCTGGAAAGTCAGTAGGAGAAGCAGCTGTAAGTGCTTGTCGAGTGTTGGAAGATTCTCCTCTAGTGAATGCTGGCTACGGATCTCAACTGGATATTGATGGAGATGTGGCTTGCGATGCAGGATACATTGATACTGAGTGTATCAGACCAGCATGTGTGTCTGGAGTGACCCGTATGCATCCTATTCTAGCAGCTAAAGCTCTTCATGAGTCATATACTGCTCCTTCTCTACCTCTAGAAAGACACAGACCTGTACATATCCATGGTCAGGATAGTATAGAGGCGTATCTGAACACAACAGGAGACGTTGATCTCAAGAGTCCAGAAGCAGAGAGAGTGTGGACAAAGTGGAAACAGTTGGAGCAGAGCGCACAGGCTCCTGTAACAGCTCCTGAAGACACGGTGGGTGTTATTGTTGGAGATAAAGAGCATATGGCTATAGCTACTTCTTCGGGAGGTCCTATTCTGAAAAGTAAAGGAAGAGTGGGTCCTGTGGCTACATATGGATGTGGATTCAGTCTTTACAAAGGTACAAGAACGATAGGCGTGTGCACTACAGGTTGCGGAGAAGATATTATTGCATCCAGGTTGAGTGGAAGGATCAGTGAAGCGCTTATTGAAGCCCAAGAGGCTGATTCAGATATCAGTGCTGCGTTTGGAAAGCTACAAGGCTCTTTCCAGAGTGATCCAGTCACTTTAGGTTGTCTAGCCGCTGTTTATGAAGACGGCCAAGTTAGCATTCATAGTCTTCACAAAGCCCCGTCTTTAATTACAGCCGTCAAGAGTGGAGACGATAAGGTTGTTGTCCAGTGGCTACAAAAGGAGCATACCCAGGTGGTCAATTCAGTGCAAATTTATAGAGAGAGGTAATACAACATCTACTTACGAACCATTGCGCAAAGTCTACGACTTCGCGCCTTGTTTCTTCTAATATCTATTCTCTTTATATGTTAGGTTGAACAATGTCTAATAATGTTGAATGAGTGCCGCGCACACGTCCCCTGAATTTTGTTGTATGGTGGTTGCTTAAAACAGACCCTCGATCTGGCCCTTGGCGTCGACCTCGACGTTCATGTAGCCGGGTCGGGTGGGCAGACCGGGAATGGTCATAATGTCGGCAGCAAGAGCGTAGAGGTAACCAGCACCCACAGAAGCTCGCACGTCTCGGATGGGCACGACAAAGTCCGTGGGGACACCCTTGAGAGCAGGGTCGTGTGAGAGAGAGTACTGGGTCTTGGCAATGCAGATGGGGAGGTTTCCAAAGCCCTGGGCGGTGTAGGTGTCGATCTTCTTCTTGGCCAGAGGCGACAGCTCGATACCCTTGGCGCCGTACATCTCCTTGGCGATGGTGGTGAGCTTCTCCTCGGCGGTGGTGTCGAGATCGTAGAGGAACTTGAAGTTGGGGTTCTTCTCCACGTTGTCGGTCTGGCTACAGACCTTGACGACACCCTTGGCGAGGTCAATGGCTCCCTCTCCACCCTTCTCCCAGTGGTTGGAGACAATGGCCTCGGCAGCACCAGCCTCGATAGCAGCGGCTCGAATAGCCTCAATCTCGGCAGGAGTATCGGTAGCAAACTGGTTGATGGCAACGACAACGGGGACACCGAAAGATCGAGCGTTGGCAATCTGCTTACCGAGGTTCTTGGCACCAGCGGTAACAAGATCGACGTTCTCGGTCTGGTACTCAGGAGCAAGCTGAGCACCGGGCTTGACCTCGGGTCCTCCACCGTGCAGCTTGAGAGCTCGAACGGTAGCGACAATGACAACAGCGTCAGGCACCAGACCAGAGTCTCGGCACTTGATGTTGAAGAATCGCTCACCGCCCATGGTGAAGTCGAAACCAGCCTCGGTCACAACGTAACCAGGCTTGTCCTTGGCAGTCTTGGTACCAGCCAGCTTGAGGGCAATCTTGTCGGCAAGAACAGAAGAAGCACCGATGGAAATGTTGGCAAAAGGACCAGCATGGACAAAGACGGGAGTTCCCTCCAGAGTCTGCATCAGGTTGGGCTTGATGGCGTCCTTCATCAGAGCAGTGAGGGCTCCTCCAGCTCCAATGTCGTCACAAGTAACGGGCAGACCGTCTCGAGAAGAGGCAACCACCATGTTTCCAAGTCGTCGTCGCATATCGGCGAGAGAGTTGGACAGGGCAAGGATAGCCATACACTCGGAGGCGACGGAAATGTCGAATCCAGTCTCTCGAGTTCGGCCCTTTTCACTGGGACCCTCTCCGACAGTGATGCCTCGCAGAAGTCGATCGTTGCAGTCAACAACTCGCTTCCACGTGATGGTCTCGGGATCGATGTCAAGTCGCACAAACTTGCTGATCTCCTCCTCAGTCAAGTCATCGGGGTTAGTCTTGTTGATGCCGAGCTTGTCCAGACGCTGCTGCTGAGAGGGAATGAACTCTCGCTTGCCCTTGATGGAAGGCACCAGTCGCTTGTAGAGAGCGGCATCCTTCTGAGACGACTCGTGGAACATTCGAGTGTCAATGGCGGCAGCCAGCAGGTTGGTAGCGGCCGAAATGGCGTGGATATCACCAGTCAGGTGCATGTTGAACTCGTCCATGGGGATGACCTGAGCGTATCCTCCACCAGCAGCTCCACCCTTGATACCAAAGGTAGGGCCCATAGAGGGCTGTCGAACGTTGGCAAAAGCCAGCTTGCCGAGATGGGCACACATGGCCTGGACAAGACCGACAGTGGTGGTAGACTTACCCTCTCCAAGAGGAGTAGGGGTGATACCAGCAACCAGAACGTACTTACCGTCCTTTCGGTCCTTGAGTCGGTCCAGGGTGGTCAGAGAAACCTTACCCTTGTAAGCTCCAAAAGGCTCAAACTCGTGCTCGGTCAGACCGGCCTCCTTGGCAATGGTCTTGACGTTCTTGGGGGTCTGGGCTCGAGAAATGGCGTCATCAGAGGGAACGGGGGTTCGCAGCTTGAGAGGCAGAGGCTTGACCTGCATCTTCTGCTGCTCCAGAGACTGTCGCTTGGCAGCAGTGACAACGTTGTTAACCAGCATGGCAACAGTCATGGGACCCACTCCTCCAGGAACGGGAGTAATGAAAGAAGCAACCTCCTTGGCAGAGTCGTAGTCGACATCTCCAACCAGTCGCTGGCCAGACTTCTTGGTGTCGTCCTTGACGTAGTTGATACCAACATCAACCACAACGGCACCAGGCTTGAGCCACTCGCCCTTGACAAAGTTGGGGGCTCCAATGGCAGCAACCACGACATCGGCGTTCTTGACAATGGCGGGCAGGTCCTTGGTGTATCGGTGGCACACGGTGACAGTGGCATCAGCTCCCTTGAGAAGAGAGGCAACGGGAGTACCGACAATGTCAGATCGGCCGATCACAACAGCATTGGCACCTCGCAGCTCGATTCCAGACCGCTCCAGCATCTCCATGACACCCTTGGGGGTGCAGGGCACGAAAGCGGGGTTTCCACCTCGCTTGGACAGCTCTCCAACGTTGAGAGGGCCGAAACCATCAACGTCCTTGGAAGTAACAACGGAATCGGTGATTCGGGTCTCGTTGATATGCTTGGGAAGAGGCAGCTGGACCAGGATACCGTGAACAGAGGGATCGTCGTTCAAGGCGTCCAATTCCTCCAGAAGGTGCTCCTCAGCCATGTCCTCAGAGAACTTTCGCAGCTCGCAATCGATCTGGGCCTCTCGAGCAGCCTTGAGCTTCATACGCACGTAGGCGCTGGAGTCGGGTCGCTCGCCGACCTGGATGATGATGAGCTTGGGCTGGAAGTGGGGCTTTTTGCTCTGGATCTGCTTGATCTCGTTGTGAAGCTCGACACGAATGTCCTTGGCCATTTGCTTGCCATCAATGTTGGTGGCAGTGGCATAGTGCCGAAGAGCAGACAGGCTGATCGAATGGGCCACTCGAAACGAGGGGATTCGGCCCGGAAGTCGTCGAACCAGACGCGACATGGTCATATGATAGTTGATAGACTGCAAGAGTGTTGTAGCTAAAGATGACTCCAGAGAATATTTTCATACTTTAACCTCAGCCTAATTAAGATTTGGCACATCCCCGATGTGTCACTGTTGGTTGTATCTCGCAGAGGTTAAAAAGCAAGTAGCCAACCATCGGCGAGAGATATGGGCAACTTTGAGGTATCGTCACGTGGCTGAGACGCAGGGCTATCTTGTGAATCTTTGCCCACAAAAATACCGCCCCCACAAGACCTTTTCACTAGCTCGTGGCATGGACTCAGTCACTCTGCACCACGATACAGACCACACTGAGAATACGTACATAAACACATAAAGCTTAATTTTTTTTGAAATTTGGCTAAATCAGGAATGGGCTAAAGTGCGCCCACCACACAAGGTACGATAGTGTCAGAGTAATCCAACATATGGCCGGGGCCCAATTACCGCAAAATCGACGATATTATGCGCTTATCTGCCCCGGCTATGAACGGATATAGGCTAGAACGGGGTCCTCGTTTGAGTTGCAAGTTAAAGCTTGACTGACCTAGATCTCAGAAAAGCACCAAACCACAACGATGGGCCAATCTAGCCGTCTAATTGGTTTTTGCGCCCAAATAACTTTTAATCTAGATGATCGGGATGGTTAAAACCCCTTGGATCATTTTATTAACCCCACACTCGCCCCTACCACCCCATACCATCTCCAGTCCAGTTCTCAACATCCTGCATGACTCAATAAAGCTCAGCCCTTCCTGTCAGGTGTAGCCTACCCGTAACACATTTTTTGAAACTGCTCGGAAAAACCGTTGCAAAGGTTGTTCCGGTCTCAGAAGTTCACCTGGACGCTAACGGCAGGCGTCGGCGAATCCGGTTAGCTGCTACAGTGCCGCCCATAAGTGTCCGTAAAATTTTTGCTGCGTCGGTAGCCGTGAAGCGTGACACCCTACAATCTACACAGGCCGCATAATATGTTCCCAGGTCATTGGAGTGCACATCCCGTGCCAGGTGCCGGGTACCTGAGTAAAATTCACGGTGCCGAGTAACGAAAAAGAATCGGGTTCGATTGCGCCCAAACTGGCAACCAGGGTTAGGGTTATAACACGATAATGTGCCTAAGCGAATTGACTAAGCAATGCCATGTAATGTATGAAGTTGTTTGTTGAATGCATCTCATCGCGGTTGAGTGAGGGGACTATCCTTGGCTGCTCAAAAATTATAGTGGAGTCAATTGGGATGTTACGCCAAAACACCAAAGTTGTCCATGGAAATCTACGTTCCATTGAGTTGCAGGGACCCCTCAGAAAGCGCTCCAAAAAATACACAAAATGCCCAAAAAACGACGCCCCTTATTATATGAGGGGTCACGAGATGTATTCCCCCTCTTACTTGTCGACTTGTAGTATAGTGTGTCTCAGAGGTGCTTGATTAGACGGTCCAGGGCAAACGGTTAATTTAAGCTGTGATCAAGAGCCATTAAAAACGGCAACCCTAGGTGTTGGCAAGTTGCTGTGGAAATTGCACCGTCTCCGTCACACGATCACCGGTGTCAGCTGTCGTAATTATTAGCCGTTATTTTAGTGCAACTCTTCCAGTGTGGAGATAGATCCCCCTCTTCCAAGGTTACATCAGCTGCCTCAGCGAATACGTTTTTACGGAATCTATTGTGTATCTATTTTATATGCATCGTGGATGTGTTACTCGATCCGGCTCTCTTTGGTGGCATTTCGTCTGTATGAGGTGACTAGCAGCCAGCCAGAAAGCAGGTTGAACCAGTGGTGGATCATGAAGGCATGCATCATACCGTAAGCAAGGCAGTTGAAGCATGCGTACCCGAGAATAATGTAGGTAATGACAGGAAGCCCCCGTTCAGGCATTCGTCGGAAAGACAGGTTCTCAATGAACAGCAGGGTAGGAAGAATGGAGAGAAGGTTATGGTGAGAGGAGAAAATGGTGGATCTTCCAATCACCATTCCTTGAACCCAGACAGCCAAGACAGGGATGTTGACAAGAGTGGTCCAGACCATGACTACAGACATTGTAGTAGCGTAGTTGATGAAGGACCCCACCTTCTCCTGTGCTTGTCTATTGGCATAGAGTGATGTGGAGAGGTCATGAGATGCAGAAGAGGTGTCATCAGAATCGAAAAATGCAATCAAAATGAGGAGAGAGGCTGTAGCGAGTGCGAATGCAAGTTGGTAGGGCACAAATAGTAGTACCAGGAGGGCTAGAAGTAGGATGATGACTGTTCGTTTGTGTAGTAAGTCTCGAACAGGATCATCTGAGCTCTCAATGGAAGTGTCCTTGGGTGTTTCAAGAAAGGACATCTTCTTTCTTCCTTTAGTGAGAGCAAAGGAAACTAGAGAAGTGACTGCACAGACGAGTTCAGTGACAAGAACAACAAGACCTGTAGCAAGAACCAGAAACACAGGAGCTAGAACAACTCCAATGGGGCCAGTGATACCCAGAAACAGGTCGATATGGGTGTATCCCGAGCCGTAGAACTTTTCAATCTCATAGCTTTTACTAGAACCAGTTGGAGGAACCTGGAAGATATGCAACAGGTCTCTGATAGCTTCAAATCGTACCAGATAACTGAGAGCTGCTACAACCAAACAAGCCCAAGACAGGTACTGTTTGATAAAGACACCTGTAGCGTCTCTCATTGACACAAACTTGGCTGCTTCTCCAGATCGATAGTACTGAATGAACTGAAGCAGAAGAATGGCATAGAGAACAGCAGTAGGAAGAGAAAACAGCAGCGTTCTGTATCTCATAAACAGGTTTCCTATCGAGCCAACATAGTCCACAGAGATTGTGACCTTACCCTTACCAAACACCTGCAAGTGTAGAGGGGCCTTGTATGATTTTGAGGACAAGTCGGTTTTAGTGGGAGACTTGAGCTTGAACGGCACAAAAGGAGCTCCATCTCCATGAAACGATACATCGACACGTCCGTAGTAAGGTAAAAGGTACTTGGAGTCGTATGTTCGACTGGGATGGTTTCTGCCCATGTACTGTCTCACTAGTGCAATACCATCAGAGACATGCACCTTGTAGGAGATGAGACCAGAAGTGAGAGCTGGAAAAGCCACATCCTGAGACACCAGGTTGTCTGTAGAGAAGGTGGTTTCTCCATAAATGTTGAAAGGAGCAGCAGCTACTGAGGTTTCATCAATGTTGATAAAATCACCAGTATCACTTTCTTCTCCAGACACGTCCAGAAGCAGAATACCGTTAACAGAAACATGTGATAGAACGGAGTTTTCAATTCCAGGAACAAGAAGAGGGTAGATTCGCTTGCATTGTCGGAAAGAAGCTCCTTGTCTGGATCTGCACTGGTATGCTTTCAGCAGACTTCCTGATCTTCGCTCGTAAAGGTCAATCTTCGAGTCGTAGTTGATGGTATGGGAAGTCAGCATTTGGAGGTTTCTTCCCCAGTGGAAACCTTTAGGTAGTTTCTGATCACTTCCTTCGTCCAGAGGAGTGGCTTGAATGTCGACAAAGTCCTGCATGGCACTGGACAGTGACTGTGAGCCTGAGAAACTTCGGTGAAATGTGGACATTCTGACATCTCGAGGTTTGGTCTGACTGGGAACGTCAGGATCAACAATATGGAACAAAGCTGAAGCTACCTGACGTCGTAGCTGGTGACACCACATGACTGCATCATGGTCAATGCCAGTCCATACTCTTGCGATGGAGTTTGTGAATGTCGACAGACCGTTAGTAGCTGGAACAAGAGAGTCCAGAGATACATAGTCAGAAGGGACCATAGTATCACTCTTTCCTCCAGCGATAGACAGAATGGTGACGTCTCTGAGAGGATTGGAGTCTGAGTCACCCTCTGCAAAAGCTGCTCTCCAGTAATCGTTCACCAGATGGTACACTTTTGTGATATCTGCATCAAAAGTGGCAGCAGGGACCAAATGAGGAGAAGCCAGAGTGATGATGGTGTTGACACTCTGGGGTTGGTAGTTCTCCAGAGTAAGAGCCACACGTGACACAATGCCTCCCATTGAGTGTCCCAGCACGATAACCGACTCTGGAACCTGTTCTCCCTCTCTCTGATTACTCTTGTACATGTCTAAGATATACGCAATGGCATCATTGAGATACTCTGCCTGGTCGAGTAGCGTACGTCCATGCAACGCGGAGTAGGCCTCATTGAAATCAATGGAGAAAACATCGAATTCGGTCCCGGCGTCTCCTTTGGTTAGTAGTCCCAGCTCCTCATTGAGCTCTTTAACCATGTCTGTATACGGCCCAATTTGCCGAAACCCTCCAGCATTTCCGTGAACAAAGATCACAGGGACTCCCGACGGTCGAATTGGCTGCGGGATTTCATGCTGAGAGGCCCGAATCAGGTGCAACGAGTATTTTTGCGCGAAACGCGAGTGCTTGGCGTCAAAACCTTCAATGGCGGCGGTCGCGATATATTTGCGGGCGATTTTGCAGTTTTGCACGTCGGGCTGATGCAGGGCAAACGAGATCCATATCGTCAGCACGGCGAACACGGTCCACAACGCCAAGCTGGCATTGATATTGATCCGTCGCATGAGATCTTCACTGGGTTTGTATTGTTGTGAGCTGATGCATGATTCATTAAGCACACGCTTGGGAGGATTACGTAAAGCTGCTAGAAAGTTATAGTGGGGGGTGGGGGGTTGGAGGTCAGAATTGAATTGACGGAAACGGGAACTGCAAGATGAATAAAAAAAGGTGGGTGTCAGCACATGGACATATGGGTCCCCTGCGTGGAATGCATTTTTTGTTATTGGTTATCTCAATGGCGTTTTATTGCGTATGTCAGTTGTATCAGAGATGCTCTGGTGGTGGAGACATGTGCAGACGTTTATTTTCCTATCGGGCAAGAAAAGCCATATTTCTCACCTTGGCACTCTCTTCCGTTATCATCATGACAATCTAAATTCAAGCACGTTTCGACGGGGGGTTGTGAGTTTTACCCTTATAATAATCAGCCAATTTCAGCAATGCCGGATTGGCCTCAAAGCTAGATTCTGACGTATTATCCCTTGGCTCCTATTTCTGCGAGTGTGTCCATCCTTCTGGAATGCGCATCCTCTATCCACGCCACAGGTCTAAGTTTTCACGTTCCACCGCCCAGAACTCTGGGCTATGCTGCTCCGTTCCTCTTGTGGGCCTATACCCCGTGTAGCTCCAATACCGCCGCTCATAAGCGTGTAGTCAGCCATGCTTTTGGGGCACACGTGTGGCAGATTGAGGTTTCCCGGATAGTCCGGATAATAAAAAAAGCACTTGTGTGGATCTCTATTGAAACACGCATCGTTAGATTTCCTCGTTTTTTTTTCAGGCTCCAGCCCACTGGACCGGTGTTATAATAAGCCAATTTAAATTTCGTCTTCTGGCTGGCTTTGTTATCCGCTGCAAATGTGGGGACGAGTGCGGCCACTTACACAATCTACAGCCTGGCTGCACGGGAGGTGCAGGCTGAACGCAGGTATCCTTTACATTGCCTTTACCACAGGCGGGTGGGGCAGTGCGGGAGAGGAAAGCAAGACGCTTGCAGCAACGACAGGAGGGTTCCATGTCGCGAAAGAAAAAAAAAGAGTATATATAAATTGAAACCCGCCAGCTTAGCGCGCTTTCGTTTTAGTGAATTCCCATACTGTCTGTTTCTTGGGACGTTGTATTACACTTCGCTACAACACACCCACACACACTTACTTCCCCGCCGATCAAATCCAGTCCGTGTCTCAGCTTTACCCCTCTGTCGACGACTTTGGACCCTGAACAGTGATAAAGCCCTGAAGCTGCCCCGGCCGTCTCGTACCGGACCCTCTCTCTCCCTGCTGTGTATAGCCGACCTGCCCAAAGCCTGAAATTGAAACACTACCCCAAACACAAAGAGCTAAAGCCAATCCTCATTTCCAGTCACAAGTCTTATTTCGAGAAACCAAACACAACAGTCTCACTCACTCACCTTCACCATTATGCATCGACGGAGCAGATCCAGTATCACCAGCCCCATCTCCATCTCGACTTCTGCGACAGCAGCGGCACCTCGCAACTCGTCAAGACGCAATTCTGTAAGCTCCCCTATGGTTTCAGGGGCTACCCCTTCTGCTGGAGTCGATATGTTGACCATGGAGACCGAGCAGGAGGCCATTTTCAACAAGTTGCAGCGGGAAATTAACTACTTGAAGGACCGACGTGGCTCCCAGACAGACTGTCAGAGCGTTAACCATTTCAGAAAGGCATCTTTGTCCGGAGGACCAGAGGAATACGGAGTGTCGCCAACAAGCACAGCTTCCGTATTCTCGGCCTACCAGATTCCCAACTCAGTCTCCTCATCATCTCTATCATCAGTATCCAGCACCGTGTCTTACCAGGACCAGGGGCGTCAGTTTGAACGCAGAGGCTCCCTAAGAAGAGCATCCGTGTGTGGAGAGGATTATGAGAAGCTCAAGTCGGAGAACGAAATGCTCAAGAACAAACTCAGAGACCTGTCATTGAAGCTCGCGGATAAAGAGCACGAGGTCGAGCTTCTACGTTCCAGAGGTACAGCTCCCATTCCAGTCAAGATTGTTTGAGAGTGCAGCTAGAAAAGAGAAAAACAAAAAACAAAATCAGTAAATAACAAGTTAAATAACAAGTAAATAACAATAAATATTATAAGGGCATGTTAGTCTATTCTATATATACATTAAACGTCGCCAGCCACATTGCCACTGGTCCATGTGAGGTTCCACTGATCGCCATATAGGCTTTTGACCTCATCGAACATTTCCTGATCTGAGACAGACTCACTTTTGGCCAGCCAGTAGTTGTCCAACGCAGCCTGGAGCTCTTCCACGGTCGAAACACCAACCACGGTTCCTCCAGGGAACTTTGCATATGCGTATCGAAGAGCCAGGTCTGCAAATTCAACATTCTGGCTCTTGGTGTACTCGACAACCTTTGCAACAGCCTTCTTGAGAGACTCAGGAGCAGGATGGAAGGAGTGAGTAGGCTGGGATCGCAGCAGAGACATGGAAAGAGGAGATCCGTTGAGCACCTTCTGCACACCAGCCAGCTTGAATCTATCCAGGCTGTCAAGCAGAAGAGTGTTCTGAAGACACATGTTGGAGTAACTGAGGACGATATCAACAGGAACACCCTCATCCCGCAGCATCTCGCACATCTTGGCCAGGAACTCGACAGGGTAGCCACTGATTCCGACATAGTGGACCTTACCCTCCTTTCTCAGCTCGTGAAGAGTAGTCACAGCCTCGAGAATCTCCTCGGGCTTCTTGAACTCGACATCGTGAATGTAGACCACATCAGCATAGGTGGTATGGAGCACATTAAGAGACCGCTCAACACTGGCTCGGATACCCTCCTTGGTGTAGTCGAACACGTCCTGAGACACTCGTCCAGCCTTGGTGCAAATGTAGTAACTCTCTCGGGGCCATTTCTCCTTGAGTTTATCCAGCACACCTCCCAGAATCACCTCACTGGGTCCGTAGTAAGCGGAAGTATCGATAGCACTCATTCCCTTGGAAAAAGCCTCGTCCACCATGGCTGTGACAGGGATGTTTTCGGGATCCGACTTGTAAATGTAGTTGAAAACGGCTCCTCCGAGAATCAGGTCGGGAAGACCTGCGAGGGTTCCGTCGACCTTGGTAGGGAGTCTTTTCTCGCTGAGTGTGATTGTCATTTTGGGGTTGTGGTGGTTGTAACGTGCGAGGTGTCGAACTTTTCAGGCCGTTATGTTAATCTGATAACTCTGCAGCTTATCTGTATGTCGTGAAAAAAGCGACTGAGACAAGAGGGGCTGTGGCTTGTTAAGTATGGGACTAAAATGGAGGTTAAACACGTGAGATGATACAAAAAACCTGAGAACCCTCCCTTCTTCACCTCTGCGCCTCCTCTACGTTTGTCACTCGAATTACTAAATTCGTGTCACTATTACCAATGGGTAGTATATGGTTAGGGTTTGAGCTGTGTCGCCACATCACTTTAAAAGCTCGCGCCCATGAAAACCAAGTTGAGCCCGAACCAAATTACCAAGCCCACATAAATAAAGGTAACCATAGCAAAGGAATCAAAACAATCAAAACAAACCAAAACAAGCAAATACGCATACGACAACAGAGAGAGGAGAAGGGTTAGAGAAGCAGCAATACAGTGCAATTAAATGGTAACAAACAGAACCCTTCTATTGTGACAGGGTGCCCTCTAAATTACTCCAACACGGGCCATCCCATGACTTCTTTGACTACCTACTTAAGCTTTCGGACCTGATTCTTAAACAGTGCTCCCAACTTACGAATAACCTCGTGTATGCAGTCCCAACAATCTTTGTGATTTAACTCCTCTTCTTCTTCCCTTCTTCCTTGTCGACAGTCTTACGCTTCAGCCACCCCATGATAGATAATGGTAGATACTCTTGCTGATACCCCAAAGAGATGATGCGATACCCAAGCTGATACCTCTTTCACACTACCATCCCCATACTAACACAGAACTGGAGGGCGTTGTTACTATTTGTCCTGCCCGCAGCCACACAGGCCAACTTCACCGTCGAAGACTTGTTGCAACACAAAGACAACGAGTGGTGGGCCCCCTGCTCCGCTCAGTCCAACAATCTTGAGTCGCAGCAGTACATCACCGCCCAAGAACCCTTCCCAGCATGGCTGGCTTCCTTCACGGGGATGACAGACTGGCCCCTGGGCGACCCACCCTACATTCCTTTGGACTACGTCGACCTTGCTACCGTTCCAAATCACATTCCCAAGCGAGACCTGGGTGTTTGTGAGGGCGTGGAGAGAACCGCCTGTTCTTTTGACTGCCATTTGTGCATTGCCCATGACGACATCCGGACCTGCAGCAGAATGTCCCAAACTTTTGACGATGGGCCCAGCCCCAGCACCCCGAAGCTGCTCGAGCTCCTTCCTTCGAAAACCACCTTCTTTGTGCAAGGCGTCAACGTGATCCGTTTCCCAGAAATCTTCAGAGAGCAACACAGACAGGGTCATTTGCTGGCCAGTCACACGTGGTCACACCCAAATCTCCCGTCGCTCACCAACGAACAGATTGTCGCCCAGCTACAGTGGACCAACTGGGCCATGAACGCCACAGCCGGAATCATCCCCCGGTACTTCCGTCCCCCCTATGGCTCCATCGACAACCGTGTCCGTGCCATTGTGCGGATGCTGGGCATGCAGTCTGTGTTGTGGGACAGAGACACGTTTGATTGGAAAGTCAATGCCGGTATCAAGACTTCGCACGAGGTTGTGGAAGAGGTCCAGGAGTGGAAACGGCAGGGTGGAGGATGGGGCTTGATTCTGGAGCACGACACGACCATCAAAACAGTCAATGTGGGTCTTGATGTTGCCAACGCTCTGGGATCAAACCAGCTGACCGTGGCAGAGTGTGTGGGCCAGACTCAATGGTACCAGGACCCAGCACGGCTAGGCAACCAACCTCGACGAGGCCGTCGGGCATCGTAGTAAGAAAGGAGGGCGTTGATAATGTCGACGCTGTTGCTAGAAGAACATAGAGCATATATATAAAGTGAATAAAACTTACTACTATGGCTGTATCTAAGATCTATTAATATATAATTGTTAAAATGTATTGCGATCTCTAACTAATGGCAGCCCAAAATCGCTCCTCCTCTCCGTCCTTGAACTCCAGCAAAGTGGACATGACTGGCAGCAGGTTTTGTCTCTGCTCCTTGTGTTCCAGGAATCCCAGCAGCACGTTCTTGATGTAAGCAGTGTTAGTAGCAGCAGAAGGTGTAGGGGTAGCAGACGAGGTGTTGGAAGCAACAGATGATCGTCGAGACTGGATAGGTGAAGTCACATGACGTTGAGAGCTGCTGATCTGGTTACCCTCGAGTCTATGCTTCTCAGTCTGCAGAGCAATGATATCCTCGTTGAGAATCTTTTGCTGCTTCTGCAGCTTGTCGTTTCGCTGCTGAGCGTCATCCACAGCCTGCTTCAGACGCAACACAGTAGCCTCAGACTCGCTGAGACGTCCATCGACAACCTTTCGCTCGTTCTGCAGCTTCTGGATAACTCCATTGGCCTCCTCCATGTCCTCCTGAGCGCTCTTGGACTCCTTGTCGGCATACTCTCTCGACGACTTGAGAGCCTGCAGGTCTCTAAGAGCTCGCTCCTTGTCTGCTCGCATCTCCTCCGCATCATGCTGTAGCTCTCTGGTCTTGGTTCGAGCCTCTTCAAGCTCACGTTGTCGACGTCGAGAAGACTGGGCAGCACTTGCCTCCAGCTGGTCCTTTTCGTCGGTGAGAGCTCGAAGCTGCTCCTGGAGATCTCGCAGCTTGGTTTCACTGCCATCCTCTGTCTCATTAAGCAGACGTCGCATGGTGGTGGTTTCTCGAGTTCGCTCCTGCAGCATCTTGTGGGCGTCAGAAACCTCGTCCTCCAGAGACTCGCATCGAGAAGTCACCTCTCTCATTCGCATGGCAACCTCCTCCATCTGGCTCTTGAGCTCAGTGACCTCACCAAGAGCATGATCCTTCTGTGCCTCCTTGATCTTGGCCTCGTTGTTGGCTTCAGTCAGCTCCTTCTCCAGGTTAGCCTTCTCTCGAGTCCACTTGGAAACAGACTCTGAAGATGCAGAAGACTCCTTCTCAAGCTGCTCAACGCGAGATGCAAAGGCAGCCTTCTCGGCCAAAGCGTCCTTCTTCTCCTTCTCCAGCCGAGTCTGAGTGGTCTTGAGAGTGGTAATGCGGCTCTCAGTCTTGTTGCAGCGCAGATCGGCCTCCTTGTACTTGGCCTCCCAGTCGGAAGAGGATGCAGTGGCAGCAGCAAGATCCTTCTTGAGAGAAGTCTCGGCAGCAGCGAGTTTCTCGAGCTCAGCAGTCTTCTTGGCTAGAGAAGCCTCAGCATCCTTGGCAATCTTCAACTCAGCCTTGACAGAACCAAGCTGTTCCTCCAGCTTGGAAAGCTGCTCCTTGGTGGTGCCCAACTCCTTGAAACGGTCCTGAGAAAGCTTGGCAGAGTGAGCATGAGAATCCTCAGCAGCAGAAAGATGCTGCTCGGAAGTCTCCAGCTTCTTCTTAAGCTCCTCAACCTCCTTCTGGGCAGTCTTGAGCTCACCAGTGACCTTCTCAGCAGCAACAAGCTTCTCCTTGGTGGTCTTGAGCTCGGCCTTGAGAGTATCAAGCTCCTCAGAAACAGCCTTGGTAGAAGTCTGGGCCTTCTTCAGCTCCTCGACCTCCTTCTTGAGAGTAGCCACCTCCTCATCAGAAGTCTTGTTCTTGGCCACAGCATCAGCCAGCTCCTTGTTGGCCTTCTCAAGATCAGCCTTAACAGCCTCCAAAGCCTTGGAATCCTCAGAAGACTTGGTGGTTTGAGTCTTGAGCTCCTCGATCTGCTTCTCGAGACCAGAAACACTCTTGATTCGCTCCTCCACCTCCTTCTTGAGCTCAGCAACGTCCTTGTGTCGCTCTCCAATCTCCTCCTCCTTCTCGGCCAGCTTCTTCTGCACACTCTCAAGCTCATCCTTGATGTCCGTGTTTTTACTGGCCTTCTGAGCATCGATAAGATCGTTACCAATCTCCTTGAGCTGATCTCTCAGACTCTCAACCTCGGACTTTTCGTTGGCAAGATCCTTCTCGAGCTTCTGCTTGGCATCTTCCAGAGCCTTGACCTGAGCACTGTTGTCAGGAGCAGGAGAACCTCCCTTCTTGCCCTTCTTGCCCTTACCTGCGGGAGCTGAAGCAGCAGCAGCAACTGCAGAGGCAGCTTCGGTCTTGGCCTTTTCGAGCTCACTCTGGAGATCCTCCTTGGCCTTGTTAGCCTCACCAAGCTTCTTCTGGAAACCCTCCAGCAGCTTAGACTTGCCATCAAGCTCCTTGGATGACTTGTCAGCCTTTGTGGTGGCCTCTTCCAGCTCACTCTTTAGCTTCTCGAGCTCGGCAGAGTTATCAGGGGTCTTCTCAATCTCAGCCAGCTTTTCCTTGAGTTCAGAATCAGCCTTGGAAGCAGCAGACTTGGCATCAACAAGCTCCTTTCGCACACTCTCAAGCTCCTCAGACTCCTTCTGGGACTTTTGCAGCTGCTCCTTGAGACTGGAAATCTCTCCAACATGCTTTTCCGATGCAACCTTGTTTTCGTCCTTGATCTTGTCCAATGCTTTCGTGAGAGAGGCAACCTCGGTGTTCTTGGCCTCAGCCTCCTTGGCCTTGGTCTCCGCCTCCTTGGCCTTAGTCTCAGCCTCCTCCAGCTTCTTCTCCAGGTCCTTCACCTTCTCTTCCTGAGCCTTGATGTTGTCCAGATCTCCAACCTTGGTTTTGAGACCGTCCAGTTTGGTCTGCAGCTCAGCGAGTTTTGCGTCCTTGAGCTCCAGCTCAGCCCGAGCTTCACTGGTTGTATCGGTAGTGGTTTCCGCAGGCTCGGCTTTAAGCTTGACATTCTCGGACTCCAGATCCTTCAAATCCGAAGTCAGTCGAGCAACATCGCTCTCCAGCTTCTCAATGGTGTCCTGGTCCTTGCTCTTTGTGCCGTCCACCTCTTTCTTGAGCGTATCCACCTTGGTGGACAATGATCGGAGCTCGTTGCTCTGCATTTCACTCTTCAAGTTGAGGTTCTCAAGGTACTCAACTAGAGCCTCGGGCTCATTGAGACCGGAACACGGCGTACGTTCCTGCAGAACCCGCTCAAAGTCCTCAACCATGCCCTTGACCAGCTCCGACTTCTTCTTCTCCACTCGGTAGGCCTTGAGAAGATCAGGGTACTTGGCCTCATACCGCTGGAACTTCCTCAAGTGAGATTTCACCTTGTCGGGGACCGGAAGAGTGTCAATGATGTACTCCTCGGGCTCCTGTGGCGCCGGAGACTGTCCCTCGGCAGCTCCTTCCTCGGTAGAAGCTGCTGGAGATCCATTGTCATCGAGCTCCATGCGTTCCACGTCTGGCGTTTTGTAGGCCATGAGTTTTTTCTTGCGCTCATCGAGCTGTTGTTGTTGTGCGGCCGCCTGCTGGTTCTGGGCGTTTTTGACGGCGCCATCCAGCTCGTCTGTGAACTGCTTTATGTTCTGTGAAATTCTCGAGAACATGACGTGGAGGTATTAGGTTACGGTCTACGAGTCGAAGATACGAGTGCATAAAAGTCGATGGGAGGGTAGGTGGGAAGCGTACAGGAAGCAGAAGCGGATCTAAGAATTTTCCACGTGCTAGTGGGGGTTCAATTTGTCTTTCATCCAGCTCAATTTCATTTTTGACGTGGTTTTCGGCCCTTTCTATAAACTGTCATTTCGCTAAGACCCCTTGTAATTAATCAGCTTTAGATTATGACTGGGCTTGCTGACAAAAGGTGCGTATGAAATTTGAGTTTGTTCATATAGATCAACCCCGCGTGATAATGAACTTCACGCCACTTTTCACATCGCCATAATGTCTTTTACTGTGAGTACGAACAAAACAAGGCTGGAAATGAGCCCCATGGAACGAGCACTAACCCAAGACTACATATGCTGTCCCTTTGGAGTGCCAGTCCTGCTGTGATTCAGTCAAGCAGGCTCTGGCCAATGTTCAGGGCATCGAGTCAGTTGACTGCAAGCTCGTGGACGAGCTCATCAGCGTGACTGGAACCTCTGCGCCTTCTCAGATCGTCAAGGCCATTCAAAATATCGGCAAGGACGCCATTGTTCGAGGCACTGGTCTGCCCAACTCGGCAGCCGTCTGCATTCTCGAAAGCCACGCCCCTGAAGACCAGGATGCTCCTATCAAGGGTCTGGCCCGAATTGTCAGCGTCTCCAAGACTCTGGCTCTCATTGATATCACCCTGAACGGTCTTCCCAAGGGCACATACTACCCCAGCATCCGAGTCAGTGGAGACATCTCAAGTGCGCCTCAGAGTCTTGGAGGCGTGTACCAGGCACTTGGAAGTGTGGAGGTTAACGAGTCTGACGCCGCATCTGGTCTTTTCTCCGGCCAGGCCTTTGTCAAGTCTGAGACCCAGATTTCCAGTCTCATTGGCCGAGGTATGGCTGTTTCTACCAGTGAAGACGTTGTCAAGCCTCAGTCTCTCGTTGGAGTGATTGCCCGAAGCGCAGGCGTGTGGGAAAACGATAAGACGGTGTGTTCCTGCAGCGGAAAGACTGTTTGGGAGGAGCGTAAGGACGCCCAGAGTAAGGGACTCGAGGGTCAGCTTTGATTATTTTGTACTTATTCAATCGCATTTTTCTATTAATTCATATCAAATTTATTTGGTGGGGAGCTCAACGCCAGCCTTGGCCAGAACCTCAGAGAGCTTCTTGTCGTGGAACAGCTCAATAACCTCCTCTCCAGATCCAATGTGCTTGCCCTTGACGAAGACGGAAGGGATGGCATTGCTGGAAGTGATCTCGACAAAGGCCTTCTGCAGCTCGACTCGGTCCAATGCGTCTTCCTTGTCCAATTCCAGGTAGAAGGGCTCCAATTCGCCCTTGACGCTCTGGAGGCAAGTCTTAATCTCCTCACACGCTTCCGACCAAGACAGTGCGACGACCAGCACCTTGTGCTCGTCAATTAGCCGCCGTGCCTTCTCCAGGTACTTCTGGTACAGCTCAATGTACAGCTCGTCGTCGTGGTTGTCCTTGTTGTTGTTTTTGTGGTGAGCCATTTTCGGAATATAGGTATTATCAAGATAGGTAAATCAGTCTTGTGAGTGTTATTTAGATGCGTGGAACACTGCACCACACTGTTTCGATTGCTATGCGGCTCATAATTGCTTATGCGGGCGTGATAAGGGAGGCCCAAACAAGCATCCAGTTAAGGGTTGTAATTTACAATGTAGGCAATGCAAGGCAATAAATGGTGCAAGCGAGAAAGAGCCGAAAGCGAGGACTGTAGCTGTTGTCCGGTAACTCCGTTTGAACCGGGGATGTCAAAAATTGACCCCTTCAGTGGCTTTGGCAATTGCGTATTCCAAAAATATTAAACGTTTGGTATGATCTCATGAGCTTAGTGCGCGATTATCTGCCTAACCGCTGTAACCGTTGTACCATTGCCAGATGACAGGTTGTGTCAGTCAATGTCACCTGCTGGATGGGGTTGCTACTTGAATAGTCTACGTTTGAGTATCTCGGAGTGTGTACTGATTTTGGTGGTAATACGACTAATTTCTTGTATTTGTCGAAGGCAAGCCGTGAGGGAGTTGTTTAGGCACTTTTGTGATGTCACCTCAGTGCATCTCGCTAACCGAGGTTGTCTGCTCGACAGGTAAATATTATTCAACCAGATCTCGGTCGTCTCCATCAACACTCCGTGGAAACGCACTCCAAAGGTGGATCCTGCACCGTTGGTGAGAGACACTTTGACTCGGCCAGTACGATGCAATGGAGTCCGGCCCAACTTTGTCTGGTCCGCCCGTCTCTGATAAATTCCGTATGCCGTTGAATCTGAGAGTCTGAGAGGCACAAGGTTCAGGGTTCCAAGCAAGGACGCTACAAACTGACAGTGAAGATGAGGGTCAAAAAAACTTATTTTTGGGTGGGGAACAAGAGAGACATGCGGGAGTGAAACACTCTGGAGATTCAAAAGCACCCCTCGTCAACCCGAGAAGTTCTCACGACTAGCCGGAAAAAAAACTGTCAGGAGAGTGCTAAGCCCCCCACTTAGTGGCCCCTACGCCTTGTACCATGCATGTGCGGCAGTGTCTTAGCATAGATTAAACTTTGTCATATATCAGTTACTCATCCAGGAACTATCAATATCACTTGACTCACTACACCAGCTACTAGCGACTAGCTATACACAAACACACAACTGCTCATGCCACGAGGTCGCCAAGGCCGCGAAGAGTCGGAAGACTATGGTGCAGAGGCGATTTCCAACAACCCCGGGCTACGACATTTGGCTGTAGGGCACTCTTCAGGGCACAGCTTTCCGTCCTCAAGCAACAGCAGCCAGAGTCCCCCTTCGTTTGAACTATCGCCTCCGCCACCCGATGAAAACACAAACAGCGACAGACAGGTCCGAATAGCGGACGAGGAGCCGAACCTGGAGCTTGTCAACCGCCGTTTGGCAGAGAGAAGAGGAAGAACGCGAAACGAGAGCCGCAGCAGAAGTAGAAGTCGCAGGAGATCGCGGAGTGGAGATCGGATCTCACGGCCGAGGTCGGCGTTGCATCTTGGAGATTTGAACGTTTCCATGCCTATTTCTACAGGTTCTTATGGGTTTCGACCTCACTCACCTTTCCTGACTCCAGGTATCGGTGGAAGAAGCAGACCTGTTAGTAGGGCAGGCAGTCCTACGCGTTCGCCAGCATTTACTCCAGGACACTCACGACATGGATCGCGTGCAAACATGAAAACAGTCACGTCTACACCGAATCTCAGCAGATCTGCTTCTTCAGCTAGGATACAACGGATCGGATCGGACTACTTCCAGACCCTGTCGACGCGAATGAAGCGTATGGAACATACCACTGCTCAGAATGAAGACACGGAACTTTTGGAAACTTACGGTTTGGAGGAACTACGAGAAGGATACTTCGATGCTATTTTCGAGCCAGCAAAACAAGCGGAGGAAAATGCTCGACTGGTGGTGCAAAGGATGCGAGAGAAAGCTGCAGAGGAAGCCAACCAGGCTAAAACACCAATCCAACTGTTTCTGGGAATGTTCATTTCAAGTTACCATGCTGTTCGAAGAACCCTTCTCACTAGAAACGGTATCACGGTCTTGAAGGCTTTCCTGGCCTACTTTGTCGGCTTTCTACTTTGCATTATTCACCCTACAGCCCGGTGGCTTGGTCCCCACTGCTACTTTCTGCCTATTGCGACCATTTTGCATCACCCTGGTCGTCGAACGGGTTCTCAAATCGAAATCACTATCCAGTGTATTGTCGGTCAGGCCCTAGGAATGGGTGTTGGAGCCTTGGGGCTGTATGTTAGTGACTCTACAACTACAGCTAGGAAGGGACATGGTGGACTGCTTGCCGTGGCTGTTATTCCTACTATCGCCATTGCTTCATGGATGCGAGCTTGCTACATTCGTTTGTACCATGGATTTCTGTCCATGGGTATTGCACTGCTCGCAATGACAGACATTGATGTCAGTTCCCAGTTTCACTGGAAAAGTGCGTGGGATTTCGGCATTCCCTATTTATTCGGCATGCTCTTGCCTGTCATTATTAACCTCTTGGTGTTCCCTTCCATGGGACAAGGAGATATGGTCACATGTATGGCTGATGCTTTGAGCTGCTGCAGAGATTGTGTGCACAAGATGATGGCTACTGAGCCTGGTGTTGGTAAAAAGGCCCAGGATTCTCTTAACGCCCAGTCTATTGCTCTTTCAGACATTCACAGAAACATGTGCAACGAAATCATGTTGACCACGTTCTCCAAAGACAATGTGCGAATTGTCCGTAACCTCATCCAGACGGTTATTGGCCATATTCGTATTGTGGACTTGCCCTGTGAACTGTTCAGTGTGAATGTATCTGCTGCTAAGGAAGATTCTGAGGAAGACTACTTTAACCAGCACCCTCACCATTCTCATCCAGACATGGCACCCAAGATTTTTGAGCTTTTCCAGGCAGGAGCACGAGATCTAGTTCTCTCTATCATGGACTCGCTCTCTCTTGCCGAGGAGTTCATCAAGAACATTCGATACCCGCCGGATGAGATTTCTCTAAAGTTTCAAAAGGCCATGGCTGACCTGCAGCACAAGATGAACCATCTTGATGCCCAGTACACCAAGCTGATTGTGGACCAGCAGGACTTTCAAATCTCCAGACGGGCAGCTGTCAATGCCTTGTTTGTTCAGAGACTGTCTCACTGTGGACACGCTGTGTTCAACCTTCTGCGTCATCTTCATGGCATGTCCCTGGAAACTCCTAGCTGGCGTCTTTCGTTGCCCAGATACCCCTGGAAACGAGCCCTCACCTGGTCCAATACCCAATCTTTGCATGATCGAGGTGGAAAGACAGCTGGCCATTACTTCCGTGTCAAGGCTGAGGTAGAGGAGATCTTCCATCGAACTTTCAACATGAACACTTCCCGTCATGTTGTGCGAGAAGGAGAGGTGAACCAGAAACAGCAAATGTGTGTTAATGCGGTCGACCACTCAGACTTTGATGCCAAGCATGGAGATATCTCTTCGGCTCGATACAAGCTGTGGAAGGTGTTGCATCGACTGCAGCGGTTTGAAAGTAAGTTTGCTGTCAAGACTACCATTGCTGTGACTCTCCTATCTCTGCCTGGATGGCTGGATGACCATGACTGGTACCAACACTACGATGCTTTCTGGGCACCCATTCTGGTGCTTATTTCGCTGCATCCTCGAGCTGGTGGTAACGCCCATGATCTCATTGTGCGAACAGTGGTGGCCATTATTGGTGCTGTATTTGGAGCCCTTGCTGCAGGTATTCTTCAAGGCAAGACTGCCAGTCCGTACATCATGGGCGTGTTTTGTGGTATCTTCATGGTCCCGTGTCTCTACCGTTTCACTGTCTCTAACCATCCTCGATCAGGACTCATGGGATGTCTGGCCTTCACTATCGTGTCTCTGGGTATCTACACCGATAAACTGCAAGGGCCCACACGATGGCGAGATGCCAATCCAGTCACAGGTACTTGGACTCGTGCTCTCGGTATTCTGATTGGTCTGTGGTCTGCTATTCTCATCTCGTGGATTCTGTGGCCTTTTGTTGCCCGTACAGAGTCTCGTCTGTTCACAGCAGACATGCTTGGTCATGTTTCACAATGCTACCAGATTGTCGCTGACCGATACCTGTACCATGACCTCGATGATGATCCTACCACTCTAGCCATTGAGCTGTCTCAGATCCGAGAGGCTCGTATGAGACAGGGTTTCCAGGCTTACCGCGAGCTCATTCTTTCCACTCGCCATGAGCCTTCACTTCGTGGAAACTTTCCTCTGCAGACCTACCTTGCATTGTTGTCATCTTGTGAGCATGTGTTTAACCGTATCGTTGAAGCTCGTATTTCTTCGGTGTACTTCCGCATCTACGAGTTTGACGAAACCAAGGAAACTACTGCTCATCTGCTGTCGTATCGACGAGACGCTATTGCTGCGACTATTCTGGTTCTGTTCATCATTGCTGATTGTTACAGAGCCAGAAGACCTGTTCCTCGGTACCTCCCTTCTTCCAAGATGGCTCGAAAGAGACTGTTCCAAACCATTGCGTCTCTTGAGACCATCATGCTTGAGGAGTCTGATAACGAGACACACGTCCAGGACCACGAGAAGGACGCTCAGAAGATGGCTTCACTATTGGCTGGATCTCGAAAGGTGGGCGAGCAGCCTGTCTTCCACAACCCCTTTGGCAAGACTGAGGAGCCTGAGGAGAAGACTGGAGTGACTTCACCCTTGTCTGGCGCTATTCACGGTGATTCTGTGGCCGAGCGAAAACGAAAATTCTGGACTATCATTCACGAGTCTGCTTTTGCGACAGCCTTCACGGACATTTCAGAGGAGCTCGACAAGATTGTCGGCTTTTCCAAGTCAGCTCTTGGCGAAGAGACCTAATGTGATCTACGTGTTCACAACCATATCTATCTATACATTTAATAATATTTGAATTGCATGACTTCATGACCCGTACCCATATCCTTTTTTCTATAATCTCTAGTTGGGAGTCTGTGTTAGCGATGCTTAAGGGGTATGATAGTGGTGAAACAAGGACTGGTAATCAACAAGGCCTGGTTCTTCGAATTGTAGAACTGTCAACCAGACAAAATCATAACCTCGAGGATAACGCGCATTTCGCGTTTTGACGAACGTAGTAGAAATCATAGATCCACCGAGTTGTACGTGACGTACATGCAATTCGAATTGAATTGCATGTGTCCATTGCCTGATCTCTTCTCATCAGTGAGATATATATCTCGCTCCTCCACCAGACATGCATGTCGTGGTACCTCCTCAATTACTCACAGCAGTCACGTTGACGTTGAACAGGTGAAACAGGAAAATGAGACCCATGGTCGAGAGACCTAGCGTAATTGCCAGAATGTAGAGCTGGTCGTCGGTGATCATTGGTGGTGGTGGTTGTGAAAATAGACCGGTTCAGATGTTGGTTCTGACGATCTTAGAGTTTGGGCTGACGTGGGCTTTGGCGTCACGTGCAGCGTGCAGTGCTGCTGCATCATCTAGAGAAACCAATTTTTAGTCATGGCCAGACCGCTTTTATCCCCCTTACCCCTATTTCTGCGAACGTTTGCCACCATGTCGCGGTCGATACAGGAGTCGTTTTATCTCCTGCACCAACGAGAAAAAGACCGTCTGAAGCGGGTCAGCCAAAAAGACGGCCTGGCCAACCCTGAACGCAACCGATACAGCAATATTATTCCATGGGATCACACGCGAATCAAGCTCTGCACTAGCCCTGATGGAAACAACTATATCAATGCCAACAGGGTCACGTTGGTGGCGAAAAAGGGCGACCGCACCTACCACAAGACCTACATAGCTACCCAGGGTCCTCTACCGCAAACTGCAGGACACTTTTGGCAGATGGTGCATGATACCACTACGGAAAAGGGGCATGAGAGTGATAAGCCCACGGTGGTGATCCAGGTGACGCCGTTTGAAGACAACCAGGGCGTACGATGCTGCCAATACTACATTTCGAAAAAGGGGGATTCCTTTGAGGTGGATGGAGAGGGAGAGCTACTTACAGTCAAGGTCGAGTCTAACTCAGCAATAGGGCCAACTGAGGTGACAGAGTTTCTGGTGAAAAAGCAGTCGACGGGCAAGGTTAAGAAGGTGGTTCATTATTATTACCCCAACTGGAAGGACTTTTCTGCCCCTGGAGTGAACAATGACATTGATGACATCGTCAAATCAGCAGCACCTATCACAGACAGCCCTCCCATTGTTCACTGCTCTGCTGGAGTCGGACGAACAGGAACATACATTGTGGCCGACTTTCTGACCACTTTCCAGCAAGAGCTACAGGGTGAAGATATTGTCTGTAGCTTAGTTGACCAGATGAGACAGCAGCGAAGCCACATGGTCCAGACTCTTTCTCAATACGAGTACCTCCATTCTCTCCAGGAAGAGCTACTCCGTTGCCGCTGCGTGTAATATACGTACATAATGTTATTAATATATAGACTGCATTCATTTAGCGATGTGTATTAAGAGGTTAGTTCGGGGTGCGTCTGCAATAAAGGACAAATGGCTCTTCTTCCAAAGTCTTGAGTCTGGACTTGGCTGCATTCATTTCTTCTTTCTGCTGTCTCATGGCTGACTCCAGCTCTGCAAGTCGGTTAGTCTCCTTGTTTACCGTATCCGGTTTATGGTCTTTGTTGTGCAGAGGAGCGTAATTATCCATCAGAAGACGTCCCATTTGTGCCTTGAGCTCCTTGATGGTGGTTTGTTGTCTTCTGGAGGCTTTTGGAGGTGGTGTAAAGTGAACTTCAGGTTTGGGCTTCGTGAACTCCGGTTTCTTTGGGTTCAGAAACTCTTCAAGGCTAGGTGGGATCTTCTTCCGATGAGGAGAGTTGTTCATGCGGTTGGCAATGTTTTCAGAAATCATCTCAGAATAACGACATTTGTCTGGGCGTAAGTCTATAGCTGTAGAACACCGAGGCTGAGAGACTGTGAAAGTGTTAACTCGTCTTGGATTATCGTTTTCAGACTTGAGAGCTTCAATGTTCTGCTTTACAACTTCTTGTTGTTCAATCACATCTCTCAACTCCTGCTCTAACCTTTGTGCTTCTTCGTTTGAAGCCTGGAGTCTGCTCTGTGCATGTTCAATGCTTTCGAAGATCTCCCTGTCCACCTCATCTGTGTTGATGCTGATAGATTTGGGCTGTGGCTTGGGTTTGGGACGCTTTCGAAAGCTGAACGAAGTGGTATCTTGCTGGGTATGAGTTGTATCCTGGTCGAATTCATCCATGAGGATCAATACAAGGTCAGATCCTTAAATGTCAAACAAGAGTTGAAGATGATAACACGGAACTGTTCGGTATCTATAACTTTGAAAAGCAATGAGTCATTGTTTGAAACGCAATCGCTCATCAGATCCGTCATACAACTTATATCCTGATCCCTCTATATAAATACTTACGTACAACTACACAGCCTTCCCTCCAGACCACCGCTTTGTTGATGATAGAGTTTAATTTAACAAACACTAAGGCACGGTTGAAAAGGTTATTGGGGATATTTTACAAATACTGACACGCCATTGGACTCTACAAATTCACATTTTTGAAGTTATAATTTTATTCAACTACAACACTAACACACTAAAGCTTTGCGTCAACCGTTTAAAGCTTAGATCGAGGAGATCGCTGGAGAGTAGCGTCTCGGACCTTCTTACCGAAGTCAGAGTTGACCTTGTCGAACATGCCGAAGGTCTTGTCCTGGACCTCGGGTCGAGCACCGGCCAGAGAGACAGCAATGTTGTAAACAAGGTGCTCCTGCTGGTCGGGGGTCTTTCCGAGAACCTTCCAGAGCTCGTTGGGCTGCTGGAAGTCGACACCGTCGGTGCCGACAACCCACTGGTACTCGGTGGCCTCGCCAACCCACTTCTCGTGCTTCTCGTGCAGGTTGATGTCCTGTCGGTACTGGAGGGGCTCGAAAGAAGAGGGGTAGTTGGGCAGAGCGCCGGAGTTACCGTTAACGGCCATCTGACCATCTCGGTGGAAGGGAGTATGGGCGTGGTAAGGGCAGTTGACGGGGATCTGGGCGAAGTTGGCACCAAGTCGATGTCGCTGAGTATCGGGGTAGGAGAAGAGTCGAGACTGCAGAACGGGGTCAGCAGAAGTCTCCCAGCCGGGAACAGTGTTGGAGGGAGAGAAGGCAGCCTGCTCGGTCTCAGCAAAGTAGTTCTGGACGTTCTTGTTAAGGGTGAGCTTACCGAATCGTCGCAGAGGGAACTGGTCGTGGGGCCAGATCTTAGTCAGGTCAAAGACGGACCACTTGAGCTTCTCAGCCTGCTCGGGAGTGCAGACCTGGACGTAACAAGTCCAAGAGGGGAAAGAACCGGCCTTGATGGACTCAAAGAGATCCTCCTGGGCGTGGTCGGGGTTGGTACCGGACAGAGCGACGGCCTCGTCGTTGGTCAGGTTCTTGATACCCTGGTCGGTCTTCATGTGGATCTGGACGTAGTTGAAAGAGCCGTCCTTCTTGATCCACTTGTAGGTGTGTCCGGAGTAACCGTTCATCTGTCGGTAGTTAGCGGGGGTACCTCGGTCGGAGAAGAGGACCATGATCTGGTGGCAGCACTCCTGGTTGTTGGAGATGTAGTCCCACATCATGGTGGCGTCCTTGAGGTTAGTCTCAGGGTTTCGCTTCTGAGTGTGGATGAAAACGGGGAACTTGGAGGGGTCTCGGATGAAGAAGACGGGGGTGTTGTTGTAAACCCAGTCAATGTTACCCTCGTCGGTGTAGAACTTGGTGGCGAAACCTCGAGGGTCTCGGGCAGCATCAGCAGATCCCTTCTCTCCTCCGACAGTGGAGAATCGAGTGAAGGTCTTGGTCTTCTTGCCGACGGTGGACAGGAACTCGGCGCAGTTGAGGTCGGTGATGTCGTCAGTGACCTCGAACTCTCCGTAAGCACCGGAACCCTTGGCGTGAACAACTCGCTCGGGGATTCGCTCTCGGTCAAAGTGGGCCAGCAGGTCGATCAGGGCAAAGTCCTGGAGGAGCAGAGGTCCGTGCTTGCCGATTCGCTGAGAAGCGAGGGGGTCCTTGACGGGGTTACCGTTGGTGGTAGTGTAGGTGGGGACTCGTTTTCCGGACACTGGGTTAGTATGTTGTCGTTTCGGCTCGGAGATGGGCGATTTCACCTGCTGTATGGATAACAGAATGGGCTGATTCCGGTCATTGCATTGTCGTTGCTGGTTGTATCGCCTCTTTTCGTTTTCTCCGACAGTCCTCCACTGTACTCACTTTTCAATTAGGCCTTAGTTTCGTCTTGACTCGGCTTTCGCTACCCCCACCTATATATATATAATCACACGCACATGGTTTGTGGGAGCTTAAAGGGGCGTGTGAAAGTCGCAAACAAAGAAAATTACCGAAGCCACCACATATTTTAAGGTTATCGTGGGGAAATGTGTGGACTATTTAGGTTAAGGGCGAGATGGCGGTGTGGAGAGAACCGCTCTGTGGCGCGTCTGGGCTGAAATTGGGCTCCATAAAGTGGCTCATTTTGTAGCTCTCTTTTCTTAGGTATCAATTCTCTCGTTATACACCCTTCCATACCCTCTTCGGCTCATTTTGCGGCCTTGCCAGGCGTTTTATTCATCATGGCCTTAACAAAGTTTGTTGGGAGGGGAAAACCCGGGGTCACAGCCAATAGATTTGCTGCGTTTGTCATGATCGTCCTACGTCTACAGGCTGAGACAGACAGCAGAACCCAGGGACAATTGTGTTACAGCTGCAAATAAGATATTAAGTGATGGATCCGGATCCGTGCTCAGCCCCTGTGGCTCTTTTTTCCGCACTTTGAGAGCTCTTTTGCCCACTCAATTCTTTGTAGCCTGCATGAGACAGCAAGCATGCCGTCCAGTAGGGAAAAAGCGTTTTACAGTGAGGCAAGGAACACACACACCCGCCCTTCAAATTTGGGCCGCGGTCCAAATGTCAAAAGGCCCAGAAAACGGAAAACAGCGTTTACAGTGAACTTTCCCCATGCGCACTGTTGAGTTGGCCATCAGGGTATAGAGGTCTAAATAAGTTTCAAATCAGGTCTCCGCCCAGTGTCCACGAAAAGCACTGGTTATCGGCCACTCTTTGTTATCATCTCTTGTCCATCCAATCTGCCATTCTGTTGGGGCCTATTCGGACATTTCCAGACGGCCTGGGCACGCATGATTGCCACTACTGGAAGCCCCAGCCGTTCTTGTTGTCAAACTCTAATGTGTCGCACACACAGGATTTGTAATTGACCGTTGGTCTAGACTTGCAAATGCAGGCTCTGGTCACGGGACTTTGACGGAGCTCAGAGAGGTGTAGGAGGTGTTTGGGGGGATACTAAGGCACGTGACATGGTAATTGGACCACAATGGCGTTGTTTGGAATATAAAAATGTAGTTTTTCTTGGCCTAACGTCTACGTCGATCTTGTTAGTCCTGTCATCCACACATCGGCCGACCTACGGACCAGATGCAGTCCACCACATGACCTGACGCATCATTATATGAAAACGTGTAGCTGCCCTCAATCGCTCTGTCGATTTATTTTGTTTTTCTCTCTTCCTGGCCTCAACGAATCATGTCTCGTCTGAACTGTATTGATTACAATACGAACAATGGACAATAGATCTTTTGTCTGATCGGAAGCTACGGGTGGGGATGTTAATCTGGCTAATCTGGGGTTACGGGTTTATTATTGAAGCAACGAAAGTCGTTCTTGTAGAATCACCGGTACGATAGGTATCAATTGATCAGTAGGAGATACAGGAACCCCTCAATGGTGACCCCCACATCTCCCCACACGGTAATTAAAGATGCCTTCTCTCTTGGAGACTGATCTGTTCTCTCAAAGACGAGATATTATTACTCCTCCATATTGCAAAAGCGGATTGTCATACATTAGTGTGTTTTGGTCTTGAGTAGCCTCCTGATCAGTAACCAGAAATTCATGACAGTCGTTACCCCAGTCATCAGCTAAAAGCGTCTGGAGCTTATGGTCAATGATACAGCATTAACGTACACCGGGCAAGCATATAAATCACGCACTAAAGTGAGATCTGCCTCTCATGGGCGCCGCTAAAGTGCAATAGAGATGCAGGGTCTTGAGCTCTCTTTTCTGTGGTGCTGGCGTCTGTCTGCTCTGTATTCCCTCCTTAACTAGATCTCTACTTAAACTTCTAACCGTCCATTGTCTCAACTCGCTTATTGTCTTCAACGGCCCAGCATGCATAGAATGGGATCTGTACAACATGAGAATACTGCTCAGGGGGTTGTGAGCAATTTACAGAATATAAACCGGTTTTTGGAATAGCTACGATGTGGTGGATCCGTTACGGGCTTTATAGATACTCAAGATAGTCATCGTTACTCCAAGCGTTTGTTAAGCGTTTACTTCACTCAATGCTCGTCCTTTGAGAACAAGACCACGCGATTCTATTCATACCTCTACTGTAGAAAACCCGTTAACCAGTCTTCATCAGGGGAAGTTCCACCTTGTATTCCTTGTTCAACCCCAGCCTACATCTCACATTCATATTGTCGTTAATTACACAGTCTATCTAGTAAGGACCTGAAATGACTTATGACACGCTGTGCGTTTGCATTCGATAGTCGTCCGGTTACAACACCTCCTCCTTGATGACACCCGTGAGCCAGTCCAGACCCTCGCTGAGACCCTCACCCTTCAGAGCACTGCAGGGCATGATACTCCAGCTTCGATCCTTGAGAGTGACGAGATCGAGAGCGGTAGAAACCTCTGCTGCCGTCATGGCTCCCTCCTGGTCCTGCTTGTTTGCGAAAACCAGCAGCACGGCGTTTTGTAACTCGTCCTCCTCCAACATGGAATGCAGCTCCTCCTTGCACATGTCGATTCGCTGCTTGTCGGTGGAGTCGACCACAAAAATGATGGCGGCTGTGTTGGCGTAGTAGCATCGCCAGTACGGTCGGATACTGGTCTGTCCTCCGAGATCCCACACGTTGAGTTTGAGGTTCTTGTACGTCAGAGTTTCCACGTTGAAACCAATGGTGGGCACGGTGTCCACAACCTCACCAAGCTGCAGCCGGTACAGAATGGTGGTCTTTCCGGCACCATCCAATCCAATGATGAGGATTCGGATCTCCTTGTTGCCTCCCCACACACGGCTGAACATGCTTCCTAGAACGTTTCCTGGGTTAGTAGTTGTCTTGGGGGTCGTTAGGGGGGTTGTGGGGGTCTGCTGAGGTTGTAAGGGTCGTGTTTGACAGCAAGTTCTTCAAATAGGCTGTCTTTCAACCTCAATAGCGCCTCATATCCTCGTTTCTCACTCACCCATCCTGTATGCTGTGTATCGTTCTTTGCGCCGAGGAAGGTTAATAACTGGGTGATGATGTAGCACTTTGTCATCTTCGTCACGTGGCAACCTTATGCTTCGGCCAAGTTAACACGAATCGGCAGGTGCTAGAGGGGTTTGAGGGGTTTAGGGCAGTTTGTATAGTATTTTGTTGGTTTGCATATTTCTGGCGACACTGAAAAAAACTCGCTTGCACCTCTCGTATCACCGTTCTTCGACACATCGTCTGTGAAGAGTAAATCGGTGCTTAACCTTGTCAACGCGACAAAGGGTTTGTTAGAGAGGTGGAAGAGGAGGTATTTGTTATTTGTTTTTGTTGTAGTGTTTTATGAGGCATTCTACACAGGATCCCCGGTTGAATCATCTCATTTGTGTTCTGAATATACAGGTTTGACCTCTGCATCAAATTCCTTCCATACATATCTCCCTCTGCCGAGTAATATAATGCATGTTTTATTAAAAGCTTGTTAACGCTCATTAGTCCCATTTCCCAAGCTAAGAAAAGTACAAGATACGACTTTGAATGCAAATAGAATAAATATTACGTAAAATTACAGTCCAGACCACCACAATCACTCCTCTGTCTCGGTGGCCTTTCGGATTCGCTCTCGAACCAACGCGTCAATGGCTTGATCGGTTTCTCTATCAAGCTGATCCAGATCCTCCTGCAAATCTCGCTTGAGATCCCAGTTGGCTCGCTTGGGCTGCAACTTGAGGTAGTCCACGGCCGACTGATGCTTCTCCATCAGTTCCTGGATCGTCCTTGCCTCTTCTTCAGCTCCCAGAAGCTCTACTGTTTCCTGTCCTTCTGTCGGGTTGGAATCATACCCCAGTTTCGTAGATTCCGTCTCCAAATCGAAATTTCTCTGTTTGAATCTGTGTTAGCGGTGCTCATGAACGATCAATTGGTTGTTTGTCGTCTCATTTGTCTGTTTATCGTTCATACTCACGTTGGCTTCTCCTCTGTTGAGACAACTTCCGAAGAAACAGGATCCACCTTTTTGCCCTCTCGAAGAGCACGCATACGCGCGAGCTTCTCCTTACGGCTTTCGGCCTGTGCACTGAGAGACATGTTGGTTTGGTGGTGTGTATCGTTCTATCTCTGTCGCTACAAAATAAATCGAAACCCTATGCAAGCTGCTTACTAACCTACTGACGAAACTGTAACTATCGGTGGTGGGCATGCATGAGACTGACTTGATCAAAAATATATCCACACAACAATCACCAGTAATCATGTCGTTGCCCGGTCTCAACTTCTCGACAAAGGAGACCAACACCACAGAGTCCACGCACACAGTCGATCTCAAACCCGAAACGGAATGGAGATATGAGGTGGCTATCGGAGGATCGTTGCATGTTACGCTGAAATCTGGAACCGCTGAAATCTTTGGAACAGAGCTGCCTCCAAACAAGGAGCTTAGCATCTCGGGCAAGGGAAGCATCTACACATGGCAGGGTTGCCAGTTCAGCTACACGGCAATTGCAGGTCCCAAGGGTCTCATGTCTGACTACACAACTGAAGACACTCCCCATATGACCATGGCCATCAACCTGCACTTTGCTTTGGAGAAAATGCGTAACGAGGCTGAGAACAAGGGCAAGGACTTTCCTGGTCCCCGGGTGCTCATTTCTGGACCTCCCAACTCCGGCAAAACTTCGCTAGCAAAGATTCTGCTGGCTTATGCTACAAAATGCGATCGAAAGCCCATCTACGTTTCTCTGGACCCCACCTCGGTGAAACTGGGTCCTCCCGGAGGCGTGCATGCCGTTCAAATCACAGATCTGCTGGACGTGGAGACATATGGAGGATTTGGCTCGTCTGAAATTTCGGGGCCTCAGAAACTGCAGCCTCTGATTTTGCTGTCAAAATACTTTGGACTGGAGAAGACTACAGACAACTTCAAGCTGTTCAAGCGATCTGTGTCGCAGCTTGCTGTGCCTGTGCTTTCAAAGCTGACTCATGATATCTCGGCTCAAAAGTCCGGTATCATTATCGACACTCCTCGAGTGCCTGGAAACCAAAACAAAACTAACGAGGTCAATCTGTTGACGGATATTGTCAGCGATTTTGGCGTGAACGTCATTGTCGTGATTGGAAACGACAGACTGTATGCTGATCTCATGAAGAAGTACCCTGTCGGAGCTTCTGGTCCTACTGTGGTCAAGGTGCCTGCTTTTGCTTGCATGGATGACGATGAGAGCTACAACCGAGATGCCCAGCAACAAGAGATCCAGCAGTACTTTTACGGCGACTCCAAGGACATGAAACTGGGACCCCGTATTTTCACTGCCGATTTCTCGTCTCTACATGTGTACAAGATCAAGCCGTCGACGCAATTTGACGATGACAAAACTGAGGTGCTGGAACGAGTTACAGAGGCTAATATCCTGCCCAACACAGTGCTGACAGTGATGCACGCAGTTCCTGGTTCCTCAGAGAAGGAGATTCTCGACTCTGAGGTCCAGGGCTATGTTCATGTGACTGAAGTTGACGAGGAGAAGAATAAGGTGAAGATTCTGACTCCTGTGCCTGGACGACTCCCTACCCAGGTCATGCTACTTGGCGATACTCGATACCATGAGTAGAGCCAGTATATAGATAATGTATTTGTAAATAACCAAAGATTCTACGGTGTGGTAAGCTATAAGTGAACAAGCTACTCTTACACAATTATCATAATTAAATATCATTAATAGTACATATCATACAGCTAATATACAAGGGATCTTAGCAGCCTCCTTATTTCAGAGACTGGATAAAGTTATCCAAATTGTACTCCTCCGTGTACTCTCCCTCATCCCACAGTTCACCGAGATCAGCGAGAGCAGGGTTCTTCTTGCCCAGAGAACCAGTGGCGTCCAAACCAGCGTCCTCGGCGTTAGCATCAGCAGCGGCAGCGCCATTGCTGGCCGCAGAAACGTCCTCGACGTTGAAGAGATCAAGAAGTTGATCAGTGTCCATGGAAGAAAGTCCCGAGTTTTGCTGGTTGATAACAGTGGATGCAATGTTCAGCTTGAACTTCTGCAGACCCATAATCTTCTCTTCCAGCGTGCTTCGGGTGATGAGTCGGTAGACGTTGACCACCTTCTTCTGACCGATTCGATGGGCACGGTCCATAGCCTGCAGATCGTTCATGGGGTTCCAATCGTGCTCCACAAAGATGACGGTGTCTGCACCAGTCAAGTTAAGACCCAGACCTCCAACATGGGTGGTCAGAAGCAGCACATCAATGGAAGGATCAGCGTTGAACTTCTGGACGATATCATGTCGATGTCGAGCTTCAGTAGATCCATCCAGTCGCATGAAAGTGACAGTAGGCATGTACTTCTTGAAGAGCTCGTTCTCCACGATATCCAGCATGTCCTTGAGCTGACAGAAAATCAGAGCTCGATGCTGAGAAATGACCGGAACGTCTCCTTCAGACTGCTGCTTCTTGGATCCGTTCTTGGCCTCAGCACCCTTGGTCTCTCCAATACCACAATCCAAAAGAAGCCGTTGAAGAGCCTGCAGCTTGGGAGCATTGTTGATGGACTTGACTCCAGCAGCACCACCAAACTGCTTCATGATCTTGGTGTACTTGGGATGACGCTCGTTGAGAACCAGAGCAGGGTGGTTACACAGCTTTCGCATGTACTGCAGAGCCTGGAAAACGTGCTGCTTGGACTCAACAGTCTCAGTGGTGATTTCGTTCTCCACCACAGACTTTTGCTTCTTGGCAAAGTCTCCATACAGCTCTCGCTGCAGCTCCGAAAGCTCACAGTAGTAGTCCTGGATGATCTTGGGGGGCAGATCAGACAGCACGTCCTCCTTGAGTCGACGCAGCAGAAAGGGAAGTACCTGTTTATGAAGAGCTTCAAGGGCCAGAGCACCAGCTTCCTGCTCCTTGGACGACGACTTTGAGTTTCGAGACGATGCAATAGGCTTAGCAAACCGGTCGTTGAAGACCTTTTCAGTACCCAGGAAACCAGGCATGAGGAAATCAAACAGCGACCACAGCTCCAGAACGTTGTTCTGAATGGGAGTTCCAGACAGAATGAGCCGATGGTTGGCATGGATCTTCTTGACACTCTGAGTGAGTCGAGACTGGGGGTTCTTGATGATATGGCCCTCATCCAGAACACAGTAGTTGTACTGCTGCTTGGTAAAGACAGCATTGTCGTTTCGACAGATATCGTAGGAAGTGACAACGACATCGTACTTGTGCAGAGAGTCGGCATGCAGGTATCGCTGAGAAGGATGGCCAGCGTACATGAGAACAGAGAGGAAAGGAGCGTATGTGTTGAGCTCGTGCTTCCAGTGTCCAATCAGAGTAGGAGGACAGACGATAAGAGAAGGAAGGGCTCGAACCTGAGCCATTTCACTTCGAAGACCATCCAGAGAGGCTGTGTCAGTCTTCTCGTCACTCTCCATCTCCTGGTACTTGCCCTCCAGCTCCTTGTACTTTTCAGCACGCAGATAATGGTCCGAAGACACAATGCAAATGGTCTGGAGAGTCTTACCCAGACCCATATCGTCACACAGAATACCGTGCAGCTGGTACTTGTTGAGGAAAGCAAGCCAGTTGACACCATCCTGCTGGTACTTTCGCAGAGTAGCCTTGATACTGACGGGCAGAGGGAAAGGCTTGATCTTGGAAACATCCAGCATCTGTTGCAGGAACTCTCGCTCCTTGTCTCGGCCTTCAAGCAGCTCCTTGGACATACCTTCAGGGTCAGGGATACCAGACTCGAGAGGAACCAGCTTGACGATCTGAGCAAACGTAGTAGTGGCAATAAGACGCACATCTTGGTCAGCATCAGACATTCGTCCAAGAATAGGCACAATCAGGAAAACCACATACGGCAGAACATCGTTGCCCATGATGGCAGCAAGATGGTAGATGCACTCGACAGCTCCCTGTCGTCTCTGAAGAGACAGAGGATCGTTGAGCATGGGAAGAACGATTCGAACCAGCTCAGGGATAGCCTGCAGAGGCAGAGTAGCACAAATAGTGGCGAAACACTTGGCAGCAGCGTATCGAACCACAGCAAACTTGCTGCCGAGATGAGTGAAGACACTGGGCAGAATCTCCATGATTTTGGAATGCAAATTGGTGGACAGGCAGGGAACAAGAGCTCGGATGATACTCAGAGAGTCGACAACACTCTGGCCAGAGGTGTCGTCAGCGTTGTAAACATTGTCGGAGTTAAGCTCAACCTTGAGAGGGTCAAACATGATAGACTCGAGCTTCTTGCACTTTTCAAACACCTGGTCACCAAACTCCACAAGCATGCCCTGAAGAGCAGTCTGGGCTCCTCCTCGCTTGATTCGAGCAGCCTTGACTTCTCGCTGGTGAGCAATAACGTCAGCAGGGTCCGTTTTGGCCTCCTCCTTTCGTAGTGACAGAATGTTGCTCTCCACCTTTTCGTTGAAGTGAAACTCGGGAGTCTCAGAGGTATCAACACACAGGAAGGCACACAGGTTCTTGATGATCTTGTCGGTAGCTCCAGTCTTACCAGCAGCTCCAAACAGATCAATCAGACGCACAATCGTGGAAGCAGCTCGGTTCTGCAGAATGACATGCTCCTCGCCCTTGATAGAGTCCATCAGGGCTCTAATGACACCATTGAGCTTGGGAGGCAGGCCACCAATGTTGATGACTGCAGATGCAAGAACACTCTGGATAGATACGTCTCTCTGAGCCTTGGCCTCATTGGCCTCCTCCATAGCTTGAGAGAGAGCAAGAAGAGAGTCCTCCATAAGCTGACCACTGGACAGTCGAGCAGTGGTAGAGATGGTCTTTCGGAGCTTGGGAACATCAACATCAATGAGCTTCTGAGCCTGTTCCAGAGAGAAAGCCTCGGGACCAGCATCAGCCTCTCCCTGCACCAAAATAGGCAGCTGAGGGAGCTTGGCAGAAGTGCTGGCTCCTCCAGCGTCAGCAAACACTCGCAGAGCAGAAAGAGCCTGCGTTCGAACAGCCTTGAGGAAGGGGACGAGATCAGCGTACATTGCAGAAGGAGGAGGAGCAACCAGAAGCTCAGAAACAGAAGGAAGGAACAGCTTGGCGGCAGTACCACACTCGTCAAAGATGAGAGCAGCAACAAGACGCTGAGTAGAGTACTTGGAACGAGCATACTTGTCAAGACGAGGCTGCAGACCCTGGAGAAGAGACTCGTCTCCGAGTCGAAGAAGCTGGGCAAAAGCACCAGAACAAGTGACTCGGATTCGCAGGAAAACGTCATAAGGAACAATGGAAATATCACCAAGTAGAATGGGGTTATCAATGTTGACAACCAGCTGCTGGCTGCCCCAATCGGTCTCCTTGTCGGTAGTAGTCTTTCTCTTTGTGTTCTTGTCAACCGAATAAATACCTCCACTGGGCTTGACGAACAGTGTAGTGTCCATCTTGTGAGCATGTCGAGCCACACCAATGGGAGTCATAAGCAGGGTAAGGTAGCCGACAAAAGGGAACTTTGTGAGCTCCTCGCTAGGAGCAGCAGCAAGTAGAGCAGTCCAAAGTTCATGTGCAAGGGCAGTGACAGAAGGGTTCTGTTCAACCAAAAGCACCTGGAAAACAAGACGAAGCAAATGTGTAGTGACCCATGGAGTCTTGCCATCGCCCTTTCCAACGCCCAAGAGTGTCAACATGGTGGTCAACACACTCTTTCGCACATTGGTAATGCTATGTCGGAAGAAAGGATACAGTCTGGGAACCAGGTTTCTGAAATCCTGACTGGGATCCATCTCCGCATTCACTTGAAGCACGTCCAAAACTCGAGGAATAGCACACAGCTTGCCCAGAAGATCCATCACGTTACCGATCGATGCACTCAGATCGTCTCTGAGATCGGTCAGACACTCCCACAGCACACTCATGAGCTCGTTGATACGGTCGGGACGCAGAGTGATGTACTCTGAGATGACGGGAATGAGGGTGGCAGCAGAAACTGCCTGCACATCGTCATCAGACTCACGCAGACCACTCAGCACGGCTTCATACAAATCGTCGAGATACGTCTTGTCTTTGAAAAGCAGGTCTGTTCGGACCGAAACGAGATATCGCAGTCCAAGCATTCCACCATGTCGAGCCTCCCACACCGTCATTGAACCGGGCTTGTTGTACTTTTGCAGCACCAGGCCATGCAGAACAGTGAAGGTAGGTCGGATGGTCTTCTCATCCATATGCAACAACAGAGCTCCCAGAGTCTGTCCAGACGACTCTCGAACAGGGGCAACCACCTGGTCGCCGACGTAATCGCCAAATCTGTCCAGAGCAAAGATACAGCACAGTCTGCAGGCCAGATCCTCGATCCACTGGCGGTTTCGAGCGTCGTTTTCCTCCACAGACGACCCTCGCACTCGTCCAGCTCCCTTACCATGCACCTTGACCACCTCTCTCAGTCCCAGAGCAGCTCCATGTCGAGTCTCCCAGTTGTCATCGAACAAGTCAACCATGAGTAGCTCACACAGACCCTCAAAAGGCCACACTTTGCCTGCGCCAAGCTGGACAATCGGAGAAATGCCCTCCACCAGCAGCTTGCCGTCGTTTTCAGACGTGTGTACCCCTCCAGGACCGTTATCTCCCTTGATAAGAGTCTTTCCTCCATCCTCCTTCTTGCCACTGACGTCCACAATACGCACCTTGTTTGCATTGTTGCCTTTTTGTAACTTGGCTCGTCGTTTGGCCATGGCTCTGAGACGTGCAGACGAGTGTCCATCAGCAGGAGGTGTGGGAGTCTCAGTCTTGACTTCAAGCTTAACTTCAGGCTCAATCTTGATCTTCTCCACAGTGGTCTCGACCTTGACATCTGTCTCGTCTAGAAGCCCGTCCTCCATGTACTGACCTGCCAGACCCAGCCGGCTATTTAACGTCTTCTTTTGTTTCTGAAGACGCTCAATGGGGTCCAGGTTGGCGTACATGTCCTCGTACTCTTTTCCTCCGCTTCCCAGCAGCTTTCCTCCAAACTGAATCACCTTTTCCAGATCAAACGTCTCGAAATTGAGCATGCCATCCTGCAGCAGAGAAATATCCAGTGCAGCAGACTCGACAACGACGCCATCTTCGTTTTTGACTTCACTCTTGACAGCCAAGTTGTCAGCTAGCGCCACGTCAGACGCCTCCTCGGCATTGGGGTCCCATTGGGGACAGTTTGCTACGATACCTCCAATGGCACGAGCGGCAGCGATTCTAGTGTCCCATTTTTTCGATTTCAAGAATGGGAAAACTCGTCCCAGCAGGTTGAATAGTTCCTCGGGGTGGCTCTTTTGAACATCTGCCAACTGATCTGCGGCAGTATTACGCACAAATGCAGATGAGCCAGTGTCTAGTAGCAGTACAAGACGATCTAATCGAGACATCTGGGTTAGTACAATCTGAGACATGCCGCAGCTATACCATGGGGACAAAGACAAGACGCAGAAATAAGACAAAATGAGACAACACAATGGGCCACGTAGTCCGTGATCCACCGTGGTGATTTCTCACTTTTTCCTGTCCTCGTCCTTGACGTCCTGTCTCTACCATAGCTTAAGCTCAAAATTAAGGCTCCATTGACATCAACAACATTTTCAATGCCTGCCTTAACAACCTGGACATGCCACTCCACATCCGTCGCACAACTCACCTATAATCACAATCTCAGTTGTTGCGTCCTAAATCACACAGAATCGTCGTTGCACGCTGGTCGTCTTTTCGCCTTATCGAAATATTCTTGTTCTCGCGTTAGTTGTCAAGCCATTTAGAGTTTCCACCCAAGATACGCGTAGTAATCGTCAAACCGGTGTAGCTGGCCAATTTGATGCGGAAAACCGCCTGAAAGAGGCCCACCGCCTTGCGAACACCCCACAGAATCGTCCTTGTCGCTTGTTTTTCCAATACTCACTCCTTGACCGACCGTTTTGCCGAAATCCAATTTTTGCAAACTGGCGGCCCCCATCGTTAAGTACACTACTTTTATATGCGTAACGACGGCGTCAATAAAGTTTTGGGTGCAAACTTTGATATATTTTCTGGGTAGGGTAACCCTTCAAGATTGCGCTTACGTAACGCCAGAGCTGGTTTTTAGACCACACTAATTCGAAAGCGGTCGTCGTCCGTCCTTGGCCAATCACTTTGGGCATTAGTCACCAGTCCACAAGCGTCGGAATGAAGAAAAACACTTTTCGACGCCACCACGCCTTTTACCTCGCTTTTACCTCTCCAAACACACGAATAACATACATTGGTCGATTACTGGGTGCATGTGTGCTGCGGGCCCTTCATTCGAGGGGTTACCCGGCAGTGGGCCCGTCGCTTCGGCCCAGCCCCCAGCCCACTAAATTGCTTTACTAATGAACTGACCACGACGTGGGATCAGGGAATTTCTTGCAACGGCTGAAAATACACATTTTTAGGGTTGCCATTTTTCTTGGACGGAAAAAAAAAAACAGGAAAAAAACAGAATCATAAATACAGCCAGAAAATTGTTTGTGACACGTGACCGTCCGGGGAAGCTCATATTCCGCTGTTATAATAGGCCAGCAGGTACCTATAGAGGTGGTTGGGCCCGTGCGTGCTTTGTCTGCGCAGTTTACTCCACCAAAAGTCCCAGCGCTCCGCCCGCGATTATGCAAAATTAAAGTGTGTGTGACGGAGATGGAAGCCATGGAACAAAGTGGATAAGCAAGTGGAGCAGATCGGAAGTGTGTATGGTGAAACCCTTGGATCGGAAAAGAAGCTGGGTCAAATCAAAATAGCCCTTGGATCATACGAAGCAATAGCCAAACCCTCTTTGGCTTGGTATTCCATGGCGTCTTTTATCACACGTTTTGGCACGTTCAAATTAGACTAGATTAGCTACCTGTGCGTACAGTATACTGTGACAAAGTGTGCACAGTTGGTGCACGGGCTCAAGACAATGACGGTGCACGATGACTGGCCGCCAGGAGTTTATTTATTTACAGTGCAAAAGGGGCAAAGTTGGAGTGTGCATGAGTTGATTCCGACATGTCCGATCGCTTCCACAGGTCTGTGGGGTGGTATCTCCGGCAGTGTCCTCTGAGCAATAAACGTTCGATTAAAGCGCATCGCTTTTTTTCAAGAGTTGAAAAATTTCAGAACAAAAGCTTATTTGGCAGGGTAGAGAAAAAAACCCTAAAATGTGTCATTGGGAGCAGTAGCAATTAGTCATAGGTATCTCGGCATATAAAAGACTTTGGTGTCCCCAGTTTAGTCTCTCTTTTTTCTCTCGTCAGATATTAGTATCCACATTACACAACCACCAAAAAAAATGTGCGCAACAGATAACGCCCCCGCCGCCTCTACCACCACTGAGAAGGCCTCCAACGTCGGAGTTGAGGTCGGTCACACCGGAGAGCAGACCAATCCTTACGGAGCCAACCCCGCCGATTTCCTGTCTAACGTGTCCAAGTTCCAGCTCATCGAGTCCACTCTGCGAGAGGGAGAGCAGTTTGCTTCTGCCTTCTTTGACACCGAGACCAAGATTGAGATTGCCAAGGCTCTCGACGACTTTGGTGTCGACTACATTGAGCTGACCTCCCCCGCAGCATCGGAGCAGTCCCGAGCCGATTGCGAGGCTATCTGCAAGCTCGGTCTCAAGGCCAAGATTCTCACTCACATCCGATGCCACATGGACGACGCAAGAATGGCCGTCGCCACTGGTGTTGACGGTGTCGACGTTGTCATTGGAACCTCTCAGTTCCTGCGACAGTACTCGCACGGAAAGGACATGAACTACATTGCACAGTCCGCCGTCGAGGTCATTGAGTTTGTCAAGAGCCACGGCATTGAGATCCGATTCTCCTCTGAGGACTCTTTCCGATCCGACCTGGTCGATCTGCTCAACATTTACCGAACCGTCGACAAGATTGGTGTCAACCGAGTCGGTATTGCCGACACTGTCGGATGCGCCAACCCCCGACAGGTCTACGAGCTTGTCCGAACCCTCAAGTCCGTTGTCTCTTGTGACATTGAGTGCCATTTCCACAACGATACCGGCTGTGCCATTGCCAACGCCTACACTGCCCTGGAGGCCGGTGCCAACCTCATTGATGTCTCCGTCCTCGGTATCGGTGAGCGAAACGGTATCACCTCTCTTGGTGGTCTGATGGCTCGAATGATTGCTGCTGACCGAGACTACGTTCTCTCCAAGTACAAGCTCCACAAGCTGCGAGACCTCGAGAACCTGGTTGCTGACGCCGTCCAGGTCAACATCCCCTTCAACAACCCCATCACTGGTTTCTGTGCCTTCACCCACAAGGCCGGTATCCACGCCAAGGCCATTCTCGCCAACCCTTCCACCTACGAGATTCTCAACCCTGCCGATTTCGGTCTGACCCGATACATCCACTTTGCCAACCGACTTACCGGATGGAACGCCATCAAGTCGCGAGTTGACCAGCTCAACCTGCACCTGACTGACGCCCAGTGCAAGGATGTCACTGCCAAGATCAAGAAGCTCGGTGATGTCCGATCTCTTAACATTGATGATGTCGACTCTATTATCCGAGAGTTCCACGCCGACGTGACCAGCACCCCTACCGTTGCTGCCACTGAGGGAGCTCCCGTTGAGGATGAGGAGCCCGCCGCCAAGAAGGCCAAGACTGAAGAGTAAAAATGTTCCTTTTTTTCTTATTTTTCAGTGTAAATTATAGCATGTAAAATAACGAGGTTACTGCCGCTAAAGGCAGTTATTACAATTAAATGTGTCGTTCGTACTTGTAGCCCCGTCGTATCGTAGAGTGCAATTTTTTCATCCCTGTCACCGCCAAAGTTCAAAGTGTAAACTAATTTAGGTCCCGATACTCCACAGTCCTCTGTTCCGGAGATTGATTGCTTCGGAGATACCATTTTTCGGAAGCACGGCAACGCGCGCTCAGGCGAGTGCAGGGCTCTGCCGCTCTCATGTGCACTGTGTGACTCATAATACAGCTATTGCTATGTCCTGCCATGTCCTGCTTGTCAGAGACAGCAGCCCCCACTTTGGCGGCTGTATTGGGCTGAAAAAATATGAATAAAATTAAATTAAATTAGTGCGGTTGTTTTACAGTATGCTAATAATCTCCTATCCCCGGCCCCACTGTATATAGCTGGGGTTGATTTTGCAGTGGCTAAGCGCGTGCGCCCATGTCGTCTCTTTATCTGCCTCTGCTTCAAACGGCAGTCCCGTCATGGCCTCCAAAATGCACTGGGCTGATCCTCCAGGCACAACTTGGCATGCACTCAGACTGTCCTTGTTGCAGCCCCAACTGTAGTCCTCATTGGTGTATAGCGAAAGAGTCTGACGAGTGAGCTGCTGCAACGGGTCTTTCTTGTGACGCGGTCCAAACGGAAGCGCTTGGCTGTTTGATATAATGAGACAAATCATGCGTTCTCCTCGCGAACATGAGTCGAGTGCCAGCATGAATGAAGGCACATCAACTGGCGGTAATTGTCTCACCTCCCATCCGTCTGGTGGTTCGCAGCCCTCTCTAGCTGTGATCAGAGTGCCCTCTGGAATCCACCAAGGCACGTAACATGAGTGCAAGTCGTCCGTAACATACGCGTGTAGACGATGATCAAAGACCGTGTCGGTGCTGATATCTCCGAGAAGCAGACTCTCGAAGTTCCAGAGAATGAGATTTAAAACCGACGGCGCCAACAAGTAGAAGAGAAACAAGGTCGTGACGGCCACGGCGGCTATCTTCAAGACCCCCGGTCGCATGGTCTCTGTTGTGTCTTCTGGTGATGGTGAAGATAAATCGGGCTTCGTCTGCGTATCGCCTTGCGTCTCCGAGGCTATGTTATTAAGCGAGGTTTCTTGGCTCGGAGAAATGACGTCATGGGCGTGCTTTTCGGAGCTCATTGGTGGTGCGAATAGTCAAGTGCAGGGTTGTATAATGGTGCACCTTCCAGCTCTGATAAGAAGATGAAACGTCGGGTTCCATGTCTCTCTTAGGGCCCACCCAATGTGACAGTTACACCTTAACATACAGTTCGCACTTATAGATACCCCATGTCTCAGTGAACAAGTACAATGAATAGTGTCTGATTGGGTGGAAGTTGAAGTGGGAGGTATCTGGGAGGAAGTATAGCTGCTTTTGGTTATTGGAATTCGATTCTCGACAATATTAGCCCGGTTTTGGGTACGAACATCTCTTAATTAGTAGTGAACATTTACTTGAGGTATATACTTAAATATAGTTGAACCTGAATGGGCTAGCTCATTGACGATCATAAGAGGTAAATGTGATAAAATTGCATCTAAAGTGACTTTAATTACACACACAAAGCGACTGTTTCACATCTCCCTCCAATTCTGTGCCCTCCAGGTGCTTCCAGTTTCTCCACATGATTTTGTTAAACACATGCTTAGCCATAAACTACTGTAACATAACTAACGCAGTCAAATGTAAACCACTCCCAACCCAGAACAGGGTCTAAAGCCGAAACAGAGGCCGTTGTATAATATCCATCAGGGCAGAAATAATAACTCCTCTTCAATAACCCAGCCATCTCAGCATCCCTTTCAGATCTTCGCTACGCTCAGATCTCAGTCCCATCTTCCGGGTAACCCCTGAACCTAACCTTGGTGCTGCACACTATGGTCAACACACAGCAAAGTTCAGAAATCGTCGTCGACGACAGTCAATAACTAACAGCACAAGATGCCTGAATCCAACCAGTCTGGCGAGGCCATTTTCCGTGAGTACCAACATGACGCAATTGTGTGATTTTATCGACTAACCCAGGCTCTGCGGAGATGTCTCTGGTCCAGCTGTACATTGCCAGTGAAATTGGCCGAGAAACGGTCATGTCTCTTGGTGAGCTTGGTCTGGTGCAATTCCGGGACCTCAACAAGAAGGTCAACGTCTTCCAGCGAAACTTCATCCAGGAGGTTCGTCGATTGGACAATGTCGACCGACAGCTGCGTCTGTTTGAGAAGGAGTGTGAGCGAGAGGGTCTGGAGCTCGAGGATGGAGACCCCCAGAGTGCTGCATCTGCCTCGGACATTGACGCCCTCGTTGCTCTCGGTGATACTCTCGAGAAGCGAATCACCGAGCTTCGAGAGGCTGAGGACCGTGTCACCGAGTCTCAGACTGAGTCTCAGGAGCTGAGAGCTGTGCTTACCCAGACCGAGAAGTTTTTCGGCGAGCGAGCCAGCGGAGGACGAGACATTGAGTCGCAGTCGCTGCGAAACGTCCAGTTTGTCGCTGGTGTCATTCCTCGAGACCGAGTCGAGGTGCTGGAGCGAATTCTGTGGAGAGTGCTCCGAGGAAACCTGTTTTTGGAGACCGCCGAGTTTGGTGGCGTGGACGGCAACAAGTCCGTCTTCATTGTCTTCTCTCACGGCTCCGAGATTATCAACAAGGTGGAGCGAATCGCCAAGACTCTGGATGCTCATCTCTACTGGATTGCCGATGACGTCCGAGAACGAGAGAACCAGCTGCAGGAGGTGAACCAGAAGCTGTCCGACATTGACATTGTGTCGCAGCGAACCCGACACACGCTCAACACGGAGCTGCGTCTCATTGCCCAAAAGCTGCCCAACTGGAGAGTCATTGTCATCAAGGAGAAGAGCGTCTACTCCACCCTCAACCTGTTCCAGTACGACACCAACCGAAAGGTGCTGATTGGAGAGGGATGGGTGCCCAAGGACGACATCTCCAAGGTCAAGACCACTCTCAAGTCCATCACTGATGAGGCTGATGTTGAGATTCCTTCTGTTCTCAACGTTCTTGAGACCTCTCGAACTCCCCCCACCTACCACCGAACCAACAAGTTCACCTCGGCCTTCCAGCTCATTGTCGACGCTTACGGTATCTCTTCTTACCGAGAAGTCAACCCCGGTCTTCCCACCATTGTCACCTTCCCCTTCATGTTCGCTATCATGTTTGGTGATATCGGACACGGTTTCCTGCTCTTCCTCGCTGCCTTTGCCCTGGTCTACTACGAGGCCAAGATTGGCAAAATCAAGCGAGACGAAATCTTCGACATGGCGTACCAGGGACGGTACATTCTGCTGCTCATGGGCGGCTTCTCCATGTACACCGGTTTCATGTACAACGATATCTTCTCCAAGTCCATGACCCTGTTCAAGCCCGGTTGGGCCTGGCCCGAGTCCTGGAAGGAGCACGAGACCATTCATGCTCACCAGACCGGTGTGTATGCCTTTGGTCTTGATCCTACCTGGCACGGAACCGACAACAACCTGCTGTTTACCAACTCTTACAAGATGAAGCTGTCTGTGCTCATGGGCCATATCCACATGACCTACTCCTTCTTCCTGTCTCTGGTCAACTACATTTTCTTTGGCTCTGTTGTCGACTTCTGGGGTAACTTTGTGCCCGGTCTGCTTTTCATGCAGGGCATTTTCGGTTACCTGGCCTTGACCATTGTCTACAAGTGGACTGTGGACTGGGTTGCCATTGGTGAGCAGCCTCCTTCTCTGCTCGATACCCTCATTAACATGTTCCTTTCTCCCGGTAACGTTCCCGTTCCTCTCTACCCCGGTCAGGCTTACGTTCAGGTGGCTCTTGTCATCATTGCTCTCATCTGTGTGCCCTGGTTGCTGCTTGTCAAGCCTCTGTGGCTTCGACGAGACATGCAGAAGCATGAGTACGAGCAGGTTTCCGGCAACGGAGGACCTCTTGATCTGCTTGGAGCTCCTGACCAGCTCGAGGAGACTATCGGAGACACTCCTGGAGACTCCACCCACGGAGACGACTTTGACGATGAGGAGCAGGAGGAGCATGGATTTGGTGACATTGTCATTCACCAGGTCATCCACACCATTGAGTTCTGCCTCAACTGTGTGTCTCATACGGCGTCTTACCTGCGTCTGTGGGCTCTGTCTCTGGCCCATGCCCAGCTGTCCACTGTGCTGTGGTCCATGACTCTGGAGGCTGCCTTTGGCTTCACTGGAGCCGTGGGTGTCATTATGACCGTGATTCTGTTTGGAATGTGGTTCGTTCTGACCGTGGTCATTCTCGTGTGTATGGAGGGAACTTCGGCCATGCTGCATTCGCTGCGTCTGCATTGGGTTGAGTCCATGTCCAAGTTCTTTGAGGGTGAGGGTACTCCCTACGAGCCCTTCTCTTTCAAGGAGGAATTGGCCAACTAGACACTACAAGTTTTATAGCCTAGCATTCTAACATAATCACAATAAATACAATTAAAATATAAACGTCTATTTCTCCTGGTGCGCCTGGAGAGCAGCCCACAGCTTGTGGTTCTCGCCAAGAGTGTATGTGAGAGTCTTTTGGCTGTATCCTTTTTCACCAAGGAAGCCAAGGTCGTCAATAACATCGTTCAAAAGAATAGCCTTTCCAACCATCTGACTGCTACCCAGACCTTCATTGTTAATATGAACCACATGGACGTGAAGATGGTAGTAAGAGGGCTGGTAGTGCACAAATACTCGTAGGAACGATCTATCAACATTGTACTTGTCCTTGACCACCTTGTAGATATCCTCTCTCAGTTCCTTGAGCCACTCAATATGAGAGCTGTTGAGATCTCTAATAGACGTAATGGGAGTTCCACTCTCTCCCTGACCCTCCAGATTTCTCAGAGAAATGGCCACCAGGTACATGGAGTTGGCGTTCTTTCTATCCCACTTCATATCGGGCAGAAGAACAAATGAGTCCTCCTTTCGATAAATCACATCCTCAGCCTCCTTTCCATGGTACAAGATGTTTTGAACCCACTGGATACGTCCTCCGAGCTGTGTTTCAATGTAAGGCCAGGTGACCTGCTTGTACAGCTCTGGGGTCTCAACCACCATTCGGGTCTGCTGCTGAGAGTACTTCTGAACATGAGTATCTGATGCAGGGTAAATGAGGTTGATCTTCACTCCAGGACGCTTCTCAACGTCTTGAGCCAGAGTCGCCAAGTTCCAGTGGTACACGTCATTGTTCTCCAGCTGCTTGATCTCGGGAAAGATGTCTGTCGAAGCAAATTGTTTCAGGTACGCTTCGTCGGTGACTTCAAAGGGCAGTTTTTCGACCGTCAGAATAGCCTTGTCGTCGCCAATTGTTCCCAGAAGTGTCACAGTCTTGGACTGGCTGTTGAAGTTGAGCAATTGTGTGAATCGAAAGTCCCGTACTCTGTTCATTGTGTGGTTGGTGGCTGGCAAGTGAACAGAATTTAAGTGAACGAATTAACATTAATCATCGATTCAATCTGCACAATGGAAAATCGGGGTGAGAACTGAAATACTCAATATAAAGAGACTAATATAGATTAATTTTCAATTAGTACGTTATGTTGTTCATTAACTCACTTTTATACTCACTCTGGCAGTTTTTTCCACCCCAAATGTAGACAAAACATTTCAGTCCACCATATTTACTTGAACTTACTTAGCTTTCTCTCAACAGCTCAACAAAACAGCCCTATAACTACCAAAACTACGATATCACGATATCTCATTTAAAATAAATAAAACCTGTATGTACATCCCTAACTCTCATCTCCAGTCTGAGTCATTCTCGCAGCGATCTTAAGACCCAACATTCCTCGAGTGTATCCCATATCTTGATACTTCTGATCCAATTCAGTATCATACCTAATTTTCTCAATATGGGTCACTACGTAATCTGAATACTCCGCCAGACGTCGATCAGTGGGTTTTTCAGTCTCATAGGTTTCTTGAAGACTGAGAGATAAAACAGCAGCTAGTTTAGCCAGTTCTTCGGGTGTCTCGGCTCCTTCTAGCAGTGTGATATACTCCATAAACGCCGTTTTGTCGTGTTCATCATACCATTGAGCATGTTCATTGTAATGTAGTTTTACCTCCTTCAAATCACTTTCAGAGAATCCACGACGACCCACAGTATCGCAAAAGGATTCTCTGGCCAGCATAATCATTATCGACTTGCGTTCAGCAGCCACAGTAGCTTTTATCGTCTCTGGATCAATCAAAGCCAAGTCGGGTTTGCTTTCAAGATACAGACCCAATAAGTACTCCATAGCGCCCATAATCGCGTCAGAATTCTCCATGTAGTTTTCTTCACGTAACGAGTGGTCAGTTGACAGCAAGTTTTGTGTAATCAGACAGTACCGCAGAACATTCAGTCCAGCCCGTTTGTATCCTCCTAGCTCCTTCAAAAACGCTTCAACCATGTCTGTGAGCGCCTTTTGCCATTTATCGTTTGCATTGGCCATGAACTGCGAGCAATGGTACTCCAGGATGAAGTCCATTGGTTTCTGGCTGGCTGAGAGGTTTCTCATGTTGAGTGAAAGAAATGTTACGCGTGAATCTTGTGCATGAGAAGTTGATAATGAATTGAGACTTAAGAAAACGATTATTTTTTTGATTTCACGTGACTTGTAAAGGGTTATAGGCGTTTTATTCGGAAATTGAGCGTGTTTGGTCAAAAATTAGGGCAGTTGGAGTGGGTATTTGTAGATACCTTTTTCAACTAATAGCCTAAGTAATCTAGTATAGGACCATAGGCAGAGTTAGATATGCTCTACTGGTAGGTTTTTTGGGGTCAAAAGTCAGACAAGTAGAAACTGAGGCTTGTTTTACCCAATTCTTCGTCGTAAACACCACCTTTTTCCCCTCCTCCACCCCAACCTCTTCTCTTGTTCTCACGAAAAATCGTGATAAAGTTTTTGGACAGTGTATGCCAAACTGCACTGCAAGAATCAATTCACACACCACCAAATCACAATGTCAACACCAGCAACAGGTCTCTCTACAGGCGACACTACACATACAGCCACTGCCAGTGGCAGCTCACAAACACCCCTCGAGGTGTTGCAACAAATCGACTTCATGCCTCATGTTCAAGCATTGGTGTCGAAACTCATCAATGGCCAGATCTCGGTGAAGGACGCGGATAACGAGAGTGGAGCGGCCAAGGTGCGGATTGCAAAGGCCAAGGCTGCTTTGGCCGAGATGGACGGCTTGGACGAGACCATTCACTCGCGTCAGGCGAAAATCGTGTCTCTGGACAAACAGATCCAGAAGAAGCTGGAGCTGCTGAAATCTTTCAAGCAGATGGCTGAGGCGGAGGGGTTCGATTTGTCAGAGAAGCCAAGCGAAACGAAAAAGGAGGAATCTACAGCTGCTACAACTGCTACAACTACTGAGGCACCGCTAGCAGGTACCACCAAAGAGGTGCCTGAAAACGCCATTGAGGAAGACGTGGAAATGAGCTAGGCCAGATATTGTGGCGTTTTCAGAGTTCTGGTCTTGACCAAGGGAGGTTCGGCTGGTTGCCTTTCCCGGTAAGACTATTCATACCCCACACTTGTGACCTCTCTGCATGATAAGCAAGGGCAGTGGGGCGTTTTGAAGGCCCCATGAGGTGGAGCGTTTTTTTCGGGAGCAAGTGCAACGGGGACAGAGGGGAGATGGCGAGCAAGGTGGCGAAATTCGAGAGGAGGACTCTTTTTTTATTATTATTATCCTCTTCAAGCTGCCACTTTGCGTTTCGTCCTAGTGGAAGGCCTAATCGGCCATACGACTCGTGACCTGTCTCATAGCGGTTTCTCTGCAACACGCTCTTTATGCACACACGCTCCCGTTTCTTGTTTCTTGTTCTGTCCCACCCTGTAATTTTCAGTTTTTGTTTAGAGTCCATATAGCTAAATTGCTCCGTCACTTGTCTACCTCAACCAACAACCTACAACAGTACCTACCCGTACCTCTCCATCTCTCACACATGCTGCCCACCACCCTCTCCAACCCCTCGTCGACATGCGTGTCTGTGGGATCCGACACAGAGTACCAGCGCTATTTATCCGGCACTCCGTCAGAGGTCACGTCGGTGCCTTCTCGACCCCTGTCCAGAAGCTCCACGTTATCCGGCATCTCCACAACCGCCACTCTGGATGGCGTCGAGGGCAAGCGGACCCGCGGCCGGCTCCACGATCTGATTCCCACATCGGACGCCTCCATGGACATAGGCCACAGTGAGCCCCATGCTCAGCCGGACGACGAGGTGCGGCAGATTGAAGGGCACAACAGTGCTCAGGCTGCGCGAAAGGCGCCTACTAACAACAACGACTATAGCGCCACGACCCCGACGCAGTCAGGGTCGCCGGACGAGCATTTGCAGCTGGACAAGGGCACCACCCGGCCAGTGACCATCGAGGAGAAGATTGAGCTCATGGAGGGAGGCCCTCAGAGCGACCTTCCTAACGAGAGCGATTTTGCATGAACGACGCCTCTATTTTATTTCTATTCCGTTTTCTCTTTCCTAGCATCTAACCGAAAATGACACACAAACATAACCAATGTATATTATTAGACCGTCTTGCTCTCTCGTTTTTTTCTGTAGACCCTGGAACAAGTCCCTCTTTAAAACGGACGTCTCATCGTACATCGCAGATAGTTACATGGGTTAAGGTTTCAAGCGGGGATGTGACCAACCTGAACAGGACCTGAGACTCTCAATACGTGGCCGATGGGAGGTTCCTGCACCCGCAACGTGCTTTTCTCGGCTATTTTTTCTCCATGTAAAAACCATTGCCAGCCCCAAGAACTATATAACGTTTTTCAAACCCTGCTGGCGGAAAAAGTGAGGGTGTTTCGGAGGGTGGTTCTGGTTTCTCCCCCACGTACTTATACAGTGCAGAGTCTTACTGCCCAATCACATGTACATAAAAATTTCACTAGTGGAGAAAACAGATCATATTGGAGAATACAAAAAATGGCTGTGGCGACTTTTGAGGAATAAAAACCCCGTTTAGAAAATCACGCCAGGTTTCAGCACCTGCTGTCAAGCTGCATTTTTCCCAACAAAATTGTCGCAGACGTCTACAATGTTCTTCGGTCCTCCTTGCTGCTGACTCAAGGTTACACCGGGTAACACCAAGCTTTTTCACTTTTACAATTCCCGAAACTGAAAGACACTCACCATCATATCCGAAATGTCGACTGCCGTCCCGTCTCTCGGAGAAATCAACGCTCTCAACGTGCCCTCGCTCCCGGGCAACCTGAACACACCCAATCAGACTCCTGCCTGGACTAACAATCCTCTGTGGGCTTATGTCTCCGAGACCTACAACACCGTTGCCGCCAAGCGAAGCGGTCTGAACCTGGTTAACCCCGGCACTCTGGAGAACCTCAACAAGGAGGTGTCCAAGGATGTGTTCCTCACCAACTACTTCTTCACCGGTCTGCGAGGCGAGATCTCCAAGACCTTCAGCATGAACCCCGCCTTCCAGGTGTCCCACTCCTTCTCCCTGGGATCCAAGGTTCTCCCCCCTTACGCCTTTGCTGCCTTCTTCGCCAATGACAACTTCTTCATGCAGGGCAACGTGGACAATGACTACTCTGTCGCCGCCCGAATGCAGTACTCCTGGTCCAAGGAGTGTGTCTCCAAGGTGAACGCTCAGCTCCAGAACGGCCAGCCCGCCATGATTCAGCTCGAGCAGGATCTCCAGGGAGCCGACTTTTCCATCAACTTCAAGTCCCTGAACCCCTCCATCCTTTCCGGAGGTCTTTCTGGTGTCTTCATTGGATCTCTGCTCCAGTCCCTCACTCCCAAGCTCGCTGTCGGTCTTGAGGCCATGTACTCCGCTCAGGATCCCCGAATCGGAGAGGCTGCCGTCTCTTACTTTGGCCGATACGTCTCTGGTGACTGGGTTGCCTCCGCACAGCTCCAGCAGATGGGTATGGTCCAGGCCTCTTTCTGGCGAAAGATCACCGACAAGGTCGAGGCTGGTGTTGAGGCCAACCTGGCTCTGCTCGGCAAGCCCAACCCCATGATGGGCGGTGTCTCCGGCCCCGAGGGAACCACCACTCTCGGTGCCAAGTACGAGTTCCGACAGTCCGTTTTCCGAGGACAGGTCGACTCTACCGGAAAGGTCTCTTGCCTCCTTGAGCGACGAGTTCTTCCCATGATCTCCCTGCTCTTTGCCGGTGAGATTGACCACGTCGCTAACACTTCCAAGGTTGGTCTCGGTCTTCAGTTCGAGGCCGGTGCCGACGAGGAGATGATGGCCCAGCAGCAGCAGATGATGGAGCAGCAGCAGCAGCAGCAGATGTAAATAGTAGATAGATAGTGCTGTATCAATGTCATGAACGATCGTACCCTAAATTGAGAGTAATTGTGAAGTAGCTACTGGTAATTGAGTGGATTTTTCAGTAGCCCAATTAAGGTGACTGCTTAAACAGCGCTTACAATCTTTAAAAACTGTCTACAATAATACACGGATTAGATGCTAAAATACATTATAAATAAGTAGAGGCCTGCTCTGTTCCTAGGATTATGGGGTTCGCACGTGCGAGTCGTCAACATTGATCTCCATCCAATCATCGTCCATCGACTTGAACGTCATGGTATCTGTTTCCAGAATGTTGTTCCATCTGGCAAACGGGTGACGAAGACCGATGAACGCCGCTGCGGAAGCTCCAGTGGTGTAGAACTTTCGGATCGCAGATCGGGCGTCGATCGGAGATCTGGGTTTCTCTCTCTCGCTTGAAGGCACATCTCCAGCCGAGTGCGGTCTTTGAGGAGTGTGGGTCAGAGCCATGGGAGAAGCCATCAGCTGACGTTGGAACTCCTGATCCGGCGTTCGAGGAGAAAGCTGGAGCTGCATCTGTGACACAGAGCGTTTGAGCGTTAGTTGAGACAGTCGTTCCGACAGTCGGGGGTGTGTTGGTGAAGAAGCTGTGATGTCTGATCGAGCAAGGTGTTCGGAGATATCAACTGAGATATCACCATCGTCATGATGATCGCTCTCGTCATCTGCTCCAAAAGTCTCGATGATATCATCTAGAGTGGATGAAGAGGAGGCAAACAGCTCGTCGTACTTGGTGGGGTGCAGGTGACCAGAAATGTCCCACGACGAGTCAGAGAGCGTGGAGTTTGCTGAGTCCAGGTCAGGTGATGATTGTAGAGACATGGACGAGTATGGAGGAGAAGGAGAGGGTGAAGGTGAGGGGAGAGATGAGTAAGGTGAAGAGGCTGAACCAATAGTTTCCGAGTCGTGTTCTTCAGAATCGTAACTACTGGGAATGGACAGGTTGTCAATCTGAGAAGTGAGAAAGTCCATATCCATTTCAGTCGACTTGTTCACCTTTGTTATCTCGCTCTCGTCGTCCTTTACCGTCTCCTTCTTATCTTCCGTTGGAGGAGGTACGTATGCAGAATTGTTGGGGTTGAGAGACACGAGTTTCTCCTTGAGGTCGATTTCGGGAATCAGCTGGTCAAGGTAGTCCTCGATGTACTCTTCTTTAGCACCTTCCTCCAGCTCAGGAGCCTTGATTTGGTCCAGGAAGCAGCAGCTCTGTTCCAGAGCCATACGCAGGTCGTCTGCAATCTTGTAAGTGGACCTGAAAAGCTCCACGCGCCAGTAGCGTCCTGGAATAGGCTGTGGGAAGATGAACTGGGACAGCGATGTTCGCCAGAGTCTCAGTTTAGGCAGAATAGCCTGCACCGCGTCTCCACATTTGATGTAAGTCACCTTATCATTATGAAGAGTGAAGACCTGGAACCGACCGTGAGCCACGATACGTTCCGAAATGGCACAGTGAACAGGAGGGAGCTGTTCCCAGGGGTCCAGAGCAGGGTCCTCATCCGCGTCTGTTAAAGTTGAGCCAGAAGAAACACTGGACGCGTAAGTCCCTGAAGCATGTCTGGAGCCAGGTCGCGACCTGAGCTGAACATTGGCGAGTTCAGAGCCCGGAGCTAGGTAATTTGAGCTTTGTCGTTTGCTTTCAAGCTGCTGTGTGTGTCGTCGAAGGGCTCCTGCTGGAATGGAGAACTGGATAAGCTGGGACAGGTCGTGGTCAAACAGAATGGTACGCTCCTGTTCTGTGGGCATATGCTGTTCGCGCTTGTGTGCCAAGGTGGCGTCCAGGTCCGAGAGGGACGATTTCTTTGACAACATTATTGCATGGGGAGGTGTATGAGAATCTCAGCCAGAGGTTGTATCTTGGGGTTGTAGCAGGGGTGGTTGATAGGGGTGCGTCGGAGAAAGGGGTGTAATTTTGTTTTGTCGCTTGTTAGGGTATGTAAGTGTTTGTTCTAGCGGGGTACTAAAATTACTATTGTAGTGGCGTGGTAAATGTCGGAAATCTCGGGGACTTGACCGGTCTGCTGTGTGGATGAAGTGTGGAAAACGCCAAGTGCATCTCTCACTCAACGCACCGCATGTAGGCTCATGTTATAATTAAACGTTGAGACATGGAGAGTCTGAAAATTTGGCTCTGAAACGAGGCTTACCACACAGTATACTTTGGGGCTAAGTAGGCTGTCCCGATACTACATAGTGTGGGCTGCTTTTATTCATGGGCCGAGTGACAGTTGTGTTATTCCTGTGTCTGTACAAATTTTCACCCGCTTTCCGAGCCTCATCTCGGGCCTCATTCTCTTTTCGAAACCGTACCATTTTTGCTACATTGCCACACTGTACAACCGGTGTCTGGGTATGCAAAATTCTACCTATAATAGTCTTTGTTTGCCTGCCTCGCGATGGCCCGTTAACGCCCCCTGACTTGTCCCAAACCTTAAACGCGCCTCTGGACGTTGATTACTCCCCTGAAACGGGTTACAGGTAAATAGAACAGCATAGAGAGCAGGCAACGTGAAAAACAGTTGTGTCTCAATAGCACATGACAATAATTCGGACCTGACTGCGATAAGGCAGCCGCTGTCAATCACCGTTTGGTTGGTGACTTCATACCACATAGCCATCCATTCCTCAGAGCATATCTCCCCCATTCTTCACTGGTTCCTGCGTGCCAGCCATTTCCAGATTAGGCACCGATTTGCTTAATTGAATTTCGAAACAAGAGGTCGTGTGCAGCCTGTCATTACTTTTGCCGACCGTCAAAGGTCCGGCTCTGGTGTGTTATGATATCGCGAGCCCGTAGTTTTTGAGCCCCGCTATTTTTCACAAACTAGAATCACATGGAATCATATTGGTTTCCGTGAAACCCGGCCAGTATGGCTATATACAGCACACACCTGGGTGTAAACTATACATACGCGTTGGGAGAGCCAGTCGTGACGTGTGATAGTCGGCCCAATCGCGCAGTCTGAAGATAATATGGAATGTACGATTGTTGGGCAATAATCTACTGTGTTTTGTTTCGTTGTTTCTTCTGTCATGCCTCGACAGATAATTTCGAGATACAATCCTGCATCTCGCGTTACAGCGTCGTATTAGCTAATAATAGTTGCTGTGGGGCAGGAGCAGGGACTATACGATGGGTCGTACTTGCTAACAGTACTACCGATACTTATCACTAGCGACTGAGGTATTTCCAGCTCTCGGTATACAGTGCAACCTCGTGTCAAGTGATCAATGTGCATAATAATGACATTGACATCGAGGCTCCATATTATTTGCCGTGCACGTTGTTATTGGCTCATTTCCGAGACCTGACATGTTTTGATTCACGATATTATTTCCCCATGGGACCATTTGATTTTGGGCATTCAACAAAAGTAGAGTGGTCTCACTCTCCCTTGCAGTTGCTACGTCTTCATTTGGTATGTTTCTCCGTGTCTTGGTTAGCTCTCACGGCGTTTGTTCGGTTGGCAATTATATATAAGAGTGCGTCTTGTCTGGATGATGGGGTGCCTTGCTTGCTATCCGCTGGGAGGGTGTTGCTATAGAAGACAGCAGTGGTCCTGCCTACAGCTCGTGGTTGAAGCCCGTTTTCAAGCCGTTTGATTGTCTCATTATGGTGAGACTCTTTCTCTACCTATGTTAGCACCGTTGAACCCATCCTCCCACTTCTCTCTGGGAGCATCGCTAACCAATGACAGGTCTTTATAATATGACAGGGCTCGACGATGTTCGTCACATGATCTGTATAATAAACGTGGTGATGACGTCTCAGTCCCCGTGTCTCCATGCATGACTCGTAGTCCAAACTTTATCTCGCATCTCCGAACGTCAAATGGGCTGGAGAACTACTGGACTTGTCGTGGCGACTATTGAGACCTCGTGGGTGATATTATCGATCGCCTATACGTTATATTGGACCACATGATGATAATGTGCAATTTCAAAGTCAACGAGTGTCTCACACCTTCCTGGATTCAAGCTATACGACGTTGGTTTAGGTTGTGCAACATGGGAGTTAATTAAACACTTTGTAATCACAAATAGCGCCGTATCCGGAAACGTGACATTATGTACCCCAGACAAACCTCCACCAATATCGTCGTCTGAGTCAGCCCCCCAAAATATTCATATTACGCCAAATAAGACCCATCTTCCCCTCAGGCATATGCCCTGTAGCCTGTATGCGGCAGCAACCCAGATCAACGAACCACATACGCGACGAGGGGTACATATTCACGTTCTCGGTAAATAAATCGCCCAAATAGCCCCTTTTCTCCATTCTGACTCGAGTTTTACACGCTTCTACGTCTGTAGAGCCTGTGTTGGAGTGGTGATAACTCCCCACAGAGCATATGTGAGCGACAGTAGCTTGATTTTTTCCGTACATAGAGCTCTCCAGTCACTTAACTGTAGCAGGAACCTTGAATAGCCATGCGTGTCACCTGCGTGCCGCAAAGAGGCTGGTCCCAACTTTCCTCCACTCTGCAAATCATAGGGCCAACGTGCCCCTGGAGCCCCTACTTGCACCACGTTGTCGCCACAACTTTGCACATCCGGTGGAGTCTCGATACCCATCGTGATGAAAGCATTGGCTGGGGATGCAGGAAACGCAGTTAAGGTTGGCTGGTATGCAGAAACATGCACCGTTGGGATGGAAGCAAGAAACCTGATAACAGGCTTAAATGTTTGCCCCCCTTCCTCTCTCCGGTGTTTTGGTGGGGGTTTGAAAGGCCCGAGACACGAGGCTTAAAGCTCTTGAAAAACACGGTGGCAAATAGATTCTGTTGAGTCCAGCAAATAGGACAGGATGATTACACAACGCCACCCAACCGTCCGGATCATTTGACCGGAGATAGAGTTGTACTTGCTCGGAGATAGTGGAGCCCGCTATAAGCGAGATTGCAGTGGATAATATACCCACAGACTTGGCAGCCAGGCACGTCCCGTGAGCGCAAGCGAGGTACACAAAACCTCTTTGTGTATAACGCCCCAACTGTAGGTTGGCTACGGAGCAATTTATACCTGGATGCATATATAGTGTTTGAATCTCGCACAGTCCTGATGTATATGCAGAGGCCAGAGCTAATCCGGTTCAGTTAAAAATTTAACACCTCAGAGACCACTCTCGTTCTACACAAAACCAGATTCACGCTCATGTCATGAAACTACCCATTCTAGCCTCGCTTTCAGGACTAGCTGGTCTGTTCACCACAGCCCACGCCTTTGGGGCCGGAAACATTCCCTCAGACTCCTCTATTGAGGGTAAGAACTTTCGACATGGAGACATTGAGGACGTCTTGGCCCAGATTGTCATCTCCAACCGAGGAGGCAAAACACGAAAATTCGACGGCCTCGACATCAAGCGCGTCTACTTTGGAAACTGGCTGCGAGACTTCTCGCAGGCCGTGGATGTCGGCACTCTCTCCATGGGCCTAAATGCAGACACTGTACGTGCCATCATCTGGCTCGTGAGTATGTCCGAGTTTGGCTACGGAACTGGCGAGTTCGAAGTCACAGAAGAACGCCTGGGAGTCTACCGAGCGGAGGAACACATGGATAACCCCAAGGGCTACCCGGAAGATGCCCAACAGTACGATCGGCGTTTACGAGGGCCCGTGGATCCGCGCGAGTTGGATATTGATCCCAAGACGGGAATGAAAAACTACATTGCCAACGAAGACGGAGACTGGGCCACATCTTCGGAATACGTGCGCGAGCAGCTTCTGAAGTGTATCAAGCTCGGAAGAAGGTACATCAAGGGAGGATACAAGAAGCATGCCCTGCAGCACGAGTCACTACGACTGCTGGGCGGTGCCCTCCACACTCTGGAGGACTTCACAGCCCACACAAACTACCTGGAGCTGGTGCTGAGAGATATGGGCTACAAGGACGTGTATGCTCATGTTGGAAACCAGACGCGAATCAAGCTGGCAGGCAAGAAGGTGTTCCCCGTCGTGACCGGAACCTTTGGAGGACTGGACTTCCTACACTCTCTGCTGGGAGGAGCTCATGACTCTCTGTCGGAAAGTGGCTTCACTGAGGCTTCTGCCAACTTTGAGAAAAAGAAGAAGACTGGCTCCAACACATCCGAGTTTCTCAAGAGCATTCTCCGGAAGCTGCCCATCAAGCTGCCTGATATCCCCGATGCCCATGGGGGATTTAGAGACATGTCTGGGGCCGATCTGGCCGATCATCTCGATGAGCTCCAACATAATGTCGAGGAGTATGTGGTACACCAGCGGGATCATGATGGAAATGACAAGGACTGCAAGGATTGTGATAGCAAGCCCAAGAAGAAGTCTGGAGGAGAGTCAAGCCATGGAGGAGCTGGAGGACCTGGTTCTCAGCACCCCTTTGTTCTTGTGGACCAGCCTGGTTTCAAGAACACTCCTGGGGGAACCAACGTCTCCAAGGTTCACAACAACGACCCCAACTACACCTCATTGGAGTCGTATCTGGAGAACCTGGACGTGGATGCTGTCATTCGAGCCGTGTACCCTCTTTTGGAGTTCAAGGACTCCGTCATGTCCTCCCTGGAGTCTTTCTTTGGAGACACTGAGTCGTCTACCGCTCTTGGTATGATGGCTTCCTCCATTTCCGACGCTCTGGCTTCCTTCACCAACTCCATCATCAACCCTATCATCAACCCCATTCTGGAGGCTGTCACCGAGATTCTGCATGCATCTGTCACTCTCCTGTCATACCACGACGACCAGATTGATGTGTGGATCAACTCCAAGTCTACCGACCCCACTCACTCTCGACTGTCCAAGGACCATTTTGCAGCTTATCTCAACGAGCCTGCCGGTCTTGTGGCCGCTGAGGTGGTCAAGTACGTCGTCCCCTTTGTGGTTGAGGCCTGGGAAGATCCCTCCATAGACCCTCAGACAGTTGTGGACGAGGCCCTTCAAACATTCCATCACCCTGCGCTCGCAAACACCAAACTGCATCGAATCATGCGTGCTGAGGTTGATCGGTGGATCCAGACCTTCTCTGACGAGGAGCGTGAACACATCCTGGAGGGACTGACTTCCAGAGGTGTTCTGCATGGCCACAACAACGCCGAGCATTTGGATGTCAACAATGTCACATACGAGGACTCCTTTGATCATACTGGCAGTGAAGAGAAGGCCTCCACCTTCCTTGACTACATTGATTACTTTGGATTCTTCAACCAGCAGCCAGGCGGCCAAGGAAAGATGAAGCGGGACCACAAGGAGACTGCCGAAGATGCGGCAAACGATATGGATGCTGAAGGCGCGGAAGACTCGCAAAAGCACCAGGGCGACCACGCCGACAAGGCCCAAAAGAAGGCCGAGGATAACGCCAACAAGGATGAGGCAAAGCATAAACAGAAGGAGGAGCCCAAGCATAACAAAAAGCCCCAGTCGAAGAAGAAGAAGAAGCAACAGAGCCATTTCCACGACCACGCGCACCATGTCGAGGACCATCCCGACAAGGCCAAGCAGGCTGCTGCCGAGGAGGCTGCTTCTGCTCACGACGAAGAGGGTTCTGCTAGACGAAAGCCCCGACAACCATAGACTACAGTAGAAGGGACAGCAGTAGAAATTACATAAGTGCACCCGACACCTCTCTCTCTCCAGCGTAATATTTAATAGATTAATGTTATTTAGTGATTATTAAAAGCATGACTGGGATTAGCATGTACTAGTATGATTGGCGCTTATCAGTTCATATGGATAGGGTGTCTCTCCACTAATATCAAGCCATGTAAACACACGGCAGAAGGCTTATTCTTATCGGTGTTTAGAGCTCACCCCTCGGGGGTAAAAATTGCCGTCACAACGAGCAGCCGAATACTCGGGCTTTTTTTACTCATTTTTACTCAAGAAACATCTTTATCACTCCCTATACACCGCCGCCTTAGTGCAGTGCTAATTTTATCCCCACTAGACGGCTCCAGCAAGGGGCAGACGGACAACTATTAGCTGCGATAGCGTATGATAAGCCAAATATGGCCACACTTTAAAGAGTGGGAGAAATGCACGCGACAGTCCCAAAAGGAAGGTATAAGAAACATCTGGGAGTTGGCTACAGCATGCCGGACAGGTGCAAATGCATCCAGATGCGCGGATATACGTTTCGGAACATCCACGGCAGTGCCGAGATAAGACTTGAGATATGCAGGAGTGGGTCGAGATGGGTCAAATTTTTATGCGTGTCAATTGAACCCTAATATATATATTTTGGTTCCAGAAAAGACCCTGCTTCCGTTTCATCTTAACAACCACACCACAATGTCCTCGCCCATTCCTTCCAACGTCAACGTGCTCCCACAGACCCGCCAGCTCCTTGGCCTGTACTCCATCATCCGAGACAAGAACACCACCCGTTCGGACTTTATCTTCTACTCTGACCGAATCATCCGTCTGCTTGTCGAGGAGGGTCTCAACCAGCTTCCCGTGACCGATAAGCTCGTCAAGACGCCAACTGGCGCCGAGTTCAAGGGTCTTGCATTTGAGGGAAAGATTTGCGGTGTCTCCATCATGCGAGCCGGTGAGTCTATGGAGCAGGGTCTCCGAGACTGCTGCCGGTCCGTCCGAATCGGAAAGATTCTCATCCAGCGAGATGAGGAGACTGCCCAGCCCTCTCTGTTCTACGACAAGCTGCCCGAGGACATTGCCAACCGATTCGTCTTCCTCCTGGACCCTATGCTTGCCACTGGTGGCTCTGCCATGATGGCCGTTGAGGTTCTCATTGCTCGAGGCGTTCCTCAGGAGCGAATTCTCTTCCTTAACCTCATTGCATCTCCCGAGGGTATTGCCGCTTTTGCTGAGAAGTTCCCCAACGTCCAGATCATCACCGGTGTCATTGATGACGGTCTTGATGAGAACAAGTGGATCCAGCCCGGTCTTGGAGACTTCGGTGACCGATACTACTGCATTTAAAAGGTCTCCCTGGAAGCAAATCATACCCCTTCAGTAAATAAAAAACATAATCATATGGTTGCATAGTTGTATAGTAATTGATGGTATTCATAATAATAAATGACGTACAGTAGTTGTTAGTGGAGGTGCAGCTATACATATTCAGTTAGTCAGCTTTGTGGGGGTGGTTCAGATCAGTTTGAGCTGATTCTTGAACACCAACTGAACTTGAGATCTCCTCAGTGGCTTCAGTGGCCTCAGTGGCCTCATTTTTCACTGGCAATGTTTGTTGTGAGGTTGGATCCTGTGCTTTTGCGTCTGCCTGTGCCTCTTGCAGCGCCAGATTTTCCTTGTAAATGCGCAATTCCTCCTTGCGAATATCGGATTGCCGAAAGAATTCAATCTGCTCATCAGTCAGTGTTCTTTCGACTCCGTCAGGGTAGAAGCCCAAGGAGGTAGGCTCGTCGTTGTATGCATCCTCGTCTTGATCGAATTTAATCGTGCCCTGGAACTCGCCTAAATGACTTTTATGGAACTTGAGCAGGTCCTCGGCAGTAACAGACATTTTATGAGTGGCGAAACAACGGCTGAATACAATATTTGGTCTGCTCCACCCAAGCAAGTTGTCTTTTGATAATAGGTGTAATCGAAGCTAAACTTTTCTGCCCACATGAAAAGTCTAAAAATATTTGCAGCTAGTGCAGATATTTTGGCAAAAATCCCATCCGTCTTAACACAACACAGCATACCAGAAAAATGCCCAAGTCTAAGAGAAACAAGGTCATCGCCCTCACCAAGGTCGAGAAGAAGACCCGAGAGGACAAGGAGGTCATCGTCGACGAGATCCACAACTACCTCGATGAGCACAAGTACTGCTTTGTCTTTTCAGTAGAGGGCATGCGAAACACCTTCTTCAAGGACCTCAGAACGGACTGGAAGGGCAGCAGAATATTCTTTGGCCGAACCAAGATCATGGCCAAGGCTCTCGGCAAGTCTGAGGAGGATGAGTACAAGGCTGGACTCGGCGCTCTGTCCGAGTACATGTCTGGAGATGTCGGTCTCCTGCTGACCGATGAGGAGCCCCAGGTTGTCAAGGATTACTTTGAGTCTTTCGTTCGGGAGGACTTCGCTCGAGCCGGTCAGGTTTCCACCGTCACTTTCACAATCCCCGCTGGTGTTGTCCACACCACTGGAGGTAAGCTTCCCGCTGAGGACGATGTCCCCGTTGTGCATTCTATGGAGCCCACTCTCCGATCTCTGGGTATGCCTACCCTGCTCAAGGCCGGAAAGGTCGAGCTGTACGCCCCCTACGAGGTCTGCAAGACTGGTCAGACTCTTGACTCTCGACAGACCCGACTGCTCAAGCACTTTGGTGTCACCAGCTCGTTTTTCAAGGTCCACACTGTCGCCTACTACGACAAGGAGAAGGAGGAGGTCAAGCCGTTTATTTCCGCTTAGGTACATATTAATAACAATCATTAGACACGTTTCAATAGATATTTAAGAAAAGTAGGACCATTATCGTAGCAATAGCCGTACAATATCTGCCCTGTTCTGTCCTTGGGGACTTGGTTTGGACAGCTTAAAAAAATAATACACCTTTTATGCAAGTCAAGTGCTGCCCAGTATCAACATCAAAAACTTTCCACCATGAGCAAAAAATCGCTAGCAGCAGTTGGAACGCCCCTCGATGAGCTGAAGGAGACACAGACCATCGCCAAGGTCGCCCAGGCCAAGGGCAGCAACATATACGAGGTTACTCTGCCTCAGGACTTTTACAAGGCTCATGGATTCAAGAGTCCAGATGTTCAGGTCGAGATGCCCCCCAAGTTTCGACAGACCGTGTGGGTCAAGCGAGGCGGCTTTGTGGTCGTTGATGTGACCCCTGACGACAAAATTGCCGGCGATATCATTGAAATTGTGGTGGACGACCGAACATGGAGAAAAATGCCCTACTGGCCTGCCGAGTTCAAGAAGGTGGGGGGATGGCAGCAGGATTCCGACGAGGAGGAGGATGATCCGTTTGCTCTTCCTGACGACGAGTCCGATGAGGAGGAGTACGAGGAGGAGAATTAGAGCTATGACGTCTAAAAAGCCTCTGTCGCTTGGGGGGCGAATTTGCTCTCCACACAACGGCTGACCACCACCATAGACCAGGTCAGCCGTTCAAAATAACCGAAACAGGATTTTCTGTAATATATTCATATAATGTACACTACCGGTAGTTTTATTAGGCTGTAGGACAGGTTCATTACGTCAGCCAACTTGCACGTCATACCTGTTACGTGAAGGTTGCTGAACACGTCCAAGTCAACGAACATGGTCTCTAAAGGCCGTTATCAAACGGGAAAAGGAGCTGTGAAAACGACTACACTGATACAACAGCTCAGAAGCTCTCCAAGCTCTACATCTCCACCTACAGATCCGTTAAAACAATAGATTCATGCAGCACAATAAATACGATACTTCTATACGTGGTGTGCGGGGTTACCACAAGGTCCAGCCATCGGTGCCCCGTTCCAGCTCCTTGATTTCGGAAATGTCTCCATTGGTGAGGTGTCCGTAGATGTGCGCAAACTTTTCGTTTCGCGACCGGACAAAGTCCCATTGTAGTCGACAGCCAGGCTTGCAGCCGACACTTCCTTCGGTCAGTGGCGCGCCAGGGGTCTCGGGAATGTCAATGGCTAGCAGATAGACGCGGTCGTGCTTGCTGAAGTACTTGTTGAGGGTCTCGAGCAGCTGGGCCTTGGTGCTGAGGTGGATGAAGCCATCCTGGATATCAAGGGGCACGCCGGGCAGAACGGTTTCGGGGTTCACGGTGCCGTTCTGAACAGCCTCGGCCGGCAAGGACTCCAGAATTTTGTAGATCATTGTGCTGGGCTGGTGTGCGGTGGGGGAGTGTTGTGTTTTGCTCAGCAGCTAATTTCGACTGTGAAGTGTGGGTGGTGGAGTGGATGTCAAAATTAGACTATTGTGGATTATAGTGCGTGGTGCGCACCCGCTGGAATGTGCCTGCTGTACCTTTCGGAAAATGAAAATCAAAAAGTTAATCAGCTCGCTTCCGTAAACGAGCCTTTTTTTTTCTTTCTGTAACTGTATCATGTACGTTTGATACACACTCGTCTCACATACAGACCTTGGTGGGTGGCGACTTGCTTGTGCTTCGTATCTGCTGGACTACCAGTAGCAATCTCAAGGTCGCCCGACTCGGGTATCGATAAACTCATGGGGTGTTTCAGAGTTTGTATGTGTGCGGTGCGTACCGGTACCGGGGACTGTACAAGTACAATACCGCCATCTCAAATAACCAGTTGCATGGTCCAACAAAGAAATGCTCATTTTATACAAATCCAAAGAAACACTAAAATCTGAAATGAGGGCCACCAAAGCCTCGGTAATCGAGACTTGAGCTATTGTCTAGGACGCTTGTATGCAATAAAATGGCACTAAATCGGTCTCCTCTGAGAAGGAGGGGATTATCAGCTCATTTGAGTCTTTTTTGTTAAAACGCTTCGACAGCGCTTGGCATTACCCATCACGAACATGTTTAGCGTCGTTGAGGTGGTTACCAAGACGATAGTAGCTGTCTAAGACTGTTTTTTTCGCCACGGAATTAAAAATATACAGTCACGGTGATTAAGCACCATCGCACTACGCATGGCGTGCGTCCTTTAGAAAGTGTACTTGTCCGTCAACCAACCACATCCACGGTTATTATTATCGTCATGCAGGCCTTGCTATTCTATCCAATACTGTTTTTATTATTATTTGGCGGACCTCAAAGGGCTACCTTTTGAGAACCAAAGCCACTTCTAACAGTGGCGCCTTACTATGCAAAATATATGAGATGTCTCTCTTAATCCAAAATGTAGTTGCCCAGCTTGTCCATCTTGAGGTTCTCAATACCTCGCTCAGCAATGGCCTTCTCAAGAGGGTCCTCCTCCTCCTCCTCCTCTTCCTCCTCTTCTTCTTCATCCTCCTCCTCAAGCTCCTCCTCAGCATCATCCTCAACTTCGGCATCTTCCTCTCCTGCCTCAACCATCTCAGCATCTTCAGTGATCTCGTCCCCATCTCCGTCATCTCGAATGGTATCATCAAGATCGTTCTCATCAACCTCCAGACTCTGAGCAAGGGCATCTTCCAGATCCTTGGACTGCTTCTTGGAGAATCCAGAAGCTCCCACAAGCTTATCAATAGCCTCTCCATCTCGCTTCACGTCTCGGTCGAAGTCGGGCCAGGTCTTGGACACATAGCCCAGCTTCTTTCGGAAAAAGAGCTTGATACACTCGACATCTCGGTCAAAGTACCGTCGAGCATCCACATGGTCAATAGACACACACTGGGGGAAATCAATGACGACAATCTCAGACTTGGGGTTCTTTCGGTCAAAGTTCTCTCTGATCATAATGTTGAACTCGTTGAAATCACAATGGATCAGTCCATGCTGAGCCAGACGCACAATGAACTCCATAAGGGTCTGGTAGAGTCGAGCAGGGTCATCGTGCTCCTGCAGCTGACGCATAGGGAAACCGTCAATAAGAGACATGACAATCTGATGTCGAGACTGGTCGACAGGAGTGGGCACCTCAAAGCCCTCGTCGTGAAGAGCCTTCATGAAGGCATACTCCTTCTGGGCTGCCAGTCTGGACAGGTACATCCATGATGCACTGGATCTGTTTTTGAGATAATCTCGGTTGTTCTTGACGGTTCGGAAAGAAATTCGACCGAGACGGTGGATCTTGAGCACTCGAGGAGTACCCTTGGCGTCACTGACAGCCACAATATCGGACTCCTTACCAATACCAATCTGAGAACCGACAGAAAAGACGGTATCTCGCTTGATGAAGGCCTTCAGCGCCAGATAATCGTATCCTCCGTATGTGAGTCTGTAACCGTCGTACTTGGCGTTCTTGACTTTAGCAATGAGTCCAGCTTTGGCGAGATCCGAAATACTTCTGTTGGTAGCACTGACGGATTTGAGCTTTGCGATTTGGGTAATGAGCTTTGTGGGCACGACCTCGTGGTTCTTGGAGCCCATTTCGGCGGCCGTCAACACCCGAAAGTCATCGGGTGTGAGGTATCGCATGGCGGCGGTATTTAATTTCATTGTTGTCGGTAGTTGTTGTGTGGAACCAGTGGTTTTGATGTCAGTTCTTTCAATAAAAATATTTTGTGCATAAACTTTATCGTTAGGCGGGCAGTTAAATGATGGTGGTGGTGGCGAAGCGTCAGTATAGACACTATTTGGGTGGTCAGAGAGACAAACAGAAAATGCCTGGTATGTTTAGGAGTCGTGGGTTATTCAATCAACCTTGAAGAGGTTCATTTCTGCAAATATACTCGAAGATATTCTAGAGTATTCTTCAAGTAGCTTGTGATCCCTGTCAAACAATATGGCTAATTTAGTTGGAACTATTGTTTAAAACAGCCAGCTTTTACTTGTAACGATACTTCACCAAAATCTACAGTACAGAATGAGGCACACTGCCTGACAGATCCAAGAACATGGGCAAGTTTGGGCATCACTTCACACCAACCTGAAACCACAGCACACAACCAACATCACACTTCCAGGCACAGTACAACGTCCACCTCTTATCACATACAATCACACTACAATCACATCACACTACAGTTCAGGCTCCTTTCACATTCGCCAATAAATTAATTGCTTTATACAAGATGCACGGGAGTCATCATTGACATTTTCTTTTGTTTTTCCATCATGTTTTCCTTTTGTCGCGCCACCCATTTCTTCTAGCTGTATGTCTCCATTCTAAACTTGCTTAGATGTTGGAGGGGTAGAGCATGATTCGGAGGGAGGATCCGAAGGTCTTGGCAGGGAGGTTAGATCGGAATCGAGCTCGGACGGCACCGGAGTTACCGTGAGTTCGGACAACCTTGCCCCAGATGACTCGGACCTTGGTGCCTCGGACCTCCTTCTGGGCCTTGTAGACGTAAGCGACTCGCTTTCCGACGTAGAAAGTAGCCTCCTCGGGGGTCTGGACACCCTCAATCTTGACGAGAGACACGTTGGGGTTAACGACACGCTTGCTTCGCTGGTAAGACAGGTGCTTTCCCTTAACGTAGACTGGGTTAGTGATTTGTTCAAATGTTCATTTGGAGGTCATAAGGCCTGACCTCTGTAGGTGCAAAATGTCGGGATTTTCCAGCAAGACGACGTCGACAAAAGTTTTCCTGTCGTGTTTGGCCGCTTGCAATTCCTTCAATCGATAATACTCACGTCTGGTGGAGGACATTTTTGTGTTGTGCTGGTTTGATTACCTTGAAAGGTCTGAACCAAATTTCGGTATGATAAGAGTGTGTGCATGGGATTGTCCCAAAAGGGTTTCCCAATTGGGAGGAACAGTCATGTGATCCAAAGTAGGGTTAACCCTAATATGGTTATTTGACCGGTAAGAAGCATTAAATGGGGAAATTTAGTAGATGAAAATAATAATAATGCTGTCAATGGTTTATTGCCTTGCCTTTCATTTAATTTGGCGTAGTTTTGAAGACAATTTTGTTCGTTCATCACGTGCACGGAGGCATGACGTAACGGTTCAAGTCCCCGCCATACGCCGCATTAAACTTTAAAGTGATGACTCAGCCTCTCAACCCGTCACGTGATGTTATCGCTAAAAATCGCCTGATTAGATAAGGTTTAGATAGTTACCCCATAATTGCAAAGTCGGCTATTGAACGATTATAAAGGCCTTTCCGACAAACCAATGTTCCAAAACTGTGAACCAGCTATGGCGAAAAAGAACTACGTGGTCATTGGGTGAGTGTGTGGCTGTTGTTGATTGCTCCTGTTCATGGCTAACACAGATCCGGAATCGCAGGGCTTACAACTGCTTTGACTCTGTCCAAGAAGCCCAACACCAATGTGACTGTTGTTGCAAAGCATTTGCCCGGAGATCAGTCAATTGACTTCACTTCTCCCTGGGCTGGAGGTGACTGGGATTCGTTTGCCAAGAAGGACGAGATCACTCTACAGAACTACGACAAGCCGGCTTACCTCGAGTTCATCCGGCTCTCCAGAGAGGTTCCTGAAGCTGGTATTTGGATCCGACCTGTGAGAATCTATTTCCACGACCGAGATATTCCCAAGAACAAGGATGGATCTTTGGATACTGAGTCTGTGACTCCGTGGTACAGCACATTTGTTGAGGGATGGAGACCTCTTACTAAAGAGGAGCTGCCTGAGGGAACAGTCTGGGGCTACACATTCACCTCTGTGGTTATTTCTACCACTCGGTACATGTTTTACGTTCAGCAGGAGAGTGTGAAGCGAGGTGTTCAGTACCGACGAGCTACCATCAAGCATGTCTGTGATGCCAAGAAGTACTCTGCTTTCCCCGGACCTGTGGATGCTGTTTTCAACTGCTCGGGATTATCTGCTAAATTTCTCGGAGGAGTGGAGGACACTAACATGTACCCCATTTTGGGCCAGACTCTTTTGGTGCGAAACAAGACCGAAAGACTGCTCACTTATGTGTCTGTTGACGGATACGAAGATGAGTGTCTGTACATTATGCCTCGAGCTGAGGGAGGTACTGTGTTGGGAGGATGTATGCGAGCCAATGACTGGTCTACTGAGCCTGATAAGGCTCTTGCTGACCGTATCGTTGCCAGAGCAACCAAGGTGTGTCCTGAGCTGCTTGAGGACGGTCCTTTGGATGTAGTTTCACACAATGTGGGTCGACGACCCGCTCGACATGGAGGTCCTCGAGTTGCAAGAGAGACTATTGATGGCACTACGGTCATTCATAACTATGGAGCCGGACCTGCTGGTTTCCAGAGCAGTATTGGTATGGCCGAAGCTGCTGTTGATCTGCTCAAGGGTACTAGTAAGTTGTAACCAATTAATTCTATCTTCAATTTGTATATCTATAACAATTAAATAATGCATATATCTACATATCATCAGTCCACTTGCCTTGCTTCTTGTACTCGGCGTAGAGGACTCGGATGAAAGATCGCGAAGGACCGTCCATAATGGAGTTGGCCAGATCCAGTTCCTCCTTGGAGATGATCTCAAAGATGGACGACATGGCAGGCCGGAATGCAACGGTGATCTCGGCATCGAGCTTCTGAGTCACGTTGATGTGAGCGTATGCTGCAAGGAAGTAAATGATGTGACGGGCAGCCTCCTTTCGAGCAGCCTTGGTAGCAGATGTCAGAGACACCTGGGCAGCTCGAGTCTTGGAAACAGTGTATGAAGGAGGCTCACAGACCAGCTGGACAGCTCTGGTGAGATAATGAACGTCCTCAACAGCAACCTCAGTGCCCTTGACAAGAACACTCATCAGAGCCTTCAGACTGTACACAATGAGCGAGTATCTGCCCTCAATTCGAGGTCGATGGTTGAGCAGAATCTGAGACAGAACCTGGGTGAATGCAACAAAGGTCTCAGGAGTAGCCTCAGACTTGGACACAACCACAAGCATCAGTTCCAGACAGTACTGAGAAACAGCCCAAGGAGCACCCTTCAGGAGAGCAGCAAGTGCACTCAGGAACACAGGAGACTGCTCACCAGATGCAAGGTACTGCGAAATAGCAGAGACAATGATAGATGTAAAGTCTGCATCCTTGTGCTCGTCGTATGACAAAACACCAATGATGGACTCAAATGCAGGGTAGGCGGAAGCTCCATACTGAACAACCATGGTGAAGACGTTTCTGAGCTCCTCAGCGGTCAGCATCTTGAGGTAGTAAGAGTACCACTTTTGGAGCTGGGTGTTCTCATCCATAGAAAGGAATAGAGCAGTGATTGCAAGGTTAGGCTTGGAAATACCCATCAGCAAGCTTGCAGCTGAGATCAAAAGAGTATCTTCCTCATCAGACTTTGCAGCAATGTGTTTAGAAACGATAGTGGTGAGCTTACCTTCAATCTCTTCAGCGCCAGAGGCAGAAAAGACCTTGACCAGAGACTTTGTGTCGTTCAGAATAGGCTCCAGCTCAGCATCAGAGGACTCAAGAATGATAGTCTTGAGAGACTTTCGAATAGACTTGATGAAGTCTGAATCCTCATCAGACACAATTCGAGCGTACAGAAGCGCCTGCTGGATAGACTTGTTCTTCTTGACGTTCTTCTTGAGCTTCTTCTCCAGAGTCTCCAAAAACTCCTTGCTGGAATCCTGGTTCTTGCTCTGAACATGGCCCTTGAGAATTGTGGAGCAGATGGAAGTGGAGAGGGTAGATCCGTGATCCAGAAGAACACAGAACGAGTCCACGTTCTTCTCAATCTCGAAACCTCCAATGTTGGAAGATCTGACCAGCTTGGAGACCAGTTCCAGACCCTCTGCTGTGGGCTCACCGAGAGAGAACTTGTCGACCAGAGCAACTCGAATTTCTCGAGGGAAAGCTTCATAGGGCACAACAGTGAGAGGCTTGGGGTCCTTGATGTGCTCCAAAACAGGAGTCCACACCTTGGTCTGCTCGAAAAGCTGATGGTTTTGAACCAGATCAGTGACGTAGTTGGCTACACCTATCTCAGCAATCTTATCAAGTCGCTTGGACTTGGCGAACAGGTTGAGAATCACAAGCCATCGATCAAACAGGAAGGGGATCATATCGTCCATCTTCTTCTTGATCAAGAATGACAGAAACTTGTCCAGACACTTGTCAAACTTCTTGATGTTGTCAAACTCAGCCAGTCGACACAGACAGCCAAACTGGTACTTGAACAGCTCCTTCTTGGGCTCCACAGCCTCGCTGAAATCAATCTTGTGCTTGGTGTTGGGTGCCTTTGTAAAAATAATGTATCGTAGACGCCACAGAGTTTCACTGTCGAGTTTATCATCATCCAGTTTGACCAGCTTGGCCAACACCTTGAAGACCTTCTCCTCAAATGTAGCCTCCAGATTCATAATGAGAAGAGCATTAACAACAGCCACCAAAGCATACAGCTGGTTGTTGGAAGCCTCACCATTATCCTTCACCTTCTCAGTCCAATGAGTCAGAACATCATAGTACTCGTCAGGGAACATGGTAGCAATGAGATCCGAAACATAAGGCAGGAAATCAGGCTCTCTCCACTTGGCAGCCTTGGCCATCTCGTCCACCCAAATAATCACAAAGTCGTACATCTGACTGTTGAGCTGGTATCCCTTGGCCATACCTCTCATGACTGTTCTTGTGTATTCGTTATCGGGACCGTCAGAAATATCCTTAGCCAAGGACACAGATGTGGCAGTCAGAGAAGGGTCCTGTCGAACCAGGGCGGCAATCAGACGCCAGTCTCGGTCGTTGTTTGCCAAAAAGTCCAGAGCAAAGGCCTCTCTGTTAGGAACAGCCTGGTTGAACAGCTTTGCCAAAATACTCTTCTCCACCTTGTATCCCATTGCCGTGCACTGGTCAAGCAGCTCAACAGTGTACTGCTTGGCGTTCTGAATCAGACCTCCCACAAGAGGGTTAACGAGGTCCTTCTCACCCGTAGTACCGGGCATTGTAGCAGCAACCTTCTCTGCGAGTCGGATAATGTGAGCATAACTTCGCACAGGAGCATCAGACGAGTCCAAAACCTCAAATGTAGTGAAAGCATACAGACCAGTAATAGGGAACTGTTCGGGATCAAACAGAAATCTGGTCACCAGAAAGTCGATGAAGTTTGCCAACTCCTTGTCCATCTCCTCCGCATTCAGCAGATAGAAAATGTAAGGCAGGTACGAACCGACCTGTCGACACTTCTTCTGCATGTCCTGAGAACCCTGCGAAGACCGTTCCAGGAAGGTCAGAATCATCTGGGTCCATGCTGGCACTCCCATGATCTGTCCAACAGGAAGTCCCATCTTCTGGAAGTTTGTCAGAGTCTTCAGATAGTCACCAGCAATATCGACAGCCGCACTCTCTGTAAACTGAACAGGTAACGAAGCAGACACCTTGTTGACAGCAGAGGTGATCTCGTCCAGAAGCTGAACAGAGCATCCCTCAATGTTTTCCTGCAGCGCCAAGCTGACAATCTCTGTGAATTTGCTGTTTCTGAAGATTCGCTCTCTGGGCTTGGCCAGATCCTTGACCATACCCTCCCACACTGTGATGAATAGTGTCCAAAATGCCGGATCAGTTCTAGCCTCCTTGGCAGAATTGTTCTTCTCGCTCAACTTGTCCATCCACCATTGCAAAACTGCACAGAGCCGGTGAGGAAAGTAGACGTTGAGGTTTCCTGCCACAATCTGGTTGGCGAACGGCAAAATTTGAACGAGAGGAACTCCCTTACGTCGCAGGTGACGCGATATCGACGCTGTGGTCTGTGTTAGTATGGCACGGTGGGTCGGTGCAACATATCGCAGGTGATACTCACTTCCATATCAGTCATGGCTGCTATCTGGTTGTCCTGTAACTCTGGTGGAAATTTCCTACATGCAGGACAAACCATACCAGAATTTATTAGGCTTTGAAACTCTAATAAATATTTTCAGGGTGGGTGCGTTTTAGAGTAAATGGGCCTTCAAAAAAATATACCACCACATCACAACACATCTCTACACCACAAGCATGCAGTCACTGGAAGAGCTAGAGGACGCCACCGAAGGTGTCATGGTTGACATTGATGAGCATATGGAGGACTCCATGGACGTGGACTCCTCCGATGACGAGGTTCCCGAGAAGGACGAGGAGGAGCTGGCATTGGAGAAGGCCGTTTTTGGTGATCTGGAAGGATTCGAAATGGGTCTCAAGAACATTGTTTTGAACGAGGTTGACGATGACGACTCGGACGATTCCGACGATTCGGATGAGGACAACGATTTCAACAAGATGGAGGACAACCAGCTGTTTTTTGTTGATGGAGGAGACGGAAAGACATACCACTCTGACGATGAGTCTGACAGCAACTCTGACTCGTCTATGGATTCTGATACCATGGATGAGACTCTAGAAGAGCACGGAGGACGAGCAGCATGGGCTGATTCCGACGATGAGAACGTGCACATCTCTCTGGTGGGAGATCACGACGGTATGCTCAAGAAGCTGCGAAAGACACAGACCCAAGACTACGTCAACGGAAAGGTCTTCTCGAAACGACTACGAGAGCAGTACAGAAAGATCTACCGGGTTCCCGAGTGGGCCGCCTCTGCATTCAAGGCCAAGGCCAAGAAGGACTATGATGAGGACGAGTCTGGCATGGAGTCTGAGGAGGAGCAGGATGTTATGACTGGAGCTTCTCTGTCCGAGGTTCTTCAGCGAGTTACCCAGTACACCAACAAGGAGTCCAAGCTGCTGCGACATGGCGAGATCGAGATCACTCGACTGCAAGATGTCAACTTTGCCGCTCCCTCTCGATCTACCGTTGAGGGTATGGCATTTCACCCTACACATTCTCTGCTGCTGACCGGTGGTTTCGATAAGACCCTGCGTCTGTACCAGGTTGACGGTAAGAACAACCCCGTCGTTACTACGCTCTTCATGCGACACACTCCCTTTGCCCATGTGGCTTTCCATCCCGATGGACAGAGAGTGTATGCTGGAGGTCGAAAGCAGAAGCATCTGTACATCTGGAACGCCGAGACCGGTCGAGTTGAGCGAATGGCTCACCTTTACGGCCATGGTGAGAAGGTGCGAAACTTTGCCCAGTTCAAGCTGTCGCCAGACGGAAAGTACCTGTGTGTTGTTGGAGTTGAGGGATGGTTGGCTATTCTGTCTGCCACCTCTGGACAGTGGATTGATGGCTGCAAGATTGAGGGAGAGGTTGCCGACTTTGTGTGGGACGGAGAGTCTATCATTACCGTCAACAGTGCCGGTCAGGTTTGGGAATACGACGTGGAGAGCCGCGCATTCACAGCCACCTGGACCGACGAGGGAGGTGTCGGAATCACTGTTCTGGCTCTTGGCGGAAAGGCTAACCAATGGCTGGCTATTGGCTCCGAGTCTGGATACGTCAACGTCTACAACCGACCCAAACTTGCATTGGAGCTGGCCAAGGGCTCCGGCCCCTTTGTGCCCCAGAAGCCCGCTGCGGTTCTTTCTAACCTAACCACCCCCGTTTCTTCTCTGGTCTTCTCTCCTGACGGACAGATGCTGGCTATGGCCTCTGACCAGAAGCGAGACTCTCTTAAGCTGGTCCACATTCCCTCGTTCACCGTGTTCAAGAACTGGCCCACTCAACATACCTCACTGGGAGTTGTCACCAGTGTGGCTTTCTCCCCCAGCTGCGAGTACCTGACTGTTGGATCTACCAACGGCCGAGTCCGAATGTTCCAGCTTGCCCATTACAAGCTGTAAGTATATTAGATGCATAATAGATGATGATTGAATATTTTATGATAGTGAATCGCAACCAGATGGTGCTAACGTTTCGTAGTGTTGTATTGGAGGTAGTAAAATAAAAGTTGGGGTCTCGAAGCAGCCCCAAGTAAATACAGTCTTTATTAGTTGAGGAGTTGTCGTTTAAAAAAATAAAAAGTCTATTTCATTTAAGCTCATTTATCGAAATATTTTTGCCCGACAGGTACCTTAAAATTATTCTGCCAAAGTAGAGCACTACAACTTTGCATTTCACACCAACAACACATTATGTCTGCCCCCGACTTTGAGGATAAGACGTTTGACTCGTTCGGACTCGACGACCGTCTTCTGTCCGGCCTCGCGGCCTGTGACATGAAGCAGCCCACCCTCATTCAGAACACAACCATCCCTCTGGCTCTGGACAAGGGCGTGGATATCACAGCCAAGGCCGTCACTGGTAGTGGAAAGACCGTCGCCTACCTGCTCCCCATCTTTGAGCTGATGCTGCGAGCCGAGAAGGAGAAACGAGAGATCCAGACCAGTTTGATTGTGGTTCCCACACGAGAGCTGTGTGAGCAGGTGTCCAAGGTGGTCACCAAGCTGACCCAGTTCTGCCCCCATCTTAAGTCTCTCAACGTCACCCAGCAGCTTGGTGACGATGTCATTTCTTCTCTGCTAGAAGAGAAGCCCAGCATCATTATCGGTACCCCCTCGAGGCTGCTCAAGTACGCCAAGGAGATGGACTGCTCCAAGGTCGGCTACCTGGTCATCGATGAGGCCGATCTGCTGCTGTCGTACGGTTACAAGGAGGATCTCATCGAGCTGTCAGAGATGCTCCCCAAGACCAAGCATACCTTCATCATGTCCGCCACACTCAACAAGGAATCGGACCTGATGAAGCAGCAGTTCTGCAGAAGCACTGTCGCCAGTGTGGCTGTTACTGCCGCCGAGGAGGAGAGAAAGCTGCTGCAGTACTACGTCAAGTGCAGCGAGCGAGACAAGTTCTTGCTGGCCTACGTCATGTTCAAGCTTCAGCTGGTCAAGGGAAAGACCATCATTTTCGTCAACGAGATTGATCGATGCTACCGACTGCGACTCTTCCTGGAGCAGTTTGGCATCAAGTCTTGTGTTCTCAACTCCGAGTTGCCCATTGCTTCTCGACTTCATATCGTCGAGCAGTTCAACAAGGGTGTTTTCAACCTGCTGATCTGTACCGATGAGGCCAACAAGCTGTCTGAGGCCAGCAAATCCGCCACCAAGCAGACCAAGGAGGTCTCCAGAGCCCACGAGTACTCTTCTACCCGAGGTCTGGATTTCCTCAACGTCGCCTTTGTGCTCAACTTTGATCTGCCTCTTTCTAGCAGAGCATACGTCCACCGAGTCGGCCGAACTGCTCGAGCCAACAAGGCCGGTACCGCACTGTCTTTTGTCGTGCCTATCGACCAGTGGGGTAAGGATAAGGTGGCAAAGCTGGACACTGCCAAGCGAGACGAGAAGGTGCTCAAGAAGATCATCAAGAACCAGGAGTCGCAGAACATGGAGATCAAGCCCTATTCTTTCGACATGAAGCAGGTGGAGGGCTTCCGATACCGAATGGACGATGCTTTCCGATCAATCACAACCGTCGGTGTGCGAGAAGCACGAGTGAAGGAGATCAAGACCGAGCTGCTCAACTCCGAGCGACTGGTTCGACATTTCGACGAGAACCCTGATGATCTCAAGGCTCTGCGACACGACAAGGAAATTCACACATCAAAGGTCCAGCAACACATGAAGCGAGTGCCTGACTATCTGTTGGGACGAAAGGGTAAGATTGACCCTAATGTGTTCGTGCCCTTCCGAAAAGATGACAACAAGATCCAGAAAAAGTACAAAAAGAAGGGAAAGAAGGGTAGCGATCCTCTCAAGTTCAAGAAGCGAAAATAGATGATATAGAATGGTAATATTAATTTTAAACTGCAACATGCTGTACGAGTAGAGCAGACATATGTGATGAATCTGACATACTGTGTTTTGGAGCGAGCAAGAACATAATACAGCTGAAGGCATTCATTTTACCTCATGTGTTGATTATATAATGTCCGTTATTAAATTATGTATACTTGTACAGTGATCCTCCTATTTGGAGACACTTCTAACCCAGTATTCACTGGCACCCTCATCTCTCATCTTGATGTACTGTCGAGATAGCAGAAGTCCAACCTGGTACAGCTCTCTTTCCACAGCCTGCTTCTTGGTTTCCAGGTCAGCCAGGTTCTCAGTCAGATTGGTGGTTCTGCCTGCTGGGGTTGCAGAGAAGTTTTTGTATGTTGTAGTAGGACCCATCTTCTTGATGAGGTCGATTTCGACTGTGATTGCACGAGACAGCTCAAACAGACTGTCGGACTGCTTCTGCAGCATGGCCACTCGATCAGCCCGTGATGCGTGGGACTCCCGTGAGCTTACTGATGCACTATCGGAGACAGCTCGTGGCTTCTCAACGATACCTCCATTACCCTCCTTCTTGCTCTTGACAGTTTGCCGCACCAGCGTGTCAAACTGCCGTTCAATCTCCACCTCCTTCATCTTGATGCGAGCATAAACGCCTGAAGGCCCCGAGTTGTTATTGGGTTTAGTTTTGGCCCGTGGGTCGTGTGTTTGGGGACGAGGAGCCACAGTCGTCTGTGGTCGGTGTCCGATACCGTGTCCAATGCCTGCATTTTTGTGGAAAATGCCCCGTGTGCCAACAGGAGCCAGTCTTGCTACTGTTGCTACGCTTACCTCAGCAGAGGTGTCTGGAGAGTCCAGAGAAACGTCTCCCTCCTCCTCAGCGTCTTCAAACCGGTCAAGATCCGAGTCACGTAGTGTGGATGATGATGTCGAGTTTTGAATACTCTTGGACGCGACGTTGTTGTTATGCTGTGTTGTTGTAGGTGCCCGTTGCTGGGCCTGCTGTGTTTGTTGTGTATGGTTGCCAGGGAAGGGAACAGGAGCTCCAGCTGCTTGTCGGGCCTGGTTCTGTTTCTTCTCTGGTGTCGACGTGCCTCCGGCAGAATGCAGTACATCTTCAGGGATGCAATAGCTCTCGCTAGCGACTGTGTTGAGGGTCGAGGAAGAGTAGCTTGGCACTGCTCTCATGAAAGCTCTTCGGCGCTGCTCAGACATGACAAAAGACTCGTCTCGAGTCATCTCGTAGTGTGTGGTATCATCTGCGCCAATAACTAGCGCAGCACCGACATTCTGGGCCATTGGTCGCGATGGCATGGGGGTTTTCTTTTTTTTTAAGTGAGTCTGGTGTGATGATTGACACTCTTCCTGTTTTGGCTTTGGGCGCGAAACGCGCCTTTAGGTTTAAAATGCGACCTTGAACATCGGGAGTTAAAATCAAGTTTTAAACCACCGTGGGTCTAAGAGATAGTTGGGCTCTACTGGAGCTCATGGTCGAGATCCTAAGCGGGCTAATATTTCCCTCATTTCGGACGTTGGCGCACATGCTGCAGCTGCGATGCTGCACCAGTCCGTCACCCGTCTCAAAATATTATATCTCCACGGCAATGTTTGTGTGTATTCGTTGAATGTTATTCCGAGACTTGGTCTCATACCCCTTTGAGAAGGTTGGGTAGGGGTTCCTGCTTTTCAAAGCACTCCCAGATACACATTTTGGGTCACGCGCCAACTGCATGTAGACTGCACTAACGTTTAGTTCCTAAAATTTCAAAGTGCGTTTTTCAGGCGCACGAAAATAACCAGGCGGAAATAAGGATGCAACGACTGCTGAAAAAGGCGCTGAAAAACAGTGCGGCGGCGGAAACAGGAGCGCCGCTCGAGCGTACAGACACTCGCTCTTCACACGAGACTCTCTTTGACGACACAAAGTCCGCAGTCTCCACTCTTTTTGAAACCCCTGAAGGAGACCCCCGGGAACGAGATGTCTACAGCATATACTCCTCCATGTTTCGGCATGGAGTGACCGTCTCCGATGACGACCTCAAAAAGCCCATTCTGTCTGTGTCCACGCATTTTTTCGGAAAGACTTATATGGAGATTTATCGACTGAGCGATAACAAGACCCCTGGTTGTGAGGAGGTCTCAGTGTCTGGAACTGAGTGCTACAAGTCTATGATGTGTAGTGTGACCCAGAAGGTGCTGGACAATGACCGTATTGAGTACATACTGTCTTTTGCCGATAACGAGCGGGATAATATCACCATGGTTACTCATGGAACCAGAAGAGTGACTACAGCTTCGTACGAAGGCGTTCAGTTGCAATGGTACGGAACTACAGGTATTGCCAACACTTATGGTTCTGGATTTTTCCATCTTCGTCTTGTGGACACTGAGCATACTGAGCGTCAAGGAAATGTGCTGCCAGACTCTGACACTCTCTGTGGACCTTGCATTGGAGCATACAGCTATCTGACTGGAAACAGACTGAAGAAACAGCGACGGGTGGGAGAGTTTAGCATTTTCAACGGAGGAACTCATCTGACTGAGGTGATTCTTCTGATGGGACTGGTGTTGCGAGAAGGAGAGATGCGAAAGATTACCGAGAGCACTCGGGCTGCTAACGCTGCTACAAGCAAGGTGTTTTTGTAATCGGCTACGACGGGAAGGCAAAAACAGAACATCCTATGGGGTGTTCTTGGTGAGCAGCTGATAGCTAATAGTAGCTACCAAGGTGTGCGAGACTGAAAATGGTTCAAATGGACTTTTTATTTAACGAGTATGTAAGACAGTAATAATTTATGTGTTTAATTGCATTATTATATTTTTATTTGTATAATTCCTCTTCTATGGTGTCGTTGTTCACAGACCCTGTAGGACCTCCAAATGTTGCTTAGTAAAAGTAAATTTTGGGTTGCACAGGCACATCATATCGAGTGTCTGATTTTCGACTTTACACTCGACCGTCACAATGAACTCCTTTGCCCCGGAATGCACTAAAGCCAAGAAGGAGTACGACAACTGTTTCAACACCTGGTACTCGGAGAAGTTCCTCAAGGGCATTTCCATGGAGAACGAGTGTGCCGAGCTGTGGCACGAGTACGAGGATTGCGTCAAGGTGAGTCAAAGATGGATATGGACGGTGTGAAGGATGGAAGATGGGGATATCTTAAAGATCTCAGTTGAACAACAATACTAACCCCAGACCGCTCTTGCCCGAAAGGGAGTTGGCAAGATGATTGACGAGGCTCGAAAGCAGGCGCCTTTTGAGAACGGAGGAAAGCTCATCGAGGAGGACGAGAAGAAGAAATAAATGTATATAATTGGAACACTCTCATGATAACTTTTGTGGTGTACTGTAGTTTTTATCAGCTTTTAAGGACCTGTCAGTCTAGTCCAGTGATGACTAAGAGCTGTAACTGTGCACTTTTTGAGAGAGAAAAAAGCGGGAAATTGAGATAACAACAGAAACAATTATATTCTTCGGCTGGACCTTTCTACCATTAATATCCATCCACCTACTCTCCATGTGCTGTGTTAAGTCCGAATCATGGTTTCAAGAAAACCTCGCCACGTGACAAACAAGGTTTGCAAAATCGTCGGTGGGAATATCAGACTCTATTATCTACACACACGACCAAAAATGCTGTCTCTGATCCAGTCGCTGCGGCCGACTGTGGCTATGACCAATGTTGCGTCCATGTTTGTGCGTAACACCAGCAAACAGGCCAGCGTCAAGACGAAAAAGGCCGTCGCCAACCGAATCAAGATTCTTGGAAGTGGAAAGGTCACTAGAGTGAGTATCGAAGAAGAGAGCTATTGAGGGAATAGCATGAGGAATGAGGGAGTTTTGTTGATTCTAGAGGTATGAAGGATTTGTGGATTTGATTAAGAGTACGGTTTTTCTCAGATCAACTTGGTTTTGATGCTTGATCTGGGGTATGAAACAGGAACGACTGAAGATACCATTGAAGGGGGCCATATTTGAAATCTCTCGTACAGAAATGGCACACGATCGTCGAATTATTGTTGGTAATTGACAAGTTCATCATTTCAGTCCAATCCACCAATATTTCATCCAGACTCCACCTCATATTTCACTCAACTCATACTAACTCAGGGTAAAACTGGACGAAAGCACGGTAACACCGGATGGTCCGCCGCCCTGCTGCGAAAGAAGACTGGAATGGTCGAGCTGACCGGATTCCAGAAGAAGCACGTCAAGAAGTACGTGCCTTCCAAACAATCCCCTTAATGTATATAGCCAATCTCAACTACATGTTCATGTGATCCAGTGATGATTAAATTAATATGTATTTCCTTAAATTCCTTATTAGAGACCGTTGCATTTGACTCTGCAATATAAATAATGTGCACTCAATAGTGATGATACTTGTAGTGATGGACAGTGTTGGAGCATGATGTCGCAAACAAAACTACTGTAGTTAGGCTCTACTTACCCAGAAGTAGCCAGCCAATAAAATAGACGCCATAACCCATAATTTCCACAGCGTCAACAGGGTTCAGACTGGACAGACCGGAATCCCATTCGATGGCAGATTCTCGAGGAGTGTACTCGGGTCGATCTGAAGAGGGCTCATTGGCAAGAAGGTTGACATTGGACTCTGGCACAAAGGGCTTGAGCTCTTCTCCAGTTAACCAAAAGTGGAGCCGATCTCCAAACTCGAAGGGGCTAGGGTCCTGGTTGCATTTCTCAATGGTGCTTGACACTAATTGTTGTTTTTCGGCGTCACAGATATCAAGCATTTGGTGTTTTTTGATTATAGAGTGGATCGGGAGCGCTTTTTTGATTATATATATAGCCTTGGAGGCTTTAGGGACAGGTCGCGTCGTTGACAAAGACGGGCCATTTAACGTTGTTGAGTTCACGTGACCTCTGTACCTAGAACGTCATGGGGCAAAACAAGACTATTAGACACGTAGATAGAACGGGAAAGTATAGTAGCGTGCACAATATTCCCCGCTTACCACTCTGGTGTAAATTTCGCCCCTCCATCTTCTTTGTGGACCGTGCTAGCGGCGTATAATTTTACCCCTACGTGCTGCCTGGGTAAGTGCAAGCGAACTATGTAGGCATGAATCTGTAAGCGTCGAGGTACGCTTGAAAGGGGCGCTCAACAAACCGCAGTGTCACATGAGTATCCATACATAAGATCCAGTCAGTGTCTCATGGCATATCCAAGTCTATTGGGGCATTTATGGTCACGCTTTTTGCCACTGATATCTGTTGAGTGGTGTTTTGGCGATTTAGCTCTTATCCATAACATAAATATTGGGGCAAATTAAAAAATGTGGACATTCCCCGCCACCCAAGTTTGTTCCACACTCTATTCAGAAAATATCGTGTGACCAATATGGGGTATTGTCTTACAAAATATACGCCGTCTACATAATTCCGTGGATAGTGCAACATTTTATTATGAATCTATACTTTTTGGTTCTCTATTTACTCCTTGTCGGCCTCCTTCTTGAGCTCCTCCACCTGCTCCTCTCCCTCCTTGACTCGCTTGCCGTCCTTATAACTGTAGCCAACCCACTCATCTCCTTCCTTCTTGATCTCAGCAGTAGGGAAGTAATGGTAGTTCATCTTCATGGAGCATGCAAACGCCACGTTATCAAACGTGACAATACGAAGCTTGGCGTATGTGTTATCGGGGATCTTGGTCACCACCGACAGGAAGGTCTCCAGATCGGGAGTGGCGGTACCGTTCACATGGGTGATGAAGTTGGTAGGCGCAATCAGATACTGGTAAGCGGGTGATCCCTGGGCACGGCTAGACACGTAGACACCAGAGTGGATCTTTTTGATTTGCTGTCGAACAGCATGGTGGGGGGTCTGCAGCACCGCTCCACACCAGAAGACTGCCTGGGAAGTCTCAAAGGCAGAGTCTGTAGTGGGGGTCTGAATCTCCTCCTCCTTTTTGTTTCTCACCAGCTTGATGGTCAGCTCCTCCTTGTCTCCAGCAACGTTGAGGGTCGTCAGGGAGGTGAGCAGCTTGCCGTTGATGGACAGCAGAATATCACCCTCCTTGAGAGCCTGGGAGTTGCCGTTAATAGGCGTAGAGGTTCGAATGACCTCAAACAGCTGGTGTCGCTGAGAGTTGTCCTGCTCCACAGCAGCAATCCACTCGGGAGAGACGCCTCGAATTCGAGCCTGGATCATAGACACAGAGGCAACCTCAACGTCGAGGAATCGCTCGTGGGGAGGCTTACCGTCTCGGATACGCTGCACAGTCTCCAGGAAAGTGCTGGTATCGATTCCGAGTCGGTACTCGTGCTGTCGACCCTCGGTTCGCTCACCCATGCACGACAGCCAGAAGGCTCGCACAACTCCAGTCTTGGGGTCGGCAAGCACACCAGCGGTGCAGCCGTTGGGGATGGTGGAGTCCACGGTGATGGCGTCCAGGTTGAGAGCTCGGTAGTAGGGCTCTCCGGCGTTGGGAGGGATGGTGATGGCAGTGACATCGGAGACCTTGGTTCGGGTGGTAACCAGTCGAAGAGACAGGTTGTGGCCCATGAACAGGACAGGGTCTCCCTGCTGCAGAGGAGTAGAGGACAGCTTGGCGGTCTCAATGTCGCTCTGCACCAGCTTGGGGTCGTACTGCACAATGGCGTAGTTCTGAAGAGGGTGGAGGAAGACCACGGTTCCAGGCACCACCACGGACTCGGCAAAGGTCACAGACACGTTGCAGAGATCGTAGGGGATGATGGATCGGGACACCAGCACCAGACCCTTCTCAGCGTCCACCACAAGACCATGGGACTGACGCATGGTTCGGGGGAATCCGTCAATCTTGTAGGGGATCATACAAGAGACTCGAACGAAAGATCGGGCCAGAGGAGCACATGCAGCATCGGCCTCCTCGAGGTTGGGGTCGGTGAAAGTAGCTCGCTGGGGGACAATCTCGTCCTTCTTGGGCAGAGGGTACTGCTTGCTGAGGTCGGTGAAGTCCCACTTACCGGTGACATCGTTTCGCACGGCCAGTCGGAAGCTGGAGTGCCACTTTCGGTCAATGTAGGTGATGGTGAAGTTTGTAGTGTGCAGATCTCGCAGATGTCGGTATCGAATAGACACTCGTCGGCCATCAGGAATGGCGGCAATCACCTTGATGAAGGTGTCGAGATCGGGAGTGTCAATATCGTCAATACTGTCCACAACCCAGCCCTTGGCTTCGTTGCCCTGGCCATCGAGTCGGAAAGATCCTCCGACCTCGGAAACGTAGACTCCTCGAACAGGAATGGCGTAGATTCGGGCCAGCTGGTACGACAGGTCCTGGAAGCTGGCTCCACACACCTCGACGTACCGGTCGGGGGTGATGGAGTGGAGGTCCTGGACGTAGATGTCGAATGTGATCTCGGCTCCGTTTCGCTCCACGGTCACCTGGACCACCTTGTCGACAGCCTCGTCGAGAATGGAGTCCAGAGTGATGAAGGAAGAGATGGGGGTGGAGTTGACAGACAGCAGAATGTCACCTTCAAGTAGAATGGGGGTCATGGCAGTGTCTTCCTCAGACACCACAAAGGACTCCTCTCCAGCCATGGAAATATCTCCTCCTTCGGTAGCGGCCACCTCATCGTTCTCGATAGCCTCAGCCTGCTCCTCGGACACTTCCTCGACCTTGACGCCGTTGACGCCTCGGGGAGTGGCAGAAGGGCCCTCAGGAAGGACGGTCTCGGCCACAAGCATACCTATGGTGCTGGGGAAGAGCTCTCGCTGCTTCTTTTCGTTATCGGCACTGAGTCCGAGTCGTCGACACTCGTCAAACGGCTTGAGCATCCAGTGGGTCTGGATAGTTCCTCGGGTGACCTTGTCACCTCGCAGAATGCACTCCAGGGCTCGCTTACCTCGGTTGAGAGGCAGGAAGAAATCGGTGGACGCGTCGGTAGATCCTCCAGCCTGAAGGGCGATGGCGTCTCCATCGATGTCCACAACGGGCGAACCGGAAGATCCGCCAGACGCACTTGCAGCGGCCTGGATATACTCGGTGTTGAAATCGTTGTATGTGAGATCACCATAGTCGGGTGCGTTTCGGTCCAAACGCGAGATGAAACCGGACAGAATCGAGAGCTTTTCTCCGTTATCGTTACCGACAACTCGGATCTCGGTTCCAACCTGGGCCTTCTCGGGGCAAAGACGCAGTTTCTGGACGTTCATGTACTTGATCTTCTTGGGATCAAACTTGAGGAAACCAAAGTCGTGAACAGGGTCTCGGTAGATGGGCACGAGCTCACACTCCTCGTGGTTGTCGAACACGGCGTAACCACAGAAGGGACCTGCTCCCACCACGTGTCTGTTGGTCATGATGATTCCCATCTCAGTGTCGACCACGAAGCCGGTAGCCTCGGAGACTACAGCACTCTCACAGTCAAAAGAAGCGACCTGGGAGAACTGGATAGACACGACAGACTTGACAACCTGCTCGATAGTGCTGTGCCATCCAGACACCACGCCGTTGGAGGTGGACGGTGCTGGCATGGCCATTTTCTTGGGGCTTCGGACCGGCGATTTGAGGCCGTTTAGATCATCACGCGATCGTTTTTGCGGAACCATACTGAATCGTCTTATGGGTCTGAGAACTAGGGGTCTACTGCTTACCCTTAGAGACCGAAAGAAGCTGAAAATGGTTGTAGATAATACAGTCTTTGCTGGAGACTGAATTTCGGTGGATGGTCAAGTTTCAAAGTTTATTCAATTTTTCAACCACAAAGGTGTCACATGATCAGAAGAGTGCTAAAAGAAGGAGGTCAAAAGGGAGGCTTGGAGAGGCCACCGAGTAGCGTGTCTCACATGAGGCTTTTGCGACACGAAAACGGCTCGAATCTGGCTCACTGACACGTTTCATGTCCTGTTTTTCGACCAGTCTACTATTCCTTCCTAACACACGCCTTTGATACGGACATGCAGGCTCGGACGCCACCGATTTTAGACTTTGTCAATACATCCCTGTAGGGTCCCGGATCTTAGCGTTTAACGTGTATACTGAACATTCACCAGTGACATCATCACACCTTACAGCCATGCTGGTGGAAGAACTCGGACGACAAACCCTCCAAAGCGTGTCGTATAGCAGCACGGGATCTGGTCGAAAACGAATCGCCACTTCTCAGGATGCTGCTACTCAATCGTCCACCAAAACAAGAGCTATCGCTAGACGTTTGAACGAGTTGGAGAGAGAAAACTACAACGATTCTGCGAAAATCGAGCCACCTCGGGACATTTACTCGCCCAACAACGCCAACAAGAAAACCAGTGCTCTCAAGAAGATTCTCGCGTCAAAGAAGACTCTGCAAAACTACTTTGATGAAGATAGTCAGGGAGCTGAACGGTTCCAGTTTGTGGCCTCCTCGACGTCAGCATACCCCAAACGTCGTCTGTGCACCGTTTGTGGATACAAGGGGTTCTGCTCGTGTGTGAGATGTGGCTTCCGATACTGTTCCAAGACGTGTGAAGAGGCTCACACTGAGACGAGATGTCTGAAGATGTATGCCTAGAGTATAGGATCTCATTATGTACCATATTTATTTATTATTATTTTATTATTCTATTGTGTTTGTTTATTCTGCCTTAATAGAAGGAGACTGTTCGATACCATTCTCCCCCTTGAGTTCCTCCATTTTCGTTAACATAGACTCCTTCCAGTTAAAGTAGTCATTCTTCTTTCGGTAACTGTTGAATGCAAAACTGGCTGGGATCATGTTTCCGATTCCAGAGAATGAAGACTTGGACGTCTGTCGATCAAGCTGTCTCTGAATCACTCCTGGTGCAATACCACTTTTCTGTTCCATGATCTTGACCCACATTTGGTCCTTCAAAATAGTCTCTGTCCATGAGATCCACTCCTCCACTCTATCTTCTGCAAGAGCAGTTCTTCTGGTGAGCTGAAGAGCACGCTGTTTGAACCCCTCCCGTGTAGCTTCAGTATCTGTAAACGATTTATGCTGAATGTGAAATGCAATAGTCATTAGTAGACCGAACAAAAGTCCCCATCTATCCCTAACCAGAGCCCAGTAAAAGTCGAAACCTCTCTGAACACCCTCCAGTGCATGTTTCGGAAACCGCAGCTCTTTGCAAATGAACTCAATGTCAGCAGTCTGGGGATCCTCCTTCTTGGGAGCCACCTTCTTGGGAGATTTAGTCGGTGACTTCTTTTTGGTGGGAGTATCTGGTAACAGTCCATCGTCAAACCCATCAATAGCAGCCGAATCAACCAAATCCTCACCAATCACATTGGCGTCTGCTCTACCACTATCCTGGATATCCTGCTGAACCTGTCTTCCCGTCCTTGGCGTCTTTGGCGTCCTCTGAGTAGCCAAGTCGGGGTTCTTCATAGGCGACTTTCTCTTCCTGGGTGTCGTTGGAGCTGGTGGAGCACCCAATAACTCTTCTCTGAACAGCTGCAGCAGTTTCTCGTATGTCCTCGGCGGAACCGGAGGTTTCGTTTGTTTGGGAGCTGGCAATTGCAGCTCGATCAGCAGCTTTTCAATGGCAACATGTGCACACAGGGCCATACGAGCTGGAGCTTCAGCAGGCTTCATGGAGATAGTCTGGGCCTTGCCCATGAGCGTGCAAGCAAGCGTGGTAACTTCCTTGGGAATGGCAATATTGCCTACCAACTTGACAATCTCTCCATTGATTTGTGCGTTCATGGGTGTGTTGAAGGGTTGATCCACAACGCTTGACGTTCCCAATATTTCAGGTTGGCTCCTTCAAAATTAAAGTTCGATAACAAACCGAGATCAGAAAACGTCTAAAAAGAACAGGTCGAGACTGCCCACAAGTTTTTCATGTTATCAAAACAAACTACAAATTCCACACGGTCAAATCGCCGTAATCTATTATTTTAAAGATTGTTCCTCCGTTAATTACTATGTTGCCCTTCCCTCTTTCTCTCTCTCTTGCTATTTTTTGTTTTTCATCCTCCTTTAATCTCCTAACTGAGCCACTTGAGAATGTAGTAGAAACAGACCACCATGATGATAACGCCTCCCCAGAAGAACCGCTTGTCCTGACGGGCTCGCTTCTCCACCATCTTGATCGTCTCTCGTGACAGACCCAGAGTCTCGGCCACAGATCGCATCTTCTTGCCCGTGCTTCGCAGAATATCACTCTGCTCCTGGAGGTCTCCCAGAGCAGCCATTCCCTGCTCAATAAACGAGTCCAGCTGAGCTCCCACCTGGTTCAGAGAGGTCTGTTCTCGCTGCATTCCCTCCTCCCGAGTAAGATCCGTGTAGGTCGGCTGGATAGGCACGTCTCTGTTGACGTTTCTGTTTCGTGACTCGCCATAAGGGTTGTCTCCAAATAAGGCTGTCTTGTTCTCTGCCAACGTTTGTTCCTCCCGTGCCGATCTGAGGTTCTTGAATTCGCTTCTGGCGTCGGCAAGCTCTTCCTTGAACCGTGCCAGACGAGCCTCTGCCTTTTCCTTCTTTTCCTTGTTGTGTTCCTTGTTGATAATGTCCGAGTAGTCATCCAGAGTTCGGCTGAAGGAGGTCATGGTGGCCGAAATCTGCCCCTGCAGCGACATGGGAGCGCCCGTGGGGTTGGACGAGAACTCGGAGAGATCCTTCTTCAGGCTGGCATTCTGCTTGACCAGGTGGTTGTGAATCGCGTTCATGGTCCTTTGTTAAGTGACGTGTTAGGTTGGTGATGTATCCGAGGTGGGTGGGTGTTTCAACAACCTAAACTTTTATTGTTGTGCGATGTGCACGGGGAACCGTGCATTCCACTTCAGGGGCAGATAACGTATGGTAGAAAAATAAAAATTGGCAGATAACGGCTGGCAAGTATAAGAACATTAGGTCTATTAGCTATGTACAAAATATATATACGGACAACTAGGTGACGTACTTTCGAGAGTAGGCCACCTTCTTGTCGAGAGTACTCATTCGGCCCTTTCGCCACATGATGACCAGCATGACCGAGGTGAAAATACACACGCCGTACCAGGTGGCAATATACTGCAGATGCGTGTTTCGCAGATCCACCTTGGGCAGCTTGCCAATGGGCACTCCGTGGTTCATCATGTGCGACTCGGTGACCCACTCGTGGCCTCCGAGGTGCATGTTGAGCTCCTCCTCCAGGTAAATGTTCTGGGCTCCAGTGAACTTGGACATGGTAGGAATGTCCATGAAGTTGTAGATTCGCACGCTAGGAGAGGTAGGAGAGTCGGGAGTAAAGGTGTTCTTGAGAGGAACAGGTCGCAGCAGACAGACGAGAGAAACCTCACCCTTGGGAAGAGAAAGAGGGTCTCGCTTCTTCTGGTCAGCCATCTCCTTGGAGATCCAGCCTCGCTTGATAAGAAGCTTGGATCCTCCGGTCTTGGATCGGTCCAGAGGAGTCACCAGGAAGTATCCCTCAACAGAGTCCTTCATTCGAGGACCAACCAGGAACTCCTCATCGTGACAGAGGGTTCCGGTAACAACCACCTTTCGGTACTCAAACTCCTTCTCGAGCACGTCCTGGTCTTCGGTGATATGGCCGGGAAGAGGCAGAGGATCCAGCAACAGACGGTTCTCACAATCGGCAATCTTGTCAACTTTCCACTGCAGTCGTCGAACCTGCCAGGTACCGAGGTAGCCGGAAATGATGGGCATCAGGGCACAAAGGCCGAGGAAAACGAACCGCTTTCGGTTCTTCTTCTGTGATTTCTGCTCGGGCTCGTCGCTCTCAAGCTCATTGGCTCCGGTCTGTCGTTTCTTCTGCTCGGGCTCTTCAGCTCGGTTGGCATTGGTGTTGAACATGTTCTTGTTGTTGAGCACCGTTCGAGTGGAAAACTGGCGGGGAATACATCGAGGGGCCATGCCGGTAAAGGCAGGAGCCTTGGTGGACAGCTGTCCAACGCGGCTGGCACCGAATCGAGCCACTCTGAGAAGTTGCATTGTTGAAGAGAAAAGTGGCTAATGTTTCCATATAGAGTTTATTATCTTTTGTTTTCGTTACTAAGCGCGGGATTTTGTGGCGCAGTTGGGACAATTGTGGCGAGTGAGCCAATCCAAACTGGGGACGGAAACACACGCTACAACAGAGCAAAGACAGAACAATTCAATAAATCAAAATCAATTCAATAAATAATATATGTGGCAATAACTAAAATCCTCATTAATGGCCTCCAAACAACCTAGGGTAGGTCTTGTTGAGCCACTCCATGTGCTGTTTCTCAACTTCGGGGGTATAAAGCTCCTTTGCCTCCAATAACTCCATCTCGCTGGTTCGAGGGGCCAGTGTTTTGGTCCAGCGTCCCTTGACGCTGCTCTCATCGTGATGTAGGTACTTCTCTGCAAAGGGCACGTATGCAACATAACCTCCACGACTAGCAGGGTCGAGGTCAGCCACAAAGCTCTTGATGGACAGATCGTCTAGGTCTGTATATGGGATTCGTGATCTCAACGTGCGTGATTTTGCCTTGCCAGTCTTACCCATAATACTCGCAATCACATCCTGGACTTTCACGTTTCCGTCGGGGGCGTTTTCAGCGGTTTCCCTCAATGCCGGAGTAGACTCTAGAAGCCTGTGACGAGTCTGATGGGAGTACCACGTGTGTCCAATCATTTTTTCAAGTGCTTCAAACACAGCCTTGACGGGAATAGTCAGTTTCCTGGCCGCGGCTACCGATTCCAGAATGAGCTTATCCTTCGTGGGGTTGAATCTCGCACGTCTTTTCGGCTCGTCAGAGCCTTTTCGGCGATTCAAATTCTCGTGAACAACATCGTCATCAAATTCGTCCGCAAATTCGTCACCAGCCGTGTGTTCAACCACAGCAGTGACTTCGTCTTCTTCCTCCTCTTTCGGGTCTTGCTGAGCCACAACCACTCGGTTCTCATCCTGTCCATTTTCAGAGTCGGAGTCTTCTCCATTGTTCTCTGTATCGCTCTGAAGAAAAAGCGGACCGGGTAAATCATCATCCGAGATATCACTATTAAACCCGTCGTTTTCGTCCAGCAGTTCTGCTAGCCGTTGGCGTTTGGCTGATGGAGACTCTATAGCTGTGATGTCCTCTTGAACATCCGATTGTTGTGGAGACTTTGATGTAGATGGAGGTGGAGACACCTGTTCGTCCTTTACGACAGCTGGTAAAGGTGCGGAATCGTCATCTGTAGTCTTTTTGGTTTCTGCCAAGTATCGCCTTACTTCATCTCGATTTGTGAGTTTGACAGGTTCACCAGAATCAAGACCATTCGACTCCTTTTGTAAAGACTTCCTTTTCCGACTAACTCGCCTGCTGGGGGACGAAAAGTCGTCTCGCTGAGCATCCTGATACGACTCTTGTAGAGTATTCACCTGTGTCACCTCTTCCTCTTCTTCCTCCACTCTCTTATTAATAGGGTTGAAAGGGTTGTCTGGCTCTCCTTCCTCCTCCTGACCCTGAGTCTGCTTCTTAGCCTCCGTCCTGCTAATCAACACGTTGAGACGCGACATGCTTGATAGGGCGGTCTTGAAGAAGCCCGGGGTTTTAGGTGGTGAAGTCTTGAAAACCCTGGGCTTGGTGGCCGTGCCAGGCTCATGCTTCTTGAGAATCGCGGAATGGTGGAACTTCAATCTCGGGTAGTCCTTTACGAACTGCTTGCGTTCGCTCTTGGAAACAATGTTGATGCTGCCTTCACATGGAGAGGATACTTCAGGTCCAGGCAGGAACTGAATGACCCTGGCACGATCTTTTACCCCCTGGGAAACAAAATACGGCCTTTTAGAGCTTGGTGGCGTCATGGGATTAGTTTGCTCAGCCGCAATGAGAGCCTGTGTGCCGAGGAGTGTCAATAGTCGACTGTATGAGCTGTGTTGATGGAGCCTATAATTTCTGAACAGAGTTTCAAATCATAGCTTTAGAGCTGCACTTGTCTTGCCTCCTTTTAATTAAGGATTGGTCCCAACAAACTTTCAACTGACCTGCCTGTGGATCCACTGAGAACAGTATGCCGAGTATAGCGGAGTTTTAGATCAATTGCGGATTATGAAATGATGTGACGAGTGTAGTCTTCTCAGTGAGACCATTGGCTGACTTTTTCAGCTTTACCAGTCTTGAAAGCTTCGATACAAGTCATTAGTGCCGCTCCATACAATAGTTTATAAGGAGAAGACTGTTTCTCAGATCTCACCTCAGAACCTCAATTCTTCCATACACTCTCATGGCTCACTACAAAACAATATTTCACCCGAGTCACGTGCAATGTTTCATCTCATTGCCATGGCAACGCGTAGTGGCTACTATACGCGTCATGCAACAGTAATTAACACAACACTGTTTCGGAGTGGCAAATTCCTACAGTGAAGACCATGACAAACCCATACCCATGTCTATACTTAGCCGTGTCTACGACGCCTATGTCAATGCACGTCACCATGTATACTTGGGTGGCATTAGATCTGCAAACAATGGTGCGCTGTGTCTGTCAATCGCGTGTGTGAGGCCAAACGCGAAAGCTATTGAAGATAGTCTCGCGAGTGAAAAGTAGAAGATGGAGCTCAAGGAGATCAGAATAGCAAGGCAACCAGCAACAAAGTGAAAGTTATCAAACGCCCTGATCTAGCCTGGACCTGATCTGCATGGGTTGCGGTCCCTCTGGGGAATGAAATGGTCACTAACCGTTTTATGCTCCAAGTGCTGTTATTGTTTGGACAAAGGAGAGGTCTCAAGGCAGATGAGATGTTGCTTGACAACAAAGAAGGAGGTCTTGGTGCCACGGCAACCAAGCCTCTGTAAGAAGGTTGATAGTCGGCTACGGCGGGCGATAAGTTCTTTAGACCGTATTAGGCATTGTTATGGAATGTGTAGCTTCCAGACAATGGAGCTGCACGTTGGCTCCTCCCTTTTGGTCGTCTTAATGTTTTTGCTGCAGTGTTTGCGTGCAGTAATATAGGGTTTCCCGATTCGGATGCTAAATGACTGCGCGCGTCACTTTTAGCGCGCGTTGAAGGGAGAAAGGATACAGCACAGTGCACACATCACTTAAGGAAATGTAATATACGGGTTTTCTGGCTTGGGTGAGGTGATGATCGTATTCTCCAAACTCCAAAGATACATTTACAATTTTCCCCATTGAAAAAGATCAAGATTTGAGCAAACTAACGCGTGATCAAAACACGAAAAAGGGCGATAAATGAAAATCATTTATAATTGAGTTTGACGCGGTGGCACACTCCAACCGTGACTGGAATTGTACCAGTAGAATACCATGTTAGAGGAGCGATATTGATAAGGCGAAAGGCCCTGGAGAATACAAAAAAAAATTGACACGCGTGGAAAAATCTCTGCTTCCAATTTTCCGCCCCCTTTACCCCTTTTCCACGCTTCTCCTGTTGTTATGGCTGCAGTCAGGCCCTAATCCAAAAGAAGCTAATTTTATCCAATATATAAGATACGTGTCGCCCACATGAAGCGTGTTCTTCCTTTCCTCTCCACAACCAACTAACATGTCCAAGCTATTTGTTATCAAGCGAGACGGCCGCAAGGAGTCTGTCCAGGTCGACAAAATCACTGCTCGTATCAAGCGACTGTGTTACGGCCTCGACCCCGACCATGTTGATCCCATCCAGATCACCCTCAAGATTGCCTCCGGAATCTACGAGGGAGTCAGCACCATCGAGCTGGACAACCTTGCCGCCGAGACTGCCGCCTACATGACCACTCTGCATCCCGACTACGCCATTCTGGCTGCTCGAATCGCTGTTTCCAACCTGCACAAGCAGACCAAGAAGCAGTTCTCCCAGGTTGTCTACGACCTGTACCACTACGTCAACCCCCGAAACAAGAAGCACTCCCCCATGGTGTCCAAGGACCTCTACGACACCGTCCAGGCCAACGCCGACGAGCTCAACGGTGCCGTTCTCTACGACCGAGACTTCACCTACAACTACTTTGGCTTCAAGACCCTGGAGCGAGCATACCTGCTTCGAGTCAACGGAGCTGTTGCCGAGCGACCCCAGCAGATGATCATGCGAGTCTCTGTCGGTATCCACGGTGACAACATTGCCCGGGCCATTGAGACCTACAACTACATGTCCCAGAAGTACTTCACCCACGCTTCCCCCACTCTCTACAACGCTGGAACCCCCCAGCCCCAGATGTCTTCGTGTTTCCTCGTCAACATGAAGGACGACTCCATCGACGGCATCTACGATACCCTCAAGACCTGTGCTCTCATCTCCAAGTCTGCCGGAGGTATCGGTCTCTCCATCCACAACATTCGAGCCACCGGCTCCTACATTGCCGGCACCAACGGTACCTCCAACGGTATCGTGCCCATGCTCCGAGTCTACAACAACACTGCCCGATACGTTGACCAGGGTGGTAACAAGCGACCCGGAGCCTTTGCCATGTACCTTGAGCCTTGGCACGACGACATCTTCGAGTTCTGCGAGCTGCGAAAGAACCACGGAAAGGAGGAGATCCGAGCCCGAGACCTGTTCCTGGCCCTGTGGATTCCCGACCTGTTCATGGAGCGAGTCGAGCAGAACGGCGAGTGGACCCTCATGTGCCCCAACGAGTGCCCCGGTCTTGACGACGTCTACGGTGACGAGTTCAAGAAGCTGTACGAGCAGTACGAGCGAGAGGGACGAGGCCGACGAACCATCCCCGCCCAGAAGCTGTGGTACCACATTCTCGACTGCCAGACCGAGTCCGGAAACCCCTTCATGCTCTACAAGGACTCCTGCAACCGAAAGTCCAACCAGAAGAACCTGGGAACCATCAAGTCTTCCAACCTGTGTTGCGAGATTGTCGAGTACTCTTCTCCCGATGAGGTTGCCGTCTGCAACCTGGCCTCCATTGCTCTGCCCACTTTCGTGACTCGAGACGAGACCAACTCGTTCTACGACTTCAAGAAGCTGCATGATATTGCCAAGGTCATTGTGCGAAACCTCAACGCCATCATCGACCGAAACTACTACCCCGTTCCCGAGGCCAAGAAGTCCAACATGCGACACCGACCCATCGCTCTGGGTGTCCAGGGTCTGGCTGATACCTTCATGGCTCTGCGTCTCCCCTTTGAGTCCGACGAGGCCAAGAAGCTCAACATCCAGATCTTCGAGACCATCTACCACGGAGCCGTCGAGGCCTCTATGGAGATGGCCATTGAGGAGGGTGCCTACGAGACCTTCCAGGGCTCTCCTGCCTCCAAGGGAGACCTGCAGTTCGACATGTGGAACGTTTCCCCCACCGAGCTCTGGGAGTGGGACGACCTCAAGTCCAAGGTTGTCAAGCACGGTCTGCGAAACTCTCTGCTGGTCGCTCCTATGCCCACTGCTTCTACCTCTCAGATTCTCGGCTTCAACGAGTGCTTCGAGCCTTACACCTCCAACATTTACTCTCGACGAGTTCTTGCCGGTGAGTTCCAGATTGTCAACCCCTGGCTTCTCAAGGACCTTGTTGAGGTCGGTCTCTGGAACGAGACTATGAAGAACCGAATTGTCGCCGACAACGGATCCGTGCAGAACATCCCCAACATCCCCCAGGAGATCAAGGAGCTGTACAAGACCGTGTGGGAGATTTCCCAGAAGCGAATCATCGAGATGGCCGCCGACCGATCTCCCTTCATTGACCAGTCCCAGTCCCTCAACATTCACATCAAGGAGCCCACCATGGGTAAGCTCACTTCCATGCACTTCTACGGCTGGAAGAAGGGTCTCAAGACCGGTATGTACTACCTGCGAACCATGGCTGCCGCTGCCCCCATCCAGTTCACCATTGACCAGGAGGCTCTCAAGACCGTTGATGCCAGCACCGCCAAGGCCATGCTCAACAAGAAGCCCTACCAGGAGATCAACTCCATGGCCAACCTCAAGTCCATCGAGGACAAGCTGGCCAAGATTGACCTCAACTCTGGTAACAAGGAGAACATCATGGAGCTCATCAAGGAGTCTCAGTCCAAGAAGGAGGACAAGCCTGTCCACTTTGAGGAGGAGCTCAAGGAGAACTCTGTCCCCGTTGCTGCCCCTGCTGCTCCTGCCAAGGCTGCCGATGAGGACTCTCCTATCGCCAAGTCTGAGTACGACATCTACGCCGACAAGGTCCTTGCCTGCTCTCTTGCTAACCCCGAGTCCTGCGAGATGTGCTCTGGTTAAGTGTTTGTTTTGGGATATATATAACTGGTATTTAATGATAATGATAATGATAATTTGAACAAGTGTTTTGTAGTACCAAGTAATGTAATGGTGTTGTTGGATCTGTTCTTAGGCTTTTAGTTGTAATTTTGAGATTCCGTGTAAACTTCCAACTAACCTCTGAGCAGGAGAGCTACTCGAAATGGCTATGTTGAGGCTCCCAAGTTAAGTGACAAGATAAATATAACTTGAATTGAAATAAATGCATCCACAACCATCGATTATGGCTGGTGTTTCCGCCAAAAAGCGCGAAAAAAATAACGGAATTCAGATAGTAGACCCCAACTTTTCACGATTTTTAAAAAATTGGTAACCTGGCCGAGCGGTCTAAGGCGCCAGGTTAAGGCTAACACCTTAACGAATATCCTGGTCTCTTCGGAGGCGAGAGTTCGAATCTCTCGGTTATCATTTTTTGCTTGGCAGGAGCACAGCATCTTTTTTATTTCTTCATTTCTCTTGCATTTTGACAAATGTTTTTAAGGTTTTTTGAAAAAACGGTTTTTCCCGAGCTTAATTTGGCGCGAAAAATATTTTTGCATTCTGAGGCTAAAAAAGAGATCCTCATAAAAACAGGATGAAAAGACGAAGTTGAAGCAAAAAAGAATGGACGACACCGGAATCGAACCGGGGACCTCGCGCATGCTAAGCGCATGTGATAACCAACTACACCAGACGCCCAAATTTCTTAAATTTTTGAAAAAGGTGGCCTCACAACTGTGACGAGTAATTATGTAAGCGCGCTTTTTTTAGAGCAATTAGAGAGATATTGAGGGTTTCCACGGTTGATTCACGTGTCATACAGTCCTTTGAATTGATTTATTTAGCTATTGGTTCAGTTTTAGCTGTCAGAGTCCTACCATTCTCCTTCAAAGACTATGCAGTTCCCATTAAGGTGCTACACGTCTAACTATAGATTCACTCTCCTAATCTTACATAAGCGCAACAATAATACAATAATATAATATATTCAATGACTACTTCTATTTTTACATCTCCTCTCCTCCCTTGCTTCGGTTCACAAGTGAATAGAAGAAGGAGTCCTTGTTCTTGAGCAGCTCGGCGGGGGTGTCGAACTCAACCACCTTTCCTGCATCCAGAACCATGATTCGATCACTGTCCATGACAGTGTTGAGACGATGAGCAATGGTGAGAATGGTTCTATCCTGGAACTCACGTCGGATGGTCTCCTGGATCAGCTTGTCTGTTTCGTAGTCCACAGCAGCTGTAGCCTCATCCAGAACAAGGATGGGCGAGGGGTTGAGAAGAGCTCGTCCAAGACACATGAGCTGCTTCTGACCCAGAGACAGGTTGCTACCACCATCGTTCAACTTGGTTTCAAGACCCTCATGTTCGTCAACATACTTCTTGAGAGAAGAGTGCTCAAGAACCTCGAGAAGCTGCTCGTCAGTGAACTTACCGGCAGGGTCCAGGTTATCCCTGATGGATCCCTCGAACATCTGAGCGTCCTGGGGAATAATAGACAGACGGCCTCGAAGATCTTCAAGACCGATTTTGGAAACATCTTCTCCGTCAATGATAATGGCACCTTCAGTAGCCTCAATGATACGGAAGAGAGCCATAGTGAGCGAGGACTTACCGGCACCGGTTCGACCAACAACACCAACCTTCTCTCGAGGGTTGATAGTGAAGGAAACGTCTCTCAGCACAGGATCAAGGTTGGCTCTGTACTTTGTGGAGTAGTCGGAAAAGGTGATCTTTCCCTCGTTAGGCCAGTGAGCAGCAGGCTCCTTAGCCTTGGAGGGGGCTTCGGGAACAATGTCGCAGTACTCGTTGATTCGCTCAAGAACCACAGACTCCTGCTCAACAGTGATGGCGGTTCGCACCACTTCACTGAGACTGCCGGAAATAGTGGAGGCATAGCTCATAGCCAAACCAACCAGACCGGCAGAGAGAGGCTTCCAGTTAAGAGTACCGATGAGAGACAGACCACTGGCGAGGAAAATGAGCACACCAATGAAAGACAGACGCAAATTGAGCCACTGCTGCAGAGACGTCATGAGGAAACGGGCCTTGGTTCGGGCATCCATTCGAGCAGTGCTCTTTGTAGCAAAGTAACGGGGCTTTCCAAAAGCTCGAACGGTCGTGAGGCCGGTGAGAGTCTCCTGGAAGTGTGAAATGACAGGAGAAAAGGCGGCGGCAGAAAGACGTCGGGCCTCACGGGAAGCAGGCAGGTAGTGCTGCTGAATGACTCGGTAGACGTAGAGAGCAGGGAGAATGACAATCAGAGTGGAGGGAGAGGTGAGAACAATGACACAGAGAGTGCTAAAGGACTGGATCAAAGAGTTGGTGAACGACACAATGATCCAGGTCATCATCCAGTCAATCTTGGAGATATCCTGGGAGAATCGAGAAGTGATTCGGCCGAGAGGAGTAGACTCAAAGAAAGACATGGGGGCTCGAATGACAGCCTTGAGCATCTTCTCGTGAAGAACTCGAGATGCTCGAAGAGAACCAAAAGTATCCCAAGAGATGGAACCAATGACATCAAAGAAAGCAGCGAGAATACCGATAACAAGGTAGGTCAGGACAAGCTGCATATCGGTCAGATCAATCTTGTCACTGCCCCACATGGCGACCCAGTAGGTACTGGCAATAGCCATTCCAGAGCCAAACATGGTGAACGAAACATAGAGAATGATGTTGTGCCATCCAGCAGCCTGGAAGTACGTCTTGTACAGCTTGACAATTTCAGCAGCTCCACTGGTGTTAACCTCACCTTCAACTCGAGTTCGTCGGTTGTCGTTGGTAAGAGTAAGGACAGAGAAATGGGACACAGAAGAAGCTCGTCGGAGAGTAGAGAAGGACTGCTTGTGAATATCGTGGTCCAGTTTGTCCACGGATTCAACCTCAGTATCAGCTTCTTCAGTCTCCTCCTCCTGTTCCTCCTTACCCTTGGCAGTCTGGAACTCGTCGACCAGCTTCTTGACCTTTCCGTTCTCCTTGGCCATGAGCTCAGAGAACTCACCAGACTCAACAAAGGTCTTATCCTCAATCAGATGGATAGTGGAAGCGTGTCGGAGCAGGTTGACAGTGTTGGTGGCCATGATGACAGTCTTGGTCTTGAGAATACCGTCGGGACCAAACACGTGCTTGATCAGGTGGGCCTGGACATGTTCATCGACAGCAGAAAGAGGATCATCAAACAGAAGAACGTTGGAACGAGAGTACACAGCTCGAGCAATGGCGATACGGGCCTTCTGTCCTCCAGACAGAGAGATACCCTTCTCTCCAACTTCAGTCATGTCTCCATCAGCAAGCAGCTCGAGGTCTCGAGTAAGAGCACAAGCCTCGACAACCAGGTTGTAGAAAACGGGATCTTCTCGAGATCCAAACAGAATGTTGTCCTTGACAGTGGCGTTGAGAATCCAGGGGACCTGGGAGAAGTAAGCAACAGAACCAGTGATGTTGGAAGAACCCTCCTTGGCGAAAAGTTCACCCAGAGTAGCCAGCAAAGTGGCAGTCTTACCAGTACCTACCTTTCCAACCAGACAAACCATGTTGCCCTTCTTGGCGGTGTATGAGATGTTCTCCAGAGCGACATTCTCGAGCTTGGAGTCCCAGCAGAAAGTACCATGGACATTGACAGGAGTTTCAGCAGAGGAATCGTCAGCCTGAACATTAGCCTCCTCAACGTAGTTGAACTTCTCAACCTCAGTCAGACCCAGGAACTTGTTGATCTTGTCCAGAGCAATCCAGGCCTGGATGATGAACTGGATGACGTAGGGAATGCTGATGAAAGGAGAAAGGAGCTGGTCAAAGAGGTTCAGAGCGGGAATGGCTCCAGAAGCGAGAAGAGGAAGATGCTGGAACAAAACAATGAAGCCAAAGGCAGCAGTGGAAGACAGGTAAGTGGAACTGTTGAAAAGGAAGTTCTCAACGGCAGTCAGGTAAGTCATAAAGGTGATGACACCCAACTCCTCGTCATTTCGAACCTTCTCAACCTTTCTGTAGAAAGTGCTCTCCCAGCCATACAGCTTGACAGACTTCATGTTGGACATGAGCTCGTTGGTAAGAGTGTATCGCGACTCACTGATCTTCTGCAGCTTGAGGTACAGGGTCATCTTCATCTTGGAGATGACGGCAGTGAAAGGCACCACAATAAGCATGGCAGCCATACCAACCCACATGGCGTGACCAATCATACTGTACATGGTGGTCCAGCAGATGATGACCTGCAAAGGAAGAGACCAGACGGTATGGATGTAATCGAGACAGTTTGACAGGGAGGTGACGTTGTTGGAAAGAATGTTGACAAGCTCTCCAATGGAAGTCTCGGCAACAGAAGAAGGAGCCAGCTTGAGGGCCTTTTCGTGGACAGCCTGACTGAGGGAGGTCTGGAAACGCAGCTTCAGGTTCAGAGTCATCAGAGACTTTCTGTTATCCAGAACAGATCGCACAATCATGACGGAAGCAGCCACACACACGATAGAGATACCCTGGGAAAGAGGAACCTCTCCCCTGTTGTATTTTCCGACAAAGATGATCAGCTGTTTAAGCAGCAGAGGCTGAACAAAAGGAGCAGCGGTACAGAAGATCTGCAGCATGGTGATTTTGAGGTAGTCCAGGCCGTAGATTTTACCCAGAGTCATGAGAACAGAAGGGAACTTATCAGTCTTCTTCTGCTTGTAAGCCTCCAGTTTGGCGTCCCAGACTCCACTGAACTCGTCGTAGATGCTCTCTGATCGCAGTTCAAGAGGAGGTTTGGGAATATGACCGAGTTTCAGGATCTCATTCTGACCGAGGCTGAGAATGCTTCCAACATAGCTGAAGGTGAGCTTTGACAAAATGTTGGATTCGTCGTACCATGCGGGTTCGGTAGAAGGGCTGTAGTAGGCCTCAAGGGCGAGGTTGAACAAGCCAAAGAATCCAAGAGTGATAATGGCGAAAATGTAGGCTGATCCGACAAAACCTCGGACAACGGATCCATAGACCACCAGGAAAGCCTCAAAGGTCTGCAGGGCCCAGAACGCCAGAACGACTGTGCTGGCGACCTGTCGTTTCTCGAATTCGAATTTCTGAATGAAGAGCACCACAATGGTACCAAGAGCAAGAACCAGAGGAGTCCAGAATCGGATATCATCTGCTCCAAAGGGTGCAAGTGCAGGAAGGGCCAGAGCAATGACAACCTGCAAAAGGGTGATGATCTGGGTTAGTAATGGGTCAGCAATGAGCCTGCAGTGATACTCACCTGCTTCAGGGTGTAGTCCCATAGTGCTGGGCGTTTGCCGGAAAGAGTGTATAGGCTGTAGAGTCCAGGGCCTCCAAAGAGAATGGCGATAGCACCTGGAAGAACGAAAAGACCGGTCTGCGAGACACAGGGAGCCAGGTCGTAGTAGCGCGTCAGCAGCTGCCACCCTTCGGGGTCGGTACAATAAGACATTGTTGGCCGTGTATGGGTGTGTTGCTGGGACGTCTTGTATAAATATAGTCTTTCAGCTGAACTGACCGCCGTGCTGCACTTCCGTGGAATAAAGTTCACGGAACACGACGAGGATGAAAAACGGTTGCACTATCATTACGCGAGTGAAGTCTATTGGGTTGATTTTTTTGCCCAAATTGTATTTCAAAGCATTATCAGCCACATTTGAGCCCCTGTAAAATGTTGATTTCGGACTGGACCCATGACTAGAGGCTGTTTCACACACGTTCGCGGTCGTCATGTGTCGAGGACCAAACCTAATCATACATAATGGGCCTTATCACCGACACTGACGAATGATCCCGTGCAACTTTAGCAAGAGACAATACTCTTCGTGCTGTAGAGGTTGGGCAGCAAAAATTCAGGTGTCGAAGAAAAGTACCTACATGATAACAAGGAGCGTTTTCAAGACGCCATTTGGTAGTCACAAACACGAATATTCAAACCCAAGCGAGTTTTTGGGAGCTGTAAGACAAACAGCCACGCTAAAAAAAATGGTGCCGTGTGCCCTCTTATCAACAACGTTAACGTGTGTGTCAAGCTCTGTTTATGACTAATTAGGGACGCCTATAACGCCGGATTCATACCTAACCAGCCAGGGTGAGATAATATCGAATTTCTCCGTAAAACGTCGAAAAATACAGCCACATACCCCCAAAATGGCTCACATGGTGGAGACCCACCCTGCACTCAGATCACTGGTATCTAAGTTTCATATCCTGCACATTGAAGAGAATCACAGACGGCATTGATACAAGCGCTGGTGCGTTATATACAGGTATTATCTTTTATGAAGGATGCCAGAAAATGGCATGTATATATCTGTTTCTACAATTCCCCATTCAGACCTGTCAACGGAGTCCGAAGTGTCGTTTGGGGCAAAACCTAGCAGCACGGCGCAGGTACAGTTTAAATAATATTAGACGGCTCTGTCTGAAACATTTCACCCTGTTGTCAAGTGACTGTTTTATAAAAAGCCGTACTTGTACCTGGCAATCCAAGTTTAAAGGAACAAGTATGGCCAATGAGAAAAGGCATTTTGTCAAGCCATTGGCATGGATCAAGTATCGAGATGTCAAGAAAAGGGGTATCACTGCAGACACTGAACAGATTGCAGTTTGAGGCTGTCAAATATTATGGCCACTGTCATACAGCCTGAACTCGTGGTTATACAGTCATGAAGGCAATTACAATAAACCTCGAGGTTTCGAGACCTACAACGTGTTCCTTAGATGGTGCGGTATAGTGCAGTGTTCGGTAATGACAGAATGCATGGAAGTCTGGGGTACCGCTGTGGAGGTGAAACGTGCAGGGAACAGCGACACTTCTATCAAAGACATTGAGCGTCTAAAAAATACTGCTCCCATACAAGTGTGAGTGCCATGGAACAAGTAGCTGCTTAGACGATAAGAATGTGGCTTATCAATCGAGCCTCAGGTGCCCCAGCAAGACTAGCCGAGTTTGGTATCAGCAAGAACCCACTCTAGCAATTACATAACCGTGATAATTACTCGTTCCCCTTCCTCTTGCACTCAATTGCTACAACACTCCTTTGCGTGGAACTCTCACTCAAGAATGGCATGCACAGCAACACTGTGAGGTATGAAGTCATAGTGAAGCCAATCTCTAACAATAGCTGGCTGGCCCTTTAGAATGTAAAAAGTAAGTATCGTACAGCATAGAGGGGTTGGCAGAGGGGCCATCAATATGAATAATCACTGCACTCTTTACCCCATACAAATACCAAGACTTACCGAGGGACCAGTGTCTCTAAAACACTACCGTTCACACGTGCTTTTGTTATCCCGATGGGTCAATGATGAGGGGGAGGGGAACCGACCAGTGAGTCCTCTTTGGTACTTTAATTTGACGCGTTGAGAATTGATGATTAGTAGGTTCACCATGTCGTCGAGTGCACAGCCCGGTGGTCTAGGTGGATATCTACAGTAGGTAGCTACCATCGATAGCCATGAGATACATTGAGCTGAAATCGCTTATACAGCAAGTCGGAGGATCATGCATTGACGGTGGCAAAACAGCCAAAGAGAATCTCTTGTTTCCAATAATAATATGAACAAAGGAGTTTGACATATGCTTAAAACCTCAACAACACTAAAAAATTAGAGAGTTCATACCACCTGCGGTTCACAACGTCCGCAATAATGGAGATACGGACATTGGACGTATTCAAGTTGGGTTGCGTAATCAATTTTGCTGATTAGTTAATGGCTACGAAGACGTCTACGATACAACAATTCGTATGTGAAAGAATAAATGATATGCTAAATAATGCTAATGTCGCCGGCGACAATGATGAGTGAGAGTGAGTCTCTGGGTTCTATAATCACCAAGAGTGTCTCATGAAGGCGTCGTCGTAGGTGACCTCTCCAGAAGGCCATTCGCCCCGGAACTTGCGCACCTGGAAGTACTGTGACGGCACTCCCATCAGAGACAGGTCCTTTCTAGGAACGAATTCAAACTGCTTGTAGAACTCGGGGTTTCCCAGCAACACCACTCCTCCAGCGTCCAGCTGGTCCCGGCAATGTTCAATCGCTGTATGCATGAGTTTGGCTCCGATTCCGTTTCCCTGAAAGTCGGGCATGACGGCGATAGGTCCGATACCGTACCACTTGGGGGTCTGCTCCTTGCCAGCGACCTTGACCTCGCTCAAAAAGATGGTTCCAACCACCTGCTGTGTCTCGTTGTCGATGGCGACCCATGAACCCGTCAGAGCTCCTGCTTCTCGAAGGTCGTGGACAATCTCCTGTTCCTGATGGTTGGAGATTGTGAGCTTTGCAAACGCGGTTTTGATGACATTCGTAATGTCGTCCTTGTGCCAGGGCAGCTCAGGCGAGATCTTGACGTCCACCGTCGAGGTGGTGGTGTTTCCCCAAGAAAAGATCATTGTTGTGTTGTGAGAGTCGATGCGATGAGTATGTATGAACGGGGATGCAGTGGTCGTGGAGTTGTTAGTTGTGTGAGGGTCGTTAGTAGGTGTGTTGTCTTTGGTGTGAAGACGTGTTTGAAGAAAACAAATGTGTTATAAATATTCCTTGAGAGAGTCAGGAAGCTGCGCCGTACATGTATATAAATCAAGTTTCGGGCGGAGATCCCTTTCGTCTTCCCTCTATCCGAATAGAGTTAGACCCTGGTAGAATTTGGTGTTCCAAAACTCTATATTTATTTGCGATTAGTCTCGGCAACTTTTAGGAGGTCACAATAATGTCAGACATGGCAAACGGTGTATTATCTTGGTGCCCTAGACCATCTAATCCACTAGACAAACTCCGGAAAATGGCCAGATGACTTCCCCATACTTCGGGACTAACAGGATGCATTCATTCCCGAACGGATACCGGGTTTCTCCTACATTCCGAATACTGCATGCGCACCCCAGATTTTTTTTTTCTTTTTTTTTTCGTTTTCAACGTTGTGGTGGCCCTTTCGGGCGGTCGGCTATTTCTGCTGCTGGAGCTGCTGCCGATGTGTAAACAACAACTAAGTTAGTTAAGATTTCATGGCACGGGCACAAGTCCCAAAACCTAGTCCACACATAATTTACGCACTTCTCTCAGGTCGTGGCAGAAAACCCAACACTCAACAGCCATTTAAGATACTCAACAGAAATAGGCGAACAAAAGGAGTGGCGTCTGTTCTTGCCATAGCAAGGAGACAATAAGAGAAAAGGAAATTGCGGTAACGTGACCGAAAAAAAGAGGGGCAGCACTGTAGTATTTGTTTATACTTTTATTCGTCTCTAACTCACGGCGATCGTAGGCAAAAAGTTAGACTGCGGAAAATCAACGCTTGCCGGGATAGCTGCGGCATTTAGAAATCCGGGGTAGCTATAGCAACGAAGCAAAAGGAAGTGGATGCGCAAGAGTCAGATACGCCAGCCGCAAAGTAAATCGGAGGGGGTAGATGAGTAAATTATATGGTTCGCGTGACATGTCGGAGATTTTCTTTGCTGTTTGATCCACATAGGAGCAAGATTAGTTGGCAAAAACAGCTCAAGGCTGAGGCTATTAAAAAACCTGCTGCCCTTGAGGGATTTTCTTCAAGGCTCTCCAACTCCAAGACCACCCTCAGGCGTCTCCACATTCATATTACGCACATTGGTATCACAATGTGCACCAATATACGCGACAATGACCAGCCTCACATGTATGAAGCAAATGATCTACAATCCGACTTCCATATTAGGACAGCGGCATCTCGCTTGCATATGTATGGAAATGAAAATACGAGGAACACTGAAATTTCAGTAAAAATCATTTATTCGTTATATAAGAGGGTTAGTAGCTACCGTATGGTGCTTAGAGACCAACTCCGTTGTAAGCAACGGCGTTGGGAGAGCTCTTGAGGTTGGTGGTAAGAACTCCAGTGTTGGACTTGGTGATCAGAGCCTCAACCTCAGCGGGAGTCAGAACATTGTCGTTGATAGACAGGTAGTAGGAAGCCAGACCAGCAACGTGAGGGCAAGCCATGGAAGTACCTCCGTAGACAAGGGTACCAGTGTCGGACTGGTAAGAGGCAGAGATGATCTCAGAGCCAGGAGCAAAGACATCAACACAAGTTCCGTAGTTGGAACCCTGTCCCTGAGGCCAGACAGAGAGCAGATCGTTCTGGTCAATGGAGCCAACAGTGATGATACCGTTGGTGGAGCCTCCAATGTTACCAGGAGAGTTGTCGCAAGCATCGACAGCATCGTTACCAGCAGCAATGGCCACAAGGAGACCCTCCTGGGTAGCTCGAGCCCACAGGGCGTCCTGAGAAGCGGACTTGGGTCCTCCTCCAGAAAAGTTGAGCACTCCTCGAGGAGTAGCGCTTCGCTTGGAGATGTAGTCGTTCAGAGCCCAGGTAAAGCCCTGGTTGATAACAGAGAGAGCGGCAGATCGACCAGCGAACACCTTGACAGCAATCAGCTTGGCATTGGCATCAACTCCGTAGGTCTTTCCACCCACGGTGCCTGCAACGTGAGTGCCGTGACCGAGGAGATCGGCGTTGGTGTTATCGGCAAAGTTGGCTCCCCAGGTAGCTCGTCCACCAAACTCAGTGTGGGTGGTTCGGATACCAGAGTCGACAACGTAAGCGACGGTAGGGTGCTTGGCCACAGTCTCTCGAACGTAGGCATAGTTGGAGGACTGTCTGCTCTTGTGAGAGATTCGAGACAGACCCCACTGAGTGACAGGAGTGGTCTGGATGGCTCGCTTGTTGACAGTCTCGGGGATCTCGGGAAGAGTCACGATAGTGTCGGCCTCAACGGTCAGAACAGTAGACTCCTTCAGCTTGTCAACAATGGTGGAGTTGAACTTTCCGACAAAGCCGAGAAAACCGGATCCATCCTTGTAGACAGAGAGATCAAGGGCAGAGGTGATACCGTTGGAGGAGTCCTCATCGACCAGAGAGTCCAGCTTCTGGATCTCCTCGGCAATCTGGGAAACCGAGGCTTCACTGTCAAAGACAACAATGAACTGATCCTTCTCGTCAAGATCACGCTTGTGGTGCTTGAACTTCTTTGACTGCTTAGCAACCACCGAGAGGATGGAAGAGTAGGCAGCGGCAGCAGGTCCCTCAGCAATAGCAGGAGCAGCATCAGGAGCAGGAGCAGGAGCAGCCAGAGGAGCAGCCAGAACGGCTGTGAGAATGGTAAAGGCGGTAGTGAGTTTCATTGGAGTGATTGGAGGTGGGAGTGGTGTTTGATGCTCTTCTACAGGCCGATTCCACGGGTTTATAAAGACCAATCTGCTCGTTACTAGCTCTACTCTCATGAGATTGCGTCACGGAACACGGCTCACGCCAAGACGTGCCAAGACGATGCCCTCATTATCTTGTCACAGTGAGGTGGAGTGTGTGCATTAGTTGGTGCCGTGCCTTCTCATGATATCGTGACAGGGGCTGGGTTTGGGTTTATCGGTGTCCGCTGGCACGCGCTCGCGAATCACCTCTCAAAGTCGCTCAAACAACGCGATCCTGCGATGTGCGCATGACATGATGATCCGCCATCTCCGCTTGTAGGATCATCTATTGTCCTCATCATTGAACAGACCCTGATGACCCTTGATGCCGATCACTTCAGAGTTTCACCAGCAAGTTGCCCAGTGTGCTATCTTAGCGTGGGGTACCCTGCCATTGCCGTTAGAACCCCTTTGGTCCCTGTGGTCCCTGGCTAATAGCTGTCAGACAAAGAAAATATATGTCCACTCATCCATAAGTTGACGTCAGGAATGTATTGTGGCGCCTGAATCACTCAGGACCAAGCGTTCAAATAAAGGTACAAGATAAGCACCCCCCTTGTTCTGCACCACCCCCGCATGAAATATGTAAATTTACTATCAATGTTTCAAGTTTCAGGGCTACATTGACCTGGGATCTGAATCAATGTAGGTGGGCGGGAACAACGGGATGATGCAACAGACAAAGCCCTGCACAAGGCACAAGGGGTAATTTTGTGGGGGCCAAGGCTAAGAGGAGAGAGCGGCACAGATTCAATATTATGTTTCGGATCACCTGTTCCTGACTCTAAGCGCAAGGCACTGACACTCCACACTGTACGCCGCTAGCCGGTGCCATCTATCAATCAATCATCAATCTATCAAACGGCGCAAACTCTAAAACGCACCTAGTCCACCTGTCAACGCGCTATCTCTGACATAATATGTGTGGCTTGGTAATTTCCGTGCAATACTACATGGCTCTAAATCAGGACCCTGTCAATAAATCATGTGTTATGCTACATTCGCTGTATAGTTAAAGTGTCTCATGCAAGCAATGCATAGGCTTTACCCACCCATAACGCCCTCGGGACGTTCACCCTCAAGCACAACAATGACCTTGCGCGATAACAATTCCCGCAAGTCTTCTGTGATAGCGACAGGCTCGGAGCCGTCTGGAGAGTTGCGCCGGTCCTCGTTCTTGCGGTCAATCAACTCCACGGTACGTCTAAATCTGTAGAAAAGAAGCTCGGCTCTGACAAGGAGCTCATCCAGATCAATCGTCATAGAGAGTTCGTTCATGTACTTTAGAATCTCATCAAAGCCAGACAGATGATCAATCATGACGTCCTTATGCTTATCGAGGATAGCCAGGCACACAAATAGCACAAATTGTGATGACAGGTAGTCTGTCCACAGCACCTCCCACAGTCGCAAAACGTCATCCCAAAGAAGCTCACGCTTAAACCACACAAGGAGCATTCTGAAAAAGAAGAAAAGGTTGGTTGACTCGGTCTTCTCCAGATGCTTGTACAAAGACGGAAGCATAAACTGCACCAGGTGGTCCAGACAGAGCAACTGGTTTCTCATTCCGCTCTGATCTCGAAGGTAGTTTCGCTCCATTCGCTCCATGAAGGCTGCAAACGCCCAAAACGCCAGTGTGTCATCCTGCAGCACGACATAGAGCGGTGACAGGAGGTCTGACATTCCCTGGACATAACCCAAATTTTTGTTGTGCTGGTTGTACGTGATAAGCATGTCACGGAGCTGGATCAAATGAATGTTAGAGTTGATCTGGGAAGAGAACCCAAATTCGTCCTTGTCGTAGTTGTCGTCATCTCCGTCCTTCTTGGCATCGCACTCGGCAAAAAACGTAATGTTTCGGTCCGTACGGTGCACATCCTTCTCGATACGCGACAGCTGGTCTCGCCAAAAGTCGTCCCGCTCCTTGTCCTCCTGCACCCACCACTCCTTCTTGAGCCGGTTGTAATCAACTCTCAGCTTTGACACCAGTTCCTTACGCTCTGCAGTGTTTGAATCCCACGGGTACACGCCCAGCAGGAACAGCCAGCCTTCAGGTCTGACAGCGGGAGCTAATCCTCCGTGGAAGATGCGTTCCTTCACCTCATTGACAGTGACGATCAATCTTCCATTATAATCAAAGAACGCGTTCCATTCGGCCAGAGACACCTCGTTTCGTCTCTGCGGGTTGTTCTCCGCATCGATTAGCTCGAAGCCCTCGTCTGACACCAGTTCCCGCAACTCATCGTCAAACAGAACTTTGAGCTTGGCCTTTTGACTCTCCTCAGCCACACTCAGAGCCCACTTGGCCAGATAGATTCGTGCAGAGTCGAAATCGTCTCCAATCTTCTTGACCTCGGGCTTCATAAGCAGCTGTTTGACGGGCTGTGGGGAAGACTCCCAAACTCCCTGTGACACCTTTCGGGTTAGCTGAGTAACCTTGGCCAGATTACTCAACAGACCCCATCTGATATCTGAGAAGGCCTTGTTGAGCTGGGCACCTCTGTCCACAGCCTCGCCTCCCCGGCCGGGAATACCTGCGACCGGTTTTGTGGGTTCAGCGGAACCTCCGGTAAGACTGCTGCCGAAACGTTCAGCATCGCCTTCTCGAGGGTTCACGAGCAGGAACGAGTGATCGCTCTCAGCTCGTTCCAGATTGGCGTATCTGGAGAGCACCTGGATGAAGTGGTCGCCACCCCAGAACATGGACGATCCAGATTCACTGTCGAACGTCTCGAACTTTTTGTTGCGTCGCTTCTGCTCCATGATAGTCGACTGGCTTTCAGCATCGTGAAAGTAGAGAGGGGGAAGCTGGTCTTCCTTGGAGCGGGTGTGAATAGTGATAGATCCCCACCACCAGCCCAGAGAGGGCTGTTTGACTTGTAGAGAGAAGATATCACTGATAGGAATAGAAAAGGCGTAGCTTGAATATGACGAGGCGGGAGGAGGCGACACTAGAGTCTCAGCCAGGTTGACTGACGAAGAGCCCGGTGTACCACTCTCCTTGATATCGACTTTAACATAGGACTCAAAATCGGCTGCGGATTCTTGCAGCACGGACTCGGGGATCCAGGCGACCAGAATCTCTTTATCTGTGGTAGCTCCTCTTGGCTTTGCGAGAGCTAGAAACCCGGCAATGTTGTCCTTGGACGAAGGGGTAGGGTGAGCATAGACCTGGGGGTTAGTAGGCGATGTTGGAGGCACAGAAACGTGCCATAGCGTGTTGTTCATGGTGCTGGCACAAGTAGAGGTTGTCTTGTTGACACGTCACATTCATATCCATCTCTGTGGGCCTCAAAAAGCCGGTTCAACACGCCTTCTGTGTAACCAACGCTCATCAAGCGGCTGTAGCGCCACCCGCCATTGTAGTACTCACTTTGCTTTTGCTGAAGAGCAACTGACACTTGGAGCTACTCATTCGTTCCACAATCACAAAACTGTCGTGGGAGGTTGAAGGCGAAAAATCAACGGAATTAGCACCCTTCATGAATGGTGGAAGAGGTCGCTATCGGTTGCGGTGGCGCTGCACGATACAGAGTTTAACTCTGGGGAAGGGTGTTGGAGGTGAGGTAATCTAACGGAGGTTGTGTTACGCTGTGGGTACCCGAAAGCAGTATGGGCAAGTGTACGTTTGGGCGATTTTCGAGCATTTTTTCCATTATTTTCTGCAAAAAATGCCTGGCTCTGCTTAATTATGTGTTTTCTGATCCGCCACCGTGCACACAGTTATAATTAGGTCCCTTGTGGTGCCTGGCCTGCATACGACTGACCTCAATGGCAGTGCAGTATTTACACTCTTGGACCCTCGGAAGTGGGGAACAAAGATCGGGGTGAAGGGTTGATGGGGCTGTGAACTTGGTTCTTTTTGGGGATGTTAGTAATATTGTTTTGAACGCTGTATCTGAGATCTGTACAAGCTGCCTTGAGTTGCGTCACGTGATGATTGCGTAGTGGATACGACGGGAGTGGTGTGAATATATAGAAAGTGAAAACAGCAAGAAAAACGACAACCCCAAAGTAACTGCTGCTTACTGAGTTCCGCCTTATATACAGCACTATTCTCGTTTTGTTCCATCTGTTTCACTGGTGCCTCAAGATCTCCCCAACATGATCTTGCTCAAGGTTTTCCAACCATCTTAGCATCTATTCACACATTCACACAACATGTCTGCCTGGGGAAGATACAATGTGCCCATTGTGGCCTCCATTATCATGGGAACAACCAGTGAGTACACCTTTGTCTGAGAACACACGCCACACCCAAGTCTCTTCTAACACAGCCTACTTTTGGTTCAAGCCAATCATCATGTGAGTATACTGCATCGACAGATCAATTGCTGGAAAACAACGACAAGCACAGGAACAAGCTAACCCAGTGAGCAGCTGGCTATTGACGGAAACCTCAAGCCCGGTGTCAAGATCGACCCCGAAATCGCTGAGAGTATAGCTATTCGACGAGCTGCTATGGCCAATGCCAAGCAGATCGAGATCCCCAAGGGAGGTCCTCTTCCCAAGGAGGATGGAAAGGAGTGATTCCACATATACCAATAGATAATTCACATTGAGATATTTGACAGAAAACTGGAGTGAGGAGTTGTGGAGTTTGATGTGGGTAGATAGTCTGGGGTAAATCAGAGACATAAGCAGTCAAGTGAGTTCTTTCGAGAAGTTGTGTTTAATGGACTTCTATCAAGAGCCCCATTGTTATTCTACAGGTCGGTCTTAAGCCCAAGATTATAAGCTTGGATTGTTCCTTCCTTATGCCATCTCTACCACCACTACTCCAACCTCCACTACAACCCCAGTACAAATACCAATCGCATACCACAAAACAATATATACATCATATTTACATAAGATCTGCCTAGCCAGATCTATTTGTTCATCTTGGAGATGAAGTTGTTCTCCTGGAGGATGGCCTTGGCTCGGACCTTCTGGGCCTTTCGAGCGGCTCGAACGGGGTCGGCAGCAAGCTTGGCTGCCTGGGCGGCGGGATCAAGAATGTCCCAGAGCCACTGGGGGTATTCTGAGTCCTCCAGAGCGACCGGATCCTGGCCGTTCTTTCGCACGTTGCAGCCCTTGAGAACGGTTCCAGCAGGGACGCTGGAGGGCTCCTTGGGCTGGGAGGGGGTGGAGTATGCACGGGAGATAACACGGATGGGGGTTGCCCGCGATCTGGTCAGTAGTCGAAGCATTTTGTGTAGTTGTGTGTGGTGACGTTTTGATGATTTTCAATAGCTAAGTTTTTCAGTTCACGTGAGGACGATGTCGAGGGTTAGGGAAAACGGGGAGTTTTAGCCAGGAAGTTGAGGCTGTGAGAGAAAACGTTCAATGGGAACAGTGAAATTGTACAAAAGCTATTGTATATATCATTCTGGTGGTTTTTCCAAGTGTCATTATGATCTTTTTGATAAAAGTCCAATATACATCATCTGTTTCACACACTGTCCGTTCACCTCACATTCCCAAGTCTTAATAAGCACCTCCAAGACGCACGAGTTTAAAAAATTGTGAACTTGGTGCAGGTGCAAGAAATCAAGAAAACCATAGACACCCACCCGACAAAATGGCCAAAATCAAGCGAAAAGCCAAGCACACCAAGCGAGACAACCCCCTCGCCCGAAAGGCCAAGGACGTGGCCAAGGACGAGCGAAAGGATGAAAACACACGAACTACCAAGATTCTGCCTCTGCTGGAGAAGCTCAACGGAGGAAAGCCCGCTGACAAGTGTACAGCCATTGGTATGATCACAGCCATGGTTGAGGACCCCAAGCTGAGACAGATGCTGCTCAAGGAGTCTCTCATCCAGACCGTCATTGAAAAGCTGCTTCCTGACTCCTCCGAGGAGGTGGTTATGGAGTCGTACGGCTTGTTGCGAAACATTGTTCTGGAGGAGGGTTACGATGTGGCTGTTTTCATGTTCCGAAAGAACGTGGTCAAGATCGCCTCGGACTCTCTGGAGAACATTGTTTCCACCTGCAAGAGCATCTCCTCTGGTGCTCAGCAGATCCCCAAGGGTGATCAGTTCACTCTGCTCTGCGAGTTCACCGAGAACATTCTGTCTCTGCTCACAAACATGGGAGTGATCTCCGATGACATTTTCGACGCCATTTCTGCTTCGCCAGCAGGCGTCCAGACCGTGGCTGCTCTTTTGGAGCTGCGACGAACCAAGGCCGAGCTTCACACCAAGTTCCCCAACGCTGTTCTCTCTGCTGCCTTTGAGTACCTCTACACCTTCTCCGAGTCCAACCCCGACTTTTACAAAAACATTCCTTTTGACTACAAGAACTACCTTGAGGATACAACTCTGCCCATTGCCGCTCAGGTCTTTGTCTGGGGTCTGCACTACAACATCAGCGTGGACACCCAGGGACTGGGCTCCAAGGCCCGAGACGCCTCTCTGTCTGAGATTCTGTCCAGACTCATCATCATTTTCAACTCTAACTCTGCATTTGCCGACCTGCAGGCCAAGCAGGACGCCGGCTCCAAGGACGGAACTGTGGTGGCCACTGACAAGAAGGACATGGACGCCATTGACGCCCGTTCTACTGTCAACGCTCTCCAGGTCATTCTGGAGCTCATCACAGACATTGCCGAGCAGGTCACCTGGTCCGGTGTGACTGAGGAGCCCGAAGATGTCGATGAGGATATGGAGGTTGATATTCCTCAGGATATCGACTTTGGTCATGGTGACAACAACACCGAGGGTGATGCTGCCACCTCCACCATCAACCTGCTTCTCAACGAGGCTACTGCCGTCATCGAGAAGGCTCTCACCTACCCTCCTCTGGAGTCTCGAGCTATGGCTGCTCTTAACAACGTGGCATGGACCATGGCATCTCACGAGCCCACCAAGGGCTCTGAGCAGTGGCAGGGAGCCGCCCAGCAGCTGTGGACCAACGTGTTCGCCATGCTGGAGAAGTACGAGAGCGAGCTTGCTATCGATTCTCTCACATCTGCTGTTGGTGTGCTTTGGGCCGTGGCTGCTGCTCTGGACTCCAAGATTGACTCTCTGTCTGTCGCCCAGTCCGACTTCATTCTGGCTCAGATCGAGCGAGTCACCAAGGCCACTGAAACTCTGACTGCTGACGAGATTGCCGACTACCATCAGCGAGCTGTTGCTCTTGTTGGTCTGCTGGCTATGGCTACCGGCAAGTCTGGATCTCCCGAGTCCATTGCTCTGGTCGAGAAGGTTGGTGAGTACCTCCTTCAGCTTCTGGAGGCTCTTCCCGAGACTCAGAGCCAGGTTGCCATCCAGGCTGTTGACAAGGTCTTTGACATCTTTGGAGACAAGTACCCTTACGACGAGCCCGTGTTTGTCAACAAGGGATACCTGCAGCGACTGGAGCCTCTGCTGCCCAAGGTGCGGCACATGGCCAAGAAAATTAACAAGAAGCAGAACCCCAGTTTGCGGGAGGATGCCGATGCTGCTGCCCAGAACCTGATGCGATTCATCAAGTACAAGGCCGACGGTAACTAGAATGTTATAATGTATTAAATAGACAATGATGATGTTAACGAATAAAAATGTTAGAAGTAGTTATAATCCACAAATTAGTTATCCATAAATACTGTTACTGGTCTTGCCATTCTGAAATTAATGTGACACAACTTTATTTTCAATAATCTCCATGCATGATATTTTGAACCACCCATTCTGATCTCGTCCTCCACAACAACACTAACACACATCCACAATCATCATGACGGAACTAAAAATGTGCACGGTCTGTGCGTCCAATCAGAACCGATCAATGGAGGCTCACAAGGTGCTCAAGGAGGCCGGTTTCGACGTTGAAAGTTATGGAACAGGAAGCGCAGTGAGACTGCCAGGACCAGCATACGATAAACCCAACATTTACCCCTTTGGAACGCCATACGACGACATATACACGGAGCTGAGCGGGCAGGACGAGCGATTATACACAGCCAACGGATTGCTGACCATGTTGGACCGAAATCGAAAGATCAAGACTGCTCCTGAACGATGGATTGAGCACAAGAATGTCTTTGATATAGTTTTCACCTGCGAGGAACGGTGTTTTGAGGCCGTGTGCGACGACCTGATGGATAGAGGAGAGAAGCTCCAGCGACCAGTGCATGTTATCAATGTGGATATTCGAGATAACCATGAGGATTCGGTGATTGGAGCACAAGGCATTCTGAAGCTGGCCAACAGTCTAGCTGCCAGCAAGGACCTGGACGCGGAGATTATGGGCATCATGGACTCGTGGCAGGAGCAGCATCCCAAGCTCCCCCTGATGCATGCTGTTGGCTACTTTTAGTCTGTTTGTCCATTATTATCTGACTATTGTATAAATTATTATATATATTTTTAAAAAATGCTTCATTAGATTATATTACTGCGTAGCCTCCTTTCGCTTTCGCCACTTTTCGTTGACCACATCGGGTGTGTCAAGCATCTTTCGCTTATCAATAGGAATGTAAGGGATCTTTCGAGAAAAGCTTCCAGCACCGTTGATGACAGCCACCTTATCGCCATCATCAGCTCGAGGGAAAGTTCGCTCGCTGCCAGTTCGCTCAGCAAGATGCTGCATCATGGCCAGAGAAAGAGTGCTCTGAAGCATGTACTCATGCCAGTGCTTGAAGTTGGAGTTCTCCATTCGCTCCTGGGGCATGGCATTAGGAGTGATCCACTCGATAGGCTCCTTGAATGTGCAGTCGTAGAGAACCAGAGGCACATCGTGTGCCATATCGTAAACGGGACGTCCAGGGTACTTTTGGGGGTTCAACAAGTCAGTGACAATGCTGGGCTTCTCGAGTTTCTGGCCAACCAAGAAGAGAATAGCCATCATGCATCTGACCTGATGCCACAGGAATGCTCGTCCCTTCAGGTTGAAGTAATAAATATCACCATCAAGCTGCTCGATATCTGCCTCCAGCATGACTCGATCATGATGCTGCAGCTGCTTGGATCCGTCCACCTTGCAGAAGCTTCGGAAGTCATGTTCACCAAGATAGAGCTTGGCAGCCTCTCTCATGAGATCGATATCCAGATCTCCCTTGTGGAAAAAGTATCTGTAATGTCGGTATTCACAAGAGAATCTGGCGTCGAAACCCTCTGGCAGTCTAAGAGCCACAGAGTAGACTCGGATATCTGGGGGGAGAAGCTGGTTCAGAATGTGAATGTAGTTGAGCTCCTTGTTATCGTTTGCAGGGTCCTTCTGTTCCTCAGGGGACAGCTTGGATCGCACATTAAGAGCGATAACCTGTGAGAAGGCAGAAACACCTCGGTCGGTTCTGCCGCATCTGCTAAAGTCGATATCAAACAGACTAGCAGCCTCAGGAATCAATCTGCATCTCTGCATAGCAGACAGAATGGTACCTTCGATGGTTGGGAGAGGAGTATCCTCATGCTGAATGGCCAGACCTCCATAGTTCCAGCCTAGGTAGGAGAACCGGAGCGCGATCTTTCGAACGGGGTGCCGGCTGATATCGTAGCTCTCGTGTCGCTTTGCCTTGGAAGACTTGACTGGCGGGTCAGGCATAGAGTTCTGGGCGGTGGTGGGGTCCCTACCCTCCAGCTCGAAAATGCGTTTAATGAGGTCCGCTCGAGTCCATTTCTGATACTCGGCCATTCTGGTAACTTGGTGTGGCGTGAACTTTAGCTGTCGTGTCGCTTTGGGAGCGTAAATCAGCCGTTTTAATGCAGCTATTAGAGCCATGACAAGATTCATGCTGGGAATTTTTCATCACTAAGTTGGGAGTGCCCGGATGCGTCTCAGCTGCACACCAGTGAGGCTAATGAAAATAATTTGGCGGTGGGAAGAAAAAAGACCAAACCAAGCTACACTCACACAACACAAACCAACATGTCTACCGAGTGGAAAGAGCTACCCGTGGCCCCATGGCTTATCGACACCATGGAGCAGTTCGGGTTTACAGAAATGACCCCCGTTCAGGCTTCTGCCATCCCCATGTTTGCAGGCAATAAGGACGTTATTGTCGAGGCTGTCACAGGTTCTGGAAAGACCATCGCCTTCCTGGTTCCTCTGATCCAGCGAATGCTTAATCTGCTGAAGGAGGGCCCCACTGTTTCAGGCCGTGTCTACTCTGTGGTTGTCTCTCCTACACGAGAACTGGCAAGACAGACATACGAAGTGCTCCAGTCCATTCTGGAGATGGGATGCCCTGAGGCAGATGAGACCGACAGAATTGTGCTGGAGAAGAAGAAGAAGGGCAAGGCTGCCCCTACCATGCCCAAGAAAATCCGAGGTCAGCTCATTATGGGAGGAGATCTCCCTGCTCACATGGATCTCAAGAACTTCCTTCGAGACAAGCCCCAGATTATTGTGGCTACCCCTGGTCGACTTTTGGAGCTGCTGCGTGCTCCTCAGGTCAAGACTACTGCATTCGACTCGCTGGTTCTGGATGAGGCCGATCGACTCCTCGACCTGGGCTTTGGACGAGACATTACATCTATCATCAACATTCTGCCCAAGCAGCGAAGAACTGGTTTGTTCTCTGCCACCATCACAGACGCCATCCAGCACCTGGTTAAAATCGGTCTGAGAAACCCCGTCAAGATTGTCGTCAAGGTTGGAGGTAAGAAGGAACAAAAGACTCCTCTTTCGCTGGGTCTGTCTTACTCCGTGCTGGAGCCCCGTGAGAAGATCGCTTTTGCTCTCAACTTGCTGAAAGTCTACCCCTACAGAAAGGCCATTGTCTACCTTCCCACATGTGCGGCTGTGACATACTACCAGTCCATGTTTGCACATCTTAACGAAGGCACCGAGGACCCCTACGAGATTTACCCTCTTCATGGAAAGCTGCCGTCTTCTACACGAATCAAGATTCTCAACAAGTACCAAAAGACTGGTGCTCGAGCTATTCTGATGACTACTGATATCGCTGCCCGAGGTCTGGATATCCCCGAGGTGGACCTGGTTATCCAGTTGGACCCTCCTTCTGATGCAGACACCTTCCAGCATCGATGTGGACGAGCCGGACGAGCTGGACGACAGGGCCAGGCTATTGTACTATTGCATAAGGGACGAGAGGAGGAGTACGTGGACCTCATGAGAGTGCGAAAGGTCAAGCTGCGACCTTACACTGGTCCTGGATCTGAGTTGGAGGGAGAGGAGCTTGAGAAGGCCGCCACAGAGCTTTACGCCAAGCTGAGATTATGGGTGCTGGAGGACCGACAGCGTCACGACCAGGCGCTTCTGTCGTTTGTCTCTTTTGTGAGATTCTACTCCAAGCATGTCGCTCAGTCGATTTTCAGAATCCAGTCTCTGGACCTCCCTGGTCTGGCTGCATCATATGGTCTTCTGCGTCTTCCTAAGATGCCTGAGCTGCGAACAAAGGACAATGAGAAGCCTGAGAACACCTGGCTTGGAGAGAAGATTGATTTCGACACTTACACATACAAGAACCCTGCCAAGGAGGAGGCTAGATTGAAGGACTTGGAGGCTCACAAGGAGGCCATGAAGAACAAGAAGAAGACCTTCAAGACCAAGAACGATATCCAGAAGTCCAACAGAGCCTGGTCCAATACGCTGGAGAAGAAGGAGGAGAAGTCTGAGCGTCACCAGAAGAAGCAGACCATCATCAACGAGAAAATTAAGCGAGACTTTGAGGACGCCAAGGATCTCAAGCAGGAAGAGACTAAGGAGGTTGTTGATGACTGGAAGGACATGGTCAAGAAGAACAAGAAGCGAAAGGTTGACCTGCCCACCTTTGACGACTTGTAAGTACGTAATATATAGACAATTATTTATGTTATTTCATCCATACCTGTACGTGTAGAATTATTGTAGCACGTCCTCATACAAAAAAACTGTGAACTGACATTTGGTAAATAATGGTGTGAAATGGAGGTGTGAATGAAGGCAAAAATACTTGAAAAATACAGAGAAATACAGAAAAAGTTATTATTGATAAGTAAAAATTCATTGTAATTATTTAATTTTCACCAACTAATTTGTTAGTGATACTACAGTCTACAATACAACCACAACTACGAGTCAGAAATTATGGGGATGGGACTGAATAGTCCAATCGTATTAGCCCCGGAGGTTCGGCGTTCCAGCCTACGTCCTCCAAAATACTATGTAATCCGACAGGCAACGGCTCTTATAATCCCACTGTGAAACTTCCACGGGTCTTGCTCTAAGGGTCTGGCACTAACTTTTGCTCTGGCTCTTTCGGCGGCCTCGGTTGCGTAAACTCCCCCACTCTTCACCGTAATCCGGGATGGATCAGGTTGCACTGCGCGTATCCAACTTATCCCATCAACTTTCCGTCCGGTCATCCATAATCCAACTTCGAGAACACGGGCTCGAGACGAGACACGGGCTCGACAAAGTCAAGAACACGAGCTTGATATGAGAACACGGGCTCATACTGGGACAAACAAGTGAGAACACGAGCTCACGATGAGACCACGAGCTCATCAGCGGACAATAAATCCGAGAACACGAGCTCGGGGTGAGATCACGAGCTCACTGCGGACGATGTCGAGAACACGAGCTCGGAATGAGAACACGGGCTCATAGGAAAGAGTCGAGATCACGGGCTCGAAGTTGAGAACACGGGCTCAAAGATTGGGACTGTTAAGTCGAGAACACGAGCTCGATATGAGATCACGAGCTCACACTGGAATTCTTGCGAGACACGGGCTCCAAAGACGAGGCACGGGCTCAGTCTTTTCGTTTGGTGCGTCGAGACACGGGCTCGAGGCGTCGGTCGGTGGCGCTTTTGCGCTGTAGCACACGAGGCTACAGGCTTTTATGGCTCTTAGCTGTTGTAGTCAATTGCGAAATCTTCTGTTGTCCAGCGGCTGTCTTTCAAGCTCTTTACCGTATTATCCGTAGTATTTCATGGGGCTGTCTGATGTGAACTGTTTTTCTGTTTCCGATTTTCCGTTTCCAAATTGCCGAATTTCCGATTTACCGTCTGATACCGTCTGTTTCCGAATTTCCGAATTGCCGTCTGTTACCGTCTGTTTCCGATTTTCCGTAATATCCGTCACCGACTGTTACCGCCCGTTTCCGATTTTCCGTACGATCCGTTACCGACTGTTACCGACTGTATTCCGTAATATCCATTTGCCGTAGTATCCGAGTGTATCCGAAGTATCCGTCATTTTCGTTCGTAGTAATGAGATCCGTCATTTCGTTCGTAGTAATGAAGTATCCGGCGGTTTCGTTCGTAGTAATGAGATTGGTTTGTTCGTAATGTAATTTGTGTTTGTGTTCCGATGAATCACAGCCAGCAGAGCTGGATGGAGAAGTGCCACCTCATCAGGATGATGAAGCGCCTCTGAAGAAGAAGAAAAAGATGGAGCAGATGGGGGCCCTTTTATATCTTTTGGGATGCCAGCAATCCATGCAGTGCCTGTGGGGAAACAAGCGCAACTGAGGTTTATCGAGCATAGACTTTATGACGCATCACGTTGCCCTATGCCAAGTGCGCAGTGGTCCCATGATAGCAGGCAGCAGCAAAGAATGCACGTCAGATAATGGATATTCGAGCTTGGATATGGATATATTCGTGTACAGCGAGAAAAATGGATCCCGTTTCGCCATATTTTCAATATCTTTCAGGGCCCTAAACAGCCTTAAGCTGAGCCTTAAAAGGCTGGAAGAACACGACATAATGGGGAAACATGTGACGTGACTGCAAGCTAAGTTAATGCACATCTGAGAGGGGTTGGTTGGGCTGAACACACATGGGTCTGGGCCACATGTTGGGCTCATTGGTGGAGGCTATCGATCATCCCGAAACAGAAAGCAAGCCAAGTTGGGCGCGTACATTCCAAGGATTTTGATACGTAAATAACAATATTAAGCCTCCTTGACATTCCGGAGCTGTTCTTGTATCTATCAACTGTTAGTTGCCTCTTTCCCCAAAGAATAATCTATTCCTGGAAGGTGTTAATTATCTCAGAGGGGCTGGAATCATGAGGCCACACCAGCGCAACCCTAAAGTGAACCTTGTGGCGTCACATTGCGGAGGGGTCCTTTCAATAAGTCCATGAGTAATGATGATGGGAGGGTTGACGTATTGTCATTGAATCCCTGAAATCCAGGCTACATAATCCAGTCAAATTCGTACGTGTCCAGCTCCTCTACCCCGAGTATATGGCGTCTTTCTATCTTGCTACGTTTCCACAACTGTATTGTGGCGATTATGCACACTCATGTAGGCAGCTCCATTTGCCCTCTTATCAGCAGATACGGATGAGTTGCGTGGAGATGGCGTGGAAATGTATAATTTCGACAAAATATTGATTTTATCATCATCTTATGGCGTTACCCTCAACCAGTGTCACATATTCTGTCTGATTACGCTCACAAAAAAGCCCCTTGTCGAAGAGTCATTGATAGACCAATAACTAAGCGCAGCCTGAAACCATACAATCCCTTTGGGACCAATTACGGAGTTAGGCGGGGTTTGGTGGGTGGTCAAAATGGGTCACCCGAGACAACAGAGACAGCCATGAAATTTGTAGAAGCAGAGGTTGGGGATTTTTCAGTGGCATAAAGATGTTGCTGGTGCAGCACTACAGTATAGATCGCGTGAACAAAAAAAAAATTCGTGATTATATCTTTTCGCAAATTACTTATCGTCAGAGGCGCAGCGTTTATGACGGAGGTATTTTATCCCCTTGTTTTTCGGGCTTGTTGACGTTTTGTTTTGGTTTATCAGGGTTACAAGAGAGGCTCCTCTGCTCCCATTGGTCGAAAGCACGCATGTCATGCCGGTTTCGTTAGTTGAAGATTGTTGACAAAACTCTATTCGACAAAAACATCCCCCCGCCCCAGTGGGTACGGGCGGCAACCCCAGCCAATTAGTTTAGGGGTAGGGTCATGATATTGAGGAGCTCACCAAAACAAGAGAGACTTGAAGTGTTGCCTAACCAGCACACTTTGGTGAGCGGTGTGACCGCGTAGCAAAACGCCAGATATTTGGCCCGGTCAAAAAAAGTCCCGCAATATCCCCGCTGGAAATCCTTGCAAGCGAAACACCATCACGTATACGGGGCAAATTTCACCATGAAAATCCTATAAAAAACGACGACAAAATCCTCCATGGGCCGCTTGTGTGAACCCGATTGGGAGACGCGTCCTGGGCTGAAATATGCAGATGGTGCTGGGCCGTGTTTCTACAGTGATACGGACAAGATTGTGTAAACCCGCCATAAACCCGGGGAGCAAAAGCCCGGAAACGCGTTCGTTTGGACTTTCCTAATCGTCGCATGTGTCGTATCACCTGGTGCTTGGACCCCCCCTCCCTTTCCAGCCACCCATGCCATTCAAACTTTAGTTTGAGCACGCACCCAACTAACTTTGCTTTACATTCTTCAGCATTCTTTAGCCTGTCAACTAGTCAAACTGTATCCCCCCTGTTGTTGTTGACCCAACTCTTCCACCTACGCGTCACTGCTTCCTCACCTTCACATCATGGCTAAATCAAAAATTTACTACACGCCCAGCGACCTCACTAACATCAAACCCCTGCACGATAACGCCGCCACCGTGCAATTCCTCAGCAATGAGCTGACCGAGAGCGCCAAGGTCGCGGCTCTGGTCGCGACTGAGAGCTGGCAGCGAGTTGTCGAGTGCGTGGCTCACTACCGAGGCCTCGACAACAAGGAGACCAAGGCCTTTGTCGAGAAGTGGAGCCCCGACAACGTGGACATTTCTCTCAGCGAGGAATTGTCCAACGGCAAGCGTTTCCGAGACGACGTTGAGCTGACCCCTACCGGCCGAATTAAGAAGAAGCGTGTCGTGGACCCCAACATGCCCAAGAAGCCCATGACCGTCTTCCTCGCCTTCTCCACCAAAAAGCGAGCCGAGATTCGAGCCGCCCGACTTGCGCGAGGCGAGCCTCCTCTGCAGAACTCGGAGATGGCCACCGAGGTTGCCGAGCTGTGGTCCAAGCTTCCCGACGCTGACAAGGAGCCCTTCCAGGTCGAGTACCAGAAGAAGCTCGTCGACTACCAGAGCCGAAAGAACGCGTACATTGAGAGCAAGGCTGCCAACGTCGCCGCTGCTGCTCTGGCCGAGACCAAGAAGGTCCTCGAGGCTGCTGAGGAGGAAGAAGAGGAGGAGGAAGAGGCTGAAGAAGAGGAAGAGGCCGAGGAGGAGGCCGAGGAGGAGGCTGAGGAGGAGGAGGAGGAAGAAGAGGAGGAGGAGGAGGAGGAGCCCGAACCCGTTAAGGAGGTTGTTTCCCCCAAGAAGTCCAAGAAGTCCAAGGACAAGAAGGTCAAGAAGGCCAAGAAGGAGTAATTTGGTCAGAGTCAGACGTATATGTAATAATAATGTATTAGTAAGATTATTGGAAACGTGGAGGTTCGTGTTTTGAGCGATTGTGCGTCGTACGACGCGTTTAGGGGGTATTACAGTGGTGTTTGGCACATGTCGCTGTGAGGTTATAGTTGGGTAATGTATGCATTTTTCATTTTTCGCGTTTTTCAACTTATGCATACAGGCAAAATTCTTCGTGAAGCGGGAGCACGTCAATCACGAGTATCATACTGTATGGGCTATCTCATGAGCGATATGGCCTTTCTGTATATTCTGGAATGAGCTATTTCATGGGATGAGCCGAGCTAAGGACTGCATGGTTTCGGTAATTTAGCCAATGTTTTGGTTTGGGGTTGGCATGAAAAACCTAACAACCACTTTCGGCGCTAAGGCAATCTTGTTGACATTATCACAACAAACCTAAGTGCGCTTGTTTTTGTATCAGGTTGCCATAACCCCTATTTTTTGGAGCACAAAATAATGGAAGCTACAGTCACAGGCTAATTGAGTCTCTACGGGCAGTCTTTAACAAAGTGTACATTATATTTGGGATATCATTTCAATAAGTTAACATCCGACATGCTTAGAAAAGCATGGCAGCGGCAACAACACCAGCAGCGGCAGCAGAGACACCGAGAGCGGCGGCACCGTTAGCCTGGGCAGGGGGAGCGGAGGGGGGAGCCTGGATCTGGCCATCACCGATCTGAGAGACAACGGCACCAGAGTTGTTGCCGGGGGCGGGGGCAGCGGTGGGCTTGTGGCACTTGTCATCGGAGCAAGAGGTGATGGTGACGAGCTGGGTGGACTTGGCAGTGACGACACCGGTCTTGGTGACGACGGTACCGTTGGAGGCAGCAGCGGCGGTCTCCTTCTCACCACCCTCAACCCACATAACTCGGGGAGCGAAGGGGATGGCACCCTGGTTGCAGGCGGAAGAAGAGGTGACGGTGTACAGGTAAGCTCGTCCCTGGGCGGCGCAAGCAGTCCAGTCGTAGTTGGGGACGGAGAGGTGGTCCTGGCCGTCGACAACAACGCCGTCAGTTCCCTGGCCGGCACCGGACTCGATGGTAGCACCGTTTCCGAACTGAACGGGCTTGTCGTTGGCGTAGAGGACACCGTCCTTCACCTCGTAGGTGGTGGGGACACCTCCCTCACCGCCAAGGACGAGCTTCTGGCCGTCAGAGACAACGGGGGTGTTCTGGATGTCGGAACCAGATCGGATGGCGACAAGGGTGAACTTCTTGGCGGAGACAAGAGCGGCGGCAGAGGCGAGGAGAACAGCGGAGAACTTCATTGTTAATGTGAAACGAGTGTGTTGATCAGAGGATGGAGAACAAGAAGACAGCGACGGCCCGCATCTTTATAGTCTGTGGACCCCGCTCTGGGTTTCCTTGCTCACCACCAACCCTGCATGATTCTTCGTGTCTACACAACGTTCAGCTAAGGCTTGCATGCATTCCAGAGGGCTGATCGGCACTGTTAAACTCTAGAGTCTGTGGGTAGGGTGACGTCTGTCTCACCCGTAACTAGGGGCCCGATTTATTATGACGGATCAAAAACCTGCTCCATGGACTTGTAGCCCTGGATGTTGGGGCAGAGCCTTTTAGACCTGTCAATCCATGTTGGGCTAGATATCATCTCGCTTATGCATGCCAAGGACCTAGCGAGGGTAGGAGTCTGCTAAGGAATGGAGGGTTCATCACAGGTGAGTGACAAAAGTTGTAGGCGGGTAACGTAACATTGATGTGCCTCTCGAATAGCCGGTTAAAGGTGAGGAATGTGAGACTGCAGAACTTTGCTGCCCTCAACATGGCTTTATTTGGAGCTTTCCACCCCCCACTCGGGACGGCTTGAAACTCTACCAGCCACGAACAACGGCGCTTGGGCTAAACCTTGAGAGCTGGATATATACAGAAAGACACGTTTTTCTGCCCCCGCAACGCATACAGCAAGCACGGGCTGTCATGATGAGACTCATAATAGCTCTTGGCGACGCATTGAGCGATTAAAACATGTCCGGCCTTGCGTGGATAATATTCACGGATGTGTCTGACGTGGGTGGAGGTTTCAAGTTTCAGAACCAGGTCTTCGCATCTAATGCACCCCTTGGAAACTATACGGTTGACTGTAGCTACTCGTAGTCATCCCTCTTAGCATCTCCAGCAACATTTTGTTGTGTGTTTACTTTTTAACCTTGAGTATGGAATCGTACATTCTTTCAGACCCTCGCAAAGATGGGATTCTAGAACGCCGCACAACGTGGTTCACGCGTGCTGTACTGAGACAGCAGCGGCGCGCTGTAGCACACGCCCCTTACATTACTGTGTCATTGATCAAGTCCTCCGTGGAGCTTCCGCACGTGATGTCATCGGGCTACAGTAGCATGTTTTGCAAGCCAGGGGCCATCGCGACGTGCGTTTGATAGTCCGCAGTAGTGCCAGGGTCGGTAAGCCCATTGGCTTCTGGGTTTGGAGCTCGAACTCTACTCCCGCGCTTTTTCGCGTCGTGTGTGGCGAGTGTACTGCTAACTTTAAGACGGCCCACAACTCGATAATATTGTTGATGCTGCTTGGAAAAATAAACGTCGAGGGTTTTTTTGGTCAGTGAGCCCGGCAGGAGTTCAACTGGATACTCATTCGCGTATGCATGTGGACCACCTTGCTTCGCGCCCACCCCCATATCCTGCATTTGGGCATACGGTTTGGATACGGAGCTGTTTGTTGTTGTACTTTGTTTGTCAGCTGTGACCCACTTTGGACGGCTGCAGTGTAATAATAGCAGAGGGCTTATGGAATATGGACGTGATCATAACTGGGACTTATGATCTTGCTCTCATGTTGGTTGCATCGCGACAAGGTTACGAGACATTGTCGGCCGAGTGTTGCTCACCAGGAACACACACCTGGTTCGATATGAAACAGGCCACCATTAAATCTACGACACATTGTGGTTCTACGATTGAGATGCGGCTATCGCTGGAATGGGGTTTTCTTTTTTCGGGAGATGCACTGCATTTTGAACATGTAAATTAGGACGCATATATTGAGAGGTAGATTATGAAAATGTCTGTTCGCAAAAAGAATGTGGAAACCAAAAAAACAAACGAGCGTGATGAGAGGCTTTATCCTTCAGGGGCGATTAGCAACCATGCTTGCCGCACTTGGCCTGGGGAGTGTGGCACTGCTGCTTGGCCTGCTGGGTCTTGGTGACGGTGTTATGCACGGTCTTGTAGACGGTCACACACTTGGGAGCAGGAGGAGGGCACTTGTGGTTGATCTTGGCACACTTCTTATCGTGGATCATCTGCTTGAGCTTCATGATATCAGCGGGAGTCTCGGCCTCGGGAGTGATAACAGGCTCAGCGACGGCAACGGGATCGGCAACGGGCTCGGCAACAGAGGCAACAGCGACGGAAGCGAAGGCGATGAGAATGGCGGAGAACTTCATTGTGAATGGGATGATGAGATGATCGATGGGATGATTATAGTCTGTAACATGGATTCACCATCCAGTTAAATAGTTCTCATTCTCACAGGCCTGTCTGCCCTGTTGCTACGCGTTTGGAGATGATGGAAGGTCCACAAGCCGGTACCTGGTCACGCAGGGCCCTCCCCTGGCGGAAGAGTTGAGAAAACTTCCTCTTTCTGTTGTAACAGACAGAACTGAGCCCTGGTTCACGATCATCAGCTGAGTTGAGCAACGGACCCACAGGTGTGCGTCCTATAGAACGTTTTTGTTGGTGTGGACTTGCCAGTGCTCTTAAGCGAGACTTCTGGGGTTAACGTGGGGTCTATAGAAGTTCTTGTAAGCACTGTAGTTGTGTAGACACACGGCTACAGTAGGTCTGAAGAACAGAGATGCCAACCGTGGTTCTATACCCTCAATGGTATTACACGAGATCACAGTATAGCTCTGACCTCCACCATCGTACCAGTATGTATCACAGTTGTTCTGGAACAACCCCTGTTCACTATTACTTGCCTCTACTTGACTCGTTATTCCTACCACACAATCAGCGGGAACACCTGAGCACATCAGACCACCAACAGAGACCGAATATTATCCTCCTCGTACAGGATGAATACGTGGTGACGTTGAAATTATCTCGGTGGGGATAATATCAGCCTTGTGCTAATAGGGGTGACTAAAAGAGAGCCGAGGTTCGGTTACACAGATTATCGGGGTCTGTCAATTGAAAATAATACACGACATCATCAATATGCCACTAAACACGCCACTGTTAGGTTGCGATGAAAACGAATACATCTGGAACTTCCAAAGCTTGATAACATGGTTGAATCAGGAATATGTAGAGAAAAGTTGCAAGCCGAGAAGCCTCACGCAGCTATATAATTAATCAGATTTATTATAAAGGCACAAGCACAGTAAAAAACGGCACTAATGCACCGCTAATTGCCACTAGCGCGAGGGTATAAACCTTTACACACCCTCTCATGCCAAGTCAGCGCGTGGCTCTCTTACCTGTCCCGGAGGTGTCATTATTCTAGACGTCACTAATTAATAGTGTTACATTTCTGTAAGTAGCGACGTAGATGTCACTTGACCACAGTTACACCGAGATATGGCACTGACGTGTACTACTGGTACAGTACAAGTATTTGAAGGTATCCACCCCCTCGTTTACAGCACCAATAATCACACTGAGCACGTGTCTATGGATATATTGCTTTCGGATTTGCTCACTTGATCAACTTGCTATAGAAGTTCTCATCTTACAAGGGTATGTTGCACTTGCACTGTTCCGCCCACAAGGGGTCGTAGTGTAGAGGCAACGTCTTATTTAGACCGGAACGTTGGACTTGCTCATCTTCCATTTTCCGTGTCCCGAACAACCAGGAACGATACAGTAATACACTAAGGTTCAGGCTATTAACGCGAGGAGAACAAGACAGTCCAAGCCAATGAGGGCAACTAGGGCTTGTACTGCATTTATTTTTTGTGTCTTGTGGGAGGCACGCATATAAGCCGAAGGGCGACCTGAACGCGGTTGCTGCAACTCGAGACCAACCAAGATAGTGTCGTCGTAAAAACAGCCGGATGCGTGGCTGTGTGCAAGGTCGTGTTTTACTTTACTATGCCCGTTTCCCGGATTTCGGAGCAAATGCAAATCCGAGACACTTAAAACTCTAACGATACATAAGGAGAACGAGAATAGCCAGCTATTGTAGGTGAATCTCGTCCAAAATATATCACGTGAGGATTCTATAGGAAGATAATTTATAGCAGACAGCCGTGGTTGTATTGTTATCCACGTATCGGTGCGTCTAGCGCTGTTTTTCCAGCCCAAAAGCTTGCAGCAAACATACCGAAACTTCTTCGCTAAAATAAGAATAACCGAAACCTTTTCGCCCTTTATTTCTTGAGTAAAGGAAGGCGTTATAGACACCAGTCAGATGAGTATGGATCGAAATAAATAGTTGCTACCGTGGGTCAAAAGAGACAGGGATGGCTTTGTAGTCGGAGATGAAAAAAAATATGCACAATAGACTCTGCCGCACCCTTATCAATCCGGAGTTGTACTGCTTCTTTTCATGCAGCACTGCAAAGTCCTGCATTTCTCCAACGCAACTGCTGTAGAAGACCCCACCCCCCATCTATTAGTGTTTCATCTGGGACACTAACAGGTGACAAAAGTCAGAACTAAAGTCGAGCTATGGGTGGAGACCAAGTAGCAATAATGAAAGTACTCTTGATAAAAGAGTCAGCAACCCCACAGGCGGGTAGGATAGGAACACGAACGTTGATTACAGGCGCTCTATTGCTGCCAATCTGCGGCTTTTCCATAGATATTAGGTTCGGTCTAAGCCTTATTACAACATCACAGAGGGAGAGAACAATCACAGTTGTGCATGTAACATTAGTCAAAGAATCCATGACAGCGGCTCCTTTGTCCAGTAATTTCCAGTCCCAATACTCCTTACCATTAGTCCGGGATTCCAGGTCTCCTAAAAGCTACAATTCTGGGCCTCAGCTGAGCCCTGGTCGGTAATAAGAGGACCCTGGTGGAGTTATAAAATGGAATTATACGTCGGGGCACATCCGTGAGACTCTAATGCTATAGGAGTCCCCCCAAAGTAGAATACAGGCTGCGTAGTACGTATAATACTGTTTGACATGTTTGACAACAAGCTATCTCGAGCAGAAAAAATCCCACACTAAACTTCTTCAACATAACCCGTTCTCACACTCTCAGGTGAGCGCTATCTACCCTCCGCATCGGGCGAACAACACACTTCCACGGCAACAACCTTTAAGACCTGAGCTTGCGAAAAGTCAGGAGACACTCCACCTCTCAATGGGCGACCCACACATGTTTGAACCTCTGAGCCCTTTAGAGGTTTCCGACGTCAGCACAACCCCTGAGCCTCACCAACCAACATGCCATGCCGAATCATCTCTAGCAGGAAAGCTGCTTTCATTATTCACAGCCGAGCCCAATATCCTGGAGATCCGGCGCAGAAAGTACACCCCGGAGGAAACAGATGATGAAGACGACGACTACACATATGGAGCGCCCAAACACCGACACAAGCTGAGACCTACATCTATGGCCAAGATGCTGGGGCTCAACATGACAGAGCTGGAACTGCTACGGTTCTACTTTCACGAAAGTAACCCGATCCTGTGTGCTGCAAGTGGTAGCAAGGATTCTATCTGGATGGGAAACGTTCCTGCGTTATCTACACGAAGCCCTGCTCTCAAGAAGGCTGCCATGACGTTTGCTACACTGCATCTTGGGAAGAATCGTCAAGAATCAGCTTACCTACTGAACGACGGAACAAGACACCAAGCATCAGATGCGCCACCAGACATGAAGGCTGTGGTTGGATACGCGCCTCTGCATGAAACCATCGTTGAGCAGATGCTTATCGAGTTCACAGAGGCACTGCGCTCACACAAGCAGGAAATCTTGGACTCTGATGAAAACAACTGTGAAGCTGTGCTGGTCACATCTGTTATTATTTACCTGGTGGCAATGTCTCTGGGTCCTCTGATCCCTCTTGCAAGTTTCGACGGAGGTGTAGACCTCTTCTCGATAGTCAGAAACCTGCTTATGCTAACAACCATAATCACAGGCCAAGAGCCCCAAAGCAGTCCCCCCTTTCAGGCACCACCGGAAGATAGCATCAGACTGCCTAAAGAGGAGACGCTGTGGGAGATTGTCGAGCTGGTGGAGCTCAATACGGAATATTCGCCGACTGAGAAGCGAAGGGTAAAGGGTATCCTCACGAAGGAAATCAACTCCCTCATCCAGCTGCTCAATATGGATACCATCCACAAAAGTGTGGCTCATTTTTCCGCCTGGTGCATCTACTGGCATCCCGAATTTCTGGAGCTCAAGGAGAAGGCTAACCCCTATGCTCTTTTAATCATCTGCTACTACGCTGCTTATACACACATGTGGCACATTCTCTTTTGGTGGGCTGATCGGTCTCCAGAAGATGTGTATCATATCGTCGACCACATTCCTGAGGAGTTCCATGACTACGTCCAGTGGCCTTTGGAAATCGTCCAGACGTATGAGTACACTTATGAAGACATGTTGTCTGGCAAGTTGCGAGAAATGACTCTGGCTTAGACCAATGTACTTATTTAGTTTTAATTTATTTATTTCCTAACCATGTGTTCGTCTATCAGATAAATATTTTTTGTGTGCGTTATTCAATCCGCTCTTACATGGAGTAAGTCTCGTTGCAGAACCGAACTCCGGTCTTCTTGGCAGCCTGTTCAGCAGTCTGAACAAGACCGTTGGGTCCACAAGCAAGCACCCACTTTCCTCCTGGTGCAGATCTGTTGAGGAAGAATGCACTTGCCGTGTCGGCAGGCTGTGGACGACCATCGTGGTATGTAATGCTGTGTGAAGCCTCACTCTTTCCGTTGTTATCCTGGCCCTTGCCCTTGTTCTTGTGAGTAGCACCCTTGGAGCTATCTTGGCTGCTGCTTCCCTCGTCTTCAGACAACAGGTCATCGAGCTCGTCTCGCTCTCTGTCCTCATCATCCTGGCCAATCTCCTCCATCTCCATCTCCTCAGAAAGAAGACCTGCAGTTCCCTCGGCATCCTTAGCATACACCACACCTTCTCCCTGGAAAGGATCCTGGCCAGTGATGTAAATGTCGGTGGGTGTATCTGCCAGACGCGACTCCACCTCGGCAACACCAGCCTTGTTACGCAGCACCCACACGAGCTTGTGTGAGATACCGGCCTTGGCTAGTGTCTGGACAACAGGCAGAGCAAAGGAAATTCCCGCACCTCCAGCGAAAACAAGCACTCTGTTGGCAGTCGAGAAGAAGTCATCAGGGAGAGACTCGAAAGGACCGTAGACAGAAAACTGGGTTCCTGTGCTAGCATGAGCCAGACTGAAGGCTGTAGGTCGAACGATAAGTTCAACATGATCATCAGAGGGCAAAGAGGACACAGTGTAGGGATGAGTCGAGGTGAACCACGTCAGAGGGTTTCTGAGAGATCTAGATACTCGCAGATGAGAAGCAGGGACAAAGAACTCGGGGAGAATACTTCTAGGGAAGGTGACTCGATGGAGATCAGGTCCCATAGCTTCAGTAGACTGGATCTGGACGGTGCTGGATGCCACCAGTCGGTAGAGCAGAGAGCTGGTCATGAACAGACAGACCCAGAAGAAGAGCCAGCCTACACCTGGTCTGGCATGGAACAGGGTAGCAATACCGATAAACCAGGCAGACAGGTAGTGGATAGTGTAGAAGAGCGAGTAGAGTCGCTTTCGGAAGTATGGCAGTGAAGTTACGACCATGAGCAAGAAGACGGCCAGAATGACCACTCCCAGAAAGTTATCCAGCTTGAACACCTTGTAGAACTCGTCCTTCTTGATAAAGTGGATAGTGTAGAGGACTCCATGAATAACACCCACAAGGGTAGCCAGTCGTCCCAGCCACTTGTGTAGCGGCAGCAGAGACAGGTAGAATGTTCGGGGCAGAGGAGACGGTCTGATAGCCAAAAAGACAATCAGGGGTAGCATGGCGTAGCACACTCGTCCAAACCGTTTTGCGGCCTCATTCAGCTCCTCCACGTGGAACACACCCATTCCCAAGACCACAGCGGTCCACAGAAGCACCGAGAGCCACAGAGGGATTCTCAGATCGCGTCCGGTTCGGGCTCGTACCTCGGGTTGAGTCAAGTTCCGAACGGCAATATAGGACACGACGAGCAAAGAAATGACTAGTAGGAACGTGCCATACTTGATGTTGGCGTTATGATGGTCGCCATGTCGTTTTTCGAGCATTGTTGCAGAGGCCCTGGCGTGTGTAGCTGACCAACTATGGGACGTGTAGATGTTCTTACCCGACTAGGTTAGCACAAGGTTAATCCGTACTGTGCGGAGAGCATATATCGTCAAGGGGGGCAGTGTTGGGGCAAGCGGTCCCACTGTGAGCAATTATTTGTGACCAGGGCTAATAGCTTAAACGGGCCAGGAATACGAGACTACACGCCTCCACACACACGGTTTAGTCGTTTGGGGCGCTTTTAGGGCTCTCTGTTCGGTAAAACACACACGTTTCAGGTGCAGAGTTCATGTCGAGCTGTCAAGCCTGTTCCCGATACAGTATGATCGCGTCTACAAGGGGTAAGGGTGTATGGGGGCTTTGGACAGCGTGTTTTGTACGGTGAAACCGGTGGAGTGATTGGTGAACATTTATAAGAAGAAATTCTGGGGTGACTTCTCCATACGATTAAGTGAGACAGCCATTGCCTTGGAATTTCGTGCAGCTTATAGGCATAGTGGTGGGCCTACACTCCTAGAATGGGTTGTTCAGAGTGACTACGAGTATACTTACTCAGCGGTTGAAGGACAGTATTTAGCCAGCTTGCACAAGCCAACTGACAGCTATCAGCTTTCAACTATAGCCCATCTTTCCCTAACCTCACTAACATACATATCCATACAACTATCGGACACACCTCCTCTCGTAAATTCAACATCTTATTCATATTCTTCGTACTTCCTACTCCTTGACAAGACCAATGGCCTTGACGGGAATGACCTTGATGGCGGGAGCCTCAAGACCCTGCTCCTTCTGCTTGAGAACAGTCTCAATCTCTCGGAGTCGAGCCTTCTCCTTGGTATGATGCAAACACTCCATGTAGTCCTCAAAGTTGGGGAGGCACTGAGACCGGGTTTTGGCATCAGTCTTGGCCGTGCAGTGCATGAACGACTGCCATTCTGTGTTAGTAATATGTTCATTGGGCTGATCTGATGAGATGGGTATCTGGTCTGTAGTCCGATAAAGACCGCACAAAGACGTAGCAATAGCTGATTGTCGTTTGGTATCTTTCAGCATCATGTCAAATTAAGGATCATTCGTCTTGGACTCGTCGTTTTTCAAAGTCTCGTTCACTGGTCCATAGAGAGCCATGAGGAGCTCAAAAAGACGGGAAAAGCGCAGGGACAAAACATGCTCGATGTAATTGTCATACTCACCCGAAAAGCATCGGTTTCGGCCTCCAGTCAAACTAATTCCAGCAGCAGTCATGTTGTGTAGTGTTGTGTATGGAGGGTAGATTTGGTGTTATTGGTTTCTCGTGATTGGCCCACCGCACAGGCACCCTAACCCTATACTCTCCCAACCGTTGATTAGTAAGTGGTGGGAGTGATATTGGTGAATGAGGTCGTTTTTTATCATTAAAAAAATTACAACGAGATATGTCAAAAACAAGACACAGTCACTTACCAGCTATCTATACGAGGTATTATTTACCGATTTCACCCATCGACCTCACCATCGGCCTCAAACTCAGCCCTCCCAAGTGCCATCTGACTAACGAAAACTTTTGTTAAATTGTAATTTAGCGGTTTCACCCATATTGGGCTCACTCACGATACTCCGATCGGCTTGCCAGTAGCACCGACATGTATATTGCTGCATAGGCGTAGATATGAGACTACGTCTCAGTGTGCATCTTTACGTCTTACTAAGAGAAGGGTTTTCTCGGACATATTCCGGCTATGGATGGGGCAAAAACAGGTCTCGTGGACAAATAAATCCAGCCCCAATCCTCAAGATCCAGACCATGCCCCATACAAGCAGTTTCAGCCTCTAGGACTTGCTCCAAAAACTTTTTAAGCTATTTTCCGTAGTCTCTGTTAATTACAGCTGACCAAAAAACGGAGCTTATTCGCCACAGACAAGCGGTCACATGACCGTCTACTGCCGAATCGGATTGGGATCTGATGCGGAAGAGACCCAGCCTGTTTTTCTAAGTAGTCATGACGCAGCGCTTGCATAACCGTTGAAACAAGACGAGCGCAAAAGGCGGCCAAAAAAATTCTTCACCGGGAAAAATAAAAGTGTCAACTAGAGACGGTGGCTGCCTGTGGTGGCGACTAATTATAAATAATTCAATAGCTGGGTCGTTGGTGAGACCGTTGAAGACACTAGTCCTGGCCCATAGTTGGGGGTCTAGATCTTTGTGTGAGCCTCACAGCGTATTGGGGTGGCTATTATTCTTGGCCTCGGAACGATGCGCATGCGACCTGACAAAGTGCACACTTTAGTTACGGCCAGGTATAAAGCCGTCTCCTACCCACAATTCTAGTTACCCTCTCACGTGCCCTGGATTTATGCCTCAGAAGGTTAAAGCTTAAAAATTCTGCTACAGCTCACCCAACTTAACGCTCGCTTTCATCATTTTCACACACCACATGTCCAGCACCTACAGTTCGATACAGCGACATCGTAAAGATACGTCGTCGTCTGGATCCAATACGACCCCGCTGGCTAGGCGCAGGCGGTTCGATGAGGGTCCGGCCGACGCCGGATCAGTCCCGCACCTCGATAACTTTGTAGTGCCACCTACTCGACACGACGATGGGACCAAACGGCAGCCAGGACGACGGAAGCAACGCTGGAGCCATGGCGAAAACAAGGTGGCGGACCTTCTCCAAATGCCCACTGCACTAACCGGCCACCTCACCCCCGAACAGGCCGAGGCTTACGCCATCTACTATCGCATTGAGGAGATCAGCCAGCAGCTTCGGCTGGGAGATATCGTGCCTCCGGAGGACGAGCGGTCCCCTTCGCCACCGCCGCAGTATGATTCCATGGGAAAGCGAACCAACACGCGCGATGCTCGATACACACGACAGCTGGAGGAGGAGCGCCACAGGCTTATTGAGCGGGCGCAGAGACTGATTCCCAACTACCGGCCCCCGGTGGACTACCACAAGCCCGCAAAGACCCAGGAGGTGGTGTACATTCCCGTGAACGAGTACCCCGACATCAACTTTATTGGCCAGCTATTGGGAGCCAGAGGAAAGACGCTGAAGAAGATGGAGCAGGAATCCGGAGCGAAGATCTGTATTCGAGGCAGAGGCAGTGTCAAGCAGGGCAAGGGCCGAACAGACATTCCCTTCCAGTCTACTGCTGAGGATGACCTTCATTGCCTGATTATTTCTGAGGATGAGGAGAAGATTGCTCGAGCAGTCCAGCTGGTTCAGCAAGTCATCGACACTGCTTCCAGCGTGCCTGAGGGTCAGAACGAGCTCAAGCGGTCCCAGCTGCGAGAACTTGCTGCCCTCAACGGTACTCTTCGAGACGACGAAAACTACGGTGGAGCCCCCCAGTCTTCTTCTGGCGATGAGATGGACGACCGCAACAAGCGACGAAACAACTTCATGTCGTCCATTGTTTGCCACATTTGTGGCTCCAAGGGCCATTTTGCTCGAGATTGTCTCGAGAAGGGTGCCAACACTGGCACCTCGGAAAACGCTGACAGAGAGTACGATGCTCTGATGCGAGAGCTCCAGGGAGAAGGCGTCATCACGGACGCCGCTCAGCAGCCCGCTGCTCAAGTCCCCAACACTAACAACGTGTCTAAATTGCCCCCTGCTGTTACCGGCTCCAACGCTGCTCCCGTCAACATGCGAAAGCCCATGAGCGAGCGAGGAGGATCTTTTGATAGATTTGATCGAGGTGGCTTCAACCAGCCCAACCAGCGAGAGCCCCAGCAACAGCAGCAGCAAAACATGCACAACACTAACGGAAACAACTTTGAGCGGTACGAGCGAAACAACTTCAACAACTCGTCCAACTCGTCTCCTGAGCTTCCTCCCTGGCACAGACCCACGCCTCCTTCGCAGCCTGCTGCTCCCCCGTGGCTGCGACGTGACAACTACAAAAAGCACGACAAGCCCTCTGTACAGCAGTCCACGCAGCAGTCACCTTGGAACCGTGACACCCGGCAGCAGCCCCCTCCCCCGGCTCACAACCAGTTTAACAACAGTGCCAACACTAACCAGTCTCCTATCGGTCCTCCTGGAATGACCCCTGGATTTGGTTATGGCGCTGCTCCTCCTGGTGCTCCCGGTATGCCTGTGCCTCCTGGACCCCCTGGTCTTTCCAACGTGCCTCCGCCACCTCCCGGTGTGCCTGGAATGGACAATGACCAGCCCATTCGTCATCCCCCGCCTCCTCCTCCCGGAGTGATCGGGCCCCCAAAATAAAAAACTACTAACATGTATACTAATGGATTTGGATCTTAGACTCGTATTTTCTGACTCGTATTCTGTGATTTTCTTGCAAATTGTGCTTGCTTAAAGTGCAATTTTTTTTCTTACATAACCCTAACGAACCCTAATAGCCCTGTAAAGTGCATTCCAAAGAGAGTTCCAAACAACCGAGAGCTGTGATGCATGCTCCAGGGTGCTGACTACGATCGCTCTGTGTGACATTATATTATACATATAGATAAATACAAATTTGGTATGGTAGTCGTCATACCTGGATTCCGGACTAATCCTTGAGCTTCCATTTTCGAGCATTCTCCAAAAACTTGGAAAACGACTTGTCCTCCTCGTCGGTAGGGAAAACGTAGTCGATGTACTCCTCGAAAGTTCCATCGTCGAGCTTTCTCTTCTTCTTGGCAGGAGTAGGCTTTCGTTTGTCGAGATCGGCCTTGGACGTGTCGTCACCATGCTCCTCTTCAAACTCACGCCATGCTTCAAACAGAACCACTCGCTCTTCTCTTTTGTTAGCAGCCTTGAGAGCGTCCCAGGCCTCACTGAAGATAGCTCGTGCTCTGACCTTTGCTTCTTCCGTGACCTCAATCTCTGCTTCTCCCTCATCGTTGTAAACGAGCTCCTGGTCCTCAGCAGGAACAGTAACCTCAAACTGAGCCAAGGAAATCCATACCTTGATGTGACCATGGGTTCGATCCAGCAGTTGTCTGTAGATGGCTCGTGCTCGGTCGTAGTTCTCCTCCTCAGCCTCAAACTCAATGAATCGTTTCCAGACGAGTTCAGGCATCTCCATCTCAGGTTGTGATACAGCTAGCTCAAAGATGGCTCGAGCTCGCTCTTCATCACCCAGCATCTGCTCAAGCTCAGCATACTCCATCCAAGGAGCTGCAAACTCGGCGAACTTCTCGACGTACTTATCGTACAGCTTTCGACACCGGTCAAACTCACGCAGCTTGGCTTCCAGAGCAATGTAGCCCTTGTAAAGAGCAGGCTTACCTCCAGACATGCCCAGACCACGTCCGAGAATCTTACGGGCCTCAGCGAGGTTGCCATGACGGATCTCAAACTTGGCCCAAAGCAGCCACACCTTTGCAAATGTGAACTTTTTGTGCGGAATGATAGATATGCAAGTTTTGTAAATCTCCCGGGCCTTTTCAATCTCCTTGTTCTCAATCTCCTCCCAGATGGCGTACTTGAGCCACAGGAAAATGTACCGTCTCCAAAGACGCTTGGAGTGCGAAGGAACGTTGGAAACCGCCCGTTCAAAAATCTCACGGATTTGATCGGCTTCCAAACCACTCTCCATGCCCAGTGTAATGTATGAAAACCAAGTGTCGTAGTCGGCAGGGTCCTCCTTGAGAATATCCTCGTATTTTGCTCTTCGTTTGGTCAACACCACGTTTTCAATGCCCTCCTTGGCTCCATATTGTTTCTCGAAAGCCGTGTAGTCAGCATACAGCTTGGCAGACTTGCTCTTGGGCAGCTTTTCCAGTCCATATGTGTACAGAGCCCGAGCTCGTTCATATTCTCTATGACGAGTCTCGAAAGCGGCCCATCCAGCCAGCAGACTTTCATCCAGAAAGTCCACTCCTCCATGCGCCATTTCCACCAACGTGTCGATACCCAGAGCATACACCTCTCGCACGGTGTCTCTGTTTCCAGCCTCCATCTCAAACTTGGCCCACTTTGTCCATGCCGGTGCACCTGGATGAACAGTGACATATCGTCGTAGAATGCCACGAGCGCGGTCAAACTCCCGGTATCGCTTCTCCATGTTCACGTAGGCCGCCCACGCCGTCACTGGCGGTCTCCAATGCATCCATCTCTCAAACACGGCTCTGCAGCCGGCAATGTTACCCAGTGTCTCTTCTGTAGCGACATATGTGAACCACAGCTTGTCCACACGAGGCAGCAGAGTAACGGCTCGGTCCAGCAGGTTTCGGGCGTGGTTGATGTTCTTCTCCTTGAGCTCACACTGGATGTATCGGATCCAAGTAGGAACGTGAGTGGAGTTCACCTCGAGAGCTCGTTCAAACACGGATCTGGCTCGTGCAAATTCACGCTGTTCGAGCTCCCACTGAGCATATCGCATCCACTGACCAGTGTTGAGTCGGTTTCGTCGTAGTGCCCCCTCATACTCTTGTCGCTTGCGGCCCTGGTACTCGGCCAACTCTTCCAGATCTGCAATCTGCTCAGTCTGTTGAAGAGGGGTTTCCTTTCGCTCATACGCCTCCAGCAGAATCTGCTCGGCAGAAATCTGCAGCGAGGCGGGCGCTTTGTTTTTCACCCTTCCTTCCATACCGTGGTGGTGTTCGTTGATATTTTTTTGGTGATGATTTCAGCGAAGGTTTTGTTTGCATGGTGATAAGCTTTGTCGTGGATGTGAGGTTCTGGTTTGGAGGGTAGAAGTGGGAGTAGGGAGGGTGTGGGGGTGAGAGAGAGGTGGAATAACGATATAAAGCGATGGAAGTTGCAAAATATATGTTTTCTGATTTTTTCTATATTTTTCTATATTTATTTGTATTTTTTCGCATTTTTCATCTCAAAAAGAACAACAAATTACACTGTCAGGCTGTACTCACTGACAAGATACTGTTTAAGAAACCCCTTAAATACAACCACTTGAAATACACACACCACGCTACTCATATCTAAGTCAATTACCAATATATTAGTTGCCACCTCGGAGAGCAAGAACCAGATGGAGAGAAGCGCCAGCCTCAATGTTGTTCTCAGCAATGGTCTTCTCGTCCTGGAGCTGCTTTCCGGTGAAAACAAGACGCTGCTGAGCAGGAGGAATACCCTCGAGCTCCTCAATCTTCTCCTTGAGAACAGAAATCTGCGTTAGTCATGGTGGCCAAATGGGTGGGCAAGCATGGTAGTAGGGTAGCAACATCACGATCCAATCACGACTCCAACCGTGTCTGTGCTCATGTTGTTGCTCTCGGTTTTCTAAAATCCGATCCCACAAGCCACGTTCCACGCGTAAACCCCTTTGCCACAGCACCGCAGCAGTCACAGTATACTCACCTGATCTTCGGGCTCAACGTCCATCTCAATCTGTGTTAGTCTTGTCGTTTTGTAGTCGTTTCAATGTCGGTTCGGGTATCGTTTTCTTCATTTGTAGTTGCTTGTTGCAATCTGTCGTTTCGTGGTAAGACTCACCTCCTTTCCAATCAGTGTCTGGGTTAGTATTTCGATTGTATGATGTTGTGGTTAGATTATGAGCATATGGCTGCATACAAAACACCAATGCTTGCACACTCCCTCTTGCTTCATGCTCCTTCCATACTCACCTTGATCTTGATCTTCATCTCGTGTGTGCTTGTAGTGGTTGAGGTTGAGGTGCAGCTGGACTAAGAGTTTAAGTTGCAGCTGCAACATCTTTTGACATGCAGAGGGACCAAAACCACCGTTAGTCAACATTACGAATGTCCTTCCCTACTCCGTCAACTTCGTCAGCCAACTATGAAGAGGTGTACGAGCCCAGTGAGGACTCGTTCATGCTCCTGGACGTGCTGGAAATGGAACAGGCCTACATCAACAGCCATGTTCCCTACCCAGTGGTAACTGAGATCGGAACCGGATCAGGTATCGTCACCACCTTCATGCTCAAGTCTGTGGTGCCCAAGGGTGTGTTTGTGGCTACAGATATCAGTCCTTTTGCATGCAACCAGGTTTTGGCCACGTCGAAGGAAAACAACGGTACTCAGTACCTGGAAGCTCTGCGTGGAGAACGCACAACCATGATCAGACCACACAGCATTGATTTACTGGTATTCAACCCACCATACGTTCCTGACGATAAGCCAGTGGAGCCGTATCCTGAAGCTGACGGTGACTGGGTTGATTGGGCTCTTTTGGGAGGTGAAGATGGCATGCAGGTCACATGGAAGGTCCTACTGGAACTCAAGACGATACTGTCAAAGAGAGGAATCGCATACATTCTGTTTTGTGCCAGTAATAGACCAGCAGAGGTTGCTGCCAAAATGAGAGAGCTGGGATGGACTGTTACCCGCATTGTTGAAAGAAAGGAGGGTAGAGAGCTGCTCAGTGTCTACAGATTCGAGCTCAACTAAATACTACACTATTTGCATATAATCATCAATTCATTAATCTATTTTTATAATATATCACTCCTGGATATCGGCAAGCAGATCCTGCTCACACGCCTCCTGGTCAGTCTCTTTGAGAGCATACACACTCTCGTAGTTGTAGATGGAGAGTCGGTCAAAGAAGGGCTTGAGCTGAGCCTGAGAAGCCAAAGATCCAATCTTCTGGCCAAACAACAAGGGTCGTCGTTTGGTGGTTTCTTCCAGATGCACGTCTTCAAGGCTATTAACAGGAGTAGACTCAGCCAACTGGTCGAGAATACCATAAGGATGGCCATAAATGGCATCACTAGAGTCAGTGACAAACAGCCACTGGTCCAGCTGGAAATCCTCCTGGTTCAAAACCAGCACCAGATCAAGAAGCTTACAAGCGCTCATAACGATACGGTTGTCAGTCTCCTTGCCCTGCAGCAAACCCTCAAAGATGACCTGCAAGTTGTGTGCAACCAGAGGCCAGATAGGGACCAAATGGGTGGCTGAAAATCGCATGACAATAGCACGCAGTGCAATGAACAACGACTCCAGCTCAATCTCATCCAAAATACCCCGAATCTCCTTCATGTGAAGCACAAACTGGTCTTCCTGGCCAGAAAGAAGCAGATAGCACAAACGTCGTACACTGTTACCTCGAGAACCCCAGTTGAAGACTCCTGAAGAGCCAGTAATCAGCTCAGACACTTCCTTGGTGCAAGTGGACCACTTTGACAGAATTTGAGGCCAGGGAGCTTCGTAAACAAAGCTGTCTTCAACGAAAAAGTCATGAACTGCATTCTTCCACACCTTGACGGTTCCAGGAATCTGGGTGATGACTCCGAGAAGCTCAAAGGACCGCTTCGGAATCACGACATTGTTCACAATGCTCTGCAGCACCGAACTCACCTTGTCCTGATCAATGAGAATCGTTCGAAGAACAGGAACAACCTTGATGAGAGTCTGCTCGTCAGTGACCTGTCCCACCAGCTTCACCACAGCATCAGAGAGCTCCTTGCTCACCTTTCTGTTGGCAAAGTTGCTACCATCAATCTTGACTCCGATAACGGTCAGAGTCTGGACAGTAGGGGAGAGAATCTCCTTGTAAGTCACAGGGTTGAGCATGACAGTCTTGGCAAAACCCATGTAGTCAGAGTAAATGTCCTCCACAGCGTCAGTAGACAAAGACTGAACGTATGCCAACAAAAAGAAGGCGGTAGACTTCTTCTGGTCATCCACCAGACTCTGAAGAAGCTGGCTGACAGACAACTTGGGCCGAGAACCATCCAAAACATGCAAAACCTTGAGAACATGAGGAAGATCATCTTCAGACAGATCAATGAGCATCTGAAGCACCTCACCTCGCTCGAAAGAGAACAGTTTATCGAGAATCTTTCGAGCTCGGAACTTGAGCCGCTGACCAAGATAAACCACACTGTCCAGAGTGTACTCCTCAGCCTCCTGACCATCCACCTTTTGCCACAAGTTGAAACAACTCTTGACAGCGTTCTGGAAACACAGCAGAACAATCATTCTGTATCCAGTACCCTTGGTGGGTTCCTCCAGTGACAACACACCGCTGACAACATTGGTCATCCAGCCTGTAGCGTTGACATTGACCTCTTCTTGAGAAGCCTCCACCTTGGTGTATGCCAGGTAGAGAGTCTCCAGACAGTATTCCAGACCAGCAAGGTAGGGAATGATGGAGTCTGAGAGAGGAGCAGATACATCAGCAGCTGCCTTGTCAACATCGGTCTTCTCTGTATCGTCAACTTCTACCAGAACCTCCTTGGAACCAGCAGAAAGAGACTGCAGAGAGCCCACAGGAGTACCATCAACAAGTGCACACAGTCGCTCGACAATGGCAATGCTAATCTGGAACAAGTCTGTGGAGTAGATACCCAGCAGACATTCCAGAAAGTGGACCCATCCAGAACTGATGATGAGTCCCTTTCGAGACGACAGTCCATGCAGAACCACGGCGATAAACACACCGGGAATGTTGACATCTGAAGTCTCAGACACCAGAGGGATATCGACAGGCCCGTTTCCAATGAACTTTTCACTCTTGGACAGAGTCATGGACAGATCAGAGGCCTGAAGAGACTTGGCGAGAACGGCAAGAACGATAACTTGCAGTTCAGAGTCCTGGTTCACCAGATCCGACAGCTTGGTGACGAGTACACGCACCAACACCTCCCAGTTTGCCTTGGAAGTAGGGAACAGAGGCGAGTCCAGTAGAATGGAACATAGCTTGAGAACAGCAGAGAGAGCTGAGCTGTATGCCCATGAGTCCTGAGCCTGGAACTGCAGGAAGTGGGCCATCAGGTTGGCTGTCCAGGTTGCATAAGTCGGTTTACCCTCATAGTAGTTGTTGATGGAGAACTCCTCAACCTCCTCCTGGTTGAAATGGAACTTGGCCATGCTGGAGTTGTTGGCAGACAGCACCTTGGTAAGAGCAGACACATGGTAGGCAAACAGAGCCAGATCATCCTCCTCGTCAAACAGCAACTTGCCATCTACAGCAGGGCGGCTGAAAAATGCAGACGAAGAAAGTGGGTCGAGAAGCAACGAGAACAGTTTTCCGCAGGATCCACTGGATGCGACAGTGTTGAGCCAGTAGGAGCCAGCCAGAGACGTTTTTGAGGCAAACGCCAGAGAAATCAGCTCGTTGGAAGACACATCAGACGCCAGAAACTTGTTCTTGCTGGCCTTGAGCTCAAGCTGAGAGGTGGGAAGAGGCAGCAGGTCCAAATACAAGAACAGAGGACGGGCCATGAGCTTGGAGAAGTTGGGGGCAGTCAGAGAGTGTTGCCAGATAGCTGAAAACACCTGAGACTTGTGATCACAGGGCTTTGAAAACAGAATACTCAATGCAGCCTCGACTTCTCGGTCGTCACTGCCATGAGTAGCTTGAAGCGACCACAGGGCCTTGACCAGTTCAGCGTTATGGAAAGGACCGTTATAGTACTGTGAATCAGGGGTCAGTGACGTGAAAATGTATCCCACAAGAGCAAGCAGGTTGGAGGGGAACTGGGCGTACAGTCTAGTCCAGCCGAGAACAGCCACCGGAGGTAGAGACGGTAGAGGCAGTTCTGTAGAAAAGGGGCCGAATTTTTCCACCGCTTCTTCACCAGCTTTTCCTAGCGTCTTTTCGAGCTGCTCAGATTTGAAGCCGGAAACCTGCTTGGACTGCAACTCGGCAATGATGAGAGCCAGCTTGGAGAAGATGGCGGGGTTGTTGCTTCCTTCAGCAGTCACCTTTTGGAAGTACTCATCAGCAAGACGAGTAGACGACTGAAGAAGCAGCAGGTAGACATCAGCAGCTCCATATCCCTCAGTCCACTCTCCGCTGTAGTACTCTTCAATCTTGGACTCGATAGTAGGCACCAGAAGATCATCTTCGGCCAGATTGGAGTGTTCCACGGGAAGAAAAGCACGCTCTGGAATCAGTTCGATCAGAATAGTGGCAATGTCGCTCCATTCCTTCCACTGAGAAAATCTTCCAGACAGAAGATGGGTCAGTAATGCCAGAGGAGCATGCTTGACAATCATTTCTTCGTCAGACAGGTTGAAGGTCTGCAGTGTGAATAGTGCCAAAGACAGGGAGCCAGACTTGAGCATCTTCTGGACATCGGCCCAGATGTTGATGGCCTCCACAGAGTCCACGAAGGCCGAAGCAGAGAGGACAATCTCCTGGTAGTCTGGTTTCTTCTCACACTCGTACACTGACTGGATGATAGGTGTGAGAATTTCAGGAATGACGGTAGATCCGATTTCCCACCGGTCCATCAGTGATAGAGAGATCTTGGACGCTCGCACAGGCGATTTGAGAGCCAGAATACCCTGTACAAGTGCATCTTGTCCGTGAGATGTGAAATACTCCTTCATAGTGACATCATCAGGTCCCAGAAGCCAGGCCCAAAGTCGTCTGTTCAGCGACATGTCTTTTCTGAGCACAGCGGCACAGGCACTCGTCATGAGCAGCGAAATGTCACTTTTGGAGGCCAGATCAGTGATAACTGGAGAGTTCAGAGGCAGATTCTTGACCAACAGCTCCAGAAAGCCTCGCTGAACGAGAAGTTGGTCGTCCTCCAGACCTCGACAGAATGCACGAATCAACAGTCCACATTCCGGAGTGACAGCTGACTGAGCCTCATACGATAAGCTGTGGATGATTTTGTCAGATTCGTTAAGACCCTCCATTTTGGAGAACTGAGGCAGCTCCTTGTATGCATAAACCAGAGCGCCCTGTCTCTTATCAGGCGCCGTGACGATTGTGAGGAAGAAGCACTGCCAAAAGTAGGGCTCATCATGAAGACGCAGCTTGAGCTTTTGGATGAGATCAAAACAAGCCTGGAAGGACTCACTTGACTCATCGTCAATACCAGGCAGCAGAGACAGCAGCAATGGTCGAATGGTCGTTTTGAGAGTCGCCTGAGGCAGCTTCTCCACAATATCCTCCCGAAACACCTCAATCAGAATAGGCTTGACGTTGATAGATGCATATGCCATGAGAGGAAGCAGTCCAGGAAGCCAAACTCGAATTCCCTGAGCAACAGGGTCAACGGATTTGCCATCCAGACTCTTGTGATACTCGCCGATACCTCTCAGAATCTCAAACACCTGACGGTACACTTCGAGAGTCTTTTGATGCACTCCAGAAGGCAGGTTAGGAAGCAGACACCAGGCGAGTTTGGAGGCAATTTCGCTCTGGAGCGGCAGATATGACGGGTTGGAGTGGCTCTTGAGCGCCTTTTGCAGCTTACCAATGAAGGAAATGTAGTCTGCCCATTCGTCGACCGAGTCCCATAACGCCAGGGCCTTTTCCAGTGCCGACGTGTATTTTTTCATTTTGGGGTCTGAATTAGTTTGTGTCGTGTTTTGCTGGCCGAGGGGCCTCGTCTTTTGTCCCAGATCATCACATTAACCCCCTAGAACGCGTGGTGATTTGTCCTTATGGCGTTGCTAATGAGACAATTCTTTGACAATGGAGATGGAGAGAAATCCAGATCCTTGCCACAATCTCCTTGTATACTCACCCTGAGTCGCATCTTTGGACCAAAACGGCAATGGCGATATTGACCGAAACATGTTGGTGATACTTCAGTTGTAACTGGCAGAAGGTTTGGAAACCAGACATGACCATGCGTGTGCATCTAAGCACTGCACGGTGTTTGGGAGAGAAAATAGGTCAGATGAGGTTGGATAGGAGATTAAATGATATAATGGGGTTCAATGGGTAGTTTTGATTTGGTTTAGTTGGTATTTACAGCTTGGATGGAGTTTGGAACGCCTCCCATTATCCAAACACGTGAATTTACCCTAACCCTTGATATGCACGGGCCATGGACTGGCAAGAGTGACACGTTACATAATCTTTTGTTGGGAGTTTGTTGGGAGTTTAAGTAATAGAGGAAGTTCAGCAAGATCTCAGAGATCAAGGTCGTTTTACGAGATAATCTCATGAATAATCAGTAAACCCGTGTTATTAAAAACGTGATAACGATCTGACACTTTAGCTTGCGAGGACCTGACTAAGATCTCACTTAAAAGTTCAGTTATGAATTATTAAGACTTGGAAATTCTTGCTAATGAGCTTCTAGGTTCTCGGAGTTACCGCAATGATTGTATCGGAAGCACCCATTCGTGGTTCCGCAATTACAAATTCAAGTATCGTACGATCTCAGCAGTGTATAGATCTCTCTCACTTCTCAGATGCATTGTAAAATTCATATAAATCGCTCTACATGATGTACCCCGAGTCTCAGTTAAAATCCTGGACATCTAGAGCAACTTTTATACTCTAGATATGACAATTCTACCCAAAGAAGGGTCTTGGCATTTATCCGTTCCATAGATTTATAGATTTGAGCACATTTAAAAGGTCACTGAGACTGAGGGATATCTATCTGTTATCATACTTAGGCTTGTAGGTGTTTTGATCTCGTATATGTCTCTAGATTACACAAGCTCAACGCGGTTACTATTGTCTAACGGGCATTATCCCACGGAGATTTATGTCCAACGGCATTCAAGCGTGCATTAGACCAATGCTTAAGAGTCTACCGTAGCAATGTATAGATGTGCTCGGCTTCTATAGTAGGACACGGCATTATCATAACTCTGGTCATCTGGTAGTTTAAGTGAACACCACAGCTCGTGAATCCATGTTGGAACACTTCTCTCGCTTAATCTCTGCATTAAGACTATGGGGTTGGTCCCTGGAACAGAAATCATGCACCCCCAGCGTTAATGAATGGGCTGCGACATTGCTACAGAATCGCACTTCCATAGGGTTTGTTAAAACTGTTTTCCCATAGTGATGGTGAATAGACTCTCAGTGCTGGTTGGCCATTGGGCAGGTGGAGGAGGAGGTGGAGGACATGTAGAGTCTTCTGAGCACCCTGTTCTTTGTGACATGACACAGCCCTATGACGACATGTCTTTCTTGTAATATTGGAGCCTTGTTGGTTTAGCACAAGTGAACGTGTGACTACTTGTCTCAGAATCTCCGCCAGCCACAGGCAGACTTTTCTTGTTCCTCAACCTTAGCTGTTTGGCTGAGTCAATGCTTTTTTTTTCAACCGACACAATGAACACTATTTTTCATAAGAGGACCCTGCGTGGGTTGAATTGAACCATTTATTAGGGCTAGTGCTTGGGTATTTCGTGAAAGCCTAAATCTCTGCCATCATCGTAACATAGCAACATTGCAGATCGAAGTAGTTCGATGGCCTATGTTCTGTACATGGACTCATACTGCAAGTGGTAATCGGAGGAACGATTGGCGGAATTGAAGACGCTGCATCCGTGGGGGGTTTCAACCACAGTGATTTTAAAATACACACTTTCATTTCGCCTAATTCCCCAGATAACTATTTACCTATAGATACGACCTTCTCGCAGAGAAAAAAAAAGTAATGATATACACACAATAAAAAGGAGCCCATCATCACTTGTTCACATGCGCCGAGCCTTCGGAAGGGTAGAACCGGTGAACTTTGGGCCTTCCTCTTTTGTCTGCGTGCGCGAAAGGCGAAAGGTGCGTGTAATGTTTTTTCCAGCCATCTTTTTCGATGACGTTCGATGCTCTCTTTCTTACCAAAGTGCCATGACGTCATGGTTTCATACTACGTAGACCAGTGGCCTGTACCGACGCACTCCTGACTATCGCTGCTTTGTGTGTGCGCACCTCTCCGGACTCGTCCATATGCATACTTTCGGCGTTACCTACTTTCCTGGAGAACGCAGACCTCCTTAATCATCCCTGCACATCTGAACGGTGTCAGATTTTCAACTTTTTTCATCTCCACGCACAAACGCCCACGGAGTCCGACCGTCTCGATCGACAATGCAAAACTATTTTACCCAGCTGCCAAACTGAGGCACAGCATCGTGCATTCCGAAATAACCTTGATCGGTGGCCGACACAAGACAACAGGCGCTGCAAGCTACTGCAAGCCTGGCCTGATGAGCTTTACAAACAACCACCCTCTCTCTCTCTCTTTCTTTCCATATTTTCGGCACAGGCCTCCGATCGTGTAACGTTGAGCTTCCTATGCCCAACCTCGTTAACCTTGAATTACAGCGTCGGTATGAAACTGTAATATTATTACTGGCCCTCTTCACAAGGACTCCATCAACCTGTCATTGATGTGGACCCCTATTAGACAATCACCACCACCGAGATAGCAAAAACCGTTTGAACCTTGGGTCTCAAAAGCTGTGCTATAACACTCCTCAAACCAAAGCCCAGACGTTGCTATCTCGTCTACCCACCTGATCAGCTTGGCAATAGATAACGGCGTTTGGTTCGTCTTGCAAAACAAAGATGGTGCCAAGAGACTGTTCCCTGCAGCCGCTTTGCAAGGTGTTTTACTGTGGAATCCACGTGTTGTGTTTTGTTCTTTTCCAGTCTCTTGCAGTCATGCATATCTCGGTTGCTAACCCAACCCTCACTGGAGGGCTGCCGGTTGTACCTTATTGATCAGCAGCCCTATTATAATGTCTTTCCCATGGTCGATAGAGCTAAAGTGCAGCTTGAACCGGCTGTTTCCTTGTATGGCTTAACCCCGACGCCGATAATGCCTGTCAGCATTTATTATCCCATGGTATTAATAAGTCTGCGTCCAAAGATGGTTTGACCGCCTATAGATAGCTCCTATGATTCCCTATATTTAGAGGAGAGACGATATGGTGGAGGTTGCAGAAAATCAGTGATTGAAAGTCTTCGTCCACTGATAAGATCAACTCGGGATCCATGAGGCTTGTCACGATCGCGGGAAAAAGGGAAGCACGTCACAGCCGCTCGCTCTTGTTCTTGTTGAGGGGACAATCGCTTTGATGAGCGATCGGATTGTTGACTACGTAAGCTAGCTTGTTGGAAAAAAAGTTTCCGTGCATCAGTCAGGTAATAGACAGAGGGGAGAGGGAACCATGTAGCGTCCAAGACGTGAAAGATGCATGGGAGAGTCCATTGTATAGAGCTGCACGCCGATTCATTTTGATATCTGGGGAGGAACCTACCGTTCCGGGCGAGGGCGCTTGTGTGCATATTCTGCAGGTTTCACAGTGTGAGGGCATGTTCCAGGAACGCATCTCGCTTGCTGCTTGCTATAATATAGCAAGGGGTGCAATTGGTTTCTTGGGTTATTCATAACCGGGTGGCGAATAATGAAGATATTCTCAATTCGCGAGTCTTGGCCATGTCACAGAGGCAGTCACTGAATTTCAGCTGCACTGATCGCCGGGGTTCCTTGTCTCTAGACAGTCGGAAACCTCTTTGGACTTTGAATTTAATTCCAACAAGGGAGAGCACTCAGAGTTTCATTCGCGCCTGATATTGAAAGGGGTGGGGAAGAAAGGGCGAAGAGATAACTCCAAAGAGGGATAGGAGTATATCAACGGTAGCATGCTTCCTATACAATCAGTTAATAGCAAGACTAGGGCATGCAGCCGAAAGCCAATTGGAGAGCCGAAACGTGCTAGTGCACCGTTGCGAGCCCCGGTCATAATATTTGAGCAACTTTCATGCCGATAGCATTTGTTTTTCTGCTGGTTACAAAGCCAAGCTACAAGCCGTGCCAAATCAAGAGCCTACTGTTCGCACATGTCCCAAATGGGTAAGTCTGAATTTCCCACCCTTACTTGCATGGGAGCTTATGCAATGGATCGAAATTGATACTCGTTCTGATGCAGAGACTATACAAACCTCATTCCACCCAGCCAAGGCTCGTTTTTTATGCCCGAAACCAGACCAGCCCGGAAAGGAGGGCTGTCGAAAAATATCTTCGATCCATTACATGTGGCGGGTCAAGGAGACGATAGTGTCTGATAGCAAGCCAGAAGTTAAACCTCGTAGGATTGACGCTAAGACGCTGGCTAGCATCTATCATAAGAAGCGGGGCTATTACATTCTTGTCCTTGCTCAAAATTTCAGAAGTGACAGGATAACGAAAATAATTTGTGAACGTGAATCATGATGAGCTGTCAAAACCCCCTGGAGACAAAAGACCATGCCATATTTTGAAACTGTAACAGATCGGAGACCCGAAGCTGGGCCTGAAAGTTAAGGTGACCCTTCCACACATACATTTAGCACAGTCCAGCGATGCCAGTGAAGCGGATATTCAGTAAACCCCCTTTCTAGGGCTAGTGCCGTGACATATCAAACAAGGGATCAATAAATGATCTTGTATGAATCTACTACAGTAGCTCCACTTCTGTTAAGCTTGTGTAAGAACAAAAGCCGTTGTGCTAATGACAGGCAGGGTGCGATAAAGCAGTCACGGAGATAGTAGCACGCTCCCGGACACGGCTTCGCTTAACGAAAGGAAAGTACGACGAGCCCGACTTGCAGTCTCCGATACCATACGTCTAAGCCGCAGGCAACAATGCCCTCCATTCAGCCACAGAGTGAGAAGAATGGGGAGAGCCCGATTAGCTAGCAGTGCAGATTCGGTAGCCGGCAGAGAAAGAAAAACCCCCCAAAATCCAAAGTTTGTGGGATTCACGAGAAAAGAAAAAACTTATAGACCCCTGAAACCAGCATAACAAGAAAACTCGATTTATTTTTTACTAATTTTGTGGAAAGATGTCTTCGTCATGAATATCTTTCGATCGTTTACCGCGGCGTGCCGAACAAATAGGGCAGTTATGGGATTATCATATCTTTAGACGATGACACCCACTAAATATTCTGGTCTACTGTGTTATATTATTAGCACTCTCATCTTTAAGAACTAACTACATCAGGTTTCTATCGATTGTAATGAAATCCTAACTATCATAAGTGGTAAATGAATTTGTCCGAAACCCACAGGGAAGAGTTTCCCCACCTCCCCCATAGAAACCTTTTGTTTGGGGATGATCCCCCAGTCTGTAGTAAGACACGACAAGACACTGTAAAATGAGTTGATCAAAATCAGCTTTGGCCAACAAGCTTTAATTATAGTCTCATTTGGTTTGGGAGAAAACCTTAGCATCAATTTAAGCTTTTACTAACATAACATTTGAGTTGGGCTGCAGAGTTCGTTCGCTTATAAGTTCATTTCAGCGAAATGAAAAGAGAGACGATGGAAACCGTAACCGACAATCCATCAGTTACTCCTGTATATCACCCATATTCCAATTGATTACGGAAATATTAGTACCGCTAGACTTGCTAAACCCCCATATATCCAGGGACACTACTAATATTGCCGGCTTTGTCTTGGCCCTGACATTTGCGGCCCCTGAGCCGAGTGACAGAAAATGCAGGCAGCCTTCAAAAAGGTAAATATAGGCGGGTTCATATGCAAAGACGCGGTAGAAACAGCCCCATTCCAACATTTCCAGGATATCTTGTCACACATAGTCCTTGGTGTCGCTCGGGGACACCCTAACCACTAGTGCCAAGACCCACTTCTGACAGCTGCCAATAGCAACGGCAAGGTACTAGTGCGATGCCACACTACATTAGCCTGGTGCTAAAGCAATATGACATTCGGCGCTTGGTCGCCTATGTATATATGCGGGTCATTGCACTGATACATATCGCTTAGAAAAAGACGGAGAAAGACAGCTGCAGAGATGCACCTCGCATATGAAAGGAAAACTCGAGTTGGGGTTTCTTGTTGTTCTTGGCAACGAGCGTCTGTAGTCAGGTACACAGGCGCAACAGGGTCACATGCTGTGGCGTTTTCGGAAGACACACGGGGAAGTTTATAATGCTCTATGAAATGCAGATAAAAATAGCGCTAATGCTCCGCAGAGCCTCTCCAAAAAAGCTTCGATCAAACAGGACAAAAAAGCCTACGCCTGGGTGATGAGGTCATTGAGCGACAAGAGATAGCTGGTCATATGATATGAATAAAGAAGGGCTAACTCTACCGACTTCATACCACTCGGGTGGCCCCTCTCTCCCAATACTAAAATACGACATTTAATATTTCTCTTTCTTTCAAGCCTGAACTATTGAGTTCTCCCTCGTCTCATCAACCTTGTTGTTTCTCTCTTCTCAATAGCTTTGGGCAAAGTGTATATATTGTAGAGTTCATGAACCACCGTCTTGATTCGTCTGTACCCGAGTAGCACCTAGGACTACGGCCTCACGGCAAGCCGACTCCGAAACCTCTCTTGTATTATTTTTCTGCATCATAAATGAGGGAAGAAACCCCATTTCATTTTGCGAGCAAAGATCTACGGCATGTGTAACCGTTGATTGAGGAGGCCGGCCAAACATCCACATGATTTGTGATCGGAAACTGGGGTTTCAAAGACTGAATCTTCCGTCCCCCACTCGAGACAATCCCATTCTTTGCATACTGTGGTCACTCTCCCTTTCAGTTAGAGCCCGACACTCCGATACAGCACCACGGTGTCCATCTCAACCCTCAGCCCACAGCCCACAGCCTCCTCTCCTTCAACCTTCAACCGCAACAAACAGGCTTTAACCTCCAATAGCTCGTGTTTTTCCGCTTCTGTTAACTCTTCTCACATTTCATGCAAGTTTCACGCAAGTGGCTGCCTGAAAGAATCACCGATGTCTCCCATCAAGCCCATACATACAGCCAACCAATGGTGAGCTTCAGGTACAGCTGGCGGAAACAGGTACTTTTACCGCCGAGCTGTTCGGTCAAGACCCGGGCGGGTGTACCTACGTGTATATTACAAAGGGCATCATCCCAAATTGGTTTCGACGAAGACATAAATGGTGCAGATAATTTCTCAAATGGTAACATAGGTACAAAAGTGTTGAACATTGTCCCCAAAATAATGCTGTAAATCCCATCACTTTTGCGTGTTTATATGCATTTGGATGTGATTATCCCCAAACAGGGTCTTCATTCAGGCAGACGGACCAGGAAAAACTAAACATACACCCGCACCTTCGTATTTGTGCCAAGATTTTTGTTGATGAGTGAGTTGTACAGCTATACATTTCATTTTGATCAAGGGTATTAGATGTATGAAAGGCTCTTTCTGAACCACAGGGCTGTATTGCAGTAGATCAAACCATGACCTGTGCTAGTGCTAGTGGAAGGGCAATTTCAAGCTAAGAGGGACTATAACTAAAACAAGACGTTAGGATGCAACCGTGCGATGAGCTCGGATAGTGGGCTATGCATCAAAACAACCCGGAAGACGGGATTCCCACGGTTGGAAGAATAGAGCCGGTAGCCGAAAGTCAGGAGTTTATGCCCTAGCCTATGCAGAACCGAAATCTGTTGACCAGTGTCTGTTTTTTTTCTTTTCCCTCCGTCTTCCACTTTGTTTTATGTTTTTTATGTTTTTCATTTTTTAATAATAAATGACTTTTCTTGTCTGTTTTATTTGTTTTTTGGCTCTGATAGGCGGAGATGCAGCGCAGACAAAAAAAACAAAAAGGTTGTCTGATTTCTGTTTGCTCCATCCCAAATAATGTTTCGATCTGAACCAAACTCTATACAGTGGTGATCGAATTTCGCAGAAAAAAGAGAGAATGGAAACTGAAAACCTACGAGCACAGCTCGGTGTCCTCTGCCTCTGAATAATGAAGAAGTAGATTCAAACTGAAAAAATCACAAAAGTGCAAAAGTGGGCGTAAGGTGGATAGTCGGTGGGGAACTGGACAATCTGAAAAGAAAAAAAAAAAACAAGAGCATGATATCACCGTGGATTACAATACGATAGACCAACGCCACTATATCCCCCACCCCAGCTTGCTAAATTGTCTCATGCACCAATGCTGACCACCATTTATGATGTGCATGTTTTCGCCTATGGCCTTCCGAAACCCCACAGGAGCAGCAGGAGGCAGCTCTGAGATCACACAGCTTGTAGCTGTAGGAGTGTCTTGGACCAAATCCAGGCTGCCTAAGCGGTTACCAAACACAAAGAGTGAACTCTCGTGTAAATTCTAAATTCCATGTGGGTGATCTGTCGCCTTGGCAGACTAACTTTTAATGAAATAGCCCTTGTGGGTGCATGAGGGTCAAAACGAACGTTAAAGTCAGACAAAGAAAACTGCACCATATCTCTTCTCGCTAAAGCCGGTCTGGCCAGCTTTATAAAGAAGGGCCCGTGTCGTTTTCTGCTTCTTCAAAATCAAGGATCATTTCTCCCAAATAGAAGTCTCTACCGATATTCCACCCCCTACCCAAACTTCTCCAGACTTGTCCTAAGTCACCTCTCCACTACTCACCCCCACACCCACCCACCCACCACCCGAACAGACAAGATGCAACCCTCCATGGTTGATGAAACCGTGAACTACGTCAATGCCAGCCTTGGCCTTGACATCGGCACCGCCCCCGCTCTCGCAGACGCCAGTGCCACCTCCAACAACGGTTCCGTCCCCAAGTCCATCTTTGTCGATTCTCACAGACCTCGAAGAGCTTCCATCTCCTCTGGTCACATTGCCAAGGCTACTGCTGCTGTTGCCGCTCTCCAGGAACAGCAGAAGCAGCGACACAACAGCCACCGAAGCGAGTCTGAGCACACCCGACTCGTTGAGGGTGCTTGCCGACACATTGCCGAGGCTGCTGCCCAGGCTGCTGTCGCCGCTGTCAAGGACAACGATGTTCAGGTCGAGGAGGACTCTCGACGAAAGGTGGTCAAGATCCAGCGAAAGCGACGACGAGGAGGTATTCTGGGCTTCAAGGAGCTCGCTGCCAAGTCTGGTCTCTCTCCCTGGCACTTCCACCGAGTCTTCCGATCCATCACTGGTCTCACTCCCAAGGCATATGGTGATGCCTGCTGGAAGGCCGTGACCAACAAGTTGTCCGACCCTGAGCTGCTCACCAACATCAAGGAAGAGCACGGTGTTGCCACCAAGACTGAGCCCGAGGTTCCCAGAGAGATCCACTCTGCCTCCGCCACTCCTCAGCACACTCCTCCTTCGGCCACCCAGTCACTGCCTACTCCTACCTACCCCTTTGAGCCAGTGACTCCGTTCGAGGCTGCTCCTCTGGGCATGGCTTCCAACCCCATGCAGTTTGAGAACAACATGACCCCCTTCGATGCGATGCCCTCTTACGAGGCTCCCTTCGAGACTTGTTCTTCTATGACTTCTCCCGAGTCTACCATGTCGTTTGACGTGCCCTTCATGTCCCCTCTGGCTTCTAACGCCGGTCTCACAGCTCCTGCTTCGGCCATCTTCAACCCGCCCCAGCAGCAGTACTACTACGACTGGTACCAAATGCCCAACGAGATGCCTCAGATGCCCATTGGCACCCCTTCCACACAGCCATCCTTTACGCTAGACATTCCTGATAACATGTCCGATTCTACAGCTACTCACATTATGTCGTGTCCTTCGACGTCGTCGGCATCTTCTCTTTTGGACTCGGTTCACACTCCTGGTGAAGAGTTCAAAGACGAGATGGCTTCATGGATTGATACCAAAGACACCTTTACCGTCGACCAGAACCCCTCTTATGTCGACATGACCTTCCAGTAAGCTGGCCCTTACTACCCTGTTTATTTATTGAATCTACTCACCCTCATATTTGTCACTTGAACACTAACCCCCCCCCCTCTCACATGCCTCCCCCTCGCTTCACATTTCTTCCTCCATTTCCTCAATGTCGCTGCAGCTTTCGCACAAGCCGGCACATCTTTTTTCTTCGTCGTCCTCCCCCCAACTGTCTCCTATGTTTTGAGCAACTCGCCCTTCCATCTGTGCTTGAGTACGCCATTGTCCTGCACCTTTCCATCGCCAATGATTTGACATTTTTTTTCGTCTATTTTGTCTGTCAACTCCTTCGCCATGCTTCGACAGTTTTATTTCCGTCTTGTGTTTTTCTTTTGTATCTATTAAATTTGGACGACGATTTTTTTCTTGTTTCTTTTCTTTTTGTTCCTTTTTCTTTCTCTTCTTTCCTTTTCTCTCTCTTCCCTTCTCTTCTTGTACCGTATCTGGTAGCGCTGAGGTGGGATAGATAACGTAGCCTGTATTGATACTGACCCCACTCTAACTAGCTAGCACTCCTTTTCTTGCTCGCTCGCACACTTCGCACTCCGCACAGCTCGCACTCTCCGCACTCTCCGCACTCCCCTTTCCGCTCGCACTGGCATTCATACATGCTCACTTTCCGGTCCGTTCGATTATTATCTACGTTGACACCACCCACACCTTGCACTGTGATTTTGGCTTTTTGCCACTGAATGATGATACCCTTTCTATTTTTGTTCTCTTCCTTTTGCACCGGTTGTTTCATCAATACTGTTGATGAACTTCCATTCCCGGCAAGCTTCCGCTTCCGTGAAACTCTAACAGATCTATATATTAGAATTACACTCTCTTTTTTAACTTTTTTCTTGTGCTGACGCCCCTTTCCTTTGATATTCGCTCAACTAACCAAGCAGGTTTCTTTTCTTTAGCTCTGAAAATTACTGAATCTCAGGGCCTCCTTCTTCCCTGAGATTTTTTCTCGCTTGCCTTGGTTCCTTGTAAACAAGGCTCTTCTTCGTGGATACGGAATACGCCTACTGCAGTACTCGTAGCAGGCTTGCTCTATCAAACTGGATGATAACCGAAGCATGAAAGTTTAAATGCTGGACGGCTTATTCATTGATAGGTCAGGATAGGGTTCGACACGTTCCAGAACTCACAGATGGGATAGACAAGTAGTCGCTGCCGAAAATGTAGAGGAAACGAAAAGCCACCGATACTGCTATTGAACTACAAGTGTGATATTACCTTGTAGCAGCAGGCAGAAGTAGTCGTAAGGAGGCGCTGATATTTAATGAATGTACTGTAGATGATTGACCTACTGGTATTGTAATAAATCGCTCGTATTCCATGTGTATTACACCGCCTTAGCTCCTATTGTTTTTCCGGGTATGCATCAATCAATTGTAGATATAGTGACGGAATAATTGCAAGCATCATGGTGGCTGGCGTTAGTAGCTGTAGAGCAGGGTGATCTTCGTAGACTTTGCTTTTCTGCAGTAGAGTTGCAAGGGCCGACTTCTGTCAAATGTCAAAGAAATCATACATACAGACTTCTTTGACACATAGTGTAACATGCCTTGTCGTTAAGCAGGAACTCTTTGACTCGATTACAGTCGTTCTATTGCTGTCCGCTCATCGACCGTACCTGTGTTTGAGATGTCGACGTACTGCGTCCACCGTATACGGTTGTGGGCGAGGGTGCTTTGTGTACCGACTTGGCGCGTATACGCCCTACAGCCTTACATGGCCTAGAAGTTGTATAGAAGCGGCTTTCCAAAACGTTGGGCGGCTAGAACATTGGAGCGACGTTGTTGTGAGGTACTTTTGGTGAGTGAAACAGGAGTCATTGAGGCCACTGCTGAGCACCCTCCGTATTCCCGGGTGTAGAGAAAGCGTCATTACATCATATTGCTATTCTCTACGTCCTTAGCCGCTTTTCTCTGCCTCTGCCTGCGCTACGATGATGTATGGTTCCGTCATTATTTGCTCTGCAAGGAGCATCGGTCGGCACAGTATCAATTGCATCATCAAAGTTAACCACCGCAGTAGTGTGCGTTATTGACACTAACCCCGGGGCTATTCGCGGCCTTACATCTTCACTAGCGTGGTTTTGTCTTGGCTAAGAAGACCGCCAAGCTAACGGAATCTTAATAGTAGTGCCTCTTAATGCACCCCGGGATGGATGGTGCCTTGAGGAGATGCCCTTGTGACAGCTGTCGCCTTTGAAGAAGTACTTCTCAGATTTCTCTCGTCACCTGATACTCTGAGTATGTCTTGGTTTCATGTACTTTCGCAGAAAAGTTGGGGGTAACGTACGAATTCTTTTCTCCTGGCCCTGCTAATCATTACCTTTTGGAGAAGCAAAATGACCCTTCGTAAAAACGTAAAATGCAAAGAATCACAAAGTTGGCCGCCGGAAAAGCTGGGACAACGTCAAATTTGTACATGAAGACTGCAGCCAAATATCAAACCTACGGCGACGATCTCGTCATCATTCGAGACAGGTTGAGCAGAATTTAGAGCTGTTGTGCTCAAAATAAAATCACAAAATGGGGGGGTTTCTGTGCAACCGACTTTCTTCCGGGCGGCTGATATTATCTGTACGTCCCAGCCCCGTGGATTAACTAAAAGCAACAACCCGACAGAAACCCCTACCCCCAAAACATAAACAATAGGAAGTAAATTATGATAAGGTCTGGGACACCGCCTGACCTGATGGCAGTTGATAGAGCGCTAGAAACCTGGGGGAAAGACAGATTCCGATAACCATCCACTAGCAGTTTTAACCGGTGCTAATGAGGTCCACAGCGCAATTCCAGCCTTGTCTGGTTTGTAGAGTTGACCGTAGTACGGTTCCTAAATCTAAGACATTCCGTGGTAGTTTTTTCTATTTTTCTGCACATTGGGGACCTGGTTAGAGCTCGTGTTTTCTTCACAGGGAACACGAGCCCCTGTCTTTTCTTGTTTTGTCACTGCATTGCATTTACAGCAGATAATTATTCAGTCGGAGTTTGGCAAATACCGAAGATTGACAAGAACAAGAACAACATGTTTTAGACCTCCAGGGATTAGAACAAACAACGGTGGAGACCATAAGCTCGTAATTCGGTATAACCCCGCACATTGTCTCACACTAACGCACACCTGCAAGAACCCTTGTGAGCTGGGTTTCCGGACAACGATCTTCGGCTGATAATGTACTGGTCCCAAATGGTCTTCGTGCCTACCCAGATTAAATCATAATCTGACTTTGAAGGGCTTCCTTCCTCGCTAAAGAGCCCTTGTTGAGAAATAGTCTTCCATATTTCCAACCAGAGACATGCTGTATCTCCGGGGAGAAGTATTATAGTGAAACCGCCCCCAAAACGTGTCTACTCCAGAACCTTGAGGATATGCTTCCCCATGTTATTTTTTGTATTTCAAAGCAAATTCTTGCTGGGGTGTAGCTCAGAGAACGGTGTAAAAACTACAATGACATTCATCTCACATTCGTGAATCTGAAAAGACAAACTTAGAGGTTCTCAGAGGAGATGGGGTTTCTCTGGAGAGAGCTGTATGGGGTCTCTCTTTTGTTTTAGAAGACTGCTGTGTCTTCCCGTCTCTCGTATAGTGGAATGTAAAACATGGGGAAAGATTGGTGTGGGGGTATGCTGGGTATAAGGGTCAATTGTATGTACTGTGACCCATGATACCCCCCAAATGCCTTGTAAACTTGAACTTGAGACCTGCTCAAATGTAACAAGCTCGGATGTGCTTTTTTGAATGTAGAGGGGATCCACTTGCAATCGTGGGGTCATTTCGGACCGTCAGCAAAAACGAAAAAAAAGAAAATCGATACCCCAGAGGCTTCGTAAAATTATACCTGGGTGCAAGGGTTTAGTGTGGAGTTAAAGCTCTGACATGCTTGAAGCTAGATCCAAGTAGAAATGCGTTACGAGGTCGTTGAATACCCGATTGAGTGTGTAAATAGCTCATCTGCATCGTTGCTAAGCCGATTACAATGCGTTGGTCAGGTCATGTTCTTTGTTTCCTCGTTTCCACGTAGATTGGGGTGTTTCTAGAAGTGTTTCTCGGACGATTAGCAACAAAAAATCAAAAAAATCACATGTACGTTGGAAATCCGGGGTTTTTCCGGGAGTTACAGTATTTTGCTTGCTATCGCGATGTTCTGGGGATCGAAAAGTACCTGTAATCGTAGTCCCCGTCCTTGGATAGGGACTGTGTGTTGTGCTAGACACCTCATGACAGGGTCTTACTACTCCTCCAAAGAGAGCACTTACAAAGGGAGCTCACTCACGAGACACGGCACTGTTTTTGAAAGACAGTGTATGTGCGACACCTGGTAGTGCGTGAGAGTCGTGACCTTTGTTCTAGGGTTGGTATACGAGCGCAGTCTGTAACAACAACACTGCCTAATTAGGACCATAAACACAGTGTCAATATTCCCACACCAATACAATTGAGATGAATACTTCGGCCTACCAGATACGACACTCCATCAATACACCCTCAATCTCTACAATCTGTTTCACTTTCGTCTACTTGTTCCAGTTCAAATTCAGTATTAATCTTTTACGCATGCCAAACATAGACCATCTGGTCCCATCCCACGGTGGTGATCCAGCCAGGGTCTCCCCATAACGACCAGTCGCCGCCAATGACAAACTCCGTGTGTCTGTCCATGCATTTCACCTCGGTTCCTCCCCGCTGTCGAGCCAGATAGTTGCCTCCGGTGCTGGCATCACGCCAGACTCGAGCAGTCATGTCATAAGAGCACGAAAGCAGCAAGTCTGCGTGGTGTGGCGACCAGGACACGCCTCTGACGGGCAGTCTGTGTCCCAGAATCAAGCTGAGAGGCTGGACTGGCTGGTTGGCAGCAGGTTGTGTCATTCTGATATCGTAGACCTGCACCGATCTGTCCACTCCTCCAGTGGCAATCACGGTGGGTCTGTACTTGTTCCAATCAAGTGAAAGCACCTCGGGAGCTCCTCCAGACTCGGTTTGCTGGGTGGAAAACTGTTGCTGAAGCGGCTGAGCTGCTCGTGTGTCCCACACCTTGACCATACCTGTGGAGTGTGCTGATGCGATGATTGAGTCTGTATGAGGTGAGAACTTGGCTGAGTAGATACACTCCTGGGCTGCTGCCTGGTTGGGGGGCATTTGTCTGCCAATATGAGCAGAAGCATTTGTTCCCTGAGCAGGAGCAGGCTGTCCAAGAGTCATGATAGAATTGGGACGCTCAGCAGTCCACACCTTGATAGTAGAGTCCCATGACGATGTGCAAAACATGGCTTTATTAGCCATATTCCAGTTGACAGAGAAGACCTCTCTGGTATGCTCCTTGTATGAGACCAGAGGAAAAGCTCCGGCCTTGATATCAAAGAGCTTGACAGATCCGTCTCCACAGGCCGTAGCCACATGGTTCTCATGTGACTCTGACCACGCCACATCGAAAATACCGTCCTGAGTATCGAACTGGCCCTCACAGACCATTCGGCCTTCAGGCGAAATGCCCAGAATAAAGAGCTTTCCGTTTCCTACCAGTCCGTAGTTGGCAGCCGTACCGACAGCGATCTTGTCGTTGAAAAACGGCGAGTAGTTGGCAGCATAGCCGTTGAATCCTTGAGTTTTGAAACCCAACATTGTGTTTTGTATAGTTGATTTGTGATTTGTGATTTGTGTAGTAGAGAGTGATTGCTTAGTTGGCAATTCCGACAGATTCAATATCCTCTCCCTTGACTACTACCATTCCAACGTACCGCTGATGGGTACGAACTCCTTGTCTGCTTCGAACTTCACTCGTGTCGGTGAGAATCAGATTGGCCTCGTGGTCAATGGTGATGAGACGGCCGAAAAACGTTCGCTGGTCTTGGTCGGGGGTGCTGGCGCTATCTTGCTTCACGGCTACTCGGAGAGGTTGCGAAATGAACCTGTTCAGCTGAGTCTGGATCGAAGACATTACTTTGGGTGGGGAGGAGTGTGCAAAAAAGTTAGGTGTGCAAAAGGGTTAGGGCTAAAGGGGCCTAGATGTGGAGAAGCTGTGGCGTAGTTGAAGGTGAGGGTGGGTGGTGTTTGGACGGTATATATATTTTTTGTCTTTCCTTTTTTCATATTTTAAGGTCGTCCTTTTTTCACTCGGGATTATAGTGTGTCTGGTTTACTGTGTTCCTGCTGTCAAGTTGCCTCACCATTGAGGGGTGCCTTAACAAGCGAGATGCGCCGTCTATAGACCGAACAAGAAGAGTTGGTGTTTTTGGGAAATATAACGGCCATTAATGTACCTTATGTTGGTGGTCACGTGACTGTATATACCAGTCTCATCTCTCGAACAACTCTCGGCTTGCCACTTCCCCTTTCAATTTGACACCCAATTTAGCTCTCGTGTTCCTAACCGCCTGAACTTTTCGACGATGTTCATTTTCACGTTTTCACGTGAATCTGGACAAAGTCAGGATGAAGTAAGCAGTAAGTTGAAATGACCCGTATATCACTCGTAAAAGTGACTTGAAAACCACCCAATATTGTTGAGTCCGATAGGTCATCTCAACAAGACAGATACTCAACAACTCCACAGTGTAGAGAACCAGTCTGGTATGAGAACTTGTATAGACAGTACACTCGGGAACCTATCTTCTAGATGCATCGCTCGGTAAGTATCGTACGTCAACCGGGAATCTCCGCATAGCTCTTTGTTCGTACCATGTGATCTGGGGAAGGGCTCCAACCAGCAGAATATTCGCACTTGACCAATGCACAGCTTCAGCCTCGGCTCATTTCAGACGAGGTAGACAGCCGTACAACTGTGCATGAGAAGAATTATCGTATGTACTTGGATGTGCTTATACGTGTGTGCGTATGTCCGTATTTCGGCAGTTGGAGCCAGCCTTGGATAGCTCTTTTAGTTGAGTATTAGTTGAAATCAATGCTCCCATCAATCACAATACTTGGGTTTCTCACTGCCCATCTCGAGTCTATTCTAAATCAACCCATAGACTCAATAAATACTCACCACCAGACCAAACGCCTCACACAAGAAACCGCTCATATATATACCCTCACAACAGGCCATTGCCTGATATGGTCTCGTCAAATCACTCATTTAGTCCAACTCTGTTCTCACTCGGGCCACTTTCAAAGATAAAAAAATGACGTCATGACAAACCCAGAAGTCCCAGGTTGGTAAATACGTACGGTGTTGAGTTCAAAAGAGGTCAAAAGATAGACTGAGACCTGCTGGCTACAAGTAGCGCCTTCTCAGATGACAAATGGCTCATCTGGGCTGAACCCCACGGAACCTACTCGAACGGTGCGCAGAAAAAACCTGCCGTGGTCACTTGTTCGCAGTCTGCAGTCCCCATGTCTCAAATGTTGAAAAACTCCGCTACTTGTTCGGCTGAGCGGGAACCGTCTTTTAAAGCTCGGGTAGTCTAGGAAACCTCATGGTGCTGTTGTATGTGCAAAAAGAAGCCTTTTGCAAGTCGTTTTTCCGACATTCCACTTCGGTCAATGTGTCCCACGGCTATTCGTACGGAACCCAATACGGAAACACATCACCAATTTTCATGCAACTGTAAAGTTTATCAGTGAGGTTTATCCCCATGGGAGAGAAAGCCTTCCGCGCTTAGCAGAGGGTATAAAACGCACCTGTGCGACTTGTATGACTCGTCGAGCTGGTCTCGAGGCAGAGCTGTGCGAGCGGACGAGTTTGGTAGCAACTCCCGCCGTCTGTGCGTCCATATAATTGGCCTCAACTGGGTCGTAGATCCCAGCAAGCAAATGTCGGATATGGTGGAGACTATAAGACATAAATCTAGGTCCACGGCGCAGTAGCACCTGTGATTCGCCCAACTTGATCCGACCCCTGCTTGGAGTGTCACTCTCCCGCCGCAACCCTCACTCTACGCTATACAAGGGGCCCTATAGTCCAGTCTGCAGCTTGTGGCCTTGCATTAATCCGTGTCGGGGCTGGTCGGTATCAGGTTAAATTGGGGGTTCGGAAAAAAAGGTTAAAGCCAAGGAACAGTATGTTACCCCATGAGGCCATGGAGAAGTGTAAAAATTTTGAGGCCAATTGGCACCCGACCCAGCACCGTTGGAGGGCTAAAAAAAGGCCCATGTCGTACCCAAAAGTCAGACGGTCACCGGCCCACATTTCCAGCCAGACCCTTTGCGTATTGCGTCCGCTAGTGGCAACCTTGACAGCCAAGTTTGTGCGGGGAAGTCACACCATAGTTGTATGTCTATGCCGGTAGGCTAAGCTGAAGTTTAGAACAGAGCAGTAGCCATACAGCAGCCATAGGGACAGATAATAACACCATCGAAAACCACAATATTATGCCAAGAGTCTGAGGTCGTATAATCTTTCAACGGAAGCCATCAACCAAGTCGATTTTCCCCCCATATCAGTGCCCCAACAGGCAGCCCAAACCTTGTGCCACATAGTGCGAACTTTAGGCTGCAAGTGTGTTCGCATTGCTCCTCTCACTTCCATCGTCACCTTATTTCACTGTCGATTCTCACTCTTCTCTCTTCAACAACCACACACTAATGACGAGGGACACACGAAACCACCTGCTGTTCGAAGTGGCCACCGAGGTGGCCAACCGGGTCGGCGGAATCTACTCGGTCATCAAGTCCAAGGCTCCCGTCACCGTCTACGAGTATGGCGACCGGTACCATCTGATTGGTCCTCTGAACCGAAAGTCCGCCGACATTGAGGTTGAGGAGATCACCGACGAGTCCCAGATCCCCGAAGCCATCAACAAAACTCTCAAGTCCATGGCCGATCGAGGAATCCAGTACGTCTACGGCCGATGGCTGATCGAGGGAGCTCCCCGAGTCATTCTCTTTGACCTGGGCTCCGCCTGGGGCTACCTGCCCGACTGGAAGAACGATCTGTGGAGCGTTGCCGGAATTCCTGCTCCCGAGGGCGACAAGGAGTCCAATGACGCCATTGTGCTGGGCTACCTGGTGGCCTGGTTCCTCGGAGAGCTGACTACCCACGAGACGGAGCGAGCCGTCATTGCTCACTTCCACGAGTGGCTGTCCGGAATCGCCATTCCTCTGTGCAAGAAGCGACGAATCGACTGCACCACCATCTTCACTACGCATGCCACCCTGCTGGGCCGATACCTGTGCGCTGGCTCGGTGGACTTCTACAACAACCTGCAGGGCTTTGACGTGGACGCCGAGGCCGGCAAGCGAGGCATCTACCACCGATATTGCATTGAGCGAGCCGCATCCCATGCCGCCGATGTGTTCACCACCGTGTCGCACATTACTGCCTACGAGTCGGAGCATCTGCTCAAGCGAAAGCCCGACGGAGTGGTGCCCAACGGTCTCAACGTGGTCAAGTTCTCGGCCATGCACGAGTTCCAGAACCTGCATGCTCTGATGAAGGACAAGATCAACCAGTTCGTCAAGGGCCACTTTTACGGCCATCTGGATTTCGATCTCGACGACACTCTCTACACCTTCACTGCCGGCCGATACGAGTACCGAAACAAGGGTGTGGACATGTTCATTGAGTCGCTCGCCAGACTCAACCACAGACTCAAGTCCGAGAAGTCCACCAAGACCATTGTGGCCTTCATCATCATGCCTGCCCAGACATCATCCTACACAGTCGAGACCCTCAAGGGTCAGGCCGTCATGAAGGCTCTTGAGGACACCGTCAACGAGATCCAGCAGCAGATTGGCCGACGAATGCTCGACCACTGTGCCCGACACAACAGCCACGATGGTAAGGAGATCCCCGGTCTGGATCAGCTTCTGTCTCCTTCCGACCGAGTGCTGCTCAAGCGACGAGTCTTTGCCCTCAAGCGAGACACCTTCCCTCCCATTGTCACTCACAACATGTGTGATGACTCCACAGACCCCATTCTCAACCAGATCCGACGAGTTCAGCTCTTCAACCGACCCGAGGACCGAGTCAAGATCATCTTCCACCCCGAGTTCCTCAACTCCAACAACCCCATCCTGCCTCTGGACTACGACGACTTTGTGCGAGGTTGCCATCTGGGAGTCTTCCCCTCGTACTACGAGCCTTGGGGATACACCCCCGCTGAGTGTACCGTCATGGGTGTTCCCTCCATCACCACCAACCTGTCTGGTTTCGGCTGCTACATGGAGGATCTGATTGAGAACGCCTCGGACTACGGTATCTACATTGTCGACCGACGTCTCAAGTCCATTGACGAAAGTGTGGACCAGCTGACCGACTACATGTTTGAGTTCTCCAAAAAGTCTCGACGACAGCGAATCAACCAGCGAAACCGAACCGAGCGGCTCTCTGACCTGCTCGACTGGAAGCGAATGGGCCGAGAGTACATCAAGGCTCGACAGCTGGCTCTGCGACGAGCCTACCCCGACCAGTTTGACCACGAGGAGAACCCCTTTGAGGACGACGAGCCCATCAAGCTTACCCGGCCTCTCTCTGTTCCCGGCTCTCCTCGAGACCGAGCTGGTCTCATGACTCCCGGTGATCTTGGCTCTCTGGGCGAGATTGGCGAGGGTCTTGACACTGACGATTACGTTGGGTTCCGACTCCCCCAGGATGATGACGAGGAGGAGGAGACCAGCTACCCTGCCACTCTCACTCTGGCCGGCAGCAGAAAGTAACGCGACGATGTTAGTGTAGGAAAAACGTGGTAATTAATATATTTAGTTCAACAGAGTAAGCGTATTGTAGGTGTTACGGATAAATACAGTATTTCGGGTTAATTACGGATAATTAGACTATTGAATTCATCAAAATTACTATAGAGGACTCAACAATATCGTGAATCAGTCATAGTGTATAAATATGCTGCTGGAAGTACTTCAACCTAAGTCCTGGCAACTCGCTCTTCCTTCCATCTCTGAGCTCTCTCGTGTCGCAGGTGGTACCGTGATCGAGCCTGTCTGTACTCAGATACAAATTGCGCCACGTCCGTGCTATCGGACCCCAAAAACGACTCTCGAAGAATCTCACTCAGTTCATCAGATTCAACTGCCGAATGGGTCATACTGGACTGCAAAGCAGGGCTAGAGAACGGCTGAAGCGCTCGGTACATCTCTGCTTCCAGCTGGACCCATTCGCCTTCGAGTTTCTTGGAAGCAGCCACTTTTTCGCCTACTCGTTGACGCAATTCCGGCAATGTTTCGTTGTACTGTTCCTTGAGCTTTTGAGCCCGCTGTTCGAGATCCTTCAGAGCCCTTGTCTGACGGCTGTAGTCGGCTCCATTCTCTGCCACAATTGAGCCCTTGAGAACGTCCGGTGCGATGCTAGTGATATGCTGGGTGGACAAGTCATCGAGATGGTTGAGATTGTAGGGAGTAGAGTTGTTTGGTTGAGGAGCTGGAGTAGCAGCTGTTGGTGTGGATGGAGCAGGTGAGTGTGTTGCTGGCGATCCCAGAGCTCCACCTGGAGGTTTGGCAGGCAGAGGGGGAGGTTCCATGGTGTGATAAAGGATGAAGCTGTGATGATGGAAAGTTAGATGTGGGGTTGCGCATATCCGACGAGCTAGTTTATAGTTTAACCACTGTTGCTTGGATAGACATGGTTTTCAACAAACCTAAGGAGTTTACTTAGGAGATAGGAGATGAGCAACTGCAAGGAGGTGAAAAGTGGCAATAACAATAGGTACCATGGTAGGGGTGGGATTTCCCCGATATTAGTGTATGTAAAATCCCCCTCCAATCATTACTTGTAGGTCTGCATCCACCATGTCTATCACCGACTATCTAATGTGTCTGCTTCGTTTCACAGTGTAACAGCAACCACAGCCGGATCTCCTACCCAAGATCGTATAGTTTAGACAAAACACTACAAGCACGGAAATGAGCAAATACTCTCCCTGATAAGCCCCTTGATGTTTTCGTAGCTTCGAACGTTCATGTCGAATCATACATAGTCCCGTGCCGCTTCCAGAATGAGAGATCGTCAACATGCGCTGTCAGATCCGCTAATATCGGCTCACGGCTCGGAGGGCAAATCGACCTGTAAAGACATACATTGGTACTCGACCTGTCCGTGCAACATCCGCACACGTTTTACATCACTGGCTCCGCCTCAATATTAATATCGATAGGCCAATGTCTGAGATTTATGCCCGGGGAATATTGACGTAACCAAGGCAACCCTCCCAAGGCAAAATAGAAAAATACGCTAGGAACGTATATGGCACCAACCCTAACCCCCACACATACAACACACATGCATACCTTGGTATAACAAAACACACCCACAATTTGGTCACCATAGCCTTCCGGACACCACACTTCTTCTCCATCGACAATGGACATCATCGTGGCCATTCCACTGCGGTACACGTATCTGTACCCACCTTCAGAGTCGCTCTGGAGCGTGGGAGACGTGTTCCGTCCGCTGGATCAGGAAACAGAGAGGTTTCGAACCCGACTGGCCGCTAAGCCAGGTACAGAAAAGGTGCTTGACAACCTGGTGAGTTTGCGAAAAGTGGTTGCCGAGATCACCGATGTGCAAGCCAACTTGGAGGAACGTCGGCTGGTTGAAAACACTGTCACCGTCTCTTTGGTTGGTGCTCGACAAGCAGTTCAAGCCGAGCGAACTCGGATCCTCAGATCATACACCGCCGTGGCTCGAGGACACGTTGCTCTGGAGGATCATGCAGTGTCTTCATGTGGCAATGAGCTCAAGGAGGGCTTGACGGAGATTGCCAACTACTGCAAGGTCTCGATATACGTGACCAACACCGTCGACAAGGTGACATATGGTCTGGGCTACTCGGGCGGGTCTGTGTCGTCAGCAGACGCCCAGAAGCCGTTCCATGTGCTCATTTTCGGAGATCAGGAGCTGGTGCAGTACGCTCAGCTTCGAGTGGAACTTTTGGTGCATAAACTCATGGGCAGCTTCATCGACGCCATCGACGTGCCTCTGTCCCTGCAGCCTCTCATCGCCGGCTGCCAGCTGCTCAACGTCAAGAACATTGAGGCTCAGAGCAGCTGCAAAATCCTCTTCCCCAATTGGTTGCCTGAACTCTTCCATGTGGACGAGGAGATGAACCTCAACTACGACACTGTTTTTGTAGTCGGCCCCACTCAGCATCACACCCTCCTCGCCAAGACACTCATTGCCGAAATCAAAAACAAGACGCATACAATCTACAAGGACTGCCTGGGATCTTATGCCAAGATCGACCTCATGTGTCTCAAGTACCAGCAGCGACTCAAGGAGGTGATGCAGAAGCTCGGAGCTTTCATCCAGGTACCCTTCCTGGGAGCCTCTCGATCTGTTATCCGAGTCACTGGTATTTCAGACACTCATGTTGAGCAGGCCATTGCTGAAGTCATGCTCATGGCCTCTGGTTCTTACCATGCCGGATTCTGGGCACATACCGGCCAGGAGGACCCCACCACAGGCACCTACGTTGGAGTGGATGTCAAGTACACAGAGGACTATCTCTCTTTCATCGACTTGGTGGCCGGTACTTCTGGAGCTACTGTGTCCTGTTCAGGCTCTTCGTTTGAGGTGTCTGGTTTCAAGGCCGACGTCAAGCGAGCCGTTTCTCTGCTAGCAAAGGCCCCCTTCTGGCCTAATGCCCAGTGCCAGCTTCGATTCCGACTGGAGCTTCCTCTGTCTGAATTCGAGTTTGTCACCGGTAAGAAGAACGGAAAAATCAACCGAATCATGGACTCGTCCAAGTGTTTCATTAAGTTGTCTCCCTTCCACGAGTACAACTTCTTCTTGGACATTGTTGGAGACGATAGTGGCAAGGTGCTAACAGGTGTGCAGCTCCTGGAGGAGGAGTTCCCCTCTGAAACACAGTTTTACATTCCCGAAACGTACCACAAGCAGGTCATTGGAAGTGGTGGACACCTCATTCAGACACTGATGCGAAAATACAACGTGTTCATCAAGTTCACCAACGGCTACGACCGTGCTCCCAACGGATACTCGCACCACCGGTTCGATAACGTGCTGGTGCGATGTCCGTCCAAAAACTCGGCCAACATTGCGCCCACAAAGAATGACATTTTGGAAACCGCCACCAAACGGGCCGGAGACCACGGAAACACATTTATCAAGGTGTCGCGGTCGCATCGACGCATTCTCATGATGGAAAACGACCTCTTCATCAACATTGCCGAGGGTCAGTGGAACACATGTGTGATTTTCCCGTCCATTGAGCCCAGTGACATTTGTGATAACGACGAGGTGGAGATTCGAGGTCTGTTGGGCTCTTCTGCCGAGGCTGCTCATGTCATCAAGAACTCGTTGCCTAACGATTATGAGTTCAAGGTTGCCTACTCCACTCGTTTTGCCGAGGTCTGTTCTGAAAGCAATCCCGAGTTCTTCTCTAAAATCGTGGTTCCTCTTCGAGTCGCTCTCAAGATCCACGTCCAGGTGTACACTGAGCCCAAGGTGATGAGTGGCCAGAATCTGCTTGGTCAGACCGACTACGATTCTCCTAGATACCAACGAATCGTGCTGTCGTTCACCCTGGAGCATGCCCCTGGCCTGGAGGAGGCCATTCTCGCTCTCACCACGTACCTGCGTGAGAAGGAGCTGGACATTATCGACCGAGGCGATCTTGTTCAGGACGTGATTCGTCAGGGCTCGGTGCCTCTCAACACTGGCTCATCTGAGCGAATCGTTGAGGAGGAGCACAATGAGCAGGAGCCTCGAGCCGCCAAGTTCTTTGACGTGGTTCCTGGCGACTCTCGAGATAGAGACTCTCGACCCAACTCTCGAGACCACCCCTTTGGTGGCCGTGGAGGCCAGGGAGGCCATGGAGGAGGTGACGGAGGATACCCCAATCTCCCCTACAGAGATCCCTACTACCAGTACCCTGACCATCGGGACTATGACCAGTTTGACGGTCCCCCTGGCCAGCAGGAGTACTACGAAAAATACCGAAACCCTCGTTTCCGAAGCCCCGTGCGAGGAGCTCCAGGCACAGGTCGAGAGTCCCGAGACCAGCATGACTACGACCAGTTTGGCCAGCAGCAGCAACAGCAGCAGCAGCAATGGGGAGGTCGACGTGGAGGAGGTCCTGGTCAAGGACCTCCCGGTGGAGGACCCTACCGAGAACAGCGGTTCTTTGGAGGCAATAATAACAGTAATGCGCCTCCTCCTGGACCTCCCGGTCCTCCCGGTCCCCCTGGGCCCCCTGGGCCCCCTGGCTCTAACCCTGGCTCGGACCAGTCTGGAGAGTTCCGAGGACGTGGTTACAATGATGACCAGCGTGACCGAAAGCGGTTCCAGCCCGCCAGCTACTATTGATAATAATGATACCTATATTTTGATGATTGTACGTAAAATGATTTCCACAAGCTGTAGACGATGGAGATATCAACCAAATGAGATATTGTGATATGCTATTGTATATGACGGCAGTCAGGCTAACTATTTCTGTAACTAAATGTCGACAAACTCTAATTTAATCTAAATAAATATTTTTACTTGTGTACATTTTTCCCCCCTCTTGTTAAGCTTTTAGTTGTTAAAACTCCCAACTCGTGAAATTTTGGGACACCAATTTGGCAAACCTTAATACGTGCTCGGTCGTGCTCACCTCCCAACTCACTTTCATCGCGTCGATATTAGACATCACACACACACCACTAGCAAAATGCCTATGCCACCGGTTGGACCTCCCGTCCAGGGACTTTCGCATCTGCTTCCCCATCAGCTCGTGCACGCCATTGGTGAGATTGGTGCTGATGGCAAGTCTGCTCTCCACGATGAGGTCGATGTCGTCTCTCCTCGAGACATTGCCGCCATGCGATACATGCGACACTACGAGTGGATGGAGCTTGTTACTGGTGCCACCAGTGTCGGTTCCAAGGGTCTGAAGCTCACTGCTCCCCGAGGTATCCCCGTTTACGATATTAAGAAGAAGTTGGAGGACACCAAGAAGGAGGTTGAGGAGCTCAAGCTGGAGAAGCCCGTGGATATCGAAGATTCCAAGAGCGATTTCTACAAGAACGAGATTCTGCGTCTGCGTGAGTCCTTTGGTGATGATTCCGAGACTGATACCGTTCAGAAGCTCCATGAAAAGTTCAACCTGACTGTTCATGAGTCTGGCAAGCTGCGACCCGTCAAGGTCGAGCTGAGCGTGCCTACCAAGCGACGAAGCGACGTTGATGCTGCGCGTGTTCAGAGAGCTGAGCAGCTCATCCAGGAGCGACTGGGTCCCCAGATCCAGCAGCAGCAGCAACAACAACAGATGCAGCAGCAGCAGCAGCAGCAGATGGGCCAGGGCATCCAGGGCCAGGGTATGGACCAGAACCAGCAGTACGGAATGGGCCAGAACCAGCACCAGCAGATGCAGCAACACCAGCAGCACCAGCAGCATCAGCAGGGCCAGATGCAGCGACCACAGGGTCAGATGCACCCCGGCCAGATGCAGCAGGGCCAGATGCAGGGCATGGGCCAGGATATGGGCATGCAGATGCCTCTGATGGACGACATGCTGCTCAACGACATGGACATTCCCGACCACGTCATGGAGCAGCAGATGGCTGATCAGCTGGGTGGAGAGATGATGGGCGACGGTCTCGACATGGACATGGATGTCGATTTGGATTTGAACTACGAGTAGGAACGGATAGGCTTATATAACAAATGTATTATTATTGAATGGAGTGTGGAGGTACCAGTAGTGAAGGGTGAGGGTATCTGTAATAAATCAGGTTTCAATGATTCTTGAGCTTTGGTTTGATGTTCCTTGCATTCAGATGAAGTGATATAGTGTGCTTCATCCTCATATGACAGAGTGTTCTTGTGAAGTTAAGAACTCCTCTGCTCTTATACGGCTTGCTATCTGGTCAGCTGTGGGGACCCACTCTGTCTACAAGTACATTCCTGACAAACTCTTGATAGATCGAGATGCGTTATCTCTGCTTGTTGCTATTTGAAGAACACACGTGCTACAGATAGCAGAGAGAGACGGAAAAACTGTGCTGTCAAAGGGTCCTTTCGGATAAATCCGAGATTCGGTGCAACTTTCTTTCCCATTCAAGAGCACTGGGAACCTCTGTCAGTCGTAGCTACGCTGCAAGAAACCATACAAAGAAGATAAACCTGAGACAGGGTTTCCATTCCTGGCAAAATTACAGGGCTATGTTGAGTCATCTACATTCTTATACGTCGTCTGCATTTGAAGCTGAGAAGAAAGTTCCTTGGTTTCTCCGAGAGTTAGAGCACGCGTTTGGTTACTCAAATGTTTGGTGGGTATAGAGCATATATACAGAGTGTAACGAGGATGTAAGTTCTTCATGGTGTATAGGTATGTACTTATCTTCCATTTGTACAGTTTTAAATGTGATATTCCCTCTGTTTTACCCCCTCCAAGTCCGAGAATAGTCCATGCGCTACAGTGGGGGTCAAGTCGAAGTAGGTTCAGTCGCCGTTGGAAGTCATCTTTATTTGGGGGTCATTGTTGATCTTTTTAGCTGCGGGAACCGTGGTAGTTCTGACACTATTTCCATAGCCTACGAATGGAAAAAAAGAAATGTCTATAGGTGGAGGCCGTATCAGCCCTTACTGCAGAGCTACAGCCCACCGTAGAGTCTCCCCAACAGCTTTAACCCCGCACAATTGGGTAGAAAGCCACTACTGCTACAGCTTAGCTACTGGCTGCACTGCAGACCAGGTATAATAGCACAGCTCGAGAATTAACGCAATTTCGGGATACACTTGTCTCATAGTGTGGATCTTCATATACGGCTACTCTCATTGTCAGGTGGAAGCAAGGGGAATGACCTGTAGGGGCACGGCTACATGCATCAGCTGTGGCGTGGGCTCGCTCGCTTAGCCCAGTTCCTGCTCAAGTCACGTCATGGTGCTTTTACTGCAAAGTTCAAGGATTGCCATGTCGTGGGGGGTAGGGGTCGAGGCACAATGATTGCATCATTCGTGTATAGGCGGGAACACGAATCAGGCGAGTGGGGAGATGGGTTATAGACGTTTGGAAGTAGTTGGGGGTAGAATGAGTGGATTAATGAGCCCATTGGATACCCAATTCCGGCTGAACCGCTGCTCAGGAGAGGTGGCCACTTTTGAACGCCAAAATGCCACTTTTTGAGTCCATTTATCTGGGTTCCTTCTCCTCTTTGCTCTCTGCATTGCGATTGCGTCAGGTTGGTTGCGAAAGCCTAATGCGTCATTATTCCGAGAAGACCAAAGCATACGACATAATTATTCCGAGATAGTAGAGCCGCCCAGCACTGGACGAGGAGATATGGGTGTCATCTGGCAAGCTGAGACCCAGAATTAGGCAATTGGGCTCTAGATTGCTAAAATGCTTATATGGAACCCTCTCTGAAGACCCCCTCCATTACCACCCTATAGGCCCGCTTCTACTGAGTTCCATAACGTTAACCTTAGTGCTAGTGGGTGCTGTGAGGGTGGATGTACATACGGAGGAATATATATAGACCATAGGTTCCCCCTCTCTCAAACCCCTCATCTTTCTAGTTATTGCTCAATTGACTGTATCCCACATCAATTGAACTCAACCAGACTCTTCCCAACACACACAACAACACTTCACCTACACACAATGGCAGGCGGTCCTACTCTCAAGCTCAACTCCGGTCACGAGATCCCCCAGATTGGTCTCGGAACCTGGCTGTCTAAGCCCAATGAGGTTGCCAAGGCTGTCGAGTCCGCCCTCAAGGACGGCTACCGACACATTGATGGCGCTGTCATCTACCAGAACGAGAACGAGGTCGGAGAGGGCTGGAAGGCCTCTGGAGTTCCCCGAGAGGAGATCTTCCTGACCACCAAGAACTGGAACAACGCCCGAGACAAGGCTGGCGTCAAGAAGCAGCTCGAGCAGTCTCTTAAGGAGCTGCAGACCGACTACGTTGATCTGCTGCTTATCCACTGGCCCGTTGTTTTCAAGACCGGCGAGGAGCTCTTCCCCCACAACGCTGACGGATCCGTCGCTCTTGGACAGGTCCCTGTCGAGGAGACCTGGGAGGCTTTCGAGGAGCTTGTCAAGGAGGGCAAGGTCAAGTCCATTGGTGTCTCTAACTTCACCGAGGAGCGAATTGAGAAGCTCCTGAAGACCGCCAAGATCCCCCCTGCCGTCAACCAGATTGAGTACCACCCCTACCTGCAGCAGCCCGGTCTGGCCAAGTACCTCGAGAGCAAGAACATTGTCCTTGAGGCCTACTCTCCTCTCGGTAACAACACCTACGGCTTCCCCCGAGCCATTGATGACGAGCGAGTCATTGATCTGGCCAAGAAGAAGGGCAAGGATGCCGCTGCTCTGATTGTCAACTGGATCCGATCCAAGAACCACGTTGTTCTGCCCAAGTCCGTCACTCCTTCTCGAATCAAGTCCAACTTTGAGGTCTTTGACCTTACTCCTGAGGAGATCAAGTTCCTTGACAGCCTTGACGAGGAGTCTCGACGAAACGACCCCATTGAGTGGGGTGTCGACATCTTCGGCACTGCCTCCGAGGCTGAGATCAAGAAGCGAGTTGACGAGGCCGCCAAGAAGTACCTTGCTGAGCAGAAGAAGTAAGTACCCCGGTATTAGTTGTTGATTGAGTTGATGCTTTTATATTTTTGACGATGAATGAATTTTACGATTAAATTAACCAAGGTCCAAACTGTAGACGCGGGAGTTATTAGACAGATATAGATATATGAAACTAACTAGATAAGATGGTGCTTGGCACTTCTGTAATGTGGAGTATGCAAGGACCAGTGGCTTAGCGTGAGCTGTCAGGATCATATATGTACGGTACGCGGCGTATTATTATTTTTTTGAGCTAGAACAGCTGTTTCCGTGGACATATACCGACGCAACAACGTTTTTAAGCATTCTTGCTCGCTCGCTTAACCAGCTGGCAAAGAAAGCAAGGCTTGGCTTTTATGTCGTCATAGACACAGCCGGCAACCTTGCTGTTTGGCGATCTTTGACAGGCACAAGTCCTTGCCAGCCGTTGAGAACCGCATGAGACGCGAGGCACGAGGGGACAAGCAGATTGGTAGACCCACTTGTAAATAATATGGCAGGGCGAGGCGGTGGAGAAAAAATAATGTGTCCACCCGAAAAATAAACTACGACCAAACGTACATACTCTGTAACCCGAAAACCACTATCAAACGAGTTTCAAGATCTTTGTACTGGTACATATCATATGCATCTGAGACCTTCCACGACTTGAGAGAGTAAATGTAATCGAACAAAATGGGTGTCATGATTGCTCCAACACTATTTAGCGATCTAAAAAAACCACTCGCGCTGCAAACCATATTGGCTGTTTTTTTCTACGCCGGCTCTGCGACAGAGTCTGTTTCTGGTTTATAAGCACTTGTTTTTGTTGCTTTTTTTTGTACAAGTCATCTAAAAATATACCCGCTGCAAAAATCGTACATTCCCCAATAGCCAATAAAATAGAATCCCATGGTTTAAGCTTCGTCTTTAGTCCCAACACACTCTGTTAGGTTCACCGGAAATTAAAAGCGTCGCCGTCATAATAACGGTATTGTAAAGGTGTCTTTCCAGAGAGAAAGAGGGGCAGAGAAAGCGAGAAGCGAGCCCCCCTTGGTTAAAAGGTTGCGAGCGAAATGTTTTCAGGCAGGTGGGCAAGGCTGCAGGCCCCTCTTTTGCCAAAAAATGCAGCCTAAACTTCTTGCTTTCTTCCACTCTCCTCTCTGTAACGCAATCATCCCACCTGCCTTAGCTGACAGGCAACTAAGGCCGTCTTTGACGCGCGTGCAGCTTACATACCCCATGCGACAGAAGCCAGTTGAAGGGGGCTGGGAAGGTGGCAAGCAAGTGGAGCGCGCGACAAGTGGGAGGAAGAAGAAAAAATGAAGTACGTAAGCAGGAATAAGAAAGAGCGACCCCATTGGCATTGGTGTCCCCTTGGCACTGCCCTTTGCGGCTGTGTACCGTCCCCCACCTTAGGGCACCTAACGTAGTGTTTTTTTCTTCGTTTTTATACCTCAAAAAAGCAAAATCCATATTAAAATAATTCAAAAATGTAATGGGAAAAAAATTGAAAATAGCTATTGTTCCTTCACAACCACACGCAAGCCACGACACAACATGTCCGAAGAGCACAACATCTCGGAAGAGGTAGTATCCCCAATTGTCAAGAGAGGACGAGGCCGTCCCCCCAAGGTGCCCACAGGCAACGAAGAAGTGGATGACACACCCAAGGTCAAGCGAGGACGAGGAAGACCACCAAAGGTGCGACCTGAGGGAGAAGAGCCGGCCGTCAAGAGACCCCGAGGCCGGCCGCGAAAGTCCCTCGACCCCACTGGCCCTCTGGTTGTTGGCGATCCCAGCGCGCACAACGCGATCAACGCGTCTGGAGACCCCAACGCCACTCCGGTCAAGAAGGGACGTGGCCGACCGCGTAAAATCCCTCTGGACGCGGTTCCCGCTCCCCTGTGGCCCACCCCGGACCTTGTGCAGTTTGGCGGAGCCGACCCCTACGAGCAATATGATAGTTTCAGCCCTGAGCGTATTGCGGAGCTTGCAGGCCCTGAGGGAGCAAGCCTTCCCCACCTGGAGCGATTGGCGCTCATCAAGCGACGTCTTCACCAGGAGACCGAGAAGAAGGACTGGGATGAGGCCCAGGGTATCGACCTGGAGTACTTCCAGGGTCAGGGTGACCTATACAGCAAGTATGCTTACACCCGAGCCGCGCTTGTTCAGCTGCTGGTGATGCTGCCTGGCGACCAGCACCAGGAGGAAGTTACGCTGGTGAAGCGACACCTCAGCAACTTCTTTGGCACTCTCAAGTACCTCAGACTCAAGGATGAAATCATCTCCGAGCTGCACAGCATTGCTACTCTGGTGCAAGAGAGAGACTACGCTACCGCAAAGTCTCGTGTCCAGGCCCTCGACGGACCCTGGAGTATCGGTACTCCCGCCAACCGAGAAATCCGAATTCGGGAGTCCCAAAAGTGGGGTGCTGGCTTGGCCCAGGTGATTGAATGGTCCACTGGAGATGGCAGCTCTTACAACGGTCTCTACCGTTAGAGAGCGTCTATCTAGAATGGACGGCTGCTGTATAGGGCTTGTATTGTAACTGTAATAAGAGATGTATTTTTGTATTGAAATATTGTATGGTATCTCGTAGTTGTAATTGATTACCGGCTGCTTACGGTGCATTCCAGAAACATTTCTTATGGACGTTTCTGGCAGTGGGCTGCCTCTTGGCTTAATTATACAGTGCTGTAGTGTCGTGTTCAATCCTTTCACTGTGATTAGTTAAGACCTTTTCCTTCTTAGAACATTCCTAATTCGATGAGCATGCAGTTTAGATAATAAAATCCCCTGCACCATGATGTGTTTATACAGTGGCTGTGCACTGATGGTGCAAGTCCATACAGGGGGGGTGTTTACTGAGACAAAAAAAACGTCTTCCTTTTGTTTGCTCTTCCCCGTGACCCACTTAGTACGATACGAATGCAACCTCCTCTTCAACTTGTGCGCAGTTTTTATCCGTGCCGCACTATTTTTACGTGTAGCGACCGTAGCTTGTCTCCTATCGGACTCCTTGAAGCCGATCTTGGTTGCTTCTTTGGACGGTAGCGGAAGCAGCACTCGCTTGCAAACGTAACCATACGTTTTTCACACTGAAATACACCTCGCCGGTTGCACGCCACAGGGTAAGTAACTCTTTGGCTCTTCGCCTATCTCCCATTCCATGCGCAGGTGCATTGTGTACATATTTGACCTCGTATCAAGTGGCCCCTTGATTGATAAGAGGGGATGTATAGAACCATGAGACACGGTGGGCTACGCGTGGAAAGAGAATATCTCTGCACGGTTTCATATATTATGAATATCGTTTGGGCTCAGGCGGAGCTATAGGTGGGGCTGTTTGTTTTCTGGTTGAGACTATAGACAAAAAAAAACTCACATTTCGCGCCTTCTTCCAATCGGGCAAAGTCAAATAACATAGATTATGCCCAAACCACATCACGTGCGCAGATCCCCCCTTTAGGAAATTAGCCCTTGCCAACGCCTAAACTTGGTGGAAATGCCGCTGCAGTAAACTGAGAAAGAGTAAACACGGAGGCAAAAAAAAAGGTGAGTACTGGAGACGAAACAGGTGGCGCGAGCTATGGTGCCATAGTCCTTGACAGCCACAAGCTCTGCTGGAGAGCTCTTTTACCCTCTCATGAGGCTGGGAACCGCTTTTCCCACGTTTCGACCGCTGTCAGTTGACCCAAGGGTCATCTACAGTGGCCGGAGATAACTAGGGTACCTTGGCGACGCCTGGAAAGCGTTCCAGGGCAGGCTGAATCGGTCGTGTGTCTACAGGGACTCTTTTCGGAGTTGAGGCCGGGTGTTTTTTTAGAGACGACGTTGAAAAAACGACTCACCGAACGGCTTTGTTTGTTTGTTTTTTCTCGCCCGTGTTTTCGGTCGGGAACGTTTGATTTCAGCGTGAAAACCGCATATTTGTGCGTGTCTGAGCATCATAAAACAATCAGTGACTCCGTCTCTACTCTGACGTCTTTTTTCCGTCTCGTTTCTTGACATCCCCCCTACTGAACCTCAGCAATAAGACCATACCTTATTCATACAAACGTCCACCTTAACCAAGCTAACCGTACAGATGCCTTCCAGTCCTAAGAAGAAACGCTTCTTCAACATCGGGTCTGTTTTCAACCCCAAAAACAACACAAACACAAACGCGGGCCCCAACAACGCATCCCCCAGCAATAGCGCCTCCGCAAACACAGCAAACGGCACTCGCACCCCTACCACCAACTCAGATCCCCTGGAGCTAACCGCCTCTCCCTCTCCCTCCAACGACCTTTTGTCCGGACCCAAAACCACAACCACAACCAGCGACACGCCTGTGCTTGCCGACTTTGGGAAATCAAAGCCGGGGTTCAGAAACACGTACATCAACACGAGCAGCACGCCGTCCAACAACCCGTTTGCCAACTTGGGTGAGCAGCAAGCCACGTCAAGTAACACAAACGGCATCGCATCCCCACGACTTGGAGCCAGTAACCCCGTTGCTGTCGCAGGTACCAACGCCGCAGGTCTCCACCTCGACATCACTCCCGGAACGGTGGAACAGGTGAAATCGCCCTCCACCCCCTACAACAACCAAGGTCTGGCTGTGGGCGAGTTCTTCCACGACTGCGCCGGCCCCTCCAACGACATCGTCACGTCGGTCACCAGCACCAACGAGCAGCAGCACGAATCCGCCGACTCCGGCGACTCCAACGAAACCGACAACATTCCCAACTCAACTCCCCCTGAGTCGCCTACGGGCTCCAACTCCCCTGGCATGAGCATCGCGGCACCCAAACGTGTTGGCACGGGCATGCGGTCTACATCCGCTGCCACTCTTCACTCGCATGATAACGCTGGCCAGCGTGAAGTGGACCAGCTCGAAGGCATGAACGAAGAGGAGGACTCCCACATGGCTGACGTGGTGGACGAGGATGACCACAGTGCTCGAGCTGGAGACTCTATGGACGAGTCCTCTGAGATTCCCGGTCCCGCTGGACACTCTACTGCAGCTGGAGAGAACGCCAGCGCAAACACATCGTCCGGAGCTCCCTCGTCGGCACAGTCTGATGCGCCCAACTCAGCTTCCTCAGACCACCCTTCGGCTACATGTGCAACTGCATCTTCTGCTGCACCTCCTCCGTCTGCGCCTTCTGAGCCTCAGATCCCCTCCATTCGTCTGACCCCTGTCATCGACCACTCTACATCCACACCTGCACAGTACTTTGGCCCTATCGAGCGACGTCTCACTACAGGTTCCATTCGCATCGGCCGTCAGACTGAGTCCAAGGACGAGCCCCAGCTCCCCCAGTATGAGCGGCCCATCGTGTTCAAGTCCAAGGTTGTGTCTCGTTCACACGCTGAGTTCTTTGTCAAGGACGACCAGTGGTTTGTCCAGGACATGCGTTCGTCATCAGGCACCTTCCTCAACCGAAGACGTCTGTCGGAGGCCGGAAAGCCCTCCAAGCCCCATGTTCTCAAGAACGGAGACATGCTACAGTTTGGTATGGACTTCCGAGGAGGAACGGAGGAAATCTTCAAGTGCATCAAGGTCCGTGTTGAGACGAACCAGAGCTGGAAACGAAAGGTCCAGCAGTATAACATCGAGGCGGTGGAGCGGCTTCGTGGTGTTGCCAACGGGGCGGGTGAGTCTGGCGACGCTGAGTGTGCTATTTGTCTTGTAGCAGTGGGTCCGTGTCAGCCACTGTTTATTGCTCCCTGCTCGCATGCCTGGCACTACAAGTGCATTCGACCTCTCATGGTCAAGACGTATCCGCATTTTCAGTGCCCCAATTGCCGAAACATTTGCGATTTGGAGGCCGATGCTGACGAGTCCATGGTAATGGAGGGCTAAAAAGAAATTCCTTTTGGTATTACGATTTTTTTGAAAGGATATCATGGCAATGGCAATGCCTTTGCTCGCCAATGACTCTAGCATAGCAATAACTCTCTGTTGCAGCATCCCACTAGCTAATTTAATGAAGTGTATGAAGTGTAAATATTTGTGGAGTGTATACACCTTGACGGTTGTGTGTTTTACGTTGTAATTCTGTTATTGTATAAAGGTTTCATTAGCATTATGTAGATATACAGGGATGGTTAAATGAATGATGGGACTTGACCTGTAAGTGTGTCTGTTCAGCCCTGATCACTGTACGATTAAATGTAATAGTCTACAAAATCGAGAAGGATCTGCTGCAGCTCCTTCTTGGTCTTACCCTCCTTCCACAGATCGTGGCCACCCTCCAGAATCTTCCAGCCAACGTTCTCCTTGGTCAGACGAGTGAGCTCTCGCTGCTTGGCACTCCACTTCTTGGACTTCTTGATCATCTGAGAAGAAGACACAATCTCAACAGGAATGTCGAGGTTGACAAGAACAGCGTTGGAGGCTCGAACTTCAGACCGTGTGACCCAAGCCACAGCGTTCTCCTTGAGCTGGTAGCCGAGGTACTTGGTGGTGTAGACCATATCAGGTCCCACAAGTCGGTCCCAAGAGCCATGGCCCTTGAGCAGAGACCAAAGAGACTGAAGACCCAGAGGAGAAATGGCACCCTCAACAAAGAGCTTGATTCCTCTCCACAGAGTGAGCACGTCAGCAATGAGGTCCTCGTGGAGAGTATCAATGAGAATCATACCCTTGACGATGGAGATGTGCTTGGCAGCAAACACTCGGGTGTAGAGACCTCCGATTCCGTGAGCAACGAGCAGCAGGTTGGGGATTTCAGTCTTTCCGCCCTCATCCTCGGAAGCAAAGAAAGAAGTCAGAGCCTCGCTGAGCAGTTCAGAGACATCTCCAGCGGAAGTGAGACCTCGGGAGGCATCAGAGAAGGCCACACCAGGTCGATCCCAAGTGCAGACTCGGGGGATCTCGTTCATGGCGTAAAGATCTGTGATCCAAGTCCAGAAGACCTCGGAAGAAGTGGAGCCAGCCTCAGCGAAGATGGTCACGTTCTTCTTGGAAGGATCAGGTCGATCAGGTCGCATGGCAACATGAGGATGGGCCTCCTGGAGCTGGAGGTAGTGGTTACCAGGCATGTCATAACAGTTGATGTGGACCTTGAAAGCAGCATGATCAACGCTAACACGCTTGCCAGGGACAGGAACTCGTGCAGCATCGATGGCATACAGAGTGATGGAGAGAGTGACGGCAATGAGCAGAATGAGGTTGATGACATTGAACAGCAGGTTGAGAGAGACCTTGAGCCACTCACTGAGAGTTCTTCGGGTCTCCACTCGTCCAGTGAGTCTTCGCTCCTCGGTACTCTTGCCCCACTGCACAATCAAGTCTGAGATGGCAGACAGAGAGCAGGTGAGAATGGCCCAGATGGGGACCAAAAGACCAGCAATGAGCTCTCCATATCTCAATTGGGGAGTTGCAACGAGAATGATGAGGTCAATAAACAGCAGGAAAATGGTCGCGTACTGGATTTGTCGCTCCATAAGGGAGGGAGTGGAAAAGAAGAGAGCCGAGTTGATGGTGGTCGAAACTGCAATGAGTGCAAAGAACCACGACAGGAAGCCTCCTCCTCGTGTGTAGAGGGTAGGCACATGCACAAACAGGTTGAGAGTGAGCAGAAGGAATCCAATCACAGAAATGGCAAAGAATACTGTGATGAATGACCGAGCAATACGCACGCTCAGGAGGTTGTATGGAGTCACTTCAGGGTCCTCAGGATTGAGAAGCTGGGTTCTCTCATTGGGAGTCATTCGCTCCTCCTCTGGAGTGGGGTTTTGGGGCTCCGGTGGCACTTCGTTGAGGGCCATAGTGGTGTTTTGTTGGTGAGAACTTGAGTGTGAGGTGAGCCCAATTATTTATTGATAATGTAGCTTGACTGCATGATGGTGTATGCAAGGCTCCTGCACGCAAGACATTGCTGCCTGAGGTTAATGATTCCCACTAAGCGGCTCAATGTGCTGCAAAAAGAAGAAAATATGACATTTTGAGAAATATTTTATAGGCAATTTGAGGTTCTCTACCTCTTTACATCATTTTTCTTGTCAAAAAATCGTCTTTGCAGCGTGTCTTGGTCTAGCCAAGATTGATCATTGCTGTGCCATGCCCTATATAACCTTTGGTGTATAGCCTAGATCAAACTCTAACTACCCCCAACCAGCAACTTAACTACAGGTGTAATAACAAGGGGTCAAGCTGGTGTTGATAACACGACTTTCTAACCACTTTTTTCACGTGTGGTGATGTCCCATAGGTATTGTAACACTTCACATATCCAAAGGATCACAAATTAATCTAAAAATTGTCCAAAAACAGGCATTATTGCCCCCTCTACCCCTTCCTACTTTTGGTGCTTAAAGCTGAGGCCTTGTGGCTTTTTCACATCATGGTCCAGGCCAACTAATCGCCCTAGACAAGGAGATTTGGGTCCAGGCACAAGTCCATAACAGTATAATAGTTCTCTCTATTTCCACTAGTCATTCGAGCATGTGGCTGGTCTAGTTCGTCCGTGTGGCTCAGTAATAGTAGCTGGACAGTTCCAGGCAGTTTTTACAAAGACTTGCTCTGGGTTGCACCCTGACGTCCAATTGTGCAAGTACCTTAAGTCAAAGTTCTTGCTTGGGCATTCAGCAGCTCTTCAGGTGCCATGTTCTATCAGTTGTCTCAAGAAAGCCCCCTTAAAGCTATCTATGTTACTTATAGTAGTTCTAACCATTGTACCTTATTTACTTGGGAAGATGGGACACATTGTCAATGCACAGATGAGACACAGGAACTGTCAGAAGCACCAATATGCAAGACTTTCACAAGCAGAATTATTTCCAGTCGATCCTTTCACTCCTCTTTTTTTGTCACCTAGACAACCGCGTAATACTTGTACCGCTATTCTCTAGCTATAGCTCTATAGCACCCCTTAGTCTAGAAAACGTCCAATTGCCACCTTACAACTGTGGCTTACCAACCAAGCTAGTCACAGGTAACATAACTCACCTGTGAAGCTCCCTGAATCACCTGTAGAACACCACACAGCTCAGCTGATGCCCTCTTGTCCGGAAAACCACCGACTTCCCGGCGTCTAGGCTTACCCCCACATTTCGGCTCGCAGATAACGCATTGGCCGAAACCCCACACACACGCTTTTAAGGTTAGCATGTGCATGCGCCGTTGACTAACCAATATATAGATCCTCGGGTCGTGATCTTTCCACACACACTCGACAATGGAGAAACTCGTTCACATCCCCGCGGTCACAAAACTCACGCCGCTGGTGAGCCGCTTTCTCGGCATGAACCCCGGCAAGTTCTCTCTGCAGGGCACCAACACTTATCTCATCGGACAGGGTCCTCGAAGATTGCTGATTGATACCGGAGAAGGAGCGGACGAGTACACAGAGACAGTTTCCAACTACCTCAAGGAGAACAATATTGAGCTGGACACCATCATTCTGTCCCACTGGCATGCCGACCACACCAAGGGCACGGTTCCGCTGCTGAACAAGCTAAAGGAGAAGAATGTTCAGTCCGCTCCCCCGAAGGTGGTCAAGTACCCGTTCCCTGAGATGGATAAGGAGAAGAAGATCAACGAGGGCTGGTCTATTGACGAGTTTTTGGACGACGGTCAGGTGATCTCCAACCTTGGTTTCCACATGAGTTGCCACCTCTTCCCTGGACATGCTTCGGATCACCTTTGCTTTTGGCTGGAGGAGGACGATGTTCTGTTTTCGGCAGACAATATTCTCGGCCAGGGAACTTCTGTGTTTGAGGATCTGACTGCGTACATGAAGTCGTTGGAGGGAATGCGACGAACCGGAAAGGAGAGAACTAAACGAGCTGATGGCCAGTTCCAGATCTTCCCGGGTCATGGTCCGGTTATTGAAAATGGATGGGAGAAGATCACAGAGTACATTTCGCAACGAAAGAAGCGAGAGACACAGGTGTTTACCATTCTGCAGGAGAAGGGTCCTTCTGACGCCCGAACCATCACTCGGCAGATTTACGAGGGTTACCCTGAACGAATTCTCGATGCTGCTCAGCACACTACCACCATGCAGCTGATGAAGTTGGAAGACGACGGTGTTGTCCTTTCCGACAATCTAACTGGCATGTGGAAGCTCAAGGAGAAGGCTTCCATTTGAGCGTCTCGCGATTATTATAGAAACTAGATGAATTGATTTGTATTTTGTTGGTAATAATGTGAGTTCCGGAAGCTTACTTATACGATCCCGTACTGAGTCAGGGTATTGGGTTGGATCAACAATTTCACCCCCTCTTTAATTAAAGATCACATAGCCTCAATTGTGTCTCAGTTCAGAGTGAAAAATCGTAATTAGTATACGGCTCCAACCTCCATGGGGACTCAAAGCTGCAACTGCAGTAGCAACCCGAGTCCCCATCTGGATGTTTCATGCTTTGAAAGACCGCTACTTGTATCTATCGCATAATAAACATGGCAGGGCTGTGAATCAGGATTCTACTCTATCTCCAGGAATCACCCATTAGACTCATGCTCATGATACAATCTACAGCGGGTTATACCCTAATGGCAAGTAGATATAGTGATTTACAAGGGTGAGGCTACAAAGTGTACGTGAAAGTAATCCCCCCACAAGTGTAATGGCACCCCTGCCTATGTCGTGTAGACCCTATCTCAACTTGGCTCAAATCGCTCGATGGGAGAAATTAACACTTCTGAGACATGGTCAGATCTTTTAATAGAACTGTAACTAATCGTAGAGGATCCCACGCAGGGCCCTTATCTGTTCTTCTTGAAATACATTGTAGGATTGCTGGTTCACCAACCAGACAATTGCCGATCTACGGAAGAAGCAATGGCATTGTCCATTTTCACTCCCCCCTGACTCGTGAATCATGCCGGTTCGATACCGACACGTCGCGATAACTCCATTGCCATCATCAAATAAAACCTATATCACTTAAATCTTCGTCGTCGTTGCTACTGCTTGTTTCGATCTGAACTGCCGGGGGATATGATGCGAAGAACCCGTCGAGTTGGCTCGATCAAGCAGCCAGTAGTCGCGCTAAAGACAGCCCTTTTACTTGTTTCGCTTGAATAACAGGATATGGGGCTCGGGCGCATGTGTTTCGTAATGCTCCCATCCCAGACTCTGGGTGATTCCCAGTCCTCTCCATTCCTCCTCCAGCAGGATTCTCAGAGTGCCCGTTTCGGAATTGAAGTAATCTCTGGGAATTGCCTTGAGCATGTTCTTGGGCAGCATGACATGTCGGTACTCGTAGGTGTCATCGCTGTATCGTGTGGAGTAGTGAATTGCCTCCTGGAACTCCTCTAGTCGCGCTCGTTCCGAGGATGACAGCAGTCGCGGTTGTCGGGACATTGCTGTGGTGGCAGTCGCGTGTTCTCGAGTCTTGCTGCTTGTGCGTGTGTGTTTTTGTGTGCAATTCCCTGGTTTTTCAAGGCCCTAGGAGTGCGAGAAAAAGACGCCTGTCGGGTCGTTGGGGGCTCGTGTAGGTCGGAATCTAGACGAAGCTGGCAGTCGACTATGCCTCCCTTGTTTGATGCGTAAGCGGGATCGGTTATACTTGGAGGGCGGTTCCAAGTATAGCAGGTTATGTTCTGATCACAAGCACGCCAAAAATCAAACAAAGGGTTGGTGGGTTTTTATCAGGGTTTGGGTACGGTGCCGAGTTGGGCCGTTGAGGGAATGCGCCAGCACACATGATTAGGTTGAGAGTATTTTCTGTGGTGTGGCCAGCATACCGGAGATTGCTGGGGGGTTGTTGCGCTTGTTTTCTCGTGGGCGACGCTGGCGTTGGCACTGCGGTTGTATAAATATATTTTTCCCACAAGGAGCCTTTCTTTTGTGTGAGTTTGGACTGTATGATTTTGGGACTGCCTAAAGACTGTACTATCCGTCCTTGGTATACACAGCCTAAACAACCTTCCTACTTGAAGCTAGCCTCACGGCCTAATTACAGAGAACCCTTCCTTCTAGCCAGTTGTAACGAGTGGGGAACGCACGCACTTCCCCCTCAACGCGCGTCCACATCAACCACTCATATATACCCCTATAACACGATGTCATACGCATACACCCTCTTCACACACTGCATCTACAAGCACGACCAGTCTCGTAGCTGACCAACTGCTGCTTGTCTGGAACCACAACGCATCGAGCGAAAATGCAATGTAGCCAACCTGTCCGCAAAACCCACGGGGTCTGGATGCCACCTCTACGTTTTTCACGTACCACCCATGCACCCGAACAAGAAGACTCTTGGTAAGGTATTATTTTTTGAGGCTCGAATGCTATCCGAATTCTATTCTTGATGGGGCTCACTGTAGATAATAGTGAGACTGTGAATGACCGATAAACAGCATAGGAGGCTGGAATGAAGCTAGAAATCACGCAAAAACACCACTGACTCTCCAGGGACCAGCTTATATAGCACAGGCTACATTGAGTGGTTCTAGCGTCCTGCTCGTTGGCACTTGTCATAATGACTTCACCCCACAACCAACCTTATCGGACTTCCGTATTCTATCCGGGGGTACACGAGACCCATCCGCGATACGAACCGTCTCCAAAAGCAGGCAAATATACATAATAGCGCTAGCGACACGCACACACCACCTCCATACCCATGGTGCTCATTCCCGAACCATAGCCCCTTTGCCAAGCCCAGCTGAACAGGGAGGGAGGGTGACAATGCGTGTAACGATGGAGAGAGACGATGTGCATTCTACGCAACGTCGCGTCGATCATAAAAGAGCGACCTTGAATAGCTTGAAAATAGCGCTGGTTCCAGCTCAACTACGACGTGAGCCCAGTTATTCGAGTGTACAAGACAGGTAGCACATTCCCCTGTTTACACGCCTCAGTAAACGTCCTACCGCCAATGGGGTCTACTTGTAGTTACACCACCGGTAGCGGCTAGTGCCTCTTTCCAGGGCTGCTCTATAGATGAAGCTAAGAGACCACAGCCGCTTGGGTAAACTATGGGCAACAAGCAAAATGACACCTCAAACTATATGTCGACAACAACAACAGGCCGTCAGGCTTATCCTTGTCTCTTCTAACGGTGCTCATTCCGTATGCTCATCGCTCATCCCTGCATTCTCCCTCCACGGGTCAGCAGAGAGAACAGGTGGGTTACCCGGCCCAAACGCCAAACCCTAATAGGATTCCGAAAATAGCCTGTCAAAGGAAGTGCTCGTCCGCGTAAAACAGTTTGAACCGTACAACACGGAGAGACGCCTTGAACGGGTTAGCAGGGTAGTATGTGAATATACAGTGTTCCCCACAGCATACCACACACGTCACGTGCTCCCCACACTCCTCCCCCGCGACTGACACTACTGTACATGCTTCTTCTAGGTGCATAGCCCATCTCCTCTAAGAGCTGAACGCGTTAGTCTGGCATCATTTGTAAGTTAAGCGCAACATTATAGCCCAGCTACTCGAGCTAATAATATGCCTGTAAGTCCATAGAGGAGTGGGTAGATGGCTGAAATATAGCACATGTGTCACATTTGGAGCTTCCATCTGTATAAAAGATATTACAGCATTTCAAACCGAGGTCCTCATGTCATCATGCCTCCTGTTCTCCTCTATGCGCCTATATATATCTTTTCACCACACGCCAAGTAAAAAACTTTAATCGAGATACTACCTATTCTCCTGTCAGATATCGGCTCAGCTAACGTTTCTCTCTTGCATTCACATTATCGACACCCCAAAATGCGGTTTGGACTGATACCCGCAATCTTGAGCACCCTGGTGTTCCTCATGGGCACGGTCCGTGCAGACCTGTCCTTCATGGACCTTAGTAAGCCCGACACGGTTCACGAGGCCCTCTCTCTTGTGGCCGGTGGTCTGATGGACTACTACGATGGAACTCGGTCCGGAGGAACCGTGGGCATGTTTGTCGCTCCTTACTACTGGTGGCACGCCGGCGCAGCATGGAACGCCTTCATTGACTACTGGCACATTACTGGAAACGACACCTACAACAACCTGACCTGGGCTGCCATGAAGCACCAGCGAGGAGAGAAGTACGACCTCATGGTGTCCAACTTCTCTTCCTCCGAGGGTAACGATGATCAAGGAGTGTGGGCCATGACCATGATGACTGCCGCTGAGAAGAACTTCCCTCCTCCCGGAGATGAGTATGGATGGCTTTATGTCGCCCAGGGAGCCTTTAACACCATGGCTGCCCGATGGGACACTCAGAGCTGTTACGGAGGTCTGCACTGGCAGATTTTCCAGTGGAACTCTGGATACGACTACAAGAACGCCATTGCTAACGGAGCTCTGTTCAACCTCGGAGCTCGTCTCTACAGATACACTGGAAATGTGACCTACCTGGAGTGGGCCGAGAGAATCTGGGACTGGTCTACGCAGATTGAGATTGTCGACAACGGCCGAGTCTACGATGGTATCCATCTTCCCAACTGTAGTGAGCGATCTCCTTACCTGTGGACCTACAACGCCGGTATCTACCTGTCTGGAGCTGCTGCTCTCTACAACGCTACTGTTCTGCGAAACAACACCGACCCCAAGCATGGAGTGTGGCTGGACCGTGCCAACGAGCTGTGGGCCGGAACCAAGGGCCCCAACCTCTTCTTTGGCGGACCTCAGAAGAACATCATGGTCGAGATTGCCTGTCAGCAGAAGACCATTACTTGTAACTCTGATCAGCGTACTTTCAAGGGTATTTTCTCGTCTCTTCTGGGACAGACTGCCCAGATGGTCCCCAGTCTTGCATCTGATATCATGTGGTACCTTGAGGCTTCTGCCTACGCCGCTGCTCGAACTTGCAGTGGAGGTACTGATGGTCATACATGCTCCCTCAACTGGCTGACTGGCCAGTACACCAACGACTACATTGGTCTGGGAGAGCAGCTGAGTGCCATGGAGGTGATTCAGAACACCCAGGTGCTCAAGTCCGCTGGCCCTCTTACAGATATCACTGGAGGTACTTCCAAGGGTAACGGTAGTGCCGGTGCTATGGGCTTCCATCCCTTTGGCCAGGACGAGGCTCACCCTCTGAACATTGGAGGAGGTGACCGTGCAGGTGCGGCCATCATTACTGTCATTGTCGGTGTGCTGATGATTGCTGCCGGCTGGTGGCTGCTTGTTTAAGTGTACTTGTAGATACTGTACCATCAACGGGCACTGTGAAGTGCCCACTACTTATTTACGAATTTATGTTTTGTTTTGAAACTTGTAGCCTCTGCCCTTGCTTTGTGTAACTGTTAAATTATAGTCTTTAAGTACAATCCTGACCACATCATCTCTTGACTTGCTCATTGTACGATACCCACACCACCACACAAGAACAACAACATACAACATGTCTTCCCGTCGAATTCGTCTGACCACCTCTCTCATCCAGTCAGTCGCGTCGCTGACCTGGGCCTTCATGCAAAAGTTGGGCACCCGTTCTGGTGTGTTTCTCAGAGAGGCCTTCTTTCTCCCGTTTGTGTTTGTGAGAGATATCTCGGGTCTACAATTCGCCTACCTCAACGATCTCTACCAATTGCTCTTGCAATACACCCAGAATATGAGGGATGCCATTCCATCCATCGCTCAACAAACAACTGTCAAGATCGATTAGACACATGCAAGTCAGGTGAGCCCCAAAAGATACCAATACCCGCGCGTCTAAAAACAGCCCTAGGTCACACTGGGGAAAACATAATTATATAAATCGAGTAGCTCAATATAATGTCATTGCTATAGGCAAATTGTATGTGCTTGTGTTACTTTTGAACTGCACAATTAAAAGTCTAGACGATTGAGCGCTCGTAGCTCAGGGCAAGTTGGGTGATATCCTCATTTTTTTGTTTTCTGAAGACTTTTATGTCCAAAACATATCAAGAGAGTGCTCTTCAGCTCTTCAGCTCTTCAGAACTCACAGTATCTCTTGTAGTTAACATCCCCTGGAAGATATTCTCTGAGACTCACCAACAAACAAAACACCAGATACTGTAGCATCAGGTACTCGTAACAGACGAGACTCCAGTGTAAAATACTGAAGCTATCACAGAATATTGATATTTGCATTCACCAACAAGCACTCTTCTCCAATGTTACAATTAGTTCATATGCTTCGTATTGTACGCATACATCGAAAGCCTAGCCGAGATTTCTAAAAACTGGGATTACGAACAGTGTTTTACCGTCATTGTATTCAAATGAACCGGGGCATCGTTAATATGACTGTAGAGATGGCTTCACTACCACCTTGATAGCTGTTTTGATGAATCCAAGCAATTGCTGACAAATAACTAAGAAATATACAGTTTCATTGATCCCCACGGATGGCACTGTCCAGAGGGTTTGTCGCATGCCAAAGCGGAGATAGGTGTGGGGGCTGCACCTCACGGGTGGTGTCTCAAAAATACGAACACTAGACCCAAACAGGTATAATATTTCTCTACAGTGAGACAAAGAGCCCAGAAAAAGAATAAGTAGACGTTATAGTAGCCTGTGTAACCTGTATTATACTGTTTCAGAGTGCTTCTTGTGCGATATCACAAATTAAAAAGGCTAATACGAACGGTTTGCTGCGAATTTGTTCAAAGCCTTAACATTTGTTCAACTAAAACACCTCTCCACCTTAGCCCACCCGCATCACCCATGCATAACAAACGCGCCAAGAAATACCTCAACGCATACTAACCAAAGTCAATCTTGTACACCCTCAGAGTTAGAGATCAGAAGACCTCTGTCGGGCTAACGGTTGGCTCAAAGTTTTGGGGGTTCCGTTATAAGATTCTAAATGACCCTTACAGCCGCTTCCTAAGAGAGAGGCTCCTTTTCTCTTCCCCACAGATCACAGCAACCCAACACCAAGCAAAATGACCCTCGTGGAGGATATCGTCGGCACCAAGCCGGGAGCGGTATACAAGAGTGGACACACTCTCAAGTTCCTCATCTTGTTTGCTATCAAAAACTGGTTCATTATAGGCATGGGAGTCGTCATTCTTCTGGCGTATCTGTTCCCCAATGTCGCACGAAGTCACGGTGTGTTACGAGCCGATATCTCCTTCTCTTACTGTGCCGTGGCCATTATTTTCCTGATTTCAGGTCTATCCATGCCCACAAAGGTCATGGCAAAGCAAGCCAAGCACTGGAGAGCTCACTTGATCACCCAGGGACTGTCCTTCGCTATCACACCGGCAGTCATGTTCGGCTTCGTGGTGGCTATTCACAAGTCGGGAAACAAAAACATGGACCCGTGGGTTCTGGTAGGAATGATCATTGCCGGAACTACACCTACGACAGTTGCTTCCAATGTTCTGATGACGCGTCTGTGTAACGGAAACGAGTCCTTGGCTCTTCTGGAAGTCACAGTAGGAAACCTGCTCGGCTCCTTCATTTCTCCTGGTCTCATTCAGCTCTACCTTTCAAAACATACCGGGTTCGCATATGGAAACCCTGCAAACCACATGAGTATCAGAGAACTGTATGCCAAGGTCATGAAACAGGTGGGGCTCAGTTTATTCGTTCCTCTGTTCGTTGGACAAGTTACACAGAATGTGTTCCCCAAACAAGTCAAGTGGGCAGTTACCAATCTCTACCTCGCCAAGGTGGGTACTCTCATGCTGCTGTTACTTATCTGGAGTACTTTCTCCACAGCTTTCTACGATAAGGCGTTTGAAGAAGTCCACTATACCACAATGGTCATGGTATGTTTCTTCAATGTGGGTATTTACCTGCTCTTCACTCTGCTTTGTTTTGCAGCAGCACGAATGCCGGTTAACCGTCTACCCAAGCCCACTGAGAACTCTGGTAAGTTCTACACGTGGTTCTACAAGATGGTGCGACCTTTCCACTTCAACAGAAAAGACACTTGTGCTATCATGCTCTGTGGAGCAGCCAAGACTGTTGCTCTTGGAGCTCCCATGATTTCAGCACAGTATGGATCCCAGTCACCGGTTATCGGAAAGGTATCCATTCCACTAACACTCTACCAGGGAGAGCAGATTCTCACTGCTCAGTTCCTTGTACCGTTGCTGAAGCGGTGGGTAGCCGGTGAGGAGGATATCCCCAAGCCTGAAGATATTGAGGCACCTGCAGAAGCCACTTCTAGCAGCAGTGGTGAGGATGGAATTGAACATACAAAGGCCGAGAGACGAGCCACAAGAGAATCATCCGTTATCCCTGAAGAGACGGATGTGCAAGAAAAAAAGAGTGTTGCCGCTCAGTAACAGGTCTCTGGAGGCCTTCTAACCCAGCTTGAATATATATTTAAATGATGAATTATGAGTTATATGAGGTGCAAGTAGTGCTTTGAGTGTTCCAGTGTAAAGCTGGTTGGAGCCATCACTCAGAACTTCAGTAGGCCAAAAACGGATAATGCATTATCACCGCATTGGGTATAACACACACAAGAGTAATATCTCTCAACTTGGAAACGCAGTGCAGAGGCACTGAAAATTGTGTGAAAAAATAAACACCAGGTGGAAGAAAAAAAATAACGGTAGAGACCAGTGAAATCACTTTGAATAGGGGTAATCGACGGCCTGATCAGCAAAATACACCCTGATCAGCTCAAATACACCCCTATCAGCATACAATACAAGTCATTCTAAACATGGCAATAATACATCTTTTTCAATTTTATAAACAATCCGTTTAAGCCTGGACAGACTGAGTTCGGAGAGAAGAAGCTCGTCGCTTCTTAACCTCAGCCTTCTCGGTCTTCTTCTCGGCAACTCGCTTGGCGAGGAGCTGGGAGTACTCAGCAGCGGCATCCTTGGAAGCCTGGATGGCCTTGATCTTCTTCTCTCGGAGCTGGGCCTTGTGGGCGAGTCGTCGGGGAGTGATGAGTCGCTGGATCTTGGGAGCCTTAGTGTAAGTCTTGCCGGACTTGGAGGTGACCTCTCGTCGAATGACGTACTGTCGGACATCGTCCTCCTTGGTCAGAGCAAACAGCTTTCGGATGTTGTTGGCTCGCTTGGGGCCGAGTCGTCGGGGAACGGTCTCGGTGGTGAGGCCCTCAATGTCGGCATCACCCTGCTTGACAATGACGACGGACAGGACGGACAGGTCGGCGGAGACGATGCATCCTCGGACGGACTTTCGCTTTCGCTCACCGGCTCGTCGAGATCTGTAACAAGAAGAGTCCTTGGAGAGCAGAAGTCGAACTCGGGTGGGGTGCATGACACCCTGCTTCATGGGGAAACCCTGCTTGTCGTTACCACCGGTAATCTTGAGAATGTATCCCTTGAACTCATCACCGAGGAAGTCGGCCTCGACCTCCTGACCCATTCGCTTCTCGTAGAAGCCTCGGAGTCGGTGCTCGTCTTCAATATCGATGCACTTCTGAGTGCCCTGAGCGGGGTATGCGATGTTAAGCTGGGTTAGTTTTGGTTCTTGAATGGGTTCTAGAGGGGGATCATCAAAGGGCCTTTGGTCACGTCGTCTTGTGTGACAGCATCACAATATGTGGGACGCCATATCTATCCTGTCGATGCCCGTCATTTCCGTCCTGTCGCCTTGTCGTGCTTGTATCACAGTGTCACCCTATCGTCACTCACCTTCATTTTGCTATTGTCGAACGCTGTAGAGAAACGAAGTGAAAATGTCAAGATTACAGGTGGGAGCAGAGTCGAAAGCGTAAAAACGCCAGTCACAAAAGTAGGGTTCTTAGGGTTATGCACGTGACCCAGACCACTCACTCTGGGAACTCCCAACACAAACCTAAATTTTCAACTCCCAAGGCACGTGATGTAAGACTCACGTGATGTTAAATTGAAGACAGCTGTCATTATTTGACTGTTTGAGTAGCGAAAAATTAGTAAATTCTGTACAGGTGGAGAGTAGAAGGCAACGGCTGCTATTCTAAGCACATGATACCCAGTTCTTATAAGTCCTCCTCCTCGATTACTAAGTCGTTCGTATTTCAGACGATGGGCTTTAACTTTAAAAGTTCCCGAAATGGAAGTGGACTCATTTGATATTAGAGGGAATGGTAAGAAGTTGTAGAAATCACCTTCGCGGGATATATTGGTTGAAATTATGACCCTGAGATGTTGAAGCGGCCAATACAAATCCGGGGTGTTTTTTTATTTTCCAAATTTTCAATTTTTATTCTCCAAGTTGGAACTTGGGCTAATGTCGGCATTTGAACTCCTGCATGACTTTAAGAACTTCCACAGGTCTTAATAATAGTGGATCCTTAAGCTGCACAGGGGGTACTGAATATTGGGTGATTGGAGTTGTCTGTATCACTGAATTTGTATCATATAGCCCCAGGATGGTTGTATAGCCATTACAAGTCACACATGAACAAGATCTGATAGACAATGGTGGTTCTTGAGCTGCCTTAGTTTTAACTGATAGCTGCCGTATAGAAACACTCAGCACTCATACTTTTTTTACAATTAAAACTGACTCAGTCGCCTTACCGGCTCAGTAGTACCGGACTGTATTTTAGTGTCTTAAAACTGAACTTTTGGGCATCAATACGCTGGGTTCAACATGATAGGAATACGAGGGTATGCTTGCTTCAGTCGGAGTTTATCTTAGGGCAGCAGAGCAGAAGCGGAAGCATTGTAGTCTCATTGGTGATAATAAAGCTGTCTGTGTCACATCATGTGTCACATTGTAAGACAAGCTGACGTATACTACACGAAAACTGAAGACGAAAAGTGATGATAACCTTCATGGTCAGGCAGGACCCAAGAACAAGGATAACAGTTCGGTGCTATGATCCTAATTAGCAACTGACAAGTACGAGTAACGTAAATAGAGAAATTAATGCTCTCTTTCTGCGCCATTTTCAAATGCAATGCTTTCCCTTTCATCATACCTCTTACAGGTGGTTGTGGCAGGGGTAAAGTGCGTTGCATTAAAGTGCGCCGATAAGGCGATACCAGAAGGTCTAACAAGATACGTAATGACAAACACATCATTGAAGCACCTTTCATTGGCACAACAAACAAAAAGCTATCGTACTGATACAAGTCTACGGGCCGCAAGTAAAAAACTATTAAGTGTATTGTACAAGGAGTGTTAGTACCCAGAAAGGGTGTATTATATACCAAAATACCCGGTTGTGTCCGTGGTAACAAGTTAAATCATATCGTCTCTCATCATCATCATCATCATCATCTAGTGTCTCTTATCGTCAACCAAGCCTCTGCTTCTTGACGCCAAGCTTATCGTCGCTGTTATCTACCCGCTTCTTATCTTTGCAGGCACTGGTAGGAATGAGCGAACCTCCTGCTGAGAAGGAAGACCCTCCTGCAGACCCTGGGTTGAAGTTCCATTCAGTGCCGTAGAAATTCGAAGGACTAGGTAGCAAGTCGTTGATGTATCGCGACGGCAATGCTGCCGACAACGGTGTTTGTTCGCCGTTCAGTAGTGTGGGTTTCGCAAACGGGTTTCCAGGGCCAACTCCAGAATTATTAATGTACGAAGATGGAGAGGGAGGTGGCAGCAAAAGTGCAGCATGTGAAGTGTTTTCCTCCTTTGCATCCACCGGAGTTCCCTCTCCTGAAGTTGACCTCGAGTTTCCTGCTTGTCCAGCTCCTCCACCAGGTCCAGCATTGCCTCCCGTACTTCCTCGTTTTTCCCCTGGAATCTGGACCTTGAGTTTCGGTCTCGTCACAGAGTTTTGGCGAGAAGAGACACGTGATGATCCTTCAGACCCGGGAATGTACCCGCTTCCAGCTCCAGCTACACCTTGGCCTATCGAACCAGCAGTAGCAGGAATGGACGAAGGAGGAATGTCATTGGTACCCCTTCGAATATCCAACAGATGACCGGCCAATGAGCTCATTTCCTGCGAAATGGGCGTGAATTGGCTCTTGTGATGCTGGTTATGCTGGTTCTGATGCTGTTGTTGTTGCTGCTGCTGCTGTTGCTGGTGGTGCTGGTGCTGAGCCTGCTGAGCCTGTTGCTGCATCTGATGATGGTGTTGCTGCTGTTGCATCATCTGCTGCTGCATAATCTGCTGCTGGTGAGGATGCTGACCCATCTGGCCCATGCTCATGTAGTCATAGTATCGCTGCTGCTCAGGATGATGCGGGTGGGGCATCTGCTGCTGCTGCTGTTGCTGGGGAGTCAACTGCTGCTGCGGAGGCATCTGCTGTGGAGTCACATTTTGAGGCATCTGAGGCGTCACGCTCTGAGCCATTTGGGGAGTCACATTGGAAGGCATCTGGGGAGTAGCGTTTTGGGAAACATTCTTGGAATCGTCGTCGTCCTCAAAGTCAACGTCGTCATCTGTAGGCTCACTCTTGATGCTGGAAACACTACCAGTGGCTCGGTGGCCTCCAGCACGCTTCTTACCGTTGTAGTCCTCGGGCGTCTTCTTCTCATAGGGAATGGACTTTTGGTATCTTTGAATGAGCTGGTTGGTGTCGGTGGAAGAAAACTCGTAGAGCTTCTGGTTGGCGCCAAACACAATGACGGCAATGTCTACCTGACACAGAACGGACAGCTCATGTGCCTTCTTGAACAGTCCTGCTCGACGCTTGAGAAAGGTTCTGTGTTAGTTTTGGTGGTGGTGAGGGGTTTCATGGCGCCCTGACAAGAGATGAAACTTGCACTTTCCGCAAGGTGGCGAAGCGGTGTAAGGAGGCAAGAGTACCATGAGGCAAGAGCCCACTGTCCGGGCTGAGTATATGAGACACTGTGGAGGCTGCTGGGCTGCTCAGATTTTCGTAACACCGCCCTGTTGGACCCACTCGTCTTGTCTGCCTCATATTTTTCAAAATTAGCTGATACTCACACTGAACGGTTCCGTTCGTCCTCGAGCGGTTGAATAACAATCTTGCGACGTCCCATGGTGATGTGTGTTCAAGTGGAAGGCCTGTGTATGTTGATATAGAGTGTGTTTGTCGAGCGTTTCTCGCCGAGTCGTTTCGTGGTTTCGCACGTAAATATGTCAGAATGAAGTGCTATTAATAGCAAGGCAGCTGCAAACTGAAAACCCTGAATCCACCCACTCCCAACGTCACTGTACGTTTTCCATGCACGGCTCTCACAGGATATTGGAAGGTTAAAAAATTAAAACCTGTAGTTAGCGACCACCAGCCCCAAGCTATTACTGTACAAGTGGAATTGTTGGCTCGACGAGTCTCAGAGCACGGGAATATTATTCATGAAATATATTTTACACACACAGACCTCTGTAACCAACACCTATCCCCACTGAGGGGATGTAACTTATCCGCAGCAAAAACTATCCTGAACGCAAACGTCACAAGGTCGTGTCGATACTTCTTGGCTGGCCCTAAATAATGGTCTGGTACGCGCTGTACATACACGGAGTAATTCTAGAGCACCCCCTGGTTTGCCCCGTCCGTGCGTTACTCCTATCTGCGTTAGTGTAATATGCTCTCCCTAGAGTTGTGAGACTATGAGTGGTCCATGAGATAGCTGGTCAGTATATTAGCGTGTCTACCGAGCCTTGCTGACATCTACGCCATCTATACGGCCTGGCAAGTGGTAAATTCTTGGTAACCCCCACGGTTCAAAATGCGTCGCGTTGTTGGGAGGAGTGTTGCTTCTAAAGATAGTAACATGTACAATCCATGCAGACCCTCAAAGTTTACTAAAAATAGCAAGAGCAGTGAACGTTGTTTCCTTTGGCGCCCTGCCTTTTCTGAGCAGCCACACGCGATAATACCCACCACCCTTTTTGAAAACCCTGGCTCCGGTTGCCAAGAGCATGCAAGTTACGCGAAAAGTTCTTCCCCAAGGTTTCAACGTCATGTTGCCCCATGTTTATTCCTACACCGCACCCAAGCTTATAATTTAATGACAACCTAAACCACGGCCCACAATTCCTCTGTGTTGATTGAAAATCATTGGCCACGTTCTAGATCCGGCTTAGATGATCACTAATCAGCAATGTCGCCTTACACTAAAGTCGCTGATGCGCTTGGTACAATACATGGGCTGATTTAGAGTGGGTCGCCGGGTACCCCGGAAGTGTCTTGCATGCGGATACCCCAGCATCCGATGAGCATCTCTCTTGACAGTTTGCTAAATATAAATATTTAAGAATTATGAATACGAGCAAGGTAGCTCGAGCGGTTCCTGACAGAACGCTGTATGACAGGGGCATCTGCCAAGAGCCTCTCATCAGCGTATGCAGGCTTGTATAGCTTTTCCGAAATAGCATCCAGCCCAAGCCATGCAATCAGCTGCAAGACGGCGTTAAGCGCATTTTACGGACTAGCCAAGGCGACGAGGGTTGCCAGTGACGTAATCCGGCTACATGATTACCAAACTACGCTTGAGTGTGTCAACTAAAGCTCTATTAATTAAGTGATGGGGTGTAGCTTTACAGTTGAGCCAAAAACTCCTCGACATACTTTTCAACCTCAGCCACAATGCTGTCATCTTCGGCAACGGCAATAGAAATACTGATGGGTCCGCCCTTGATGCCAACAGTTGAAAACTGAATAAACGGACAGGTAGCTCCAGTGCATTGAGAGAAACGAAGACGTTCAATGGAAGGAGAGGTTTCCAGAGCAGTCAGGTTGCTCAACGAGTACATGCCATGTCTTTCGTGGTTATTGGTGTGTGTAGCAAAGTAGTCATCCAAGTTGACATACGGAATCAAGCCGATAATATGCATGAAGGGGTATCCTGAGAACCAGGTAGACACTCCATCGCGCTTAATAACCTCCTGGTACACCTTGGCAACCTCCAGGAACCCAGGAGGCGCAGACTTGCCTCCAAACTCAACATCTTCGGGTTTGGGAACAGGGTTATCAAACAAGGACTCTCCCACAATCATTCCGAGCCGACTCGGGTCTCTGCCAGGTGTGAAGTTTCGTGCATTCCAAGGAACTGAGCCTCCCACGTCTTGCTTGACGGAATCGGGATACTTCTCATGAAGCACTTTGGATGATGAGCATACTAGAAGAGCATACAAGCCAGCACCTCCACTGATACCGTTAGCCTTGCACAGTTTCAGGAACGCCTTGGTTTGCTCTGTCGTCATATCAATGACTCCGTAGTATCCAGTCCAAGGAAGAACCTGAGGAGGTAGGGTAGTTGTGGGCTTTGAGAACACATATTCCTTTGCCAACTCCTTCACTAGACGCGATACAGGTGCCGAAACAGTGATTTGCTTCTCGACACATGGAGGCAGCTCTTTCTGTGACACTTCCACCTTGATATCTTCATCTCCCTTGCCCTTATACTCTTCAATGCTCTTAACCACTTGACGGCAAGCAAAAGAACCGGACATTCCATCCAGCAACGTATGGTCGTACAAAAACAAAATCTCACGTCCATGATCTAACACATACACCTTCCAGTGGGTCTTGGCTAGATCAAACCGGACGTAGTGAAGATCGGACTGAGCTTCACTGACCTGTTTATCAATATAAGTGGTGGTATCCAGAAAGTCCTTGATATCGTAATCAGCACCATTGATCTTGTGCATTTCAAATTTTCCGGGCTTTTCGCCAGAAATGGTGACTCCCAAAATGGGTTCATTCTGGATCAATTGAGCCACGGCATACTTGACAGCCTGTGTTGAAGCAGCCTTTAGCAGACGCGCGCTGACAAACACGTTGGAGTAACTGCCGATACGGCTTCGTGTAGCGGCGTACGTTTCGTGGGGTCCTAGTTTTCGCGACATTTGATGATCTGATATGAAACGGAGCAAAGCTAGATTAAATACTGTACATGGGATTACATAACTAGACTTTGTGGAGTTAACGACTTTAGAACCTAATTTGGTCGATGCGCAAACCCAAAATATAGTTCCGTCGTCACGTGAGCAGGCTGGATATACGAATAATTTCTTTTCCAGGGGGTTATTTGCTTGTTCTCTGGATCTATAGTGCTTCCGTGTTCTATGCTTATTTGGCTTTAATGTCTTCTTTAAAGAGGTGACTTTAAATGCTTCGAGCATCTTAAGCATGTCAACCAGAGACTACCAGGTACGATATCGAATGTAAAGAATAGAAGATAATATTAAGAAATAAGGGTTAAAAGTGGCACAGCCGAAGAAGAGAAGTAAAGACCTGTTTAGGCAGAAACAGGGTGAGCAGAAAGAACGCTCTTGAGGGAAGCAGTCTCGATTCCAAGAGAGGAAGAGAGAGCCTCGATACCGGGAAGAGTTCCAATCATCTGAAGCAGAAGAGAGACGTTCTTGAGCAGTCCATCAATGGCCTGAACAAGAGGAACAACGAGGTAGTCGACAAGGCCACCAACCAGAAGAGTAACAAGCTTCTCAACAACAAGCAGAAGACCGTGGATGACAGGGTTAGAGACAATCTTGGCAACAAGGCTGACAACAGCTCCAACAAGAGGAATCTTGGAGAGATCGGCCAGAAGCTTGTCAACTCCGGTGTTAAGAGTGTCAAGAGTGGTAGTGAGAACCTGGATCTCGGTGGGTCGGTCTCCAGGAGGCTTGATGAGAACGTCAACAGTGCCGTTGACAAGAGAGAGGACAGTCTCGACATCAGCGTCGACATCCTCAATGGCGTTCCAGAGCTGTCGAGCAGCGAGCTCGTTGGTAGCAGGAGCAGGGGCAGGAGCAGCCAGAGCCAGAGAGGCAAAGGCGGTAGCGGCAATGAACTTGATAGAAACCATTGTAAAGTGGAGGTTGTAAAAGTTGTAGAAGAGAAGAGGTGGTTGGTTGTAGTGGTTGTTGGATGCTTTGGAAGCTGTTGATACTGAGAAATGAGGGTTGGTCGAGGGCCTTATAAGTGGTTCAGGACTCAGTCTCAGGGTGGGTAATCTGGTATCAGGGTGGATGCAGCTCGTCATCTCCTATCTCCATGAAAGCGTTATCTCGTGCATTTGGTGGGTATATTGAAAGGTTAGGCATGGAAAAGATGCAGTGGTGAGCATTGGTGGGGATAGTGGACTCGATCCAGATGATTTTGGGTGTAGTTTGAAAAGAGAAGTTCAAAAGTGATTATTTCAAGCCGCTTTCTAAACAACTACTGTCATGGTGTTCATTATCGACCTATTTTTTCTCACGCTAGCATGTCTCACCGTTCCATTGTCATATCGGCTAAAACGCTTGGCTGCGACGGATATGCATCTTGCACGAGACATGGAAGCTCGAACGAACAATGATTAGCTTTACCCCTGACTTTGGGATCAAAAAAGAAAGCGCTCATTGGTCCATGACGCTTATCTCACTCTGGGGTGGACATAGTGGAAAAGTGTCCGATGCACATCACCTGCATGTGAGGGGTGCGTCACACGATAAGAACAATGACTTTGGGTTGTAAGCGAGGAAAATCGGAGGGTCTTGCGTCTCAAAGTTCCGTATACGTAGATTTCTTTTTTCGGGAAGCGGACGAAGAGATCATGTACCCTACTCATGAAAAAAAGAACCTATACCGACAGTACAACTACTCATCTTCATAGCTTGGTGTATATCTATTAAGCTTGGCATAGTGACTTGTACCTGCACTAACCACATGGTGTCTCAGTCTTTGTGTCTCGAGTGTTTTACTGTATTTTTCAACAACCTCAATCTCCGACCTCCAATTTAGTTCGTTTAACGACTTTGACTGGGGAATCTAAGTTTGCTCGCGAAAAGTCGTCGTTTTCGGTTCACGGTATTGGTGGGCATCTATTACACTTGGGTGGAGTGCGTGGGTGCGTCCGGAGATGCGTCAATTTGACAGCGATGAGCTCGAAAGAGGAAAAACTAGAGCTCGTTGGAGTAGTGTCAAAGTGATGTAGAGTCGTTTATTGGTTGATATTCGTCGATATGTCGTTATTTGACGTCTCACTGGCTGTATATTTTGTGCTCCCTCGTATCGTCACTTTTTAAGCTCCCGATATCTTGATGGAACGGAGTCCGTCCAAGACTCCAACGGTACAAACTAGCTACTCTCAATAACCATACTAATGGCTGTAAAGTGAGAGTATTTTTACTGGATTTTTTTATTTGCTCTCAATGTCCCTCGTGGGCTATCTCCCTGTCAATAATTTCAATATTATCCCCGCCACTTGAAAAAGGACGATCTTTGCTCAGCTACCAAGATCAGCACAGAATACGGGAGATGCAAAAGGCAGCCAGGGTAAAATTACGCTGTGTATGCTTGAATCTGTCAAAATAAAATTGAAATTGGTAAATTGGCAGTCTTTGTTAAAGGGAAAGATTACGGGTTCAAGTGGTTTTCACTGTTCCAGCCTACCGGCTTTTGTAGATCAGCCAGATAATAGTGGCTGAAGAGAGATACCACCACAGCTTTGATTGGACAGATACGGGTTTTGGTTTCTGTAAGTCGTCAAATTAATTCAATTCCATGCTCTATCTATCTATAATATTTACATTGTCCGGTTCTTCCCTCGTCATTGGTTCGTTTAGGGGTTGTCCCTCATCATCTGTCGTTTCGGGGTTCTTGCCCTCGCCTTCCTCCATGCTTGATTGCACTTGTTCTACTGCAATTTTTGTTTGTGGTCCTCCAAACTGAAAGGGTCGTACACATCAAACGCCTTGAGGGCCGTCTGATAAAGGAGCAGCATGATACTGCTCTGAGTTGAAGTCCAGACAAATCTGGGCCACACGCCGGAAAACAGGCCAGCAAAACGCTCGGTTCGCCATATCGTCGCCAGCGACCGCAGCACGGAATCTGACAGAATCACCCGAGTGTCGACCGGTCCTCCAACTGAAGAAGGCTTAGTGATCTGGGTCTGCAGACGGGTCTTGACCACGTCCAGAGGAGTGGTGATAATACCTGCAAGACCTCCTCCAGCTGCACCGGTCAGCAGCTCCAGGCCAACACCCATGTCCTTACCATGGCCCACGTAGTCTTGGGCCCACTGGTGGAACTTTTCATAAAAGGCAAACTGCAGACCTGAAAACGGCAGGTCTCTTGCCAGAGTGGCCTTGTAGCCGAAAAAGAGCGCTCCGACGCCCTCCTTTCTATAAATCGTCTTGAACGCGTCGCTAAAGTTCTTGTAGTTGTAGCCCGAGTAAAAGTGCGGGTTGTTGTGTCTTCCTTGGAGCTGCAGACGGGTCTTGAGCACCTCGGAGGGCACATACCAAACTGAAGAGACTAGGTCGCCCATAAGTCCTCCAAGCAGATGCACCAGTGTGTCGGGAGCCTTGTAGTGTGCTCCAATTCGTTTTGTGGTTTCATAAGTGCCGAAAAACATGCAAGTTGCTGGAAAAGAGCCCAGTAGAGCTGGAGTGAAGCCAGAGTACAGGCCTCGAAAGAAGCCCTCCTCCATGTACAGAGTGGAATACGCCCTCAGCATGTTTCTGTACTTGAGAGCATGAGGAGCTCCTTGCTGGCGGGTTTTGACCGTGTCGAGAGAATGCATGACCGAGTCACCAGTGGCTCCTCCGATTCCTCCAGCAAGCACCACATATGCCAGGGGCATTTGCGACGACAGCGTGTCTGTGTCATCGGCCGTCATGATTGGCGAGTTAGAAAGATCTTCCGCGGTTCCCCAATCGGTTCTGTGCCCTGTTGTTGGTGGGTCTGGTCGAAATCTCGAGGAAGGCTCAAAAAAAAACATGGTTTGAAAATTGTATGCATGATCCAGTGCATCAGGGTTTGGTTGTGTGTTCGAGTCCTTTATGGGTAGGAGTTTGTACTAGTCCCAGGCGAGTAGTAGGAAATACTGTGGGGTTGTTTTGGTGAAATATCGACCCTTTATTATATCTGGCTTAAATTATGGCGTCTCTATGGTACCAGCTTACGCTGCTTGTCTCATAATGTGCTGTTGTGGTGCGATGATGACAAACTCGAGACCTTCAACTGGCAGGTCTGGATCCATTTGAAAGCAAGTGAGCAAAGATATTTAATTAATTGCAGTTGGCGACTTTTGATTGATCAGAACGTTTGACTGGAAACTGATGTGAAAAGTCAAAGATGTTGGAAAATATAGCTGACCGATTATTGATGCAATGCTGACACAGCCCAGTCAGCAACCATGACTAGTGTTTGAGGAGTCGATTATTAAAGAAAAGAGCTGGTAGAATACAGAATTATATATGTTGGTCACGTATCACCGAGGGTTAGGAGTACCACTGAGTTTGTAATCCGTGGTGTGCAGTTATCTGGAGTGGCGTGGCTAAATTAAACTGTTCCTGTTTGTTGACCCGATAGTTAATACTTTAGTTGGGTAATTTGCTCAATAATTTGAGGGACCACTTTGTCAGATTTCTTCCAAAAAACTCTCAAGAATCATAACACAGTGCTCCATATATCACCCTAACTGGAAAATCAAACTGCTCTTTACCTAATTTGTCTCAGATAGCTCTGTCACAAATTCTCGCTTACTCATGCATTTGGGCGAAATGCGTTTTCGAGGCCAAAACTACGATTAAGTATCTATCCAGAGTTGACCGTTGTTATCTATACACCAATTCGTCGTAGTTGCTCGTATAGTTCCTCAACGTGTTCGCTTATTTCTACGATTAATGTCTTAATCTTTCTAAATGTAGAGAAAAAAACATAAAAAATAGAAGGAAGGGTGCAGTGCATGACCCGCAGAGATAAGTAGATCTCTCCCTTTCTGCCCAACTATCAATGAGGAAGTTTACGAACACTTCCACGGTGTGAGACTCACTGATACCGGTTTCGTGGCTGTATCAGGAGGATTTGAGAGCATGAATAATCACGTATTGTACGGTAGCCTCTGGTAATCGTCATGTGGTTTTAGTCTATATTTAAACAAACCCCGGGGATTATAATAATATAACAAATCTTTTATTTATTCATATGATTTATAGCAAAACGGACGTATAGCAATACGATGTGGGGCATGCAAGCATGTATACATCCAGTAATGAGCGTATAGAGAGTTCAGTCCTTGCGTAGAGCAAAGCGATCGTGTGTATGCTCTTGCGTAAAAACTGCAAGAACTGCTGTACAATGTTTCATTGAACCATTTAGGGATATTATAGCTTTTTGTTGAAGCTGTAAACGGAAGATTGAAACGGTTGCAGTGAGAGGTTGTTGAAGCTTTTTTAGTTCCTCACAAAACCATGTTTTTATAGAAGCCTCCTGTAATAATCAAGTGACAGCTTGTGCGGCAGAAGGACGATCATGTGTTTCACAGAGCCGTGCTGCGGGTACAGTACAGAATCCGGAAAAAAGCCCTCATTTTATCAAAAGACTGTACACGTTATTGTTGAGATGCACGCCATTTCTCAAACTTTTTTGCAATGTTGTCCCTGAAGCCCCGGCGTATCTGAAAAGACGGACGTTGATTTATTTTGACAGGGTTAGACTCTGCGTTTTAATGTGCCCTCGTACACACCCTTTACAGAATAATACCATATTCGCCACATTGGTAATTCTGCCTTAAATAATCCACCTTGCTCAAGTTGCTGCTCCTATCAAGAGCGATACGAAATCCAAATCCACAAAAAGCTAGCCTAAACGCAGAGTACCCGGCACTAGTAAAAAGAGCAATGTCTACTTTGGGCTCTTTTAGTATGACAGTTAGCCAGACTCTTTTTGGATGCGAGAAGTGAGAGTCCCTTTGGCTTTTTTGTCCCATGCATGTGGACGACTTGTGTGGTCCACCATGCTCAAAGATACTTTTGTCGCTAAACAAACTCTTTCTAACTTTGTGAACCTACGCAACGGTGAAGGGTTCAAATCGAGCTCAGAGGCATACTGCTTCTGCCAAGCGTATATATCCAGACGACCGTTTCAGCAACAAGTGTTGGAAATTAACTAAACCCGAAAAAACACGTGCTTTGGCTTATCTTTTCTTTTTATTCTAGACCCAGGCCCTTGTCTGGACATGTCATCTCCCGATTCTTTGTTCACGTAGAACAATTTCTCGTTTTGTTCAAGTATACCCGAAAGCTGGTTTCCTTGCATCTCACAAAGGCGCTAAATTGGCATTAGTTCACTTTCATCTTGTCCGTAGCGCTGGTTGGGTGCTCTAGCGCACAACATTAGCGCCCTGTTGGCAATATCACGCTAAAGAGCGTCCTACTTAATTGCCACGTAGCAAAAGTGTCACTGACTGTCAAGCCTCTCTCTTCACGTTCTCGTTCAATTGACAACCAGTCCTATATTGCACATGTCTCGGCCTCCTTAAAAGCTGGATGAACATAGGAAGGCGGTGTACAGACCAGGCACATGGTGTGGAGACGGAAAGTCGGTACGAATACAGGCTCCGGGGTATTTTGACAGCTCCGACAACTAAGGGTTCTCAGATGCATTGTAGACCCATGATCTTCTCGGGTCTAATTATGACTAGCTATGAGAAAACGAGACATTAGACCAGGAACACAAAAAAGGCCAACCATTGATACCCTTTGTCGGCGTAGAAAGATAAAAATTGCACATGCCTTCCCCATAGATCCCCGCCGTTGGCTGTATCCATTTTATGGAGACGCAAACGAGTTTTATAAACCAGGCCCTGCGTGGTGACAAAAGCAATGCCCACCTCACGCATATGCCTCTCGTCTATTGCGAGGTTGACAAGTGACAGTTGACGGCTGACAGCGTGAACTTGTGTGGTATCCTTGTTCGGATTCCGTGTAGTGCTGTTTCCTTAGACTACTTCTCGGACGGAAATAACGATGGAGATAAGCACGATATTCCGCCAGGATGGTCACATGGGGATTTGGTTTCGGGTTTCAAACCATGCATGTGTTTGAGAACGAGCTCCTGCTTATTTGCAAGTAACTCTTATCTAAGCGTGCAAATAGTTGGCTTTGGCTCTGAGCTCTGCGTCCGCCCCACTCCAGGGGTAACTGAAAGTGACACCCAGCTGCAGCCCTCCCTCATATTGGGCAAGGGCACTGGGGAGCTCGAGAGGTGTTGATTGGTGCTCGTATCTGCGGTATCTGAAACCAGCGTGGCTTTCTCCCTGTTAGCGGCCCGTATACAGCCCTTGCGCTCACACTTTACTTTTTACTGTATGGCTGAGGTCTGCCTTTTTCATTTTGACTACTGTACAGAAAAATAAAGTCAGTGATCCACACGGAAAGCAGAGTTCTAACGATACAGAAAAGCTACACGACCCGCAGACTGTGGAGCCGCTCTTGCTGCGAAACTGCCTCTTCTCAGCTCCGTGGCCAGCGTCCAACTACATACGGCACGCCCAAGTCTTGTCAGGCTGCATGTATCGCACCTCGCCGTAAATCTGCACTTTGTTGTTTATGCCGCGTGGTTAAATGGCCTGTCCGTGCAACCGACCGTTGCTGAGGTGCCTGTATCATCCTCAGGGTGCGTGGTGGGCCAGAATGAGAGCAGCCTTGTGCGCCTTTGCTCACGGAAAAAAACAAAACATAACGTGTTGGAACGGGCCGAAAATCGTGGTGGTACCTTCAAAACAGCGCACTCGCAATTTGTGGGTGTGGAGGTCTGGTAGATAGCACCCTAGTTCAGGCCATTTATCATCTATCGTACAGTAGTTATTAATGATTTATTGATACCAAGTCCCCGCCAGGTAATACAAGTTTTGGTACTTGATAGATGCGAACCCTAACTTTACACGACCAAAAAGTCAAGCGAGGTATACGTGTGAATATGGCATTTTTTAAGCGCTCGAGGTAAAACAAGACCCAACCGAGTATGCACTGTGGTCTGGAGGGCCCTCGGACAATCCATCCAGACAGACTTTAGATATCATGTAAGGCCATGTTAAATACAAAGACGTGCCCGGAATTACCTCCACTGGACCCCACGAACAAAAAAAAAAGCCAAAAACGCAAATCCCAACTGTCGCAGATTGTCGAGAGACAACACTTGTGAGAACGCAGTAACAGCTTACCAACCCTCTAAACCTACTTGGCCACATCACACATCACGCCCAATCCACATCTTAGCCCCATCTGCACCACATCCACACAGCAGATCGTGGCTAGATCTGCTGTAGTCCCCAGAAAAAAGTAATCGTCTTGGTGAGTATTTGCTTTTACCCCGCAGTGGCCTTTGGAGAATACGAGATTGGCCATCAACACGACGCTATTTGGTTTAGCCGTCACTCCACCCCAAAATGGTGATGTCAAAACCGGGGCTAGACCGGTCGCGATCCAACGAGCTTGTGAAGAACCGTGGCGACGCACAAACTCCGCAGCTCGAGGCATTCTACACGCCCGTCTCCCCCGCGTTTGTCGAAATCGCCCTGTTGATGCCCACTCGCACCTCGTCATACCGCTTGTAGACCTGTCACTGTCATCTCAAGCACGTCAGGCTGCTGTCACTGTCGCTGTCATCCGGCTGGCTGTCAACAATAACCGACAATCCATGGCGCACCACTAACTCAGGCCAATGACCTAACATTCCATCCCGTCTTTCCTCCCCCATCCCATCTCCACCCCTCACCATCCCTTATTCCACCCACACACCCATCAATTCCCCCTCCCTCCACCTCTCTCTGCTTTTAACAGCCCCATCTACCTACAACCTCCTCTCTTTGCCTCCGAAACGAGCCCCATCCCATGTCTTCCCCCGACCCACACCCATACAACGATTTTGACGAGTACCGGGACCAGTACCAGCAGCAGGGTCTTCCTCCCCAGCTGCAACAGCCGCAACAGCTGCCTCCTCTGGCAGCATACGACCACCCGCAGCCCCATCTCCCTCTTGTATACCCCGTCCCGGTACCCATCTGTTCGTACTATCCTCCTGTGGCGTCGTACACTCAGCCCAAACCGAAGCGAAAACGTAAACCGTCCAAGCCCAAGGCTCCACAGAGCCTGCCGCCGTCGGCACGTCCCAAGCCTCGGCAGTCTGCTTTCGCTCTCTGGGTGGGAAACATCCCGTCCAATTCGCCGATTGATTCGCTGAGGACGCTGTTTGCAACCAAAGACATTGAGAGCATTTTCATGATTCCCCGAAGCCGTTGTGCTTTTGTCAATTATAAATCTGAAGAAGGAGTTGTCGCTGGAATCGAAGCCTTCAACCAAAGAGGCGGGCAGATTAGATCCAACAAGCTAGTAGTAAAGAGACGGTCCAAGGACCCAGACACGGATAGCCCCGAGCCCTTGACGGACTCGGAGCGGTCCCAGACCTCCTCTCCTCCCCCTACAGACCGTTATTTTGTATGTAAGAGTCTTACGGTTCGGGATTTGCAGGTTTCCAGACAAAACTCGCTGTGGTCCACTCAGAGCCACAATGAGGCCATGCTAAACAAGGCTTTCCGTGATGGGTCCAATGTCTATCTGATTTTTTCGGCCAACCGTACCGGTGAGTTTTTTGGCTGTGCGAAAATGGTTGAGCCTATTCCTCCCAAAGAAAAAACAATGACCAGCATGCTTGCCACCGCGGCCTCCACTCATGTATACAGCCCCGTTATCACCATGACTCCTTCTTCTGGTGAAATCCCTGCAGGAAGAATCGTCCACGATGTGGAACGAGCTTCTCTGTTCTGGGAAGTTCTAGATTCCGTATCTGAACCTGTAGAAGAAGAGTCCAACTGGACCTCTCCATTTAGAATCCAGTGGCTCGGTGACCAGAACCGACGAGTGCATTTCTCAGAGACTCGCCATTTACGTAACGCCATGAACTCTGGCCGAGAGGTCAAAGTGGCTCGAGATGGTACTGAGATTGAACCTCAAGTTGGTCGAACAATTGTTGAAATGTTCGGCTCACTGAATTAAAAATAAAAATAGTCTGTGTATAAATATTCTAATATATAGATAGTCTCATAGTCAATCAATCAAAAGTTTTTCACCTACACGCTCAAATTTCAAAACAAATATCTATTTTATGTCCTTACCTTGGGGTATAATAACTTAAAGACCCTTACCGTAGTTGCCCTCGAGGAAGAAGGCCTTGATGATGTCGACAATCTTCTCAAGACCCTCAACCCAAGCGACAAACTCCTCCCAAACCAGAGCCTGGTCCTGGCCGAGCTTCTCGAACAGGTCCTTTCGGTATGGGCAAGACTTCATGGCGAGCTTGAAAATGGGTCGCACCAGCATGGAGTGGTGCTTGGTGAGGGTAGCGTTGTAAGCCTCGGTGAAAGACTTGGCCAGCTCCTCGTCCTTGTTGTCAATCTGTCGTCGGAGACCAACGGCAGTGAACTCGAGACCTCGCATGAGCCACAGCAGACCCTGGGTGGCAGTCTTGGTCTTCTCGGTCTTCTCAGCAAGAACAAGCTCCTGAAGAGTAGCGTTCTGGATGGGGTTGGTCATGAGACGGTCCTTGATCTTCTTGATGTTACCGTTCATGTCGGACTGGACAACGCCAAAGGCGGTGGATCCAAACAGGTCTGTGTTAGTCTTTTGTCTGGAGCTCCGATCTGTTGATCTTGATGAAATGTCAACCCCGCAATGGTCGTCTGACATATCATATCGCGTGATCTGACATCCTCCACGCGTTGTTTGTAGAGAAGCTGATCTGCTGGGCAGCTCAGTATCGTATCTCCAGTTCCGCTGTGAGGATCAGAGATGATTTGTCGCGTGTGGTGTTGTTGGTGTGGGGCTAGCGTAATCACGAGCAGAAATAGTACTTACCAAACAGACCGACGAGGTCCTTGGAGGCATCGAGGAACTCGGGAGTATCGACCTTGCCTTCGACGATAGTCACGTCCTGGAAGTTCTTCTTGTTCTTCTCGAAAAAGGTAGCCATTCTTGTATCTTTAGGTGTTGTCGACAGGGAGCTAAAGGAGTGCGCGAAGCGAGAACAGGACTTCTTGGTTAGGGTTGGCACGCTGCAGCTTTGTCGTCCTACGTGTCAACTTAAAGTGCTGGAATAGTTGGGACAGTGGAGCCAAGTAGGTGGAGTAGTTGGCCCAGTATTTGGGCGGTTAGTGGGCACGTGACGTGTGGCTATAGTATGAACGGTTTATACCGACCGTGAGCCGTTCTAAAGCGCCGTTCGTCTCAACAGTTTTCTATGACACCAGAATCGCATGTGTATACCAGAATAGGTTTCAAGTTCGTTTCCTATTTTGTCATGTTTCATATATGCCCCCAAGTTTGCACGTGTATGGCACTAAAAGATGATAGATAAGATGCCACTCTCAAACGCGTCGATTTGTTGGCCTGGTGTCCCTGTCACTCTTGACCTACGGGTAAAAGCCGTGCTTCCCTCCTCGACGCTTTCGAACTTTATTGGGCTTTCTTTATTTTCAGACAGGGGTCTTTTTCTCAACAACAAAGTCGTCAAGTGAGGATCGAACACACGCCAACTGCACTATCGAACTTGCTAAAAGGGGAAGGTTTAGCAGGAAGCAAGATCTACGCCTGGAAGGCACGCACGTCTTCTAAGTATAGAACCTGGATAAAATTGCCTGATTAGTACATTTTCATACCATGGTCACGTGTACCCGAGGGGAACGCCGTGCACATACCGATTGATACAAGGCTACGAACAAGAGTGTATTACCAACAGGGTTCCTACGGCTCGGCCACTATAGACAAAGAAGAGAGATCCATGTCAAAATCCACACGCGGGGAGGATCAGCGCAAGCTCCACACGACCATGACTCACTTACCGAGACACGGGTCTCCGTGTATCGTAGTTACGTTATACTTCAAGACATTTAATTCCGAGTATGTCGATAGGAGTCCGATAGGAGTCCGATAGTGAGCTATCAGGAGATTATCGGATCTCCTTGTACGATAATGCACACGGCACCAACTTGTTCTTGTGTGAATGTAGAAAGAAGTAAATAAGACGGCTCTAAGAGGTATGTGGTGGGGTACGGCGTTTACGGTCTCTACCTTTCACTCGATACAGACAAACAAAGCTACAATCAGATGGTACAGTTGATGAGTTGCGATACATTTCTTAAATCGGATAGTTGAATAAATAGTTAGTGTTGTCTGTTCATAGACTTTTAATTTTTAGGGCAGGAGTAAAAGAGCCACTCCTAGTACAAAGACTTGTTCTCTCCAGGATAAGAGTCTTCGTTCTGCTCAGCAGGTCGCTCAACAGGCGGCGAGGGGAAGTAGACAGAGTTGGAAGCATCGGCAAAGAAGGTGCTCTCAGCCTCGTATTTGGGCAACTCCTCTCCAGGTGTGTCTCGAGAGTTCCAAGGAGTGTAGTTCCTGGTAGCCAGCTGCACAGGAACGAACAACTGGAGCTTCTGTCGGTCCACCGTAATGTTGACCTCCAGACGGTACTGTCGAGATACCAATGCAGAGTAGAAAGAAGGAATGAACTTGGGCTTTCTAGGAACGGAAACGGGAACTCGAATGAGCATCTCATGTCCACCTTCACAAGGGGTCCACTCCTCCTTGAGCTCCTTGCATCCTAGCAAGTCGTTCTGGGTTGTGAGTTTGAGAACACCAGGGTTACCGGAGCCTGTAGCCAAGCCAAACTGTTTTCGCTGTTCGTCAATGACTTCCAAGTTGGGCACAAAAGTCATGCCCTTGGAGGCTCTGAAAGTGTCTGAGTGGATGCGAGTAGTGATGAGCTTGATATCAGGCAAGTGAGAGACGCCTTCTTCAGGCTTGAACTCCAGTTTGATCTCGACAGGAGAAGTGTTGTCCATGTGAGGGCCATTGTTGCTGATAGCGTAAAGACCCTGGTCAATCTCAGTCTGAGGGATCTTGAGAACAACCGAAGGAGGAACATGGGCAGAAATGCGTCCCACCTTTTTGCTGCTCATCAGACTCTTCTTCTTGAGCTCACAAGAGGACGAAATAGCTCGCTCGTGGTGCAGGAGCTCCACCACAGGGTATGAGGGAATCACACGAACAGGCATGATTCGCTGGTGGTTCTTTCGAGCTCCTTCATCCCAAATGTTGACCTTGATCTCGTAGATGATAGTAGCGACCTTTCCAGGAACATCCAGGGCGGGTTCCTCCCACGATAAGGACGAGCCTAGTGAGGGAGGAAGTCTTCTGTTGAGAGAAAGCCCTGTGAGTCGCTGAGCCACCTCTGGCAGCTCGTGGGGAACAAATAGTGAGAAATCCAGTGCGTATTTGTGACCTAGTTTGAGAGTATCGCCTTCCTGAATACTTTCGTAGCCTCTGTCGGCGGCATTGAGGGTGTCGTCTGTAGTGATGCGTTGTTTAAGGAAGCTCCATGAGGCTTTTGTATCGTCCATAGTGGCCTTGAAGGAAGAGGTCTGAATTCCACAAAAGTGAATAGAGAGTCGGTCGACCTTGATTTCTCGGTCGGGTGTGAAGAAAATAGTGCCGCAGATCTCGTCTCCAATATCAAATGTTCCTCTGCATCGCGGGTCTCTCACAATTTCAATGGTTTTGGACTCTGAGGGCTGCTTGAGCTCCTGCCGAGGCAGTGGAGTGGCTGAGGCAACATTGTAGTAGGAGGAGCACGAAGTGTCTGTGGTATCAGACGAGTGCGAGAAGAAAGATTCTGTCGAGCTGCGCATCTTTGATATTTTCGTTTGTTTGGTATGCAAGGGTCTGCTCAACGCTGATATATACCAGTCGAAAGAGGTGAGTCCTATGACTTTTGGTGTGTAAGCCTTAGTGTGGAGGTGGGGTTAGCTCGGCGCTTGAGTGGTGTGTGCGGTGCGCCAAGGAGCAGGAATAATTGCTTAGTGGCCGTGTTGCTCGAGGGGGCGTGTGTTGGTATATCTTTAGCCGGTGGCGCTGTACCTATTTACCCCAAGACTAATGGTGTGCTCTCAATTAGCCAGGCTTAATAGTGGTCTTGTGACTGCAATTACCAAGTCCGTGTTCTGAAGAGCTGAGATGCGTCTGCGGCCGATATTTTATTTATTTCCCTGCGCCTGCGCCAGCCCGTTGCAAATCGATAGCCGGGCCTCTGTGCGTCTACAAAGAAAGCCCTCCCCGTGTGTGGCTAGTGACTCATCCCTCTCGCGTGGTTACAGGGCATTATTGACTTTACGTATTTTCTGGGGCATCGCCAAACACTACTCAATTATACTTTTAGAGTTATCGAGATGAGGGGTGCAGGTCTTGCCTCAATAAGGCATATTCTGGTGTGTAGGAGCGATATAGGGGCGGTATCGGAAAGTGCAGAACAGGGAGAATTGCTCGCGCCACGCGCTATATGGGCATGAAAAAACGAAGCAAATACATTCACAACACCCCTAGCTACCTCCCTGGAAGCAACCATGTCCTTGCTGCCTTTTCATGTGCCTATAAAACGATGTTTCTAAGCTATTGGTGTCAATCGTGTTTGCTCCGGAGACCGCAATTGAACTTTGACGCCAAAAAAAATAAAAAAGACAATGCAGACAGATGCGGTCAAAAAAAGGATAATGGGAAATCTATGATGATGATTGGACCGTGAAACCTGTCCAGAACGTTCCAGACGGTCTCCAGCTGGCTGCTACACGCTCTATAGCCGTTTCACAAGCCATTTCGGGCCCCGCTATCATGCTCTGCCCGTGTCTCAAACGTTCTTCCAACCCACGGCGTTATAGTTGGCAAGGCTACTTTGTTTCGAGACCGATTTATCGTGTGAAAGCGTGACAACAGCCTTGGACCGTCTTGAGCGAACTACACTGGGTAAACTGGCACTTGACCACGGCTAAGGGGAACATGCGCCCAGCCAGCAAAACGCCGTGCCTCTGGTGCATACAGAATGCCGTTCACTAACTCCATAATGTACCCCCAAACGGAACAAGCAGCATCATTATCGCCGTCACCGAGCCCATTTTTCCGCTGCCATTAGTTGACCAAATGGAAAATAACGGAAGCCCTTACTCGGGCCATCACAGAGTTTGGTTTCTCCGACGGAATCAAAAACTATGGAACGTGAATAATTTATAGACGCTAACATGTGGGGTACCCCTCCAACAGTAGACGTGGTGGTCGATGTGGGGATCAATGGTGTAAACAGTTCGGGTCCCTGCCTACGATACTTGTTTTCTGGTCCTAAAACGAGGTTTCCAAGCTCTGTCAAACAACGGAAAACCATCTCCGCTACGCTCGCGTAAGTCCGCGTCCCTCATGCTTAACCCAACCTTCTCCCGAGGCCGTTAACCCTTGCGACTCAGTTTGTCCAAGGGCCCGAGTCTGGGTTGCGAGATTATCAAAAAGCCAATTATTCACCGGTCATCACGAGCTATCCATGCGGATGAGACAGGAGCTGGAAATGGAGGAAAAAAACAACCACGAGGCCATAAATGGGCTTCCGGACTAGCGGGTCATGGGATGGGTGGTGGAATTCATATGCACCGAGAATAGTAGCTATAGTTTGATAGCCTTTTCGCTGGAACTATTCCTGTAAGAAAATAAAAAAAAAGAAACCACATTCTCACCCCCACTCCATTATCTCCGCTGGGACACCACATTTAACCGCATGGTGTAATAACGGCAAAACTGAACATCCTCAAGAGGTTTGATCGACGAGCAAATGAGCGAAAAAAGCTGACTCACAACCGAGAAAATCGTCGGTTAATTCGATTTTTCTGGTAGATTCTTAGTTCTGACATGTCTGGCTTGTTTGTTGTGACTCATGTATAGGCTGACAAATCGATAGTTGACAGAAACAACGAGAAAGCGACACGACGGCTATGCATAGCTGTTTCCTTTGTCAACCGCTATTTTGATTTAATATAGCCCACAAAAACCCATTGCCGGCATATTGGACGGCAAACCCTAGAATATTCCACCTTGTGAGACCGTAACCGTTGAGATGAACCACATGTGGATGATTCATAGGCCGAGATTGAATGCCGAAACCAGAAGGTGATGGAATTATCGTCTTGTGAATGTATCATTGAGTCATTATGGAATATCAAGGAATCTCCAATGGGTTTATGGGGTTACTTTACGTCGCTGGATGGAATAATCATCAATTAAAACATCTAGAACCTGACGAGTCATTCAATATTGGAATTCTCTTAAAATAGATACAGCCACGAGAACATCTACATGGTCACATACAATCACGCCATCATGTTCCCCTCAGATGTATGTATGTACAGCGGCGGGAGAAGTTGTCAAGTAGCCGCCCCACTTGAAAAAGCGGATATAAGAACAGTGATGTCAAAAAAAGCGGACTTTACGACTCTGTCAAGTCTAACGGTACACCGTTAGTCCAATGACACTTGGCATTGAGCTATTGTAGTGATGCATTGATGTTGTGAACTTCGGGACTTCGAAGGACAAGTTCAAGCGACACACTATGTGGAATGAAGCCCATCTCATTGAAAATAAATCAACTGGCTGAGATTTAATGAGAGAAGAAGTCGCCATTGCTATGAAGGGGCATGGTTATACAGGGATCTGAAGTCAAGGATTGTATTCCACTTGACTAAATACAGAGCAGCTAATGTGAAAGATTCTCGAACAATTGCTGATACACAGTCGTTTGTCCAAAAACCATTAATTATCACACCCACAAAATTAATATCCGCCCTTGTAACCCACCTCTTCGTAACATCTGCAACTGACCAATGTCATTCTTCCCTGCTTGTGTAATGCGGTGTTCATCTATGTACAGTAAATGCTCGTGGGCTCATGCATATCATTCAGAAAACAGGTCTGTCTGAAGGCTAAGTACAAGTCCAACTAAAATGTTAACAAATTAGTTTAGAAAGGGCATCTCAAATCAGGCTCAAAAATACATAAAATCACCACAACCACCTTTAACACGAATTTATTCCACTCTGCAACCAAAAACACTACCACTCTTCACCACCCTTGCTCTCAATCAAGACAGCCCCATTTTCGTGTTTTCGCTAATTAACCTTTGATCATGTGACCTCTGGCATAAATCATCTCCTCCCAACGGGATGTGTCCACAAAACTCTAACTATCGTAGCGAAACTAATGCACAATTTTTATTATAGAAAAAAGAGTGAGATCAAACCAGACCATCAGACCAGCTTGAGTCGCAAATAGCGCCCTCAAAAAATCGATTTCACGCTCCACAAAAGGCCCTATAAGTTAGTATACCAATAACCCTCCCCAAAACACCCTCTTCGATGAAATCATTGTGCATATATTTTCATCCCTCTGTATTTCCTGCAGTTACCCTACCTCCACAACCCTCACACGTACAATGAAAAATTTCAATTTTAACACCAAGCAACCACAACCAATATGGCTCCCCACCAGAACGTCCGTCCCGAGACGGTCTTGAAGCGAACCGACGAGCTCATTGCCGTGGGCCAGCAGGATGCTGCTCTGGAACTTCTCCATGAGACTGTTTCCGCCCGAAAGGCCCGAACCACCTCTGTGGCTACCCTTGAGCCCATCGTGGCTCGATTCGTTCAGCTGTCTGTTGACCTGCGAAAGGGTAAGATCATCAAGGATGGTCTGCACCAGTACAAGAAGATTGTCCAGTCCACCAACGTGAACGCCATTGAGCCCGTCATCAAGCAGTTCCTGTCTCTTGCCGAGCAGCGAGTTACTGATGCCCAGACTCAGGCCGACAAGATTGCCGATGAGGAGGAGGCCGATGATCTGGAGGCTGAGGAGTCCCCCGAGGACCTCCTGCTTGCCACCGTGTCTTCTGAGGACACCAAGGACCGAACTGATCGACGTGTCGTGACCCCTTGGCTCAAGTTCCTCTGGGAGGCTTACCGAAGCGTTCTTGATGTTCTGCGAAACAACTCCAAGCTGGAGGTCATCTACCAGCAGGTTGTTGAGCAGGCCTTCAACTTCTGCCTCAAGTTCTCTCGAAAGACCGAGTTCCGACGACTGTGTGAGCTTCTGCGATCTCATCTGCAGACCACTGCCCAGAAGGGTCCCAACGCCCCCCCCGTCACCGCCACCTCTGTCGACCTGTCCGATGCCGATACTCTGCAGCGATACCTCGACACTCGATTCTCCCAGCTCAACGTTGCTGTCGAGCTCGAGCTGTGGCAGGAGGCCTTCCGATCCGTTGAGGATGTCCACACTCTGCTGACCGTGTCCAAGCGACCCGCCAAGCCTCTGATGATGGGTAACTACTACGAGAACCTGGCCCGAATCTTCCTTGTTGCCGGCAACTACCTCTTCCACGCCGCTGCCTGGAACAAGCTTTTCCACCTGCTCTCTCAGTCTCCTCGAGGAGCCATCCCCGTGTCCGAGTACCAGCGAGTCGCCTCTTTTGTGCTGCTCTCTGCTCTGGCCATCCCCCACAACTCCAGCGCTGAGGACCGACACCGAAACACTCGACTCACCGGTCTGCTCAACCTGCAGCGAACCCCCACTCGAGACGCTCTGCTCAAGTCTGCTCTGTCCCGAAACATTCTTGCTCACGTCAAGCCCGAGATCAAGGCTCTGTACAAGACTCTGGAGGTTGATTTCCACCCTCTGTCTATCCGAGCCAAGCTGACCCCCGTTGTTGGTGCTATTGCTGAGGCCCCTGAGTTCAAGCCCTACTTTGCTCCTCTGTACCAGGTCATCCTCACCCGACTGTTCCAGCAGCTGTCTCAGGTCTACGAGTCCGTCAAGCTGGACTTTGTCATCCAGCTGGCCACCTTCCCTGCTCCCTTCTCCGCCACCCCTCTGGAGATTGAGCAGTTCATTGTCCGAGCCTGTGCTCAGGGCGAGCTGGCCATCAAGATTGACCACGACCAGCGATCCGTGCTCTTTGAGGAGGTCCGAGCTGCTACCGGCTCTGCCTCTCTCCAGGACACCCCCATTGAGATTGTCCGAACCCAGCTGGCTCGACTCGGCCGAACTCTCAGCGTGGCTGATCCCCTCAACTCCGCTGACGCCCGAGAGCAGCAGTACGTCGCTGCCCTCACCGCCGCCCAGGATAACGCTGAGCGAGAGCATGCTGAGACCCTGGCTCGACGAGCCGAGATCGAGGCCCGAAAGGCCGCTGCTGAGGCTGAGCGAGCCCAGCGAGAGGAGGAGGAGGCCCGAAAGCGAGCCCAGCGACTGTTGGACGAGGAGCTGGCCGAGAAGGAGCGACTTGCTGCCGAGCAGCATGCCCGAGAGCTCGAGCGAATCCGAAAGGAGCAGGACGCCATCCGAGAGGAGGAGAAGAAGAAGCTCGCCGAGGAGATCAACGCCAAGGGAATCATCACCATCGACCTGGACAAGCTCGAGGGTCTGGACACCAACGCCCTGCGAAAGATGCAGGTCGACCAGCTGGCCAAGGAGACCAAGGAGCTTGGCGACCGACTGCGAGTCACTGCCCGACGAATCGACCACACCGAGCGAGCCTACCGAATGGAGGAGATCAAGCTTGTGGAGGACGACTTTGTCCAGCAGAAGCAGCGAGACCGAGATATCTACGATGCTCGAATCAAGCTCATCAAGGACACTGCTCGAGACGAGCACAACGCCAAGGTCGAGCTTGCCAAGCGTCTGCAGCGAGCTGTTCCCTTCTACAAGTCTTTCCGAGACGACATTCGTGTCAAGCGAGAGGCCGAGTTCACTCGACTCCGAGAGGAGGCCGTCAAGAACCTCGCCGAGGCCAAGGCTGCTCGAATTGAGGAGGTCAAGGCTAAGCGAATCGCTGATGCCAAGCGAGCCGAGGCTGAGGCTAAGGCTGCCGCTGAGGCTGAGGCTGCTGCCGCTGCTGAGGCTGAGGCCAAGGCCAAGGCTGAGGCCGACATGCGAGAGAAGCTGCTCGCCGAGAAGAAGGCCCGAGAGGAGGCTAACGCCCGAGCCGATGCTGTCTACGAGAAGCAGCGACAGAAGGAGGCCGAGCTTGAGGCCAAGCTTGAGGCCAAGCGATCTGGCCGAGCTCCTCCTGCTGGTGGTGCTCCCGGTGGAGGCTACGTCCCTCCCAGCCGACGAGAGGGTGGAGGCTACGTTCCCCCTAGTCGACGAGAGGGACCTGGTGCTGGACCTGGTGCTGGTGGATCTGGTTACGTTCCCCCCAGCCGACGAGAAGGTGGTGGAGGAGGATACGTGCCTCCTAGCCGACGAGAGGGCGGTGGAGGTGGATACGTTCCCCCCAGCAAGCGAGAGGGTGGATCTGGTGCCGGATCTGGAGGCCGATACGTGCCCCCTAGCCAGCGAAACTAAAAGTAATGATTGGTATAGATTAACAAATGATTGTGTGTTAGTAAGAGAGATGTAGTTCACCAGATGTAGAGTAGTGATTGATGATGCGGATAATCAATCTGCCGCCTCAGAATAGGTTTGATAAGCATACAAGTAAGCTTTCATTCTGAGACTTTGTTCACATGAGACCGGACAGACGCCTGCCATGGCAGATACGAAAGCAACTTTCAAAGAGTGGGCTATCTCACTATCAGATATCTCGAGCCCTTCGATCTGGAAGAAGCCCCATTACATAATTAAAGGTAACAAGAAGCAATGTGTTTGTCTGGTAGCCTCTGGATTATGGTTGCTACTGTATCAACAACACTAACTGAAAGTAGGAAGTCGACTGATGCCGCAAAGGGATCCCTACAGTGCCACCTGCTCTTGAAAGTCTTATCTTGCAGTTCATCGCATACGATGGACTGTAGGTCTTTCAAATGATGGCTTTTAGATTTTATGGCTTTGCCCTTCCGACGCACTGCGCCCTCCCCATACGGTCTCATTAAGCGGAGAGTGGCCCACTGGCCCACCTAACCTTGAAGCCCACTCTCATCGCTCTATGAAACAAAGAGCTGGGTTTCAAGTGACGGAGTGAGAGATCGATGGACAGATATTATCAGTTGTCCCAGCAACCAAATGAAGACTTCAAGAAATCGGAATCGGGAAGGCAGTTCCGACGACCCTTCCGAATTGAGTCTAGTAAAATCTTTTATACATCGCCGTGAAGATTTTACTTTGAACTCTTGCCGAAGTTTGATAAGGAATGCCACTTACAAGGAAATTGTCTTTTGCCACGCAGATTGTCTTTTATGAACTGTCGTCTGTGAGCCCTGTAGCACTCGTTGCTAATCAAGTAATACTGTAAAAGTTTTAGGTCCCACACTGTAATGGAAAAAAAGTTTGGAATGTCTTCAGTCACAAATCTTGTTCACCAACAAGATTTAGAGGAGTCCGAAAAAATCTTTTGGTCTGTACAGTATGGGGTTTATCCGGACATGATAGACACCATGCCACAGTAACACTGGCGTCAAAGCGACTAGGTAGTGTTGTAGAGCTCCTTTTTCCCCATACGACAGTCTACTCAGCTTTTAATTTTACTAGCAGCCACTTCCGAGGACGGAACCTGAACTAAAACCGTTCGTTCTTATTCCGCTCGAGGAACTTTGCGCGTGAGCATAAATTTATTAATGGCGTGGTGAGCCAACCAAGTGGTATCTATTCCGCGTCTTATATGAGCCAAGCAAATTAGTATACGACCCTAGGATAAAAACATCTCATATATATACTGTGCGTACATTAGTGGACCTTTTTACCCGGAGTTTCGCCGGGCACAGCGCCTGACTAGCGTGCAAAAATATTCAGCCTTCGGGCCGGCCCAATAACGGTATTAGTCCAAATGGCCTCGACAGATCAACGTATTCGTTGCATAGCAGTGCAGCAGAGGGATTCTGCCCGGGGTAGAAATACAGTCCTGTAGATCGTGCCGTGTCAGTCTCACTTCTGCTAACCGCTGGCGCCTTCTACCCCACCAGCGGAACCGGATTTGAGTGGAAAGTCTACCAAGCGGCTAAGGGTGCTACTTGTAGCCTAACGCCAACATGCTTGATTCTCGGCTATAGTGGAGAAACCCTCGCCAGGTCCGTCAGACCCGCGAACGGCACCTCACGTGAGTTTGCACATGATGCTGTCTCATGCGTCGGGATAAATGTGCCGATACCGATGGGGGGAAATCTCTTTGTATTTGAAGTTTCCAATGCATAGGCGTAGTGCCGTTTCATAGCCCGCCAAACGCACCCAGGCAAGTTAGGTTTCACAGGAGGCCTGTTTGACAAGGCTGGCTCCAGTATAGGCGATGCTTAACTGGCTCGAAGCCTTGGGCTGCAGCCACGGCGTAGGTGGGGTGCATGTAGAGTGGGAAATAGACACAAGGTCTGCACTGGTACTACGTGAAAAATGTAGGCCTTATCAGCGATTGTGGAGAAAGAGGGTCCTTACTGCTGAAATATATTCAATCCTCCATCATACCAGCAAATAGTACGTTTTTACCAAGCCTATACATCCGATCGGTTATGGCACCCGTTGAACTACAGCGGCTTGGTTGCTTGGCAGGGACCGCGTTAATTCGCTTCGGCCAGGTTGTGCAGGGCTTTTCCTTGTGGGACAAGGCCTTTCTAATCGTCACCTCTTGTTGACGGAACCTTATCAAAATGATAAACTTTTAGTGTTACGGTATATCAAAGTTGCACCAAGATGATTGGTTTGTCGCCTCGAGGCTGATACCGCACTACCACATTTGAAAACGCCTTTGATAACAATAACTGAACGGCTCCAGGTACCCAGACCCCCGCCAGCTAAAGAACAACAACTAACAACGGCTAAAAATTACCCGCATGACACAAACAGCGCATCTTGTGTCAGAGCCCCTGCAATCTGACTCATAGCCACCACCGATAATTTCAACTTTTCGACTTTGCGAAGTTTATCAGGCATCCCACTAGGCACGGCACCATCGATAGTAAAGTTTGATGGACTCACGCGAGAGACTCCGCGATAGTGAAGAAATATATATGGAGATGCTAGTCTCAGTAGTCTCCTCTAGCAAAGGTCACCATGAACAACGACGAGCCTCCCATCGACTACTACGAGTCTGAGGCTGAAAAGCGTGTTCAGCACGAAGCTGCCTCTGGTAGCGCTGACAACATCTCTGATGAGGTTGAATACACTACTGAGATCCCTCAGACCACTGACGACAAGAAGGACCAGACTGACTACGATGCCAGTATCGCTGAGGTCTCCATGACCACTGTCGAGTGGGTCGGAGAGCAGCTGCTCATTCCTCCTTCTGAGGTTGACGGATCCTACCCTGAGGATGTCCACTACATGGCCCGAAAGATCGAGGAGATGTCCAATGTCACTGCCGCCAGTATCATCAGAGCCAACATTGACTACCATCTTAACGATAAGAACTTGCCCGAGGGCATGATGGACGAGTGCCGAGATCTGCTGGAAGACTACACTCACGGCCCTGATGGAGAGAAGGATGATGAGATGGTCGGAGACTACGCTGCTGATGATTTCCAGCCCGAGAACTCCCTCCGAATGCGATACAATGCTGCCCTGTTCCACGACTGGTCCCCTTACCCCCAGGTTCGATCCGTCACCAGTCCCATCCCTGCTGACCCTGATGAGCATGTCGAGACTATTCGATGTTACATTGTCGGAACCATTTGGGTCGCCATCTCTGCATTTGTCAACCAGTTCTTCTACCCCCGTCAGCCTGGTATCTCTCTTACCACCCCTGTGCTGCAGCTTTTCCTCTACCCCTCCGGTGTTCTGCTGCAGTACATTCTGCCCAAGTGGGGCTTCAAGCTGTGGGGAATCGACTTTGCCCTTAACCCCGGTCCCTGGTCTGCTCGAGAGCAGCTGATGGCTACTCTCATGTGCTCTGTGGCTGCCGTCCCTCCCTACATTAACTCCAACATTATTGTCCAGTACATGCCCATGTTCTACAACCAGTCTTGGGCTCTCGGCTTTGGTTACATGTTCCTGTTCATGCTGGTCACCCAGTACATGGGTTTCGGTCTTGCTGGTCTTCTCCGACGAGTCGCTGTCTACCCTACCCGAGCTTTCTGGCCCACCTCTCTTCCCACCCTGGCTGTCAACAAGGCCCTTCTTAACGGCCACCGAAAGGAGACTGTCAACGGCTGGAAGATCACCGAGTACCAGGCTTTCATGGCTTTTGGAGTCGGCTCTTTCATCTACTTCTGGGTCCCCAACTACCTGTTCACTGCTCTGTCCAACTTCAACTGGATGACTTGGATCGCCCCCAGCAACCTCAACCTGGCCACTGTCACCGGTAGTGTCACTGGTATGGGATTCAACCCCATCCCTACCTTTGACTGGTCCATGATCACCGGTCTCGTCCAGCCCGTCTACTTCCCTCTCTACACCGTCGTCACTCAGTACATTGGTATGATCATCACTGGTCTGTGTGCTCTTGGTGTCTGGTACTCCAACTACTACTACACGGCCTACATGCCTATCAACAACAACGATCTGTTTGACAACACTGGCCAGCCCTTTGAGGTTGCCAAGGTCATGACCAACTCCCAGCTTGACGAGGAGAAGTACCACAACTACTCCCCTCCTTACTACACTGCTGCCAACCTGGTCCTCTACGGTGTCTTCTTTGCCATCTACCCCATGTCTTTCTTTTACTACGTTGCCAACGAGTGGACCACTTGCTGCCAGGCCGTCAAGGATATCTGGCTGTCCATTCGATACCTCAACCGATCCAACTACGAGGGCCGAGATGATCCCTTCTCTCGACAGATGGCCAAGTACAAGGAGGTTCCCGATTGGTGGTACTACGTTATTCTGGTGGTCATGTTTGGTCTGACTGTTGCCTTTGTTGAGCACTGGGATGTCCAGACCCCCGTCTGGTCCATTGTTCTCATTCTCTGTGTCACCCTGGTCTTCCTGTTCCCCTTCACCATCATCATGTCTGCTACCGGTGCCCAGCTTACCCTTAACGTCATTCTGGAGCTCATTATGGGTTACACCATTGCCGGACGACCTATCGGTATCAACGTTGCTAAGGCCTTTGCTGTCCAGATCCAGGTGCAGGCTCAGAACCTGTCCTCCGATCAGAAGGTTGGTCACTACATGGGTCTTCGACCTCGATCTATGCTGCGAGTCCAGCTGTGGGCCACCATGGTTAACGGTCTTGTCACTATCGGTGTCATCCAGTTCCAGCTCACTAAGATCGACCACTTCTGTGACCAGAAGTACCAGAAGGAGCACGAGAAGTTCACCTGTCCCAACGAGCGAACCTTCTTCACTGCCTCTGTCATTTGGGGTCTCTTTGGACCCAAGCGAATGTTCGACAACCAGTACCCCATTCTTCGATGGGCTTTCCTTATGGGCTTCGGTGTCTTCCTGCTGTTCTGGGGTGTCCAGACTGTTCTCCCTTGGTTCCTGCTCAAGAAGTACCCCCACAAGGAGCGTGCTATTCGAAAGTGGCAGGACCGTCTCATGTTGGTCAACCCCGTGCTTCTGTCCTTTGGTGGTCTCTCTTGGGCTCCCTATAACTTGTCGTACATGACTGGTGCACTCTACGTCGCCATCTTCTTCTCTTTCTTCATCCGAAAGTACTACACTGGATGGTGGAAGAAGTACACCTACGTCATCAACGCTGCCCTCACCACTGGTACTGCTCTTTCCGGCATTGTCATCTTCTTTGCCGTGCAGTACACCAACAAGGACCTCTCGTGGTGGGGTAACAACGTCCCCTTTGCTGGCCAGGACGGTGCCGGACCTCCCCTTATGGAGATTCCCGCTGACCCTGGCTACTTTGGCCCCCCTCCTTCTCACTACCCTTAAGGCTAGTTGAGGAGCTTCCTTCACCTTGCATTTTTGTCTAATTATTTGGCTGTAAATATATATTAATATTAATTATTTTGTTTGACTCATCACTGTAGGTACTGTATCCGAAGTATCGTAGAGGTGTACTTATTTGTAGTGAACTCATGTTGCTACCGTTTTTCATGTGTATCTCCTGGTCCCTTCCCAATCGGGAAATTATGACCGTACCAAAGAGGTAGAAGTTCACTTGTAGCTAGTTTCAATAGATGATGTACACATACGTACAGTACAGTACCGTACTACTTGTACGTAGAATTCTTACACAGCTTTTGTACGAAACTTTAGAAACTGGTTATTCTGTTCTTGTCCTACAATATTACACCTCATGGCAGCTTGTAATGAGATATGAAAGGTCTGTATTATTTCACAGACATAGGCATAGAACATCTAACGAAAGTGGGATTGTAGGCAGCCCATATCGTCAAATAATCTGTTATTTAGGCTCCCAATTACTATCCAAATAGCAAATGACTAAGGACAAAACAAGCCTGTTCAGGCAACCCCCAGAGCCCATCAGAATAACCACAAAAACCACAAGATAGTGAAATATATGGATCCATCTACGTATCGTTAACGTATAAAATGCATTATATATCTACTGACGTCTTGTGAATTTGGCTGTGGGGCTACCACGCAATCAGCTGAAATGCAAAGTAATGTATATCGCTAGGAGATCCCATAGGATGAACAGGTACTTCAAAAATTGAAGTTTTCTGACATTTTCTATATGGAAATGATTTTTAAATCCCAAAAAAGTCATTTCCCTGGATTTTCTAAAATTTGAAAATGCATGTCTGGGCACCAACAACACGGGCTATTTACACAGCCAATAAAACAGCTACATGAACCAAACTTATACTGAGGGTAGATCTAGACTATCTTATACTGATACAACACCAATTTCGAAGGTGAGATGTAACACTGACCGCTCAGAGGCCTCTAAAAAAATTTTTTTTTTACATAATCCAGAGTTGGGTGGGACCCATTTTCCCTTTTAAAAAAAACCGGACTTCGTGGCCAAGTTGGTTAAGGCGTACGACTGTTAGTCACCTGAATGGCCGCCATCGTAAGATCGAGAGTTCGACCCTCTCCGAGGTCGTCCGTATTTTTTTATTTTTTATTTGTCCAGCTTACATTTTTTAGGCGACAGCTTTTTGGAATGGGTTTTACGTACCAGTACTTTAGTTTTTTTATCTCCCAATTGACCTCAATCGCTTAGGCCAATTGCTCGATTGCTTGGGATGTCTCGACCTTCATGGTGATGATGCTGCAGCGCCAAAACTCAAGATGAGTAAAACTGATATTGCGAGCAAAATTATGCGAGGATACCATCAAGGTCAGTAGCAATCGTTTTCTACAAAGGAATCATATATCTGAGCTATTGGAGCTATTCAATTGCCAGGGTGGGCTGCCCAACCAATGACCCTGGCGATGGTTTGAAGCGCACCCGAACCTCCAGGCGGAAAAGAAGACTAGTCGGGCGTGAAAAAAGCACAAAACTATACCTGTACTTTTTGTTCTGTAAAGATTGCTTCATGAGAGACCCTGCCCCAGTTACTTTGCGCCCGTATCCTCATATAATTCGTGCATAAAAACAATTTATGGATGCTTTTCATAACCTTGAGGTTGTATACTCACCAGGACATCAATATCGTGTCAGTCCGGTCACTATTCTTGAACCAATGTCTCAACATTAGCTCGGATAGTCTCGCAAAACGATCTGTCTCAATTGGGCCCCCACTTTTCAGCCCCACTGACGAAGATCCCCCAGTTCAAAGAGAGAGTGACTTCCGTGGATATTGGCAAGTCTGATACGAGCATTGATCCAGACATGGGGCACCTTAGCAACCAAATCTATGAAATCTATTACTGGCAATCAGATAAGAAAAGAAAAAATTGCGCCCCTGCAAATAGCAACACTGATTTACTTTGCAAAATCATGAAACAGTTGGAGGTAACCCGACTTTAAAAATTCTTAACTTCTTGGAACGGCTATCGATGAAAATCAATTGGCATCACTTCGCGTATAATAGCTGAAATTGTTTTCGCCGATCTTTGGTACATACAGAAACAGTAAGTTGCCGTCTCTGTAAACCGACACAATAACGAAATGGCCCGACTGGTACAGATTCCCCGTTCTGAGCATCCTTCAAAAGGGTAAAAAAGTTGCTTCGTTACCAAACAGGGAGATCGACATTGGCCACTTTGTTTTTCCTTTTTTCTGCAGATCTTCAGCAAAAGGAGTAAAAACTAAACGGAGGCATATTCAGGAGACCCGGCTGGAAGGTCCCGGCTGTTTCCGGTCTACATGAAAGATTCTAATGTTTTCTACGGCTACAATTGCACAATTAAGTCAAAGGAATTATTGTTAAATATCTAAGTAAATATATTCACTATGAAAACCCAGGTTAATAAAGGGGTATTGAATAATATTAAGTGTATACTGTTTTCTAGTTCATAATTTAGAAAAGAGCAAGGATACCAGCGGCAGCCAGGATGGCAGCGGAGACACCGTTGGAGGCGGCACCGTTAGCCTGGGCAGGGCCGGAGGAAGGAGCCTGGGGAGCCTGCTCGGGGGTAGAAGGAGCAGCCTGGGGAACCTCGGGCTTGGCAGCGGGAGGAGCGGAAGCCTCAGGCTTGGGAGCAGGAGCAGGAGGAGCAGAAGCCTCGGGCTTGGGAGCGGGAGCGGGGGGAGCAGAAGCCTCAGGCTTGGGAGCAGGGGCAGGAGCAGAGGACTCGGGCTTGGGAGCAGGGGCAGCGGGGGTCTCCTCGGGCTTGGGAGCGGGAGCAGGAGCAGAAGACTCGGGCTTGGGAGCGGGAGCAGGAGCAGAAGACTCGGGCTTGGGGGCGGGAGCAGGAGCAGAAGACTCGGGCTTGGGAGCGGGAGCAGGGGCGGAAGTCTGGGGGACGGGAGCCTCAGTGGTGGTGTCGCAAGGGACGGTGACAGTCTTGGTGACACCCTCGATCACGGTGACCTTGGTGGTAAGAGAAACACCGGCGGGGACCTCAGGGGTAGAGGAAGCCTTGGGGGCCTCAGTAGAGTGGTGCTTGCACTCCTCGCACTCCTCAGTGATGGTAACGGTCTTACCCTCAATGACGGTGACCTTGGTGGTGAGGGGAGCAGAGGTAGCCTCGGGGGCCTCGGTGGGGGCCTCAGTGGAGCAGGGCTCGGTGATGGTCACGGTCTTGTCACCAATGACGGTGGTCTTGGTGGTAAGAGAGGGAGCAGCAGTCTTGGTGGTGTTCTTAGCGGGAGCCTCAGTGGTGGAGACAGCATCGACGGTGGTGGGAACCTCAGTGGAGCAGGGCTCGGTCACGGTGACGATGACAGTCTTGTTTCCTCCGTGCTCACACTCGTGGCAAGGGACGGTAGAGGTCAGAGTCTTGGTGGTGTAAGAAGCAGCGGAAGAGGAAACGGTACCGTTGGTGGGCACAGGAGAGGACTCAGCAGCCTTGGTAGAAGAAGGAGCAACGGAGGACTCAGTGTGGTTGGTGGGGACAACGGGAGCGGAAGAGCTGGGGACAGCGGAAGAGCTGGGAGCAGCAGAGGACTCGGGCTTGGAAGAAGAAGGAGCAGCAGAAGAAGAAGGAGCAGGCTCGGAAGACACAGAGGAGGTGGGGCAGACAGGGATGATGGGGGTGGGGGTAACAGTGGGGGAGGCAACAGCCTTGCAAGCCTCAACGTACTGCAGGAGCTGCTTGTCAACGTTGAAGTAGGGCCACATGTTGTACTGCTGCACACAAGAGGTACACTGGTCAACGGCAGACTGGGTAGCCTTGATCTTGTCACAGATGCACTTAGCATCCTCGCCACAAGAGTTGATGTCAGCAACAACGGTGTTACAGGTCTTCTTGCAGGTGAGCTTGCCGATCAGGTCGAATCGCTTGTTAAGCATGTTATCGAGAGAAGCGGCGTGAGAAGGCTCAGGGGTACAAGTGGGAGGAGGAACCTCACACTCGGGCAGAGAAGAAGTGACATCGGGAGGGGTGGTGGTGACAACAACGGGGGGAGGAGCGACGGAAGAAGAAGCCTGGGGGTGGCACTTCTTGATGGTGTCCTCGATCTCCTGCATACCGTACTGGGGGTAAGCCTGAGAACAAGACAGACACTTCTGGGTCCAGGCGAAACCGTCAAGGAACTGACACTCGCAAGACTTGAGACCCTGACAAGTCTTAAGACCGAAAGAGAGCTTGAAGCACTTCTTGGTGCAGAAGACCTGAGAGATCAGGGCAAGAGATCGCTTCTCGTTGGCTCCGGCAGGGGCAATGCAAGTCTCGGTAGGAGCAGGAGCAGGGGCAGCCGAAGAAGAAGGAGGAGCGGGAGCGGGGGTGGAGGTAGCGGGAGCAGGGGGAGCAGGGGTAGGGGTGCTGGACTGCGAGAACCAGAAGGTGTTGGGGTCAACTCCACCGGGGTTGGGCTTGGGAGCGGGAGGGCCAGGGGCGGGGGGGKTAGAAGCGGCGGGGGCTCCGGGGGTAGAGGGCTGGGAGAACCAGAAAGTGTTGGGGTCGGGGCCCTTTCCGAGGATAGGGTCGGCAACAGCAACGCTGACTGCAGCAGCGATAAGAGTGGCAGAGAACTTCATTATGTCTTAATATGGTCTCTCGACTTTTGAAAGGGTATTAAGCGAGTGTGGTAGTCGAAGTGAACACAAGTGAATCTGTTGGAGTCTAGAAAGGAGGATGGCCAGGGTATTTATGGACTGCCAAGGTTTGTGCTGAGTGTATTTTGGGCCTTTGACGCGAGCACTGTTTTCCACAGTGCCGGTTGTCATCCTTTAGGCGCAATGGCGATCAAAGCGTCGATCCCTTGGCTGATTTGCATTCCGGTATGATGATCGACACAAGGACTGAAGCTGGGAGGCGGGGAGAGCTTAACGTCATCGCTGGGGGTGTATCACCATAATACCGTTGTATCAATGGGTATCTTGTGATTGATGGGCTGGTATCAGATTGTGGTATGTTGCTTGGCACCGTTGCGTACCTGACAGGGTGGTTAGGTGGTTACACTAAAAGTAGGGGTTATAAACTTTATGCAGGGCATAATATTACTGTAGGGGCACTACACGACCATGGCTATGTTTGTTGGGACGAATGTGGGCATTGACCTGAGACTACATGGTGACGCGTTGTGCGTGTTTGTATTCGCAATTTTCGGGCTCCACTTGGGCCTAAATACACTAAAAATGAGCATTTGTTTATCGCTTCTTGCGTAATACAGTGATTCTCTTTTTATCCTCTATTTATTTTTGTCCATCCTCTTTTGCACTTGTGGTGTTGTGTCTTGTATTTACCCTCCGCACAAGCATGATGAAGATCTGAAGATCTTTCTATTTTAACATGAACTTTGGCCAGGGAGGAGAGAGTGAGACCAACTTTGATCGGTACACGACCACGCGTTTTGCCCTGGCTGCCGAAAGTTCGAGCAGGGGTGGTCTGGACGTGAAAACGTACACGGTATGAAAAAACAACACCGTTGAACCCGAGCAATATAGCAAACTATCCTCCACCTTGCCCACTCAATGGCTACAATTGAAAAAAATAATGCACTGTACATCCGGCTGTGTGCCAAGAGCTAGCCACCTGTCAACGTTGCTGATCGAAATAATGCTACCCAGCTTCAGTGCCGGTCAGTGCAAGTCCCTCTGTCTCTCCAGCATAGTGTGCCTTTGCTTGTTGCGATGATCTTCATTTTTGCTTGTTGACGGTAGCTTCAGCCGCCTTACACGAACACGTCCTTTGAGATCGACACTGCTGTCTACAAACTTAGAAGGCCTGTCCGTTTTTGGTGAGAGAGAAGAAAAAAAAGATGAGAAAAAATAGGGGTCGAGAAGCATGAGTCCAACACGTTAGCGACATGCAGGGATCGATGCGGGAACACCCTTGACACGTGAAGGGTCAATGGCTGCCCCAACGGGTGTGGGATCAAGCATTGGGGTGAGACAACTGGCTACGATCTTACTTGGATATACAACTCTTCCCCACGGATTGATAGATTCATCTTAGGCCATCGTAATATCAATAGGGCCCCCCTTGTCTTCGTGGAGGTGATCGTCACAACAATCACGCCAATCAGCAATGTCGATCCCAAGCAGCGTGTTTGGATGAAAGAGTAGGGGATCTGCGTAAAAAGCGAACCAATACAAAAAGAAATTCCCAAGTAGGAAGCCAAAACGTTGTTTGTTGCTCGGCAGAGGGCGACGTGGTGAAGGGAGTGCAAGGCACGAAAAAGGGGAAAAAAACAACAGGAACTTTCAGGAACAACAGGGGGGTGTTCCTGGAATGATGGCGGGAGTGGAGCACTACCGGTGCACGATAGAGTGGATCTCCCCTGATATCAATGTTGATTGCAGGGGATGATGAGCCTACCGTTACGTTTAATATATTATTAATGACTGTTTAATAATTAATGACATGTGAATCTGATAGGAACCCCACGGAAGGACGGTAGTTGCTCGCTAATAGGTTCTGATTCTATTACCAGTCGTACTCCGCTTGAGATAAGTGCCTCGTCTCTTTTTTCATGTGCCCTTACCCTGTCTATTTTGGGACATGTTCATCCGTTTATATCCGGTTGCCGTAACAAGAATAGTTATGTTTGTTGATTTGGCAGAGTATGGGAAATGATTGTCGTCGAAATAACTTTTATACAGCGTCATAATGCAGAGATGCGGGATTAGTGGAAGTCAAATTTACGGGGTGTGAGCCCTGCAGTTCTTGTTGGAGGAACTAATTACTTTTCTTTTTCCTCGCCAATAGACGCTCAGCTTTGTTACATAGCAACTGACCTATTTTTACGAAGCCCGCCTGTCTATCGTAAGGGAGTCTCCCAAATATAGATCACTTGGCATTCCGAACAATGGCATGACAACCAGCCAAGGGAGGCTGTACAGAGATACCCAGCCATGTGATACACACAGCTGATTATCAGACAGATTGACCATGATATTCCCTTCCTGCCAGCGTAACAATTGCACTGTACAATGCTACCTACGATGCTTACCAGCTCGTCGATGCTCAACTAAGTGGAGACAGATCATCCCCAGCCCTCCTAAACGAGTCGGATGATCTTTCTACCGTTACCAAGTGGGACGACCAAATGTGTCTATCATAAATTGGTAAATCAGCAGAGACCGATCTCCTAAACAGGCCAGAAGACATGGACGCTTTCAGACAGGATCCTAAACAGTGCTCTGAAACAGCGAGGACATTCGAATAGTTCACCCAGAGCTCTGCCATGGCGACAGTAGACGGGCACTGCAATGCAAATCAGCAGACCAGCTCATCTCCGTGCTGCACGGTACAGTGTAATGGGTGCAGCGGAAGATGCAGGTGCTCATCAGCAGATACAGCGTCCTCGAGGCTGGGGCAGTGACTGAGAAGGCGGGCTGGTTGTCTCACATCTACTTTCGTCCAGTCGACCACCTGATCCCCAGGTCACGATAAGAAGGTACGAGGATGGCTTGCATAGACACGTGCCGGCTTTTCTACGGGTACCTGATGCAATAACTGCGGAGTAACTCACACGAGCGGGGTAAGTGTTGCTTTGAATATCTAGTATGGTAGCCTGGGCCTCCAATTGCGTACTTCAGCCGTGGCTACGTACTTGGTGTACACCTTCCTCTGCTGTTGACCAGCCAACTTCTACGAACCAGCCAACGTCGTAGTCGTCTCTGTCAAAAATTGCTCGAATTAGTAACAAAGCAACCCAGAGGTTCAGAGTGAAATGATTCTCTCAGATCGTGCAAATCATTCCCTTTTGATGGCTGGGTAAAAAGTCTCACCGCCGTATTTACTCAATTAGATCGTAAAGGTAACCTGGAGTTCATAGAAGTTTTAATTACAGTACATTCAATTGATATCGGAAGTTTGATATCCAATATGATTGTCTCACCCCATAAATAAATCGTGACTCTTAGTATTCTTAGTATTTTGCCTCACAGGCTTTCTCAGAATAGCACAGTGCCAAGTATGCTGCCCAAAAGAACCCAACAAATGTGCGACTGCATTTGAAATTGAAGACAAGTCTCAGGTCAATAACCATAGTAAGCCAAGACCAGCCTCCCAAAAGAATATCCGAAACGGTGCGCTGAACCCGGAAGGTTCATCAAACGTATAAAGAAATTTAGTCTCAGGGACCAACCTGATTATCATGATCCCCACTCACCAGCTTAGTTACAAGTAGCCAAGACTGGCGCCAAGGATGTCCGCAACTAGTTCCCATTGTGGAGGCCAGGTTGGGGGATCTCCCACGACGCTAAGCTGAAGATCGTGACTATCTTTTTTTGAAAGTGGTAAACTTAAAGTTACGTCGAGTTCTATTTTTCGTTTAGCTAAACTGCCGCATCACTGATCACTAAACGTCTTGTTTTATAGCAACCTCATGAATCAATGATAACATCTACATTCTTAGTTATGGTATGTGTTCTCCGTGGGAACATTAGCGCGAAACCTCTTGCTTCCATGACGCAGGCTCGTTATTGTCTTGTCCCAAACGTCGGCATACACGGAACCTAAATATTGCTTAATTTGGCTACAAGTTCGCGGCCAAATGAACGATGAAAAAAGCAAAACCGAGAGACGGTGGGTTAGGGTGCCCACCTCTAAATCGACCGTCTGAAAGTTGATACATTGTACTGTGGGTCATGTGATCAGCACTGTCGGTGAAAGTTTCGGAGTGTTGCTTCGTTGCTGTAGTAACGTTGAAGCTGGTAACCGCGGTTACCGCAAGGTTTCTCTCCCTCTAGATGCGTTGACTGTAGAGAAACGTTACGTAACGCGACAGCATAACAAACCGAGAATAGTATTCTATTGCGTCTAAGCCTCCATTCCAAGGGGTACCGCGATATCGTACATACATACGCAGGAACCTGACTAATGCCCATCGCTGCTGAGCAATGTTACCCTGAAAATTAACATAGGTGCTTGAGGCACGTGGGGGTCAGCAATCGATCTGATCACAGCTGCACAAACAATGACAGCTCGTTGCCTCGGAAACTTTCCAGTCAGATAGCCCACTTTGTCAAACAAATACCGCAAATAGTCCGATCTGGATAGTTACGAAACTAGAGTGTGGTAATTAGTTAGAACCCCAGACTAGTAGTTGCACTATTTAACGAAGTTTGGCGAGATAACATATAAAATCAGGCATAATATGATTACACAACACCAATACCCCTATGCTGGTTCAATATCTACCATACCAGCGATATTCTCCTGTAGGGGTTCTGCTCGGCGCGATTGCCGCCAGCAGCATGGCTTGTAGATGAAATAAAGTTTTACCGAGGTCAAAAACTCTTCAAACCGAGAAGCGCAGTTGTTCAAGCCCTGTGCAGAATGCAGCCACATTTCAGAGGGGCCACAAGCTGAGGAATGCTTCTGAAACGCATATTTTTCCGCATTACGTAACTGGTGACGTCCGGAATGGGGCCATTGCGTCATCATCCAGTCCACCGGTGGTGTAGACGGCTACATTACCCGCTATCTGGTACCCACCATAATATTTGGCAAGTTATAGTGACATCATAGCAAGTTAAGATCATTATTATTGAAACAGGTTATGACCCTAGTGCTATATTATGCGCTCACCCTGAAACACGCGACCTTTCTTTTTGCGGCTATTATTAATCTCCGCCATGAAAATACCTCCCATTCCTACTGCTCCGGTATGAGCCAGGGCAAAAAAGAACGCCTGGACCGTTATTAGCCTGTCATAAGACAAAGATAAAGTGCTCAATGCAGCTTCCCTTACATAGACAAAGCGCGGAAACCTAAGACCATGCTAACGGGCGTCAACAATGGTACCAACTAGATACACGGAACACTGCTGCTATTTTAGACGCTCCGGCCATTAGGGCGGTTGCTGTTATTTTAGCAGATGTAGCGTAACTATCCCGCGTTAGTCAAGGAGATATGGCTATAATAACACGTGTACAAAAACATGGAGAATATAGCCAGCTATCCTTGGTATCCAACTCGGCTTCTCTTTTGCCACCTATTCAATCCTCCGGTCAAAGTACGGTTGCACTTGCTCGGGTCGGCAGTTATACTTTGGCTAACATCGCCAAGGAACGGAAAAGCGCAGAAAAACAGAAAAAATTAAATCGTGACTTTACACCTCAGAAAAAAACAGCCAAACACTTGAACTTGTACCCGAGTGCCGATATTACGCCTTTTTCACGCGTCTTTGAACAACACCCACACACACATCTACAGAACAACCTGTATCATGTCTGCATCCACCACCGGAGCTAGTGCCACCACCAAGAGTGCGCCTATTAGCAGAACAGCCGAGTCCACAACTTCCAAGGCCTCCCAAAAACCCGATGCTAACACCACCAAGCCTACCGACAATACCTCCAACGGCCAGGAAGACCTGCTAGCCTTCTGGCACAACGGTCGGTTCGGAGCCTTCTTCAAGAAACACGAAATCCCCCGAAAGTTCCTCCACACCTCCATCGGTTTCATCACCCTATGGCTGTACACCCAGGGAATCGAGCTCAACCAAGTGACCCCCGTCCTGGTGGCCATGGCATTGTTTATTGGAACCTTTGACTTCCTCCGACTGAGAAACAAGGGCCTTAACAAGGCCTACTGCAACGTTATGGGAGCTCTGATGCGAGAGTCCGAGATCAACGGAATTAACGGAACCATCTGGTACCTCCTTGGTCTGATTCTGGTCTTCTCCTTCGCCTCCAAGGATGTTGGTCTTATGGCCGTTCTTCTGCTCTCTTGGGCCGACACTGCTGCCTCTTCTGTTGGCCGTGCTTACGGATACCTCACCCCCAAGTGGAGAAACAAGTCTCTTGCTGGCTTCATGGGAGCTTTCATTGCTTCCGAGATCGCTTGCCTGCTTCTCTACGGAATCATCATTCCCAAGTTTGGCCCCAAGGTTGATTCTCCTGGCCAGATCACCTGGACCAAGGAGTCTTCCAAGCTCACTCTTGGTGTCCTGACCGCCATGTCTGGTCTTGTTGGAGCCGTTTCCGAGTCCATGGACGCCTTTGGAATCGATGACAACTTTACCATTCCCGTTCTTTCGGCCGTTTTCCTTACTGGCCTCCTGGATCTCTTCAAGAGATAATACTTCAGCTTCCACACAACACCACACAACTACAACTACAACCACACACCTAATAGAGCGACGACGAGATGAGTTGAGGAGGAATATATAATAATAATTTTGCATATAGACAAATAGATAGATGAATTTCTCTTATGATTGCTGTGAACTGTACAAAAAAATCTACTTCTTACATGATCCATGGCTTCTGATATGCACCATGCCGATCACTACAAGCTCACATCATATTCCAATTGTACAAATAATTTTCATTACATTTGCTTGTTCTTATATACAAGCTCACCTTATGCCAGAGTCTTCAACACCAGCTGCTTCTGAATATCAGCGACTCGGTCACCCAACGACAGAGCCAGACCCTGACCCTTGGATCGGATTCGGACGTGGCCAGAAATCTCCAAGTTGTCGTTGATCTCAACAGAAATGTTGGCAAGAGCCTCCTCACCGAAGGAACTGATGGAGTACAGGTTAGCGGAAAGGAAGCCACAGTCATCCTCAAGATCGGTAGCATCCTCCTTGATGGCACCAGGGGTGAGGCACTTCATGTTAGTGTTCTCAACAAAGTACCGAATGTACTTCTGAAGAGTGAGGCCCTTGGCCACGAGGTTGACCTTGTTCTCCCACTCAAACTCGCTCCACATGCTTCGGAACTCGGTCTCGGAGCAGGTAGAGGGCTTGATGTAGTCCATAATATCAACATGCAGATCGTTAAGGATAACAACCTTGTTGTCCAGAGAAGACTGACCGTCGTACACAATGTTACCGAAAATGACAGAGGCATCAGCAGAAGACACCTTGATGGTGGTCTGGAGAGAAGCAAAACCGTGAGGGCCGAGGTTGAGGCTCTGAGGCTGGTCAACCACCTTGAGGTCACCGAGAACGGAGAACTCAACGGTGAGGTTCCGCAGAGTCTCCTTGGTCTGGTTAACAAGCAGAATATCAAGAATGATGTCAAACTGGTGCACGTTGATAACGGCCTCAGCGTAGATGGGGTCGGAGAATCCAGTAAGGGGCTGGACCTTGGCAAGGGAAGACAGAGGTTTGGTAGAGACAACGGCAGTGTCGATGGTATCAAGAGCCTCGGGCTCCTCATCGTCACCGTCAGTCTTGACAAGCTGTCGGAAAGACAGGGAGTCGTCGACCTGGACAGCGTTGTTTCGCTTGTCAGCAGCCTTCTTGTCGGCTCGCTCCTTGTCGAGCTTACCAACGAGAGCACGGAATGCCTCCTTGGTATCCTCTCTGTAGGCCTCGACAACGGCGGGCTCTCGGTCACCCTGAGAGATGGCTCGGATGCACGAGAGAATTCGGTCAGTAGAATCCTCATCGATGGAAACGGAGGAGAACTCAGACTGGCCGGCTCGCAGGATGGAGGTCAGGAACAGCATGGCCTCAGCCTTGAGAGCGTTAACTCGAGCAGGCTTTTTGGTGATGGCAGCGTATCGGAAGACCAGCTTGGCCAGGGTGGATCCGAGGACACCAGCAACAAAGTAGTTGCCATCCTTGAGGATGATAGATCGCAGGGGCTGGCCCTCAAACTCATCAACCTCAGCCTTGACGGTGGTGGTCAGAGCAGACTCGGTAGCATAAGTACCGTCGGCAAGAACCTTTCGGGAAGGCTTGTGGGTGGCAGTCTCGCCAACATCGGGCTCCTCCTCAGTGCCGTTGGTCTCACCGTCTCTCTTTCGTCGCTCAGAAGCAACGATAGGAACCTCTCCAAGAGAGTTTCGAATATGCTGCCATGCCTCCTGGATATCGGCCTCGTCGAGGCAGTACTCTCCAATAACCCACAGAGCAGATCGGTAGACAGTAGCTCGTCGGACGGAAGGCAGGGTAGCCAACAGTCGTCGGAGAATGGTGGATCGCAGGTTGGGGAATCGCTCGACAACCTCTCGGACAAAGATGATGACATCGTTGGCGGAAGAGGAGTTGAAGTCGGCGACAAAGTCCAGAAGCAGATCGGCAACCTGGGCAGCGACCTGGGGGAACTTGATGGAGCAGTTGTGGATGGCTCGGATGAGAACCTGTCGGTACTCAGAGTTTCGCTCGTACTCCTGAGACACGGTGGCCTGGAGCTCCTTCTTGAAGAGCTTGATGACCTCGTCAATGTTGGTGGAAGAGACCATGTCGAGGGCAATGTCAATGGCCTTGGATCGCACATCCAGGTCAGCAGAGGACAGAATGAGCAGGATGGACATGGACAGCTCGTTGAGGATACCGGGGTTTCGTCGATGCAGGGTATCAACTCGGTCCAGAACAATGAGCTTGACGTTGTTGTCAGACTCGTGGATGGCCAGATCCACAAGCTCCTGGGCAGCGGCTCGCAGGGCAGTGGGGTTAGAGGTGAGGGCGGTGAGGGCCATGGCAGCCTCGTAGGTGACGGCAGGAGAAGAGGCCTCGAGCATCTCCAGAACAATGGCGATGTAGGACTGCTTCAGCTCGGGGGTCACGACGGCATCTCGTCGAATGAACTGGACAAAGGCCAGCTGGATGAGCTCGTCGAGAGAGCCGATGGAAGGCAGCTGCTTCTGCAGGTAGGCAAAGGCCCAGTCTCGGTTGATGTTGGCGAGAGAGACAAACGCGTTTCGCTTACAGGTGGCGTCGGTTTCAGCGTCCAAAAAGTTGGAGATCAGCTCGTCACAGTCGGGGACAAGAGCCTCGGAGATCTCTCGAATGGAGGCGATGGCGAAAACGGCGTTCTTTCGCACATAAGAGTGTCGGTGCTCCATGTTGGATCGCACGGAAGGAATCAGAGACTCCAGCAGCTCGGGCTCCTTGAGCTTGCACAGGAACCGCAGAGTCTCACCACGAATGTACTCGTTGGGGTGCTGCAGATCGTTTCGGATGGCGTTACACACAAGAATCATCTCCTGCTTGAGCTTTCCGTCGGGCTGGAGCTTGGGGCAGATCTCCCAGTAGAAGTGCAGCAGCTTCTTGAGCTGCTTGTTCTTGGAGGGCATGACAAACCGGATGATTTGCATCAGAAGCTGAGGCATGGGGTCACCGTTGAGCATGGCGACAAGAATCTGTCGCATAGCATCGACCTTCTCGTCATCCCGTCCCTTTTCAAGCAGGTTCTGGAAGTCTCGCACGGAGAGCTTCTCAGTCGAGGGCTGTGTTAGTGATGTGTTGGAGGTGTTGATGTTGGGGGAGCGAGAGCGTGTCTTTTTTTGGATACACGTCGAGGAATGGATTCCTTGTGTCGCGTAACACGCTTGTCGTCTTTACTCACCTCGTAGACCAACGTGTACTGAGCTGAATCAGACATTGTAGTGGTTAGGTTACACGTAGTGTGTCTCGTCAATTGACTTTGACATCGTGGCCATTGGCATATGCAGTTACCCTACCGCCAGCATACAGTTGTCAAGAATGAGTTTAACGGTGTCGATTTATTTTGTGGACTATTGGCAATATCGAGTGGCAGCCTTGGCGGATATTATTGTATATTAGACAGCTCAATGCAAAAGCTAGGAAAATATAGGATGCGGGGCTATCTCTATGTATATCCAATAACACACCAGAGCTACTGCAGTGTGTATACTCACTACAAATTTAAACCCTTAAGTAAAGTAAAGTAACTGCAGCCCTAACGGTATTTCGGGGCTAGAGATTTTAAGGCCCCCACAACCTTGGCAATACAACTTGCGTCCATACAGACAATGTGAGACCGTAGAAAAGATAGCTATCCGAGCGAGATTCAGACTAAACCCGAAACTAAAGACAATAGCGAATAAAGGACTAGGGGTACATGCCTTCTAGAACCGATTCCCGTCGTTAGTGCGCAAACCATTAACGCACATGACAAAATACAATTGGTGGATTGAGGGGCCCCGCGAAACCTCAAATCAGAGTTAGAACCGTGAACAAGGGGAACGAATATATGAGCTATCACGGTGCCTGGAAAGCGGGATGCGTCAGGTCCCCATCTGCGGGGATTCTTTGTTGGAATCTATATCCCAAAACCTCACGTGACGTCTACTTCGCCTCTTGGCTGACGTCACACATGCAAAAGCCTAATATAGTGCTGGGACATGCAGTCGAAAATAGCACCTCCTAGACTGGCTAGACAGACAACTGCAACACCCAGCACACCACCACAACCACAATGTCACACGGTGCTGGAGGGTACATCAATGGCGTGGTCTCGGACAACAAGACCCCATCGCCATCACAGCCCCCAGGTCACGCCCCCAAGCGGAGACCTGTCAATCGAAGACCTGTTGGAGGAACAGACTCGAATTCCACCACCCCTACCACCAGCCCCAACCCTCAGACTGGCTCTCCTCTTCTGGGTCCCCCAATCGTTCCTTATGGTGCAGCCAGCGTGAGCGGAGGTCCATCGGCGGCTCCTGGAGTGCCTCCCGCGGCAAACCAAAAGCCATACCGATACTCTTCACTTTTTGATCCGGAATCGACATCTCCGAAACCCGCGACAACCGAGCGCCGGGCAGTTAGCGAGGCACGCAAAGTCACTCCCCTTCAAACTACATCTGCTGGCGGATCAACTGGAGGAATCAACTTTTCCAAGCCTGTATCCCCTGCTAGTCAACATACCAACCCCGGAGGCTTTGGCCGAGCGCAAACAGCACAGACGGCATCACAAGCGCCGTCGCTGCCTCCAAAGGTCCCTGTTACATCTACCCACAACCCATACGCAGTGACTCCGGAGACGAAACAGGGAGCTTTTGGGTACCAGGCAAGCCAGTTTGCCAGTCCAGCAGCAGCTGGGCCGTACGCAACGAACGGCTCATCGCCGCAACACTATGGAGCTGCTGGAAAGCAATACAGCCCGGTTACACGACCGCCTGTGCCCACGACTTCAGCAGCACCTTCTACGCCAAAGAATACTGGATCTGCTGGAGGAAGTGTACCAGGAAGCGCTCAAAGCCCTCCCTACCCTGTTCCCACGAGCACTACACCGTACGGAGCATCGAACACGGGACGACATACTTCAAACGCGTCCGTTGCAACAGCTTCTACGGCATCCTCACTGCCTTACCCGGTCCCTGTCGCATCTCAACCTGCTCCAGAGACACCCCCGCTTCAAAGCGCGTACCAGTTTGAGAGTCCGGATGTGATGCCCAAGGTCGTGCCCAAACCGGCTGTGTCGAAACCTGCCATGCCTCCTGTTCCCAAGACGACTTACAACTCGGGATCCCCGGCCATGCCACCTATCCCCAAAACAAACATCCAAAAGCCAGCTGCTCCAGTCGCTCCCCAGCCTGTTGCTCCCGTGCCTACAAAAGCTCCTGCTCCTGCACCTGCACCTGCACCTGTCCCTGTACAAGCTGCACCTGTTTACCAGCCTTCGCACCATCTGCCTCCTCGGTCTCCTTCGCCAGACTCCGAGTACCAGCACTCCCCTCCTCGACGAACGCTGCGAGTGGTCAACGATTTCTCTTCTTCTAGTGAAGACGAAGATTCTACGCCAGCAAGTAGTGCGCCTCAAGCAGTGCCTACAGTCGTCAAGACACCCGCTGGACCCAGAGACTACCCTCTGTCGAACCGAATGTCGAATCTGGAAATCAACGATGGCAACCACTTGGATCCTTTCACACCCGCAGCTCCTCTTCGAATCCACAAGAAGAGCCCTTCGGCGACTTCGAACCCTTCGTTCGATTTCGCTACCCGTGAGTCTTTCTATGCTACACCATCTGGATCTGCCGACGACATCTCTCAGGAGTACGTGACCAACGAGTCTTACCACAACAGCCAGAGAGGTCTCGACAACAACAGATCCATGAGTTCCATGTTTACTGGCCACCAAAGTTACGACAGTGGTAGCAGCCACAGCACACGACCCATGAGCGGAGGAGAGGATATGCTGGCAGGTCATCATCTGGCACCACAGTACACACACGAGTCAGCCATTGACCCGTTTGATCCGTCTTTCGATCCCCACAACCCTGCATACGAGCCTAGATCTTCATACAACGATCCTCCTTCCCCGGAAACACCAGCAGTATCTGAAGGCCCGTCTTTCGACGCTGCTGCCTTTGGAGGCGGAGCTATCATTGGTGGATCTGTTGTGCCTGTGCTTCTGGACCCCTCAGTTAATATTCCGGATCCCACAGAGTACGGCGCGTTTGATGTGGGTGCTCCATTGGTACCTTCTGTCACCAACATGAGCACAGGAACCACTACGAGTATCCCTGGTCTACGGGGTGCGCCTAGCATCATCTCTACAACGTCACAGATTTCCCAAAAGGGCATCACCAACTCTGACTACCCTGCATTGGGTGTTGAGTCTCAGTACGTTCGTGCACTGAGAAAGAGAACAGCCTCTGCATGGTGTGAGGTGCCTTCCAAGGTGTGGGGTCTTCCGCTGGGTATTTCCGACAAGGCCGGTAAAAAGTCCAACAAGAACATGGACATGAGATACGCCGCTGGACTGAAGAGAACTATGGATATCCGTCATTCGCATCTCAAGCCCAGATTGCTGGCTTCTGAGGTGGACGACGATGATGGAAAGAGAAGCAGCAGCCATGTGGACATGCCTTCGTCTATCCACGCTCCTTCCATCCACTCCATGTCTAGATACGATAACCGATCCATCATTTCTCATGATGACGATGTGGACGGCAGAAGCAGCGTGTCTCTGGTGTCTGCTCCTCAGGAAAGCACACCGCCTCCTGTGGTTTCAACTCCTCGACCCCGAGCTCCATCCAACTCTTCTCAGGAGAGTGTCCAGGAGGTCAGACGGATCCATCTGTTCGTGGCTAACCCGGACAGTGACTAATCGCTTTGCCCTCGAAAGTGTATATATACTAATGCATATTTGTAATAATAATATAATTTCCGTACGCGTGTAAAAAAACGGCTTCGGATCGCGTGCTCTTTCATCAGTTACGAGTCACCGTTGTAAACGTTAATCAGTATTTTTTCCTTTAAGCTCAGATTCGGAAGTATTCTGAGACAAGTTTTTATCAATCGTTGTGATCTTTTGTTGTAAGATCGTGGGTCAAATGCAGACCTGTACAAACGAGCATATCCCTGGTAGCATTTAATTAATTGTTTCAAACCCTCTTACAGTGCTATTACCCGTGCCATTGTATAAGACATCAATTGGTGGCTTCATAGTATTTTTAGACCACTGCCAAGGAAAGCCTAGAAAGACGGATAAAACGCTCGGGTTATCCTTCTCGGCTGGTAAAACATACCACTGCCGATGTTTTGCTCCCAAACTTCTGTAAGAACCGTGAGTTTCCAACCGGTGTTTGAAGAGCACCAGGTATCGAAAACTTTGTAAAAGAAGCAAGCATCGGAACCGCCAAGACCACTGGTATGTGCAGCAGTGTATGGTAGAAAAGAGCAATGAAAAGACATAAGAAGCACCACTACCAAACCACACAGTATTCTCTGCAGTAGATGAAACCATGCTCACACACAACCACAGGCTTCCAGAAGTCTGGGATGTACAGACGGAATCGACACCCCAACTTTATGCACGGCGGAACGGAACTGAAAGTTAGATCAATATAGGCGATGGATTAGATAAAAAAGGGACAAAGAGGTTACTGTAGCTTTATATATTTGACGAGATCCTCCTGTTTCTTGTTCTCAATTCGCACATTCCAACAAAATGGCTTGGGTTGAATCAATCAAGAACTCCCTTGTTGCAGGCCGTAACAAGCAGGCCCCTGAAGCAGATGATGCTATCTCTTCTACAGTTTCATCAACTGAAAACGTCACAACAGAACTCATTAAGCCCTCCTGGGCACAGGTAATCTTCAACCCTCCTCTCAAGCAGCAGGATGACTCGTGCAATGACCATGGCACACCTTCCGGCTCAGAAGAGATGGAGCAGATCACATCTCTTTGGAACAAGACCGATCTCTGGCTAGCATGGGCTTCCATGTTGTTGGTGGCTGTTGCTGTAGCTCTTGAGGTCCAGACAGTTTCTGTCTATTCCACCTTTGCTACTTCTGATTTCAACCAGATGTCTCTGCTGTCTGCTCTCAGTGTGGTCAAGGCTGTCATGTACATCGCTACACGACCCGTTATGGCCAAATTTGCCGATGTCCTTGGTCGATTTGAGTCAATTCTCTTGTCTGTCGTCCTCTTCACTATTGGTTTCATCATGCTGGCTGTATCTCCTAACATTGGAACCTACTTTGCTGCCCATATCTTCTACGTCTTTGGCCAGGTTGGTATCCAGTTTATGGAACAGGTTTTTGCAGCTGATACTTCCGATCTGAAGAACCGAATGTTCTTCGTTATCCTGCCCAACATCTGCTATCTCTTTGTCCCTTGGTGCTCTGCTCCCATCACGAATGCCATTATTAAGCACTCTACTTGGCATTGGGGTTACGGAATGTGGTGCATCATTGTGCCTGTCGTTTCTATCCCTGTCTTGACAATCATGTTCAGACACAAGATGAAGGCTCGTGCTCTGGGAATGCAGTGCGGTAAGTCTGTGCGAAACCTCAAGGAGACTCTTCGACAGTTTGACATCGTTGGCCTGATTCTCTTCACCGGTGGTCTCTGTCTGCTCTTCCTGGCTGTCACTCTCGTCAAGACCTCCAAGTCCTGGACACAGCCCCATGTTCTGTCTATGATCATCATTGGACCCATCCTTCTCATTCTGTTCCCAATCTGGGAGAAGACTTACCCCAAGTACCCGTTCCTTCCCTTCTCTGCCATGAAGGACAGAACTCTCATTACTGGATGTCTCTTTGTCGGTCTCTACTCTCTGGCTTTCTACATTTACTACCCTTACTACTACCCCTGGCTCCTAGTCTGCAAGGGTCTCTCAGTCACTGCTGCTACCAACACCTCTGTGACCTTCACCGTTTCTTCCACTGCCGCTTCCATTGGAGCTGCCGGTATCATTAGATACACCAAGCGAATCAAGCCTGTGATTGTGGCTGGTGGGTTTGTCTATATTCTTGGACTGGGTCTTACTTACCACTACCGACAGCCCGATCACTCTCTGGCTCAGTTCATTGCTGCTCAGGCTGTCGAGGGTATTGGATCTGGAATGCTCCAATCTCCCACTCTCGTCTTGATCCAGTCTGTTGTTAGCCATAACCAGGTTGTCTCGGCTACTGCCATTTTCTACTCTTCCATTTCCGTTGGAACTGTCATTGGAGATGCCATTTCTGGATCTCTCTACCGACAGCAGTACCCCAAGCGACTGGCTGAGTTTGCCTCGTTCCTCAGTGAAGCTGATATCCAGAAGATGGTCAATGATGTTCGAGCTCCCCTCAAGTTTGAATGGGGTTCTCCTGAGCGAGTAGCCATCATTGAGGCCTTCAACAACGTCTACAGACGAATGCTTTATGGTCCTATTGTTGTGGCTGGTGTCATGATCCTCATATCTCTGACTATGCCCAATGTTGATCTCGATGAGCTTGAGCAGCGCGTCAAGGGTGTTGTTTTTGGAAAATCCGACAAGACCCCTGTCAACGAGAAGAACTCTGAAATCGCCCCTTGCCAGTGTGGGGATGGCGAGGACTCCAATGATGGCAGCTCTGAGAAGTCTAACGATGCCAAGGTCATCAGGACCACCATCCATAGCGAGCAGAAGGTCTAATCCTTCCAAATCGGATAAAAAACTATATAATGTGTAACGAACTAACAAATAAATGACCCTTTCTTGAAAATCCAGCCCTAATTTCCCATAGAATGACCAACCGTTGTAGACGTGCATATTATCAGATGCCGCCTTACGATAAAAACTTTAAAATATATCGTGGGGCTTTTAAGGGGAAACTTGCTCATCTCTATCTCATACAGCCACTCACATCAACAATGTCGACCGATGAATACGTCAAGCAGAACATTGAGTTCTTCGAGGGAAAGAACTCCGGCCCCGAGAAGAAGCTCACTAGCGAAAATTACCAGAAAATCGCAGACCAATGCGCCCGTCTGCTGCTGGGCTTTGAATTCGGCACCGCTCACTCTACTAGCCGAGATGACACCTATGACTCCGCAGTAAGCTCACTTTGGACCCATACTCCTGCCCCCACAGTGCTCGACTTTGCTGGAGGCCTCGGACTTGTGGCTCAGCGAGTCTCAGCTCACACTAGTGAACTGATCGGTGTGGATGTGTCTCCTAAGATGGTGGACGGTTTCAACGAAGCAGTGATCAACCAGGGCATTGCACCCAAGGAGATGCGAGCAATTGTTGCCGATATCTCCAAATCTGCAGACTTTGATAAGGTCAAGCAGGAGGCACCTGGAGGATTCAACATTGTCTTCTCCTCGCTGTCGTTCCACCACCTTCCTGATATTGACGGTACCCTCGAGAAGCTGTTTGATCTTACCAAATCTGGAGGTGCAATTCTGATCATTGACTTCATTTCTCTGGCTGGTGAGACCTCTGGTGATATCTTCCCCCAGGCTAAGGGCAACTCCCACCATTCTCATGGTCACGATCATGGACATCACCACGGCGACCCTCAGAGCCATTCTCATGGCCACTCTCATGGTGATCACTCTCACGTAGTTGCTCATCATCATGGCTTCTCTGAGGAGTCTATCACTAAGTCTCTGGAGACTGCAGGCTTCTCCAACGTGTACCTGTCTCCCCACTACGTGGCTCTCAAGCGAACCACCGACGGTATCAGCCTGGACCCCAATGGCCACCACCAGGACCAGAAGCTGCGTCTGAGAATCATTGGAGCCCGAAAGTAACCCCATCTAACACCCTGTATATAGTTTAACTCTACCGCCAAGTAATTACATAGTTGTACATCAACCTTCTACCCCTCGATGTTCTAGTCTATGGGCTAGGATGGATTTTGCCACCTTAGCACAATTGCAATTATTTTTTGGCTACACCATTCCCTAGGCTCTCAAGAACTCCCTCGACCAATTTCGGTAGTTTTTGGGCCGGAAACAGGTGCTTTCTTAGCAGCGTTTAATCACACCCCACCTCCAAAGTTTCGCATTCACATGTAGCATGCAGTTATAGATGTCATATAAGGTTTAAGCAATCTACAGTATCACGCTGTGAGACCATGCCGGCGTCAGACAGCTGTTCCATCCTACCATTCAGCTTTGCTCCAACCCAGCTCAGCTTCTCAACACACACCCAACATGGTACTGGGACTGGATTACCTGAAAAACAAGCTTGTGGGTAGGGGTGAATCGTACATCCTCGGCTTCATCCCCAACATCTTTCGATACATTTCTCTACTATGGGGATACTTCCAGGTGCATGTGCTAACGACGCTTGCGAATCAGAAGAAGTGGCGAATTTTGGTTGTGCAAAACGTCGCACGAGGTAGTGACCCTGCTACTAGCTCATACGAGGAGAAGTTCTTCACCATCTGGAACAACTGGATCCTGCTGGGACTCTATCGATTCGTCAATGGCGCGACTACTCTATTCAACACGACTCAGATCGACAAGGCTGCCACCTTGGCCATTTCAGAGTACTACTACAACTTTTCTCCTGAGAACACACGTCCTTTTACCGACAGCTTGTACGTGTTGAACTGTGAACTTATTTTGGGTGGACGAGTCGACATGATGACTTACTTCAAGAAGTCTGTCAACGAAGACTCCAAGTTGAAGGGCAGATTTATCCCTGATGAAGATACCAAGAACCAGCTCCTGAACGCCCTGGTACTCTACGAACTGCCCCGATACACTGGTGTGTCATTTGCTGACAGAGAGAAGGCTCTCGAGCTGTCACTGGCTATCATTGGTGCTCTCAATGACACCAAGATTGAGCTCGTTACTCTTTCCGAGACTCCCGTCACCTGGGCAACTGCCAGCAAGAAATTGATGGACATCCCTGCCTCCACTCAAAAAGTTCCCAACCAGTCGGTTGTCAAGGGAGCCCCTTCTTCCAAGGGTGAAATTCAGTGGGAGAACTTTGGTTTCCAGGGTAAGGATCCTTCCACCGACTTTAGAGGATCTGGAATGCTGGGTTTGGAGTCTTTCCGACACTTCTGCATGTTTGATCCCGCAGAGTCTACCAAGATTTTCACACAATCCGGAGCTACTGACCCGGGACAGACCTGGTACCCTCCCGCCCTTATCAGTATCAATGTAGTCTCTCATCTGCGAGATATGCTGATTTCTGGCCAGCTTGACCGGGGCTTTATTCTGAACATTAATGGCGAGGTCCTGAAACGAATTGGAGACAGAGCCTTCCACAATGACGATAAGAAGAACAAGACGGACCATTTCTTTGAGATTAGAAGCGAACTCGACAAGGAGTTCCAGGAGATTTTCTACAGACTCCATGAGCATCTTGTTTGCAAGTTCCACCTTTACTGGAAGCATGGCGTTGAGGAGAAGAAGATCCAGACTGTTCTGCAGACTGACAACCACCTGAAGGCGTTTTTGGAAAAATACAACACCCAGTTGCGACGAGGCGACTGGAAATAAAAATATTGGAGTTATAATTAGCTAATACAGACATTCATATGATTGATTCACCACCGTACGATACTTGGAGATTTATGGCTAGCGTAGTTATCAGTTAACAAACTCTAATATTTAGTTAGCCTTCTCTTTTAATTTCGTGTTTGTCAACTCTGCACCCTAAACATCACACACATCAACACCATAAAGCTACCAGCTCACAACAGAACTGCAGTACAAGTTTATGATACCCGGTGAAGTATGGGCGACACAAGTACTCTATGTTTATGGACTGCTGACCCATAATTTCATTTCATTATGGAAACATAAAGTATGCCACCACTAGGAACGATGGAAGATTATGGGATGGAATCCCTCAGGAGTATATATGGAAGAGGGTGCCACCAGAAAATCCTCTCTCTCAGTATCTGCTAATCACTCGTCAACTTCAACATGTCTACTACCGTTATGACAGACGATATTCATATGACCGACGTCTCCATCACCGAGGTTAAGGCCGAGGTGCCCGAGATCGTCAAGAAGTCCCAGGTTCTTGTCATCCTGCTCTGTCTCTTTGCTGCCATGGGTGGCTTCGTCTTCGGTTACGATACCGGTACTATTTCCGGTTTCATTAACATGGAGCCTTTCCTTGAGAACTTTGGTGAGCAGGATGAGTCTGGTGTTTTCTTCCTTTCTCGAATGCGAGCTGGTCTCATTGTTGGTCTCTTCTCCATTGGAGCTTTTGTTGGTACTCTTCTTGGAGGCTACCTTGCTGACAAGGTTGGCCGAAAGAAGGGTATTGTCTACGTTACCATGGTCTACATCATTGGTATGCTCATCCAGATCACCGCCTTCACTGCCTGGTACCAGATTGCCATCGGCCGAATCGTCGGTGGTCTTGGTATCGGTGCTCTTTCTGTTCTGGTTCCCATGTTTCAGTCTGAGACTGCTCCCCAGAACCTCCGAGGTGCTCTTGTCTCTTCTTTCCAGCTCTTCATCACCCTTGGTATCTTTGTTGGATACGGTGTGTGTTATGCTACCAAGTCCCGACCTGACACTGGTGCTTATCGAATCCCCATGGGTCTCTGTTTCGCCTGGGCTTTCATCCTTCTGATTGGTATGTGCTTCATGCCCGAGTCTCCCCGATACCTTGTTGCCAACGGCCAGATTGAGGAGGCCCGAAAGGCCATGTCCAAGACCAACCGTGTTCCTCTTCACGACTCCACCATTGAGGAGGAGCTCAAGGCCATTGAGACCTCTGTTATTCGTGAGCAGAGCGCCGGTAAGGCTACCTGGAAGGAGCTTGTCTGTGGTGAGCCCCGAATGGGATACCGACTCACTATTGGTATCCTTGTCCAGGTTCTCCAGCAGCTTTGTGGTGCCAACTACTTCTTCTACTACGGAACTTCCATTTTCAAGGCCATTGGTATGAACGACTCTTTTGCCACTTCCATGATCTTTGGAGGTATCAACTTCCTGTCCACCTTTGGAGGTCTGTACATCGTTGATCGATTTGGCCGACGAAAGTGTCTCCTTGGTGGTGCCATGGTCATGTTTGTTTGTTTCCTGGTCTACTCTACCATTGGTTTTGCCGCTCTTTACCCCGGAGGAGATACCACTCTTCCTGCCAACAAGACTACTGGTGATGTCATGATTCTTTTCACCTGTATCTTCATTGCTGCCTTCGCCACCACCTGGGCTCCTATTGCTTTCGTTGTCGTCTCCGAGACCTTCCCTCTTCGAATGCGATCCAAGGGTATGGCTGTTGCTACTGGCGGTAACTGGGCTATCAACTTCCTGGTTTCTTTCCTGACTCCTTTCATCACCACTGCCATTGGCTTCAAGTACGGTTACGTCTTCACCGCTTGTCTTGGTGCTGCTATTGTCTTCGTCTTCTTCTTCATTCCCGAGACTAAGGGTCTTTCTCTTGAGGATGTTGACGAGCTTTATGCTTCCGGCGTCTCTGCTCGAAAGTCTCCTTCTTGGGTCCCCTCTTCCAAGAAGCAGGACATCAACGAGCCTAAGAACAGTATGACTGACTTTTCCGAGTCCTCTTAGAGTACAAGTTGAGTATTTATTTTTAAATTATTATAGAGAATTACAAGAGATTATTATAGAGACATTGAGGATTTAATTGTAAAAGTTAGTATTATCTATATGCTATGTATGTGTTTGGTGAGATGTGATCTTACATCATTCTCTTACCAATCTCGGATTGCCAAGTGGCAGCTCGCTCAAAGCCGTTGCTGCTGTACTGGTAGTCCATAAAGGCGTTCATGATACCCTCCTCAGAAGTGGCAACGAAAGGACCGTGCTGTACAACCTTCTGGTCGAGGATCTGGGCTCCAATGATAATGATTCGAGAATCGGGAGCAGGGGTAAAGTCGATAGTCTCGCCCTTGGGAGAGAGAACGGCGACATCATGAGCGTTGACCTTCTGGCCATCAACAATAGCAGAACCCTTCATGACATAGAGGAGAGAGTTGAAACCAGCAGGCATCTTTTGGCTCATCTGCTTACCGTTGTAGTTGGACTCAGTGAAGTAGTCGAGGTACCAGACGGGAGTGTAAGCCAGGTCAGTGACAGAGTCGACACCCATAGCTTGGCCGGAAATAACCTTGACGGTCAGGTCCTTGTTCTCAGACTGAGCCTGGGGGATTTCAGCAGCCTTCAGATCTCGGTATCTAGGCTCACAGTCCTTGAGGTGCTTGGGAAGATCAACCCAGAGCTGGATACCCTCGACAACCTGAGTTTCACCGTTAGGTCCAGCAGCAGGCATCTCAGCGTGGACAATACCTCGTCCAGCAGTCATAAATTGCAAGTCACCTGCATTGAGAGTACCCTTGCTTCCAGTGAAGTCCTCATGGTCGACAGATCCCTCAATCACATAAGTGATGGTCTCCTGGCCTCGGTGAGGATGGTCAGGGAAGCCTGCGGTGGAGGGAACCTTGAAATGGTCAAACATGAGAAAGGGGTTGAAGTTTCGAAGTTTGTGGGTACCAATGGCTCGTCGGACTCGAGCTCCAACTCCTTCAGACTGTTCAGGAGCAGTGAAGAGCTTATCGATGGTCTTGGCCATGGTAGTAGTAGTGGCGGTAGCGGTTGTAGTCATTGTTGTTTGTTGTGTTTGTTTATTTGTCTTTTTTGGAAGATAATAATCAAAACAGCGCCATGACCTGTCTTTATATATTGTTTGGGTCTCACGATGGCGTGTTCTAGAATTTAGGTAGTAACGGATTACAGTGCATGAATTATGCAAAGTAAGAAATTAGTGACGCGTTTTCATGCATAATAATGCACCTGTCAGGCATGACAACTAGCGAAGTCAGCTCGTATTAGAAACCCGTCGAATTTTATGCAAGAAGAATTAATAATAGAGGTATCGGGTCGCCAGAGATTGAACTTACTATCAGCCGCACTGCCCCCACGCGTCGGCCGATCCACGCTGTTTATGTCACTGACCATCACCCAGTCCCTAAGTTCCACTAAGTTTGCTCTTAGCGTTTTCGTCTATTCTTAACTAATTTTAACTTTTTTAGTACAAGTGCTGAGGGTCTAACTCAGCTGGGGGCGAGATCCACATAAAATATTCACATTAAAAAGCTATATACTTGAATTATACACAATATCGATCAAAACATCCCATGCAAAAATCGGGCATGGTCTTGTTGGTACCCTGGTAGGCTCGCAGAACAGTAGCACAGCCAACACACTTGGACCAGTCAGGGTCAACTGTAGAGTTCTGCCGGGTCATAAGATTGTAACCGTTGGTGATGTAACCGGCCACATCCTCAGTAGAAAACTCAACCTGGAAAGTACTATCACCAGTCCAGTACGACTGGTAACTGTTAGGGATGTAAACAATGAGAGGAGGGTACTTATCAACGCCGACAGTGACATTGACGAAAGGGTCGATGGTCTCATTTCCAGGTACAACAGGAACAATACCGATGGGAGTGGTGTGGTCCCAGTCATACTCGTAGTCGTCATGATCAATAACAGGAGGCAGAGTACCATTGAGGGGCAAAGTACCATTGATGATGAGGGTATCGTTGACTCGGATCTGTCTAATAGTTCCCCACTTCTTGCCTCCGGCAACACTCACATTAGAGAAAGTAGAGTTGGGGAATTCGAACGGGGGAGGAGGAGGGTAGACAGGAATGGAAACCTCAGGGACATGGGGACGATCTCGACGATAGTTGTAGCTGTAAGCTCGACCCTTGGGAGGAGTAGTGTAGGAAGTATTTATGAAACAACCAAGGAAAACAGGCTCACTACCAAACTCGGCAGCCAATTGAGGGAAAGAGATACCAGCGGCCTGCTCAGAGTCCTCAGAAAGGTACCTCTCCTGAGACATTCGGAGAGCAGTTCCATCGGGGAAGTTATCCTCAGTATTGGAAGAAGCGTCAATGGCAAAGATGACATCCACGTTACGCTGCTCCTGAAGAAGAGGCTCCAGAGGAACCAGCTGACCATCTTCACCTCCGTCAGCCAGAAACAGATGGTCAGACTCAAAGAACTTGTCAGTGGAAGTGTTTGCTTCGAAACCAAGGAAGGGGTTGGGCGAAAAGATGGCATAGTCAGCATCTCGCCAAGTGAGGTCTGTTTCGGGAGTGGTGGAGTTCTCGGAAGAAAAGAGATCGTTCCACCAAGAACTATTGAGGTTGTTGTTGAGGTTGTCAAGAGCATCAATGATACCGGTGAACAGCTCTCGAATGTAGTCCTGGTCAATACCCATGTTCTCGAAGGGGTCATTGAAGACGGACGAAGAAGTACCGGCCATGAAACCAGCATTATCGTATCCAAGGACACACACGGGCTCCGTTTTGTTGACAGGGATAGGCTCAAGAGTGACATTGTTAACGGGTGTACCATTGTAAAGAGAGGATCCAAGGTAACGAGTATCAGAGAAGGCGTTCAGAGAAGGGTTCCAACTTCCAAACTCAAAGGGGGTCATTTCGAAAAGAGTAGACCAGAGAGGAGAGATCATGTAGGTGCTGTTAGACTCGGAGGGTTCTCGACCAATAGCGACCATGATGGGGAAAGGAACGGACGCGTTAATGAACTGAGGTGTCAGCTGGACATCAGACCAGGTAGTTCCCTGTCCTCCTCGAGAGTCAGGAAGAAGCTGTCGAGCGAGAGCACGTCCCCAGTAATCAGTCAGGGTGGTGACAAAACCAGCATTGGTTTTGAGGTCTACCTCCTCCTTGATCATGAGGAAGTAGTGCAGAGTCTGCTTAATCTCATCCTCCAGGTGGTAGTAGGTGTACAGAGGGTCGAGGTACTTGAGGAACTCAGAGTAGTCTCGGTCACACAGAAAGTCGGGAGAGATGAACTCAAGAAGCTTCTCCAAGTCAGACTGACGTCTACCCTGGTTCTTGAAGAACTCTCGCATGGAAGGTCGAGACAAATCGCCAAGAGCCTTTCGAGCATCAGAAAAGGGAGGCTGCAGACGAGAGATACCCTTGTTGATACTATCAGAGATTCCAGTCTTAGGACGATTTCTCAGACGGGGAACATCAAGGTTGGGTCTCTGAATACCCTTGATTCGGTCAGCATATCCAGTCTTGGGACGGTTTCGCCACGTATCAGACACTCCGGTGCTGGGACGGTTTCGTAGTCGATCGGCCATGCCAGTACTGGGTCTGTTCCGTAGTCGGTCAGCAAGGCCAGTACTGGGACGGTTGGTGAGTCTGTTGGAAATACCAGTCTTGGGTCTGTTTCGAAGACGGTTAGCCATTCCAGTACTAGGACGGTTTCGGAGACCATTGGAAATGCTGTCTGCAACAGGGGGCATGTTTCGGAGACGTTCAGCAATACCTGAGTTGGGTCGTCTATCCATGATATCATTGAGGTTGATGTTGTTGATCGCCTCTGAAGCACCGGTGGAAGGTACCTTGGCCCAATGGTGCTTGGCGGAGTCCATGAGCAGGTTACGAGGCCTCAGATTAGCGAGGTTCTTGAGCCGAGAGGCAACACGGTCAGTCAGACCAGATCCAATAATGAGAGAGTCGTTGTTACCAGAAGTGCTGTTGTTGTCGTCAATAATACCGGGGTTCATAGGGATGCCGGGCTCGACGTCCTTCATTCGGTCTCCTCCCCAGAAGGAGTTGTCGAGACTCCAAAGGTTGGGGGAGGCCTGAAGATCAGGAACGGTGAAGTTGTCATTGAGGAAAAGAGAGGTCAGCAGCCAAGATCCACTGGAAAGACCAACGAGATAAGACATGGCTTGAAAGAGACCTCCAAGAGCCCCGAGATCAAGAGATCCGTTGACTCGGGAGTCCATGGCAGCGACAACACCAGCACCAGTCAACATGGAACGGTAACCACCTCCAGAGAAGGCAGTTCCCATGACAACGGGAGGGACTTCATCAAGAAAAGAGGTATTGAAGTCGGGAATGTCCAGACGCTCCATGAACTTGACATGCTCGGTTTGGGTCTGCTGCCACCGTCGGTCCATGTAGTCTTCCTCTTTGGGACTGAGGGTATCATTGGCTTCTCGAACCATTTGGCCTGGAGGACAGTCGACATGTTTGGGCTCGTAGGTGCCTCCAGGTGAGGCAGCTAGAGTAGCCACCAAATGGAGGAATAAGGGCGTGAATTGCATTGCGCTTTACTGTACACAGTTTACTAAGCCGGTTGTCACGCCATGCCTTCTATGATATACCCCTTGCTTGATATGGCCCATATCGGTCAGGGACCACCATAATGTATGGTTGTCCATTGCGGTTATGTCAGGCCCATAAGTATGTTTGCAGGGTGCATCCCAACGCCACCATAACTTAGTGGAGGGACCGACATCTGCTGTGCATAAACCAAACGAGAAAGTCAAAGTTAAGTGACACCTCGATCCATACTATCTACACAGTCGCCACACAAACACCACACAGACACGTGCACACATTGACACAATGCCAAACGTGTATAACGAGTGAGTCGCATCAATCGATTGAGCCCACCGCCGCCACTAACACAGATTCCTCAAACAGATTCCACCTGTCACCAAGGCTCTGACCATCACTAGCGTGTCAGTCTTCATTCTGTCACGACTAGGATTTCTCAGTCCATACTTTCCTTACAACCAATGGGACACGCTTTTCCAAACATGGGAGCTCTGGCGCCCGTTCACAGCCCTAGTCGCCATCCAGGGTAATGCCATTGGTGCATTCTACACGGCATACCAAATGTACAGCTACTCTAACGACCTGGAGGCCAACCATTACGGAGGTATCACGGCCAAGTACGCATGGTGGGTCACCTTTGTCTCCCTCTTCATCTGGGTGGGAGACTATCTGCTGATCAACTCTCCATTCTACACCCGTGCCTTCATGATGGCGCTAACCTATGCGTGGGTTCAGGATCACAAGTACAACCAGGTGTCGTTCTACTTTGTCAGCTTTTCTGCAAAGTTCCTGCTGCCAGTGAACCTCTTCATTTCCCTGCTGGACGACCCTACTGACTTGTATCCTTGCATTCTCGGTATTGTTGCTGCCCACACCTTTTACTTCCTCGAGACCATCTACCCCACCGTTTACCCTACCCACGGCAAGTTCCGAATTGTCGAGCCCCCAAAGTTCTTCTACACTCTGTTTGGCACGGAATCGTCGGCATACACTTCCAGCATTGGCTCCAGTGGGGCCCAGCCTGCCCCTGCTAACCCTGCTGGCGCTGCCAATGCCTGGGGAGGAGGTGCCACCACTGGTGGATCTGCTGGTGCCACTGCATCGGGAGCTCAGGTGAGAAGCGAGGGCTCTAGTAGTTTCTCTGGTCGTGGCCAGCGACTCGGTACATAAACTGTAGACATTTTAATGATTATATATGTTAGATATTTATTCGTGTTCAGCGAACTCGGGTCGCAAGTCGCTTCGTGTAGGCTGCACAAGAGGGTGCAGCTGGGCAAGGTATGTAATAGCCCACATGAGGTACATCATGGCCATGGCAAGGATCAACGAAGATCTCCAGACGCTGTTGGTTAGTAGCTGTAGTAGTTCATCCATCTCGTTCATTGTTCAATGCAGTGCATCTTGCAGTATGGAACATGTCGCGTTGAATCCTCGGAAAGAAACGACATCGATTTCGTTCAAAAAACAGGGCAATGCTGAAAATCGCAATCTGAGGATTCCTGCCATCAAATCCGTCCACATCCATAATACTCACGTCTGATTGTCGCCCTTAGGGGCGAATACCCAAGCACCAAAACAAAGACCGACGACAAGGGCCAATACAATGATAACAGTCCAGCTGAGTTAGTATCTCCATCAATAGTTGCGTTCCATCCAAAGAGAGGTCTCCTCCATCAGTCGTTTTTCACTCACCCTCCCATGTTGTGTAATGTTGTCGATGAGATGATGATGGTGGCTGAAGTTAATTTGGGCACTTTACATATCAGCGTCGTTAAAGTCAAGGACTGACCAAAGACTTTGGGTATGAATAGGAGAAGGCTATGAAAAAAGCAATTGAATATTTTATAGCGAGTAACCCTTGAAAAAAGATCAAATCTCAAAAACTCTTGCACACACAGTAATTCTTGCCATACACCTCCTTTTCTCTTGCTACTGTTAGGGTTAGGGCGCCGCTCACTACCGCCAGCCATTATCTGCATATCAAATGCTACTGTACACCTAACCAAGACACCCAGGTTACTCAAGACATTGCATCGCCATGGCGCTTCCGCCAGCGCTTACACAATGGTTGCGGAACGTTTTGCTTCCCGTGAGTATCAAACAACACCCTTGTTATCGCCCAAAACGACAAAGATCAACCAACTAACCCCAGGAATACCCCCATTTGGACCGCACATACAACGACACACTTGACGCTCTGACTCGTTACCCCACACTGCGGCCTCGTACCAGCGTATACAGTGAGTATATCGACAACTCCCATGGTGGACAAAACTAACCCAGCCGATGAGTACGGAAAACCAGCACTACTTCTATGTTTGCACGGAACAGTCCCTTCAGTGATTGCTGGAGACACTTACAAGATCCCGGTGGAAGTCTGGGTACCACACCGGTACCCTGACGAGGCTCCTTTTGCATATGTGAGACCGACCAGTACCATGATGCTGAGTCCAGGAAACCACGTTGATAACAATGGAAGGTGTTATCACCCCTACATTAGCGAGTGGGGCTCTGACCCTCAGAACACAAACCTCGCCACCTTTCTGCGGGTCTTGTCTGATATTTTCAGCAAGGAGCCTCCTGTCTACAGTCGCCCAACGCCTGAATATGGACCTCCTCCCACCTACCCTGCTCAGAATGACCAGGCACAACAACGACCTCCGCCTCTGGCACCACACGCTACCCAGCCCATTCAGCCCGTTCATTCAGGCCATGGATTGCCCGCGATGCCAAACCATACGGGCCAGCACCAGCAGCCCGTCCATACAGGAGATCAGGGTCCTCCAGCACTACCTCCACAGGGTACACAGCAGGCAGTACCACCTCTGCCTCCCAAACCACAGCAATGGAACCAGGGTGGCCCGCCTCCCCCTCAGAATCAGTATGCTCAGTACCAGCAACACCCCCAGCACCCGCAGCAACCCAACCATGGGCCTCAACACCCAGGACGTGGACCTCTTCCTCAGCAGTTTACTCCTCAGCATAGATCTCGTCCTTCTCGTACAGACATTATGGATATGGACACAACGAAGCCTTCTGACCAAGCTGCTCCGCCCAAACCTCCTAACCCTGAACGAATGAAGGCGCTGGATGAGCTTCATGCTCAGCTCAAGAAGGAGGCTGATGCCATTCAAACCAATGTTCAGGCTGATGATGTTCAGATTGAAGGAATGTGGATGAAACTCAGCTCCCTAGAAGCAGGAGTATCTTCAGAGGTGTCGCTGCTTCGACAGCTGGAGGCTCAGGCTGACAAGAACAACAAAATTCTGTCGGATAAAATGGACCAAGCCCGCCGGGTCATCACTCAGGCCAGAGCGTGTGAAATCCCAGACATTGATTCGGCTGTTTGTGCGGAAAATGTGGTTTTCAACCAACTGTACGACCTCACGGCCCAAGAACAGGCCATTGACGATACTATTTATGCTCTCAGTCTTGCTCTCGATCGAGACAAGATCTCTGTGGAGCCTTTTATGAAGCATGTTAGAAACCTGGCTCGGGAGAAATTCATCAAGGTCGCCACAATTGATAAAATTGCGGTTGGTGCCGGCCTCAAGTAGATCTTCATCCACTATATAATGAACGATTATGACTAATGTACAAGCAAATAGTAGTTGCTCTGTTGGAGATTCAATATACCAGAGCTGTGTATTCATACTACTAACTATTATGCCAATCAATTTCCCAACCGCGAGTAGAGCCGAAGTGCGGAAACTACGAAAATGGTGTCACGCTAGCACCAGTTGTAAATACCCTTAATATCAATCTAGATGACCCAGGAAGTTACCAGAAGCTGCTAAAACCATCTTAGACCTGTATTCTAGTCTTTCCCCTTTGTCTTAATTAGATCCTGTGCTAAAATGTAGCACCCTGAAACTCCAGACCCTGATTACTAAGGCTACATAATGTGCAGTAAAACTTTCAGTATTGAAAAAAGTGAAGATTTTTTAAAACAATATCAATAAAAACACGTGTTTACATGTAGTAACATACATAAAATGTTGTTTAGAGCAAATTTTTCAAAATTTGGGCTTTTAGATAGTAGTGGCCACCTTTTCTAAAATCGCAAGAAATTTCTTGGGCGTCTGGTGTAGTTGGTTATCACATGCGCTTAGCATGCGCGAGGTCCCCGGTTCGATTCCGGTGTCGTCCATAACTTTTTTCATTTTTTTTTGCTCAAACAATGTGATTACGCGTCACACGCGAACCTCTGGAGAATCTAACGTATTTTTTGAATCCTCTGCTATGGTGGGTTCCCCTCTCCACTAAATTATGGGGCTAAAATAGCATTGCGCTTCGCTAACAGTTGAGCTGACTGTTTGTTGAGGTATTCAGACATTCAATCAAAGCTTACGGGTTCTTTAGCTACAGGCAATCGATTACGAGCTCAGGCGCGTGTTTCATTGTTAAATTAATATTATTCCATTACCAATACATCCATATAAATAACCGCATTAAAAATCGTCGTACAAAAAAGGGTATCAAGTCCGCCCTGCGGACGTGTTGTGTGTGTGTAGGGAGTGTCAAGAAGCATAAATGTCATTAAGACGTTCAGGAGATAATGATCTCTTACTGAACGTCTGCTGAGGTGATCATAATACTGCTGTTTGCAGGTGCCTTTTTCTTGAGTTTTCCGAAAACACGCTTCATTCCTCCAGCGCTGGTGTTACCACTGAGGAGTGCTGGCTGGCCACGCGACTTGAAGTCATCGTCGTAGCTAGACTGCTGGTAAGATGAGACGTCGTCAACTGTGGGGTTTGAGTTGTTGTTGTTTCCGGTAGCAAGTTCCTTCTGCCATCCATAAAGCACTTCATCTCTGTCTCGCATAGCAGCTGGAGACAGGGTCACATGTAGAGTCATCTGACGCGCTCCAAATCCAACATCTTCGCTTGTAGCGTGCGTATCCACGGGGAAGCCAAACTCCACAATTTCGTCGAAAGCACTAGCATTTTCGGCATCCTCCGCGGGAGCACACAGCATTTGTAGCTTATCACGTGCCTCCTGCTCTCTCCAGAAGACGGAGCTTTTGGCAGTTCCCATGGGCAAGATGGGACCTGCGTGTCCCTTTGCCTTCTTACTGATAGAGTTGATTAGAGTGCTGGGGAAGTTTGTGGGCGATGTTGTTTGTGCTTCAGAGGGAGATGAAGGTCCCTGAGAGGGCGGCGACAGACGGGAGTATGATGTGGTGACCTGGGGAGGGGGCTGCTTCCATCGTCTCTCGCTTCGGTCAGTGTGCTCAGCCAGAGAAGTAGGGAAGTTTCGAGGAACGCCAGGGGCAGCAGCGTCAGGCTGTGCGGGCTCACCAAAGTTGAGGGGCTCCACTGGTCGAAGATCATGACGCGGGTCTTGGTAATATTGTGGTTGATATTGTTGCTGTTGCTGTTGCTGGTGTTGTTGTTGCTGTCGGTCGTACATTCGACGCGACGAGACCGATCCAGACGAGGTGGAGTCTCTGTTGATGTGCGCTTGAGACCGTCGTTTGCTCAGAGCGATGTGAGGGTTGTTTGAAGTCGCGGTTGTGGCCGTGTTTCCTGTCCCACTGGGTCCTAGGTCCAGGGCTTCGATTGGTGGCATCTCTGGAACAGGAGGGATATCGTCCGACGGCGCCTGGTTACGCCTGGAGGGGTTAGTATGTTTGTAAGAGAGGTATTGGTAGTTGGAAGGGTAGACGAAGTCATGTGTGCTCGTGGGAGTCGTGGGTGTGGTCGAGGCCGAATCAGACGAACGCGAGTCCGTGGAAGGCGATGTTTGGGCGACCTGATAAAGGGGATCTTGGTAGAGCGATGAGTAGTACATGGCCGTGGAATAACCCCGTGATGGAAGATGTTGCAACGTGACAGACCCTAACAATAGCGTGGGATTCGTAAATACTCACCTGCGTTGAGAGTTCATTATAACAAGTCACCCTTGTGTTGTTAGTTTGACTCCTATGTTGCGTTTCACTAGCCTTGGCTTGCGTGTGCGTGGTGCGTGGGGCGTTTGCTTTTGTGCTTTTTGTCCGATGGCGCCTCTGAAGTGTTGAGAAAAAGCACAGTGGGGAAAGGTCTTAGGGGAAATACGCTGAAAAGAGGATTATAGTAGTTCTGAGAGTGGTGTGTGGTAAACGACGCATGTCTTAGACGCGCGTCCTGTTTGAGACAAACGTTATTTCTTAGATGTGGGAAGTAGAACTGTCCATCAAACCAGTGGATATAAAGTCTAGTTGGTGCTAATTTGGATCAGCTCGGACCTGGCCTGGAATGTAGCTGTGGGGCCTTTGATCTATGGGGTCAGCTGTCGTTGTAGAGTGGGTCCCTGGGCGGCCCGAGGTTGCTCACTTTCTTATGACGTTTGCAGCGACCCCTCAAAAATATAACGTTAGGCAACACAAGTCCCCCCTAATGTCTGCACATGAAGCATGCACACAAATGGCAGGCCGGAGATTAGATTTTGCTCAAAGCATCCACAAGCAGACACCACAAGGCGACCCTTTGATTTCTTTTTCTTGGTTCCCATGCCGTCTTTACAGCGACCATCAGCTGTGCAGGAACTGGTGAAATAATACTGGGAATATTAATTCTAAGGCTCGTAACGCTAAACCATCGGCAATGCTACAGTCAACTATGATCAGCATTTATAATTGGAGGTAGCGACTGTAGAATTCCACCCTGCTGAAGCGAAAGGGACAGGTGGTTTTCGTGCAGTGCAGTGCGCTCGCGGCTCCTCCTCTTTGGTTAACCTCAAACTATGCAATACGATAAAAGGAAGATCATTGAAACCAATCTATTGCGGGTCGTTTTTAATTCCATACGGGGAATGCAGCCACTGATTTAATTAATGTGGACCACCGGCAGAAATGACGTTTCGTCACGGTCTATTTTAGGCCTACTGGCCAAGGTGGAATGTGCCAACTATTCGGTGGTGGAGCTACTACACTAAAAAGGTGTTCGGTTGGGCCAGGCAGAGTTTTTTAGCGGGACCTAAACGAACCAAGCGGTGAAAAGTCCAACTTCTCGAACCATTCCGTCAAAAGAGACCTCTATTCTGCACGACAGGAAGTAAAATACGACAACAAGGTCTTGTTGCTGCAGCGTAAACGACTATCGCCTTTAAAAGCACAATACGCGAATGCGTCTCATTTATCGCTTCCCCTCGGGTCTTGAATTATAATACTTGAACTTGTGGCATAGTTCAGTGTTTCCTAACCAATACAAGATTCAGACGAACCTAATTAAATCCCCTGTGCTTTTTTCAGTCTGAGTGTTCATAAACTTGTGCTCGTACTTAGCTACAGGTAATAAAATAGGACCCTGCCAGCTCCGAAATATAAGTCGTTGCTTACTATGATAATTAGCGTCCTTATTACTGGTGCAGTATGGGTTTCAGCCCCAATCAGTAGCCGCGTACCCACAGATCAACGGCTCAAAAAACTTGTACATCGAAAAACGACAGGGCGACTGCATATGATCTACGGTCCCCTCCACTGCTTACCAGATTAGCATTTGGCAGAGAAAAGTCGGATTCGGTGTCCGGTCCGAAAACGTCACCCTCGCCTTACCATTGTAATCAAACGTCATCAAAGCAGCAAGCCAATAGCATCCCCTGACACAGACATGCACCTTAAGAAACCGCCCCAGACAAGCGATGCAGTCACAATGCAAACTGTACCTTGAACCCGAACGGAAGTCTTATTCTTCCCGCGCAGCCCCCGCCTAACCCGGCTTCCTCTGGCCTCTTTCACCCATGTTTTGTTGTCTTGGTTAACGGCGAACCTTATGGGGATAGGGGCAATGTAGACAAGGCCTGTGTGCACCGAGTGCAGAGTGCATTCAGCAGTACAGAGAGCCCCTGAGATTAGAGTTTGACAACCTAATGGTTTTCAAAGGACAACTGTAGGCTCGCAAGGTTGACGGAGTCCTATATACCGGTCGTACTGTATGTCCGACGGCTGTTCATGTACAGCAGCCACGTGAATGGAATAAATACGTCTCGTGGTGGGGGGTCTTACCTGTAGCATGGCACATGTGACGTCCGTGGAACAAATATGTCGTCATGCCTACCGTACATGCTTCCTCTGCTCTTCGTTTCAGCTCCTGTTACAGAGGACAAAGCCAGATCTGGGTCATTCCAGACATTCCGTATCAGCGAGCATGTGCATTTGTTCGATCCAGAAGACGTCATGATGAGGTACAGATAAGAAGAAATTAAGCAAGAAATCGCTATCAGCGGTAGCAGTAGCAGCATGCCTTATCAAGCCACCAGCATTATCGGGTTTACAGCATCGTACGACTCTCTAAAGATTTTCACATCTCTAAACTAAACCGATTTCAGCCTCAAGTTTTCATTCTCCACCCTAAATTCTAGATCGGTAGAAACGAAAAGGCAGAGATGAAATGCTTCCCCTGAGTCGCTATAATATAAAAACGCCTGAGCCTCTTATCATATTATTTGGAAAGGGTGTAATATAATAAAATATATAGCACCATCTATTAAGGGATGAAGATAAGGTTCCAGCATGTTCAACACGATGGTGCCCGTGATTAATTAGAGATCGATCGACATTTATCAGTATGTAATGGCATTTGAAATACGATACTCCAGAAACCAGATTTGATTTCAAAATTTGTGTTTTACACTGATGCACACGCAAGACAATCAACGCACATACCAACGTCTACAGGTGGTGCCTATATAATATCTCTGGCGCCCACTATTCTGATACACTAGAAATATAGCCCCAGTGGATGGCATGTGACGTCTGAAGTATTTTATTTCATTTTATTCTGGGCCCAAGCGAAATTATAGATTCAAAGTCTCTGCAACCCTACAAATATTATCACACTACCGGTACCAGCTACTTAAACAACTATTACAGGAATGTACGGACGAGAACTCACTAAATATGCTAATAATCTATATACAGTACTATCAAAAGAGATATATGTATGTGGTCTTTTTTGTATGGGCTATCCGCTGCCTTGTAATCACGCTGCCTACTCCCGGTTATGCAGTTTTTCTCCAGTCATGTACAACTTGTCTCGGATCTGAGCCTCGTAAAGCTGGAAGTAATGCGAAACCTGACCCCACACAATGGGGACAATGGAAAGCGCAAGAAGCACAGGGTAGATAGCAATGTGGATAAAGTGGGTGTGGAAGAAGCCGTCGAGAACAAGTCCCACCATGGCGGGGAGAGCAATGACCAACAGGGAGAGTGCTGAGGAGGTGACCACCAGCTTGGACAGGGCGTTGAGGTTGCAAGTTCGGACTCCGTTCTCAAAAGTCTGGGTGAACAACGGTCCAAGAACAGGAACGTGCAATGAAGGAACGTGCATAGCAACAACCATGACCATGAAGCCCGTGGAGATGGCACGGGGGATGGTAGAGGAGTGGGAATCGATGAAAAGGTCCACAACCCGCAGAATGTACATTTCACAAGCAGCTGAAGTAGCGAGCAAGAGAGCAACGCCCGAAAGGAAGACGAGGGCAAATCGCAGAGCAATAGCAGCAGACTTGGTGGAGAAGATCAGGTAGAGACCAGCGACAAGGGGGGCTCCAATGGAGAACGCCTCAATGTCGGAAAAGTCATCCCAAAGGTTGTTGAGAATGGCCATGTAGAGGAACCGTCCTGTGAGAATAGGAGCAGCCACAAGGGTAGTGATGCACAAGGCACCACACACCCAGATAGTGCACAGCAGAGCCAAAACTCGAGGTCGGAACTGAGGGGGAGTGTAGACAACCACGTAGTCAGCGGAAGTCAGGGGAGGGGTCTCCTCCTCGTTTTCGTTTGCAGCAGGTCCATTCTCGGTAGCAGTGGCATCGGTAGCCTCGGCTTCGGTAGTAGCCTCGGTAGTCTCCTCAACAGGCTTCTCAGGGGCAATAGGCACATCATCCTTTGTCACTTCGATGAAAAAGTTCTTGGACTTTCTCAGGGAAACGGAGTCGGAACAAGGAGCTCGAACGAAAGATCCCTCGGGAACCTGCTCGCTAATCTGCTCGTCGTTGAAGATGAAAGAAGACATGCACAGAGCTGCCGAGGTTCGCTTGAGAATCTGAGTCCAGATGAAGTTGGCAACCTGCTTACCGTTGATCTGAGAAGACAGACTGAGCGACAGAAATGCGTGCAGACCAAGATGGAAGAAAGGCTTGCTGAGCCAGAAGTCGTCAAAGACCACATCCAGCGTAAGGGGAAGCAGGCCAATGTTTCCAGAGAGCACTTGTGAGTAAGTGAAGGTGACCAGACCAATGCAAAGGCCAATGAACACGGCGTACATGCCTCCGGAAATGAGAATTCGCTTGAACTGGAAGTACATGGACTTCTCCAGCACCTCCTGAACAGGCTGGTACGAGGGGTCGTTGGGGTTTCGCACAAAGTACAACACTCCAGGACGCATCTGGCCACGGCACATGGACACAAACATGGCAAACTGGATCATGTAGAAAGTACCGATAATCCAATGCAGGGTGATGTTGGTGAGAGGGAACATGGCAAACTGGGCCAGTCGAGACCACCACAGAGAACTCAGGCTGCCAAAGAGAGGCAGAATGGACGCATGCAGCAGAAGACCACAGCAAAAGGGGAAGACCAACAGCTCAACTCCAAACATGATGATGACCTTCACCATGGCTTCCAGAAGCTTGAGAAGCTGCTTGGCATCCACAGACAACTTGGGCTTGGTGATCTTCATGTACAGGTAGATCAACGAGCCGGCAAAAGCGAATCCAACAAGCACCTCAAAGGCATGAGCTCCAAAGGTGGTGGGGTTGTAGAACTTTGTGTTGTAAGAAGCCACTTCTCCAGTATAGGGGAACCAAGAGGTACCAAAGACAAGTCGCAGAAGCTTCATGAAGCTGCCCTGGATAGAGTCAATGCAGTAGTTTATCGTATCGACGTTCTTCTCAATCGTGAACATGGTAGCTCGGCCAATGGTGTAAGGAGAAAAGAGAAGAACCACAGTAAATCCAAAGTAGAGCGTGTAAGCCGTGAAAGTAGCCTGCCACAGGCCCTTGAGAGGTCCGGTGAATCCCAAAAATGCCATCACCGTGTTATCTTCAGCAGCAGCAGCTAGTGCTGCCATCTCCTCATCTCCGGCTCGCTCAGCATCCCGAACCTGCTGTTCCCGGATATCCTCTCGTCGGTTGATTTCCTCCTGCATTCGTCGCATCTGCTCCAGTTCCTGTCGGTCCTGCTGGACGTTGTTTCGCTGATCTCGCTGGAACTGGTTGAGCGTCTCAAGCACCTGCTCCACATCCTCGTTAGCGCCTTCTCCTCCTAGACGTCTAACCACGTCTGCCACTGCCTGGGCGTGTCTCTGTTTGATGTCCTCCTCCTGAATACGATCCAGCTCTTGTCGGAAAGCAAAGCAGTTGAGAACCCACTCTCGAACAAAGAACGGGATGATGATGATCATGATGTAGGTTGCGATGATGACGAGACCTTCAAAGATCATGATGAACAGGCCCTTGTACAAGCCTGGGGACCCTCCGTCAAAGAAGAACTGGGGCAGTAGTGCCTTTCCAAGGGGATACACACTGATCTTCTCAACCAACGACTCCTCAATGAACAGCTGGTGTGTGAACTTGAAGAACTTGAAGAAGAATGAACTTGTACTGATGGGGAAGACAATCAGCCACAAACATGCTACCAAGAAATATCTCAGCCAGGTTTTCGTGCTCTTGTACACGGATATCGATAATTGGCGCGAAAACAATCCCAGAGGAATGTCCCTTGGCATATCTTGTGAGTAGAGCTTTGTGAAGAGAAACTTGGTGTTGCATAATTCACAGACCTGGTTCTTCTTGGAGGTGCTCAACCATTCCTGTAAACAGCCCTGATGGACGTATTTGATACTTCCTGAGCACTTGCACGGGTAGAAAAGCGGCTCCTCAGGCGTTTCCTCGCATCTGCAAATACGACACGTCTCCATTTTGGATTATGATGAGGTTGCTTGCGCTGAAAGATGCGTTTGTTGCTGGGTTGTGTGTTGAGGACAGATCGTCGGATGTAGTGACGCTGTATCCAATTTTAAATAAAGGCGAATCGGTTGTGGTTAACCCTCGTGGTGAGTAGGGTGGTTGACTTGATGGGTCGGTTTTGGTCGTACGTCAGCTGGCCCGAACAAGCGTGATAAATGTGAAGGTGTGTATGTGGTAAGTTCACACGCATGAAAAAGTGTGGCAGCTTAGTAAGAAAGTTTATTTAGTCAACGGACGAGAGATTGGGGTCTAGTGATGGAGAGAGGCAAGTAGGTAGAGGCAGATATGGCTGAATTTCTTGTTCAGAGGTTTTTTTCAGGTTCCCATATTTTAGATTACGTTTTGGAAATTTCTCACTTCTACAGTGAGACTTCTAAGATTGCCAGATCTTGAATTTCAGAGTGGGTCACGTTAGAGTGAAGCAATCGAGTGTTGGGGTAGCTGGAGTGTCTAGACGCGTTGAATGAAATGATAGAAGAGAGTGAAATATCGTGTTTGTAATTTTAGCCCTCCATTTCTCAACTTTCGTCATTCAAAAAGGAACTCTCTGGGAAGAACCAAGACCAGCATGATTCCAGGGTCGCGTCTATATGAATATGAAACTGCTCGCACAGTGTCGAGAGAGAAGAACAGCCCAAAAATTACAGCTTCTGCGAACAAACAGGCTCCTGATGATAACACTAAGAACAGTACTTCTACTTCAAGAAAATCCCTCTTATTATTAATCGGAAACAGCTCAAACAGCAGCCTCGGTAGATATCAGCAGAAGGGTCTGGAAGCCCCTCAAACTGGGTTTAATTAAAGTGTACTGCTCTCTGAATTTCAGGGTGAGACAGGAAAAATCTTGTTTCTGAAAATAGTGATATTAAGGGGCGTGAAATGAGCCCAAATCTATGGCGCCAATGTATACCCCCGCTCATATCAGGGGCTGTCATGACATGAACGGTTGGAGGTTTAGCTTTCTGGATCAGTGCGTATCTAAACCTTATTATCCATAACCAAACTCCATAACACAACACCAGACAGATCCTCTCTTCAAGATCCACTTATTACCAGAGCTTCATCCAACCTCACACATTCACAACAACCATGATCAGACGTCATCCTACCGCTATCACCGTCACCACAGCCGATATTCTCGAGTACGACGACCAGAAACACATGGAAGAAATCAACAAGCAGCATCAAAAGGCGCCTGAGAACCAGAAGTTTGAGCCTCCAAAGGCCCAGAAGGACCAGAGATCCAAGGAGGAGCGGCTTGGAATCCGAAACTAGGCGATGAGTTGCCACGACGAACACGTCCTTGTTACGATCAGCTATTAATGTCAATACTATTTATCTGCATGATATGGGGGTCTATGGAGGCACGGAAGTTCTAGACCACACCTAGAGCAGTGTATAACCGTAGAAAATCGTACAATAAACGACTTTGTCGGCCCAATATCATGCTCTGAAGAACCGCCTCCGATTACTAAGAACAGGTTAGGGCCAACCTTAAACACACGCTCCATGCAAGTCAATGGACAACTCCAAATTATCCACACGCATCTACAAATACCCCAACACCACATTGGAGTTGTAGACACGACAACAACCCAGTCAACAGAAGATGCCCAGCACCGAGCCTAGACGGTCGCGAAGAGCGCGCGTCGAAAGAAGTGAGTACAACGAAGGACGGATTATCGCAAGGAGGTCTGCCCTAAAAATGAAGCACGCGTCAGAATCAAACTGCAGGCCTGAATGGACGCGATTGATGTCTGAAACTACAGGGAATTGAGAGCAAACGGACACATGGCCTATTCCACGTCTACACTGAACGTTTCACGCGTTTCCCTTGGAAAACACGCTGATGGTGATGCTTCGCGTTAAAACGCGTCTTGAAAAATACTAACCAAGCCTACAATGACGCTTCTGAATCCGATTCTGATTCTGCTCCCGAAACTCGACGAACCAAGAGACACAAAAACAACGCCGGAAACGGAAGCAGCAGTGCCAAATCCAACCACCTGATTGATATTCCAGATGAGGCTGACGCGACCCCCAACTACCTGTACGATGCCCTGCTTGATAACGAGTCTTCTCTCACTGAGCTGGCTCGCGGATGGATCGAGAGTTACGAGGAGAACTCCACTTTTGCTATCCGGGACTTTGTCAACATGATTCTGCGACTTGCCGGATGCCATGATGTGATTGAGACCCATGACATTGAAGAGGGAGACTCTGCTGCTGCTACCGTTGCACAGCTGCAAGATCACGTGCGAGAGAAGTCTGCTGCCCAGTACCCTCTCGTCAACAAGAAGGCACCACACAAGTTTCTCAGAGACCATCTGAACGAGTTCCTTAAACACCTGGTCACTTTTGCCAGCGAAAAGGACCTCCTTTATGATAATGAGAGCAGTGAGGGCAACATTATCGACAACCTGCTTATCTGGGTGTCTGCGCTGTCTTCTTCAAAGCTGCGACCTTTCCGACACACTGCCACAGTCGTTTCTCTCATGATTCTGACTAACCTGTGTGACGTGTACAGCTCTGTTCTGGAGCTCAAGGAGGACAATGAGAAGGTTCTGACAAACGCTTCTACAGGCAAGGGCCGAGCCGGAAAGGGCAGAAGTGCTGAACGTGTCAGTGCAGCCAAGGAGACCGTTGAGGCTTGTTCTACTAAGATTGGAAAGCTGGCCAGCTTCATGAACGATATTTTCGAGACGTGTTTTGTTAACAGATACCGAGATGTGGACGCGCGGATCCGCAGCGAGTGTGTTTTGCAGCTCAACAGCTGGATTCAGAACCTTCCCTCTGTCTTTTTCGAGGACCAGTACCTCCGATACTTTGGCTGGCTGCTGTTTGATACCGACCCTGGTGTCAGAGAGTCTGTTGTCAACGGACTCGCCAACCTGTTTGATACGCTCAACACTTCTGGATTTTTGCATTTCACTGAGCGATTCCGATCGCGTCTGGTAGAGATGGCCCAGAGTGATAGCGATCTGGAGGTTCGAGCTGGAGTGATTGGGTTCCTGGTGCTTCTTCAGAAGGCTGGTTTCCTTGAACAGGACAATGTCGACAAGGTCATTCTGCTGCTGCTGGATGCCAACGAGCTTGTTCGAGACGAGGTTGTCGACTTCATTGTGGACTACTGCAACGAGCAGAGTGAGGATGAGATCAAAAACATGGGCAAGAAGCTCAAGGCTATCAAGAGCGTGGACCCGAAATGGATCAACTACAAGAGCGTTGTTGCTGTGGTGAATGTTGCTATTAGCACGGCCCAAGAGAACAACGAGGAGGAAGAAGAGGAAGGCTCTGTTCTTGAGCTGGGAGAAACAATCGCCACCGATCTCACACAGCATTACGAGCCTGAGGATGTCAAGAAGCTCATTTCGTTCCTGCTATTTGATACTTCTACGCTGTCTAAGGACAAGTTTGAAGAGATGCTTGCTACCACGCTCCAGCTCTCAGCTGACCAACAGACCTTCCTTCTGCAGTTGATCACAGCTTGTGTCGATGGTGTGTTCAAGGAGGCCAAGTCTTCCAGAAAGGGCAATGAGAAGAACGACGCAGACACCATTGCGTCTCTCATCATCGAACAGACCCCTGCTCTCTTGGACAAGTTCTCTTCATCCACTGACATGCTGGCATTGGTCCTGCAGCTGCATTCCAAGGTTGAGTTTTCTCTCTACACTGTCCAGCGACTGGAGGACCAGTTTTCCGAGCTGCACTCCACCGTCTGCAGCATTTTCAAGACCCACCACAGCCGTCAGACCCAGCTGCAGTGTGTCAAGTTCCTTGCATCTGCCAAAAAGCAGGACATTTTCCCCGAATCCACCTTGCCCAAGCTGGCGGATTTGATGGCCGAAGTCTCCAGTGACTTCTCCAACGTCCTTTCGGACCCCGAGGCCGACTGGAACACAATCGCTTCTGCTACTCAGCGAGTAGAGGTCCTGTGTCAGTTCTTTCCTTTCTCCGAAATCTCCACAGACGAGTCTCTTCTGGATGAGGTTATCTCCAAGGTCAAGGCTGCTGTTCAGGAGGATGATGCTGACGCTCAGATTGGTGAGTTTATCAACTCTGCCATCAACCTGCTCCGACTACAGCTGCTCTGGACTATCACCAGTGGTGGAGAGTCGTCTGACTCGTCTTCTGATCTCATCGGCGAGGTGCTGGGTGCCATGAAGGATGTCATCATGAAGGAGGACCTGCCCTTGAGTGTTACCATCAAGACGGCTGGACTGTTTTTGGAACTGCTTGTGGCGTTGAAGATCAAGGACAAGCTGGTGTCCGTTGGCGATCTCGTGGATCAGGAGGTGCAGGCTCAAATCATGTACCTGTTCATCAGCGCCGAATACACATTTTTCGAGAGTCTGGGCGAGGAAGCGCCGGCAAGTGAACGACTTCCGGCTCTGCTATCTTCTGACGATGAGGAGCTTCTCTCCGTCAACCAGGACTCCAAGAGCCCCGCAGAGGACCTGCAATGGCTGCTGTCCAAGATTTCTCTGGCAGTAACTGCCAAGATTCTGGACGAAAAATGGAACTCGCGATTGACACTTAACCAGAAGTTGTACGAGTAACTACAGGGATATTTTGAATAAAGGGTTAGAGGGTGTTTGTAACTAATATTAATATGATTGTACAGTAACCAAGTAGACAGTGTCATAAATAAATACATTATTCTATATTACATTTGGGCCAGCTTTTTCAGCGCCTTCTTATCTCCTCCAATCTGGTTCAGCAAAGAAGTAATAACCTTGGGAGCATCAACCTCCAGGGAAGCCAAAACAGGGGTTCGGCCAGTGTAAGGGAACTTCTTTGCCTTCTCATCGATAGCATGATTGACGACATGAGCAGCATCCTCCAACCGGGCGTCGTTACGGGCCAAAAGGGCCTCAATATCCAGACTCTCTCCATGGGGAATAGGGTCAGGATGGGTTGGGGTGATGCAGTCAAAGTCGACCTCCTTTCGGAGTACATGATCAATATCGACTGCCGAGAAGAATGCACAGCCCTGGGGAATATCGTCAACTCCAGATTGCTGACAGAACATTCCTCGGGTCCAAATGTTGGACACTTGAAGGGCCATGGCAGCTCGGTAGGCGTCCTCGTTCTTGACCAAAAATCGCAGCTCATCGTGAACAGTGATACAGAGTCGTAGGTCGATATCGTACTTGGCAGCAAGATACTCCATGGAAACAACCAGCATATGCAGGTAATCAACACCTGAAGACTGAATGGTCCAGTTGACTCGAGAGGTCATGAAAGAGGACTTTTTGAGGTTCTGAGAAGACAGAGCCTTGGTGATGACGGCTCCGAGAACAGGAGTCTCGGGCATCTCCTGAGTAGCAATCTCTTCAAGCTTGTTGAAAAGAATACTCTCTGTTCCTCCAGAGTACTTTCCAAGCGAGTAAATCTTCTTACCCTTGGTGGAAGTGTACAGGTTTTGAGCAAGAGTAGATGCCTCCTTATCAGTGACATCGGGGGAGAACTGTTTCAGCAGAGCCTCGGCAAACTTGAGACCAGCTCCGTAGATACGTCCGTAGTTGAAGATCTTGGCTTCATCTCGAGAAATGCCCAGAATAGAAGCAGTCTTCGAATGAAGATCGGTGCCCTGAGACTTGGCACCTTCCAGAGTCATCCAACCAATGGCAGTAGAGCCGTGGTTCTTGAAACACGAGTCTCCAAAGAGAGAAGCAATCCACAGCTCCTCAGAGTCGACATCAGCTCCCACAAAAGAGTAGCCAGGAGGAGCCTTGATCATGGCCTTGAGCTCGGATCCAATTCGGTTCTTCTTGGCGTTGGAAGCTGTCAACCAGGTGTTCTCCACACATCGACGAGTAATGGTACCCATGGGAATGATTCGAGGAATGATCATTCCAAACTCAGACCCAAGACCCATATCCACACCATCTCCATCCCAAATGCAATGCTGAGTCATGATTCGAGACCGGTTGGACAGCCAGTAGGAAGCCCGCACAGACATCTCAAACATATCCCTAGTCTGGGCATTGTCTGAGGTCAGAGTGCCCTTTTCGAAATGACCCAAGAAGGACTTACCCATGAGCTGAGATGTTCGGATATTACCACCATCCTTATGAGGGATTCTGAAACACAAGCTGACACCATCCTCTCGAAGCCATGGCTCGTCATCAAGAACAGCAGGCTTGTACTTTTTAGCCTCATACTGAGCCTTCTCAGCAATAGGCACCCGGAACATCCATCCCTCCTTGTCACTCCAAACAACAGGGTATCCCTCCCACTTGAGCCGCAGCAACAGAGGAGTGATTCGCGTCTTTGTGGTGATATGCATGGGTCCAGCTGCCGTCTTGAACAGAGACTTGTACCAGTCAGGGTACCCGGGGAGCTTGAGGTTTTTGGGAAGTCGTTCTCCTCCACCCTGCTTTTCAGGAATCTTGACCATCTTGACTGGCTTGATGTTCCAGTCCATCTGAGAGAGCCAAGGATCGTCTTTCCATGGCTCCTCCTCTGCCCTGTCCTTGAGAAGCACGGCCTCATCAGCCAAAGACCGAAGACCCTTATCAATAGCCGTTTTCATATCCTGGTACATTTTCTCGCATCGGTAGAGATAGTCCTTCCACTCAGAATCCGTAGGCAGAATAGCCGAAGAGATGTTCTTCAAAGCCGTGAAACTGACAGGATGGGGACAAGTTTCCTTAAACAAAGGAAGGACCTTTCTGAACAGCTGCGCAGTGATATCCACATCTGTGATATTGTACTCAATAGCCTGTCTGAGATGCTGTGTCAACTCACTGAGAGATTCCTGACTGAACAGCTCACGGTCATCCTTGGACATGACAAGTCCGTTCAAATGCAAGTAGGCCACCTCGGCCAAAGAGTTGGTGGATGAAACCTTGACCCATGGGTCCTCAGAGTAAGCATCAGCCAAATCGTCGGAAAGATCCAGCAGCTCATTAACGTTTTCCTGTTCACCCAAATCCTCGTCATCCATCAGCTTCTTAAGACGCTTCTGGCCCTTTCTGGCCCTCATCCACGTTCCTCGTTGTCGAGAACACATTCCATTGACAGAAACATGCAGAGACAAGGTATCCAAGAAGAAGTTCTTTGACTGTTTCAGAGAGTACTCTTCCTTGACAGACTGACGGTCGTATCCAATATTGTGTCCCACAATCACCCGGTGTTCATCAGGAGGTCCCATGGGAATCAGATGCATGGATTCTTTAGGATGGTTGACAATCAGACCTTCATCACCTTCCTCTTTTTTCAATGCAAAATGTTCTCCATCCGACTCCACTAACCAAGGACTCAGCCAAACGTACCATGCCTCGGTACTGACAGCAGTGGCCATCACGGGGTATCCACTGACCTTGTACAGAACCTCGATATCAAAAACCAAACCATGTTCCTTGGGGTACTCCACCTTCTCTGGTTGCTTGCCCTCGGCGTATCTGACCCATCCACTGATATCACTTCGCACCGTTTTCATCTTGGGCTTAGCAGGAAAACCCTTAGTCATCATGTTCTCAATGATATCCATGTAGGGTTCGCCCATGGTTTTTGCCATCCGGTAGAAATGCTCATCCAGACTCTTTCCAAGCATAGGAGGCAGGTCAAAATCGATGATGTTCTCCTTCTTTGTCTTCTTTCCCAGCAGCTCGTGCTTGGCAAGATGGTGTTTAGCCATAGCCTGCAACTTGACAAGCTCAGGATCAGTGAACGAAGTAGGAGGGTTGAAATCAGCAAAAAGCTGATTATAGAGCCCCGAGGACAACATCTGGATTCCCATGGGGTTGATTCGTCTGCCCTCTTCATCCACCACCACATTTCCCTTCTTGAGAACCTTTTTAGCCTTCTTCGCAGGCTTCTTCACATCCTCCACATCTTCCCAAGCGTTAGGGTCCACCTTTCCTTGATCAAAAGTGTCAGGAAACGTAGGAGCTCCCTGTGGATCAAAAGTCGTTTCCCAGCCTTGTGCTCCAACAAAAGTTTCTTGTCTTCTAGGGCCTGGTCGTAGGGGGACGGCGCTCTGCGTCAATAATCTGAGGGAGGGGCCCTGGATCGCAGAAACGCGGTTGAGGTGGTTGGCGAGATGCGGAACATCTGCTTTCCATCGCCTCGCAACGGTTCTGAACCGTAGCATCGTATTATGTTCAAATCGTACTGCTTATCGGAGTATCTGAATCTTTGTAATTAACCTGCATTCAAGCACCCTGTGAAAGTTTGTTTGCCAAATTGGGACATTGGTGCGACGACTAGACTCACGCTTATATAAGCGTCAAGGCGGAGGGCCCAATGTTTGACGCTAGCGATAAGGCAAGTCGAGCAGAAAGCCGAAATAAATATTATTCGCCCCTGACATGATAACCGGGAGGTGACAGATTTTTGACATATGACGTATCCAGCTCATAACCTGTGATTGTCTCATGGTCCAACTCTAACCCCTTTCGTGCCTACTTCTACAATAGGATTGTTCAGAGAGCAGCCGTCGAACCAGGTCCTAAAAGCCGTAAAAGCCGTAATCCGCATATCCGTTGCAGGCTGAAAAAATCTCTTGCGCATAAGCTCTGGGAAATCATAAATGATGTCACAGGTGCGACGATCTGAAACTTGAGTCTTACAAGCCGACGATAGTGCCAACATGACACGTAAAGGTGTTGTGCGCTCATAATATGGCCCCACTGCGGTGAATGTAAACGAGGTGCAAATGCGACATGCCAGAAGTGCGTACATGTATACGGCTACCCACATTACGAGAAGTAGGGCGAAGCAGCGTAATCATTCGGACCGACCACATGAACCTGCACCGTATCGGGGATCCCGGCCCCTCACGTGACTGGAAGGCTTTTGGAGGCAGCCAGCCATTCCAAAGGAAGCGGTAAAAGCAATATCTCTGAGCGACTATTGCACTTCAGGGTGTTATCTGGAAGCAGCCATGGTCACGGGGAGTTTATTTAGGGTGGGCGGTAATATGATATGCCCTACCGACGTGTTCAGTCATGGATAAATTCCCAGTTGTATTAATCGTGCGATTCATTCGAATAAGGTTGCTTTGTAAAGCAAAGTTTTATTGTCCTTGGACTATAGGGTTTATTTAATTTTAAGGTGCTTGTTCGGAGAGTGGGGGACTAAGGAAAAATAGCCGATGATGTAAATACAAAATAAAAGCTGAGCCCCTGTATTTTGACACAGCCATGGCGATAGCTGATCACACACCCTGGATTAAACTATATACAAAAGTATCCACTCACTGTACCTCCTATTCACAGGCCCGTGACGTCTACCTCAACTTGCCTGATGGCTACCCATACCGAGTTGAGGAGGGATAGACAGCCAAGTCAAAAAAAAAGATGGCCACAATGCTTGGCAATGTGGAGTAGCTGGCAGTAATGAGGAGAAAATCGACCAACTAGCTTTTTGTAAAAAAAGGAATACGGCGAAACTAATAATATTGAGAAAGATGATTTGAGTCTATTGATTTAACCATGCGGATACACAGCAACTGTATCCTCATGAAGCAGCCGTATTATGTACAACGGGGCACCTGAATGAAGATTGCGACGTGACTTGCTTTAGACATGCTTTTAGGGACGAGGCTTAAGTGCCTCCTTGTCTTGTCAATCTATCCATTTTTGACAGATTCGCTCTTTTCTCCAGGATCCGGAAGCATGCTTGATTTTGTAGATTAGCGTGGAGATAATAATTCCGCGTGGGACGCCTAAATATGTAGGAAAATATTTTCAGGCTCCACGCTAAGGGCTCATCCCTCAATTATTAATTTGAAAACCCTCGCCTCAACATTTGAAATGGGTTTCATCCGTGCCGCTACACCGCTATACCCTTGTACTTTTACCCGTGTTGCATAACAGGTCTATCAATTCTATTGCGCATTGTCTATCTCATCTCATCTCGATGCATCTTACCCCTATGGACTAGGTCTCAGGCTATCACATCCGCGAGCCTGCAGCTTGATGGCGATGCATATTTCTGGACTACTGTGCCTTATGTCATAGTCCTAAGGTGTCTCAGCCCGTTAGAAGCCAAGATATCTACTGCATTTGTGGGTCTCGAGAGAGAGAGAGCCTGGCTTCCATCCGAGTTTATTGAGGGAGCCTTTTTGCAAAAAGTGGGCTTGGGATGTTGGGACCAAGCCTTTTTTGCCAGAGTTTTAACTCCAATTGTTCTGCCCAGCCCGCCATGAGTCCGCCCACAGCTTAAGGCCTAAAGCCTTTAGGTGGAGGCTATTTCAGGCAGAGTTTTGAGAAGCAAAAAAAGGGTTTGGAAATATGGGCATAAGAGCGAAGCGGAATGACTGTTGACCGGGCAGATTGGGCATTATCGGCTGATACGTCAAGTGGACCCTGCTGTCGGGTAGAATAGACAACTCGGTAAACCACTGGACTTGCCTAATAGCACCATCTTCCATCCTCTTTGGGAGCTTGCCTTCAGTCTAAAACGATGACGAGAGTTTGACTTCAGGTGCACCTGCAACAAAGGCTTATTGCACAACCCAAAAGGTCTCCCTTCATGCACTCCGACTCTAATGGGAAGAATTATAGTGTCCTTGTCCTTTGTCTATGCGGTTGTGCCGGTGAAGTGTCTTGATCGCGAATATTTCTTTCCGTCTTCTGCTTGACATTGACAAGACCAGCACGACGACTCGGGCGTGCGCGACAAGCTACACCAGCAAGACGAGACTGAGCGGAGGGAGCTGCTATTCGACACGAAAGCGCCACAGACCCCAGATACTCATCTGAGCCCCCCACACAACACCACAGACACTTGGCTCTGGGTCGCGACCTTGTAGAGCTCTACGATTTTCGATTTTTTGCCTCAACGCATCCGGAACAAATTGTGGACTTGGCCCAACACGATAACCACCGGCCAAGGTCCGATTATTCGACCACACGCATCAACGACACACAACTATCAACAGTTGTCTCATCATCACCATACACAGAATGAAATATGACGCGACCACCATTGCCTCGACACTCCTCCTCTTTATTCTCTTCCAGTCCTCACATGTGCTAGCCACCGACGTCACAGATACCCACGACCCTCTGTGGGACAGCAAATACACAGCCTCGCAAAACCGGTCTTTGCGGATCGTCTCCATCTGCTTTTCTTCGCTATCTCTGCTGGCTGGAACTTATGGAATCTTTTGGTTCTTTTTCCACCAGTACAAGAAGCGACATATGATGTCCAAGCAAGGGTTCCGAAGCCGAGTCATCAAGTTCCGACGGAAATTGGTACTCGCTTTGATTCTGTTTGACTTTCTTAAAGCACTCATGTTGACGATTTACCCAGCAAAGAAACTGTGTGGAACGCCAGACTCGCCACAATTCGCAGCAGTCATTGGCTGGTTCACAAACGTGGCCATTGAGGGAGGCGACATGTCCGCCTTTCTCCTGGCCGTGCAGACAGCTATGATGGTGTTTGCTCCTCAAAACGAGCACTCCAAGGACAACTTGTGGAACCGAAGATTCGCAAAGTACTTCAAAAACGGACTCTATCCCTACCGAAAGTACATTTACGTCTTCTGCTTCACAATTTTCCCTACTTTGCTGTCGTCACTGGCGTTTGTGGGCACAGATTACCCTGCAGCTCAGGACTGGGGATTTCGTGGATACGTTCCCCTGCCTACATTTGTGTTCTTGCCTGCTGCTCCAGTTTGGTACAGAGCTGTGCTGTCTTGGGGACCACGATACTTCATCATGTTTGCTATCTTCACCATTTACATTGCAGTGTTTATTCATGTGCGACGGGAGTTTAAGAGATTGGACGTGTCTATGGCCGAGTTGGCAGGCGCAGAGGGAGGATTGGCGCTCGAGGACGAGGCCGAGGCCACAAAAGGAACGTGGACTAAGATCCGGATTTGGCTGAGTCATTTTCCGGGTCTGGGTGCATTGTACCATCATCACCATCATGGACAGCATCCGGAGGAGGAGTATTATGGCGAGGGTGACAACGAGGATTGGTCAGGGGAGGACAGACCAGAGAGCTCGTCGGATTTGGAGGCCCAGGGTGGCCATGAGACTGTTCTTTCTACGCCTCCAGGAACGCCTACTAGAACAGCCAACAGCAGTCCCACAGAAGACGAAGGTCCTGTTCCGGTTACACCTGGAAGACGGGCTGCCAACTTGTCTGATTTGCAGTCGCATATCAACAAGCAGAACCTGAAGCGGTTCCGACAGAGACGAGCGGATATTGAGCGTCAGATGAACTACATTTTCATCTACCCTCTGGCTTACTTGCTTCTGTGGACCGGACCTTTTGTGCAGCAGGCCATGCAGTACTCCAAGCATAAGAACGAGTACTCCAAGTTTTCTGTTATGATTTGGGCGGTGGTTAGCCAGGCTTCCAATTGTTTCATCGATACTGTCGTGTTCATTCTTCGAGAGTCCAACCTTCGAAAGTGGCGACGAGAGAGAAAGATGAAGCGAGCTGAGGAAGCCACGGAGGAGTGCACCGAGTGCCACGAGCATAGCGACAAGTCTCACGAAGACGACGCCCAGTCGAGAAACGAAGAGAACGAGTCTTCTGCTGGAACCATCATTTCGCCGCCTACTTTTGGTAACTACGAAATGAGGTTTGGAGGAGCAGGAGGTGGAGGAGGATGTGCTGGTGGAAACCTGGATTATTGCCCCGAGAAGGAGTCTTCAGACCCTCGGGACTCAGACCCTCTTTCCGGTCCCTCTCCTGGACACCTTACACCGCCTTCAGCTGTTACTTATGCTCCATCTTCCAGAAAAAACTCGGGCGCTAACTCTGGCGGTGCTGATACGGTGCCTGAGATGATGTTTGTTCGATCTCCTGGAGGCGTTACATTTGGAGGTCCGTTTGGACGACGGTCTGGAGAACTGGAGCGAGAACCAGCTCCCGGTCCAGGCCATTTCCAGCGTGACCACCATAGAGGCAGCATCAGCTGGGGCTTTGGAGGAAGACGAAAGAGCGAATTCAGCAACAAGAGTGGGGACGACGAGGTGGACCTGGTCGACTTCTTGAAACAGTAGGGTCGACATGTATATATATCGGCGACGGCATCTATTTATTTATTTATTGCATCATTACTAATATTAATGTATTCTTTTAATTATATTAAATCAATTGAACACGTATTCTTCTCGTAGAATGGCCACCGGGTAACTTTTAGGGTAAGAGATGCACTGCACAGTTTGGTGACGACCTTTTCTTCAACTGAAACTTTAACCTGCAGGACGCCCTATTGTTCTTTAACTGGCAACGCGTTTTTTCCCAATACGCGTCACAACCCTTTCCCTAAATGGGTGTATTTAGTGCTGCTCGTGTTTCGCGTTTTTCTCTTCACACTCGAAACTTACACACATACAACACTCACACAATGTCTCTCAAGGTCGCCTTCCTCAATGAAAACGCTCGAGCTCCCACTCGAGGCTCCGTCCACGCTGCTGGCTACGATCTCTACGCCGCCGAGGAGAAGACCATCCCTGCCAACGGTCGAGGACTCGTTGATCTGGGTCTCTCCATGTCCATTCCCGAGGGCACCTACGCACGAATTGCTCCCCGATCCGGTCTTGCTGTCAAGAACGGTCTGACCACTGGAGCTGGTGTCATTGACTACGACTACCGAGGACCCGTCAAGGTGATGCTGTTCAACCACGGCACCGAGGACTTCAACGTGACCATTGGTGACCGAGTTGCCCAGATGATTCTCGAGCGAATCGTCACCCCCGAGGTCCAGGTTGTTGAGACCAACGATCTCGACTCCACCGAGCGAGGTGCTGGTGGCTTTGGTTCCACCGGTATCAACGACGAGAAGAAGCGTAAGTTGGATGACTCCGAGGCCACTGAGGCCAAGTAAGGGTTGATTGAACACTACTAATCTAGCCTTGTAATGACCTGTTGATGACGACATAGAAAGCACAACACCACACCAAAACATTATTTATCTAATTGATACACATTCATGAATACGAACCTGGAGATGATGGCATTGTAGTTGACAATATATTTGATCTTGTAGCTTTTGAAATATGACTAATGTGAATGGATGCACCTCTACAGTTCATTAGTCACATGGCATCTGGTGGCGTTTACCTTTTCTGTTCGTATTCTATTTATCAGCGTTTTTGTTGGTTTATGAATTTCATGTGTCATCAGTTGCTCCATTGTTGCTGACCGCCAATCACTGGCTTTTTATTGAACAGCATTTTTATATTCACCACATTTATCTGAATGAATAAAATACAACAGAAATTTCAAATACATCCAAGCCGCATCAATACGTGCACCTTTCGACCTGCCTAGACCCCACTCCCGATGCCCACTGCTTAATCTCTAGGATCTAGTGATCTGACTAAACGTTGCACTAATTTACGTTCGAGACCAATTGTGGGGCAGAAATTTATAAGCAACGAGGGTTTGGGCCGTTAGTGGATGCTTAGTTTCTACGAGATGAGGCATCCCCGTACCGCCCAAAACCGCCCCGTACAATAAAACTGCGCCCCTTTCATTTCTATGCACTTTTCATTGTTGTAGTACGTCTGCTGGTTTTCGATCTTGATGCAATTGACAAACAGCTCAGATCATGAAAATTTCATGATTTTAGACTTTCGCAAGCGGTGCATAACAGGACACATAAAAAGGCACCTCCGATATTTTCAGACTTTCATACACTCTTGCTTCCGAAACCCCTCTACACAACCATGCTACGACTAAAATCCCCAGCTCGACGACTGTTTGCCCAGGCTAGACGATTCCAGTCCACCACCTCTGCCAACGGTAACGGAACGGCAGTGGTTCTGGTCAACATGGGAGGCCCCTCCACTGTGCCTGAAACATACGATTTTCTGATGAGACTCTTTTCAGACAAGGATCTGATCCCTCTGGGTCCCTTCCAGGGTCCCCTGGCCAAGCTCATTGCCTGGAGACGAACCCCCGTCATTGAGAAGCACTACGCCGAGATTGGAGGAGGATCACCCATCAGAAAGTGGTCCGAGTTGCAAGCAGCCGAGGCGTGCAAGAAGCTCGATGTCCTGTCACCCGAGTCTGCTCCCCACAAGCCCTACGTGGCCTTCCGATACGCTAACCCCCTCACCCCCGACACATACAAGCAGATGCAGAAGGACGGAATCAAGCGAGCGATTGCTTTCTCCCAGTACCCTCAGTACTCTCTGTCTACCACGGGCTCTTCGCTCAATGAGATCTACAGAGTGCGAAAGGAGCTGGATCCCAACGAGGAGATTGAGTGGTCGGTGATTGACCGATGGCCCACTCACCCTGGTCTCACTCAGACCATGGCCAACAACGTCAAGGCTCAGCTCGAGGCTTACGAGAAGGAGGGAGTCAACCCTGATGACGTTACCATTCTCTTCTCAGCACACTCTCTGCCCATGGAGATTGTCAACAAGGGAGACCCCTACCCCGCTGAGGTGGCTGCTACTGCCTACGCTGTCATGACTAACCTGGGCTTCTGCAACCCCTACAAGCTGGTGTGGCAGTCGCAGGTCGGCCCCAAGCCCTGGCTCGGAGCCCAGACACAGAAGATGGTTGACGAGTACCAGGAGAACAAGAAGCCTGTCATTCTGGTGCCTGTTGCCTTCACTTCTGACCATATCGAGACTCTGCACGAGCTGGATCTGGAGGTTCGAGGAGAGGCTAAGCACCCCGAGCTGATCCGACGAGCCGAGTCTCTCAACGGCAACCCTATTTTCATCGATGCCATGGCTGACATTGTCCACACTCATCTGAGAATCCTCAATGGTGACGTTACTGCCGCCGAGGTGGCCAAGGAGAAGGGTCTGCAGTCCAAGATTCTGCGAATCGAGGGTCCCGGAGCCCAGGGAGAGCGAGGAGCGTTCCACCAGGCTCTTAACGCCAGCGGTTAGTTTAGGACTTTGTAAATATTAATAGATGATAGACATTACGAATTGAACATGTGCACTGAGACATTGCCAACAGGGGTTATGTATTATAAGTAATTATCAATTGAGCTGGAAACAATACCGTTACTTGGATTGTCACCAAGCCACAACTCTTCGCTACCAGCAACCTAACAGGATGTGCATCGGGGAGGCTATGCCAATGCATCATGACGGTTATCCGTAGCTTCAGGCGTTTAAACTCATCGCTGCCCTAGCACGTTGTGGGGTACAATTGTGGCAAACAGATGAATTGTTTCATTTAAGAAGATCTAAAATAGTTCGCTCATGAGTGCTCTCTAAAACTACCCCAAACAATGACTTCTTCTCAAGTCTCAGTCACTCCACAGTCCTCACTTGGCACTGCTGGTACCACCAAAGTTCCAAACTTAACTCGATGTCTGAGGCGGCTGGGTCTATATATATAGCCGGAAGGGACAATTGTACTCTCTGAAACATCTACAACATGCCTCACGAAAGCCGTGACGCTGGTCCCTCGGACCACCCAATTCAGGTGGAGGAGCTGCAACGACACTACCAAATCAAGCTGGTCAAGCTCCATCCTGTCGAGAACTTCGTCTTCGTTGCTAAATTCGTCACCATTGCGCTCTACTTTTACAACACTCTCCAGATCGACTACGACGTGTACAAGTATGAGACTGGCTTGGCTGAAGCTCTGGTTGTCCTGGCTATTCTATTAGAGTGGGTCACCTACCCTGTGACCTTTGTGCTGCAATACACCACGGAACAAGGCAGAGCTAAATACCAGTATATTCGATTACTGGCGAGTGTTTTGGCCTGGGTTATTCGATTCCTTATCTACACAGACTGGGGCTACTTCCGAAAAATGGTCTTCATTGTCGTGGCAGTTGGTATCTCCTCCATCATTTTGTGGTTTGCAAAGGTCCGAATTGCTATCCACAAGAGAGCTATCCAGAGATCATTCGACAGAGCCGTTGATGTGGATCCCGAGAGACAGTAAATAAAAGGCACTAAGCCCCAAGTTATGACAATATTTAACCATTAACAATGAACAATTGATACTTTCGAGTGCATATTCAATAAGGCGTAACATTGACACCGATCCATCTATTCTAGCTAATGTCTATTTTATATCTATGTACAATACCGCCCTGTTATAACATCAGCCCAAACATCAGCTCCATCATCTCCTCTCTATTCAGATCATCATACTCTGGCATCTTATCATCTGTTTTCAGTCCCACCTTGGTTTTGGCATACACTTTTTTTGCAAAATACGCCTTGGCCGCCTCATGATCTCCTAAGCGGGCACTTTTCCACCCGGTGATACACTGCTGCAAGTCCAGTGTTGCCTTCTGGATATACTTATAGGCCTCAGCAGCGAGTATTGGAAGCTGGTAGATGCCTGTAATTTCCAACAGAACCAGTGCTTGCTCTAAATCAAACTCGTTTTGCTCCCCGTACATTTCCTTGACCACTATTTCCATCACGTCTGAATCGTAGTCCAGTTTGAGTGACCGTTGCTCTATTTCCAGACAGCTATGCTCCATCATCGTTTTGAACCACGGCCAAGAATCAGCCAAGACCCCAGAGTGCACTGGAATCACTCCATCTCTGCACTGGATCTCAAAGTCGGTCTTGATCAAGTGCCGAACACACTTGGGCTTGTTTCGAGGAAGACCATTAATATATGCTTCTTTCTCCAAGACCCGTCTTCTCAGTCTGAAGGTGTCCATCACAAAGAACTTGTTTTGCTCGCGCAGCTTCTTGATTATCACATCCTTCTGATTTTCCTTCCGATTCTCTTGCTTTTTGTTCTGCTTTTCCTCCTCTTTCTTCTGCTTTTCCTCCACTGCCTTCTGCTTCTCCTGGTCTACTTCTAAGTCATGCTGAGCAGCAAGCATAGTGTATAGATTTGAACTCATGACAGAGCCCTGAAGATCGTTCTTTTTGAGACCTATCGCATGGCAGTTTCTTTTGCGAATATCTGGATAGTGCACACACAAAATATTGTCTGTGTAAAACAATCGCACGTAAATCTGACCACCCGCGAAATGACGCCTTCCAGGAATATCCATGTCTCCTACTTTGGTGGTCTCCTCACCTTCAGGGTAAGTGGACTTCTTGTAGATGCCGCCATCCTCAAGATATATCGTGTGACGGATTTTGTCAGAGGTCTTGAAGGAGAAAGAGTTGTTTTTCGTCCATAGATCCCGTTCTGGAGTTTTCGTCATGGAGTGAAAGAGAGTGCATGAAGTCTGCAGCATTGAAGGTGAACTTTGTTGTATAAGAGATGAGGGTGACTGGGGATTTTGGTATGTGGGAGTGTTTTGTTGGACTTAAGGGAATGGTATTACTGTGTTTGGGCGTCTCAGTTAATTCAAGCTCTGATATAACTGTTTCTACAGAGCGAGAAATGATGATAACCTCATTAACAAGCTTCAACTAGACACTTGAGCTGTTACTTGAGTTTACAACCTCCAAGAAATATGAATTGACAGACAATGCCGATGACAACAAGGAAACATACATGAGAGCAAAGGGACACTCCATTCTGATGGGTACTTCATGCAAACACCGCTATTCTTGAGCCACCACAAGGTTCCCTATACTGCAGTCAAGGGATGGTTCCAACGTACGATAGTAGAGAAATGGAGCTGATATTGCACCGGCCACTAGCAATTGGCATATCTACTCTCGAATCGAGATCTAGCCATGGTTACCGGGGCGATCTCGGTCTGAAAATGAAGTAGACCAAAGTGCAACGCTCTATAGGCTTAAAGCCCACCTTAAATTTAAGCACCTCCAAGTACGTAGACAAAGTTATCCAATGTCGTATTACGACCCAAGCGTCCCTGTGTCCCCCCACCTTCCGAAGCCAGGTACAGGCACGGAATGAACAGGCCACTCATCGCGCCAAGGCAAGATGTCACTAGTCTCGATAAGCCAAGAAAAAAGTGGGCACTCCCGAATACGAGTCTTGGCTCTAGAAGGTCAATTAGATCTGTGCAGGGTGCACATAAGATTGGATCTGAATTTTTCATGATCGACATATGACTACTGTTGGTCAGAGATACCATTACAGAGCAAATACAGATACCCGGGAAAAGAGAAGAGATTGGAACAAGGCCAATAAGATCACCCCTCTCCAACGTATGCAAGGTACGCATTCCTCTCCAATTAGCCGCGACAAGGGTCTAGAAAATACCGTTTCCAGAGAGTCAAAGGCTAACCTTCAGAGTGACATCGTCGAGGAGTAGAATTGCTCTGCACTGAACTGCGATTCTGTTTATACTTGTGAATTGTCGATGTGTGCGCCGTATGCCAGTATTACGTTAATATTTTCCACATTTATACCCTTCCCGGTTATACTGGTACCAATAGTTGTCTCGTTAAGCGAGATCTATCTAATACCAGCCTCCACCAAATAAGCTTGAGGATCTACACATGCCAAATTAACGGCGCCTTGGCTTCGAGAAACTTATGAGATATCGAGCAACGAAAGTCTTGATTTTCGCTCAGTTCTGGCTCTATGGAAGGGTACCACGTTATTTGAATTGATCCCCCTACCCCTGCCTTGTGTATATAGGCCCACCTACAGTGCACAGCCATCATAGATCCAGGATTAAACAATAGCTGCGTGCATTGTTATCCAATTGTCATGCAATAGCTGTATGTGGAGCCTACATAGATCTACACGGTTTGAACTGGATTACAATATTGCTGTCGACGCTGTTTCCATTGACAGACTGGTTGGCTCTGTCAACCCAGCTACAGCCACCCTCTTAATGAAGACGCCAACTGACATATCCTCGGTTCAAAACACCATCAGATGATTCTCAGCCCTACAAGCTGGCCGAACCTCTCGCCAACCAAGGTTAAGTGGGGGAGCAAAAGAAATTTGTCTCGAAAACCTAGTAGAGATCAGAGCTCACCAATGAAGTCTATAGTGTTACATCTGGAGCCTTGCCATGATGAGAGAGCTCATTATATAAACCCAAGGACAGCCATGTCTCTCTCGGTACATACAAACACTTGCAATGATCTTCAGCAACATCCTCCTTGCTTCTGTCGCCGCTGCTGGTATTGTCCACGTTCCTCTCAAGGCTCGAGATGTCTCTGAGGCCCCCCATGTCATTGAACACCTCGCTGCACGAGGTATCCAGCATGACGTCATCAAGAAGGGTGCCATCTTCCTTGAGGCCGAGGTGGAGGTCGGAACCCCTCCCCAGAAGGTCCACATGTGTTTCGACACCGGATCTCCTCTCTTCTGGACTCTTGGAAGCAACTCTACCCAGTGCCAGAAGGGCGACTGTGAGGACTCGTGGGACGTGTCCAAGTCAAACACCTGGAAGTACGAGAATGAAGGAGCCAACTGGGGAAGTAAGGGCATGTGGGGCCGAGACATCGTGAGTTACGCAGGCACTTCTCTCTCCAACTTCAAGGTCTATGTCTCTAAGACTACCTCCTGGTACAAGGTGGGTATCTTTGGCAACTCTGGCAGTGATGACCCCGAGGCGTCGTATGTTACTGGTCTTGCCAAGGCTGGAAAGATTCCCCGAGCCGTCTTCTCTCTCAACGCCGAGAGACCCATCAACTACAAAGACCCCAAGACCTCCGGGGTAGTCACCAACGTCTACTACGGTGGTTTCGACCGAGCCAAATACGAGGGACCTCTGGTCACCATTGACTGTGATCACCATAATGGCTACTCCATGCCTTTCGCTGGTTTTTCCATTGAGGGTGAGAAGGTGGAGCTTCCCAAAAACAACCACATTGTTCTGGACACTGGAGGAATCGGCCTGAACCTGCCCAACTCAACCCTCAAGGCCATGTCCCAGCATTTTGGAGGCAACGGCGAGTTCAAGAACAGATTCTGGCAGGTGGCTTGTGACTCCAAGCCCTCTCTGACGTTCGACTTTGGATACACCTCCATTGACGTGGATATGTCCATGGACGTCAAACCTAATAACGGGCCTCTCTGCAACCTCGACGGAGTGAGAATTATTCCTGAGGATGGAACTATCTTGATCGGTGCCGAGCTCATCTCTCGATCTCTCGTCATCTACGACAACGCCCGAGATCAGATCACCATTGCCAGAGCCAAGTACACCACTGATTCCGATATTGTTGAGATCACTGGAGATATCCCTGGAACTGTTCTGTACAAGGACTGGCTCGCTGGCAAGCCTCTCCCTGGCGCCGCTTCTTCTGCTCCTGTCTCTGCCGCTGCTGCTCCCAAGTCGTCTTCTAAGGCCCCTGCTTCTTCTCCTGCCCCTAAGACCTCTTCTGCTGCCCCCAAGTCCTCTTCTGTTGCCCCCAAGTCTTCTTCTGTGGCTCCCAAGAGCTCTACTCTTGCCATCAAGACCACCTCTACTCTGGCTGTCAAGACCACTTCTACCCAGCCCCAGCCTGAGCCTACCCCTACCGATGACTCTTCTGATGGTGATGACAACCAGTGGTGCTCCCTTTTCGGCACTTTCTGCTTCCACTGGTAGACTTCTTTAGTCTGCTTCTCTTCAGCTTCTATTTAACGAAATAACAATGACCTCATGATAACAAATCCTACTGTAGTAAACCGTATCGTATTATATTCCAGCAACCAGCTAACCAGCTGAATGTTACACTGATTTAAAATCTATACCAAAGGCCATCCTCCCTACAAGTATCTAATTAAATGACCTATCCAAACCGTTATCCTAACAAACCTTATTGACATTGTATTAATTTTACCCATTGTGCGACCTGCGATATCAAACTGTAATTGCGGGGTACAGTAGGGGGCCAAGGGCAGCAGCCTGAGACACCACAGGAAGAACCCAAACGGCTGTTACACGCACGTAGGACACTAAAATAGACCGTCGGATAACAGCAATCGAGTGAATTAGACAATGCGACTTAAAGTATGATAACTGAACTCTGCTATCGAGTGTAGCACTGGCCGTACACACCTTGATCCACGTGATTATAAAGTTCATATGCATCTCGTTTAAAGAACGTTGCTCACCACGAGACTCAGCAAGATACAACAACTTCTTGGGAGTACCCACCACTCAATTCTACCAACATGGCATTACCTTGGGTAGACAAGTGGGCTGCTGACGCGTCGGCGTCCACAGGCTTGCCTCCGGACCTACTTAAGATCGCCTTCACTTTGGTCATGTCTTATCCTCTGAGTTCTCTCATGAAGCGATTGCCTGACAACTCCAAGAACCTGAAGATCGTCTACATCATCTCCGTGACCATTTTCTACCTCATGGGAGTCTTCTCCCTGTATGGAGGAGCTGCCACTCTGCTGTTTTCCTCCATGGGTACCTTCTTTATCACTCAGTGGAAGAGCCCTTACATGCCCTGGGTCAACTTTGGTTTTGTCATGACCCATCTGTTTGTCAACCATCTGCGATCGCAATTCTTTCCCGAGACTTACGATCCCAACGTCATTGACATCACTGGAGCCCAGATGGTTCTCTGCATGAAGCTCTCCTCTTTCGGATGGAACGTTTATGACGGATGGCAGCTGGAGAAGGGCGAGAAGCTAAGCGAGTTCCAGACCAAGCGGGCTGTCCTAAAGCACCCCAGCGTCATGGATTTCCTGGCTTTTGTCTTCTACTTCCCTTCCATTCTCACAGGTCCCTCTTATGATTACATGGAGTTCCACAACTGGCTGGACCTGACTCTGTTCCAGGAACTGGAGAACGACCCGGATCCGAAGCGGGCTGCTCGACGGAAGCGTCACAAGATCCCCCGATCCGGAATTGCTGCTTCCAAGAAGCTCTTTGCTGGTATCTTCTGGATCGTCTTGTGGACCCAGGTGGACGCCCGAATCTCCACCGCTTATGCCTACTCAGACGAATTCACCAAGGAGCACAACATTTTTGGCCGAATCGTCTACCTCTACATGCTGGGCTTCATGTACCGTCTCAAGTACTACGGAGCCTGGTCCATTTCTGAGGGAGCTTGTATTCTGTCAGGTCTGGGTTTCCATGGTGTCGATCCCATCACCGGCAAGTACAAGTGGGACCGTGTGCAGAACGTGGACCCTTGGGGATTCGAGTCTGGCCAGAACACCAAGGCTCTTCTCGAGGCCTGGAACCAGAACACCAACAAGTGGCTGCGAAACTACGTGTACCTGCGAGTGGTGCCCAAGGGCAAGAAGCCCGGTTTCCAGGCTACTCTCTTCACATTTGTCGTTTCTGCTTTCTGGCACGGAACTCGACCTGGCTACTATCTCACTTTCGTGACTGCTGCCATGTACCAGTCTGTGGGTAAGCTGTTCCGACGACACATCAGACCCTTCTTCATGCAGGCTGATGGAAAGACTGATGGACCCTACAAGCTGTACTACGACATTGTGTGCTGGATCGTCACCCAGATGGCATTTGGATACGCCACCCAGTCCTTTATGATTCTGGACTTTTGGCTGTCTCTCAAGTGCTGGAAGAACTCGTGGTTCCTGTTCCACCTTGGTCTTGGCGCTGTGTTTGCCTTGGCCAGCCCCTACAAGGCCTGGGCTATTCCCAAGATCAAGAAGAAGCAGGCCGGAGCTGTTCCCGACAAGAAGGACGTTAAGGAGGATGCCGCCAAGGCCGTTGACACTGTCAAGACCAAATAGGCGTATCATGTACATTAGATTTTTTGTGGCTTAGACAATAAATAACATTATTAAATAAATAGACACTCTACGTCTCGTATCGGTAGGATAACTCGCAGTCACCCATCCACTCGTCATGTTCAGAAACAATACCCTGCTTCTGAAGCTCGTCTCGTCGTTTGTTCTCACGAGTCATGTTCCACCAGAGAATGGCGATGATGACAATCTCAGCAGCCACAAACGCCAGCGCAGTAGCATGTCCAGGAATGTATCGAGGAGCAGTGGTGCTTCTGTAGATTTGCACTCCATAGATGGGAGCAATATCTCCAATCATGATCTGAATAGCTGCAGCGACGGAACGCTTAGTTTGTCCAGACACGTTGATACTGGGAAGAGACAGAAGTGTTCCAAGAGCAGGGTAGATTCCAGCAGCTGCAAAACAGACACCAACGTACTTTGCTCCGGCTGTGTGTGTAGTAAGAAGAACAATGTATCCAATCAGGGCAATAACACTACCTCCAATGATATACGCACATCTGTTTCTGGTTTTCTCTGCCAAAAGTGCAGCTCCCAGAGTAGTAATAGTAGCAGCGACATACACTGGAACTGTCAATAGCTGTGACACTGTAGATGAGTATCCAAAGTTTTTGATGATAGATGGCAGAAACATGGACAAAGTATATAGAGGTAGAGCCAAAGCATGGAAAGCAATAGCATAAAGCCACACTCGGACATCAGTAAAAGCTCTCCATACCCACTTCCATTCAAAGGCTTCGTCTCTGGTAGCATCACCATCCAGTTCCAGTCTCTTCTGGACAATCTGTCTCTCATCTTCTTTCAAAAACTTGGCAGTAGCCGGATAGTTGAAAATGAGAAAGTAGGCGGCGACAGCAACAACCACAGTCAAGAGACCTTCAAGGATAAAAATCCAAGCCCAGCCTCCAAGACCTCCAATTCCCTTCATGAAGCCAATTCCATAAGCCAACAGACCTCCAAAAGCTCCAGCAAGTGCAGCACAAGCGAAAAACAGAGCCACTCGATAGTGAATCTCGTTTCGCTGATACCACATTGAAAAGTAGAACAGGACACCAGGAAACAGTCCTGCTTCTGTGACTCCCAGGAAGAACCGGTTGGCCAAAAATCCAGCAGAATTGGAGACCACACCTGTCAAAGTCGACGTGATACCCCAAAGCAGCATAACTGTAGGGAGCCAGATTTGAGGAGTAGTTCTCTTTAGAACAATGTTACAGGGCACCTCAAACAGAATATATCCCAGGAAATAGAGAGACAGAGATGTCAGATAATCCGCATCAGAAAGATTGATGGCATCATTGAGGCCTTCCAGTCTGGCATTACCGGCATTGGAACGATCCAAAAATGATAGCAGATAAAGAAGAGAGAGGATTGGCAGTAACCAAAGATCGATTTTTCGCACAATTCTCTTTTCTTGGCTCTTTTCTTCAGGGGTCAAGTGCGAATGCACAGGAACGATATCCGCACTAGAGATGGATAGTTGTTTTTCAGACATTTCAAGGAGGTATCAATTGGGATCTCTAAAGCACCCTCTTCCCTTCATATATACCCATATATCACATGTCTGAAACATAAGCCACCTCGGAATGTCCGCCATTTCCGTCGAATGTGAAATGTGGCGTTTTCAGCCTTTGAGACAGCTGTCTTCATAGACGGTTGCGGATAGCCTTAGCCTCACAGGGTCTGCCCATGTTGTGTGGCTTAGTTTTTCAGGGCAATCTTTTAGTAGATCCAGATAACCTTTATAGTGGCATCGCGACAAGCGTGCAATTAAGACATGGAGAAACGGGTGAATCACGTCAGAGAGAATGAAATAATGCCATTTTTGTGTGTATAATAATTTTATGTCTTCGTATTTTTGAAACTATGGTCCTTGGAAACGTATCTTTCGCACTAGACCACACTCTTCTAGACAACCTTCCTTGTCTTTCTCCATTGCGTGCTACAGCCACGGCTGATCTAACTTTAACAATCTGGGGTGGGTGGATAGTGTGGCTTCAGTACGATACCTGTCACTGCCACCCCTGCCACAAAACAAGGGGCGTATGTCACAGTATATACATACACGTGTCTGTACGTGCCACATTGTCTATTGTTTACCGCCCCAGTGGCGCTCTGTATCCCAGTGTATCTAAACTATTTACCTTCACTGTCCAAAAATCTAACATGCAACGAACTTTTGGCTAGTGCTCCATTGGGATTCTCCTTGAACGAGTCGTCCGCACACGCAATAGCCAGCATGTCGCCAGAAGTAGTATCCACGTCCAGACCCATAACACTCGTAGACATGCTAGGATACTGCTTCAGACGTCTACGCTGCTTGCCATCCCAGCAGTAAACCACTCCATCGGATCCGCCTGTGAAAAAAGCTGGCGTGAAAGGATGGAAGGCAAATCCGTTAACAGGATGCACCTCAATTCGACCCTGAGCGTCAGGTTCTCGTGCTCGATGACACTTGAATGCATACTTTTGTGCCTGAGCCTCGGCTGACGGATCAAACCACTCTATCGCCACACGCCCTTCAATCGATGTGGTGGCGTAGCCCTTTCCATCAGGCATGCTTCTAACTTTTCGGGTCATGAACTTGAGAGACGAGTCACGTCGCTGAAACACCTGGCCCATGTTTCGGATATCGTAAATGTGAATCTGGCGGTTCCCCAGTCCACACACAACGTAGTTGGAGTTGCTAGCCTTGTCCATAGTGTAAATCTTGCCTGCTGTAGGAATCATCATCGAACTGTCCTTGTTACCGAATCCTCCACGAGCATCAATGAATTGCAGGTTTTTGTCCCACGATCCAGACACAATCAGGTTGTTGCCAGCATCACAAACCACAGACGAAATGGCATCCTCGTGCTGTTTTCCTATGCTCAAAATTTCACCCGCCTGTAGATCCACAGCTTCCACCACACCAGTCAAACCACCAGTGAAAGCAACACCATTGTCGCCCCAGCAACAGTCCAGAAGCGGACCTGCCGTAGAGACCTCTGTAACTTGTCGAGAGTTGTCGTGATTAACTGAGTAGAGCCTCAGCTTGGTATCCCAGGAGGAGACTAACAGATGCTTCTGAGGACCCCATGTGATCTTCGATATTAAATCGGGTAATGCGTCGATTTGAACTGTGTTAGCGTAGTCACGTGTGAATTATGCAAATGGTAATACTCACCTATGCTCATTTTTTTGGTCGTTATCGAGAGTCGCTGGAGGTGTGTATACAACGTTTATGCGAGTCGACGTGCGTGGTTGTCATGGCGACGCGTATCGTGTCGATTGGGAGTTGAGGGTTAGGGTTGGAGAGGATGTGTGGAGAGACAGACGAGGCTGACTGAGGGGAGATTGAGGGGGTGAGTGATGCATCAGGGGTTGTATAAGAAGGTGGAGAAAATATAAGCGGTAATTGCTCCTCATTCAAGGTTTTTGAGGTGGTTGTGGGGTATTTATTGGGGTTATTTTTGAATGTCATATTCTTAAGAATCTTGTTGATGATGCCAACTATTTTAACAACAAATGTAGAATGGCCTCGATGAAACCTCACCGTTGATCTCCATCTGCATCTGAAACAATTGTATTCAGACCTGCACATAACAATAACCTGCATGCAATCAATCCAATTATTGATAAAGACATTCCACTTTCCATCTGATGTCGATAAAATGACCTGATCTTGAAGATAGTTCCAATCTTCGAGGAGACTTCAAGTCAACTTGCTGCCTGACTTTATCTATACGGGCAAGAATAACCTACTCGGAAGGTAGGGTGGTGCGTAGGGTTATCGTCAGTGCAGTCTGTAGAGGTGCTGTGTGTTAGCTGACTATATATGCCTACACGGTTATTCAATTCTGCCATTGGTCATTTTTTTTAGGACCCAATAGCGTGTCCCTTCGGCTATATCAATAACAATACCGTCCTAAGACGCTTCGTATATCTGCATGCATGTTCCAAAGTTTATCCAGCAGACTGAACTCAGGATGTACCTCACCAGAGTCTCATCCTCGTAGCACACAAGCTCTCGACAAGAGGAAAACCTGAAATCTCGCTTGAAACCCCGCTGGTCTCAGATTTTCAAACGGCACACCCCCTGCTCACTTTTTTTACGCTATATTGCCCCTCTTAGGGAATAGGGTAAAGAGCAATCGACACCAGTAAACTTTTTTAGTGCCTACCTCATGCAGCAACATCCTCCAAGTCTCGGCTGGATCTGTGCCTAGTGGACTTGTCAACACCTCTCCAACATACCAACTGCACCTCTCGGTACTACATCTTTTGTGCATCTCGCATTATGACATCAAAAGTGGAGTTGGCGGAGCCATTATCGTCCCAGCGCAACCTCAAGGCCATCAGCCTCGCATTCCACCAAAATGACGATCAAAACCTCTCATTACGGCCCGTTTACTCTCATGACAGCGACAAGGTCAGTGGGAGCTCTACAAAGAGCGATTTCACCAGCTCGGGGGGTAATTCTCCAAAGGACAGTCCTGTCAAGAGCATTCTAGCAGATGATATGTCCATTGAGAAGTTGAGAGGAGGAAAAGTTGCTGATTCAGACGGCAATGTTATGAGCGATGATTCTGACGCGGAGGAGGACGGTCCTGAGCCGTTCAATCCACATGAGAAGTTGTCGGTTAAGCTAATGGACAAAATGCTGGCCATTGCACTGCCTCCAACGTCCGCAGCAGTAGCCAAACGAGCTAGCATTCAGCAAGGGCAGGCTCCTTTCAGTATGAATCTGATGGGCAAGAATTTCAGAGGTGTGACATCGCGTTTCACCATCATCTATGAGACATACTACACCGTTCTGGAGATTCTCATGTGGAAGAGACCTACGTTTACTCTGGGGGTTATGGCTATCTACTCCTTCATCTGCTTGCATCCTAGACTGCTGTTCATCACTCCGCTGGCTTACATTATGTTTTGTGTCATGGTTCCAGCTTATGCATCGAGACATTATGACGTTCAGGAGAACTATCTCACTACCCAATGGCCCACTATCGAGCCGAAAATTCCTGCACCCGCTCCAGAGTTTTCCAGAGACTTTTACATCAACATGGTGGATACTCAGAACGCTATGACGGATTTCATCCAAGCTTATGATATCGTAGCTGGCATTTTGGCTCATTTGATCTATTTTGCAGGTGATGAGTCTCTGAGTGCAGCCATTTACTTCCTGGGTCTTATTGGAGTCGGTGTGTTTTATGTGTACGGAGACACTATCCTTCGAATCATGCCCTGGAGGTTCTTCTTCTTCATCTTTGGATGGGCTGTCATTCTGTTGCTCAACCCCATGTTGCATCGACTGGCTCTGAGAGAGTACAAGAAGCTTCCCCAGGATACTCGAGAGAGGTTCACTCCAGAAGCTGTCAAAAAACTCATTGACGAATTGGCTAAAAAGGAGTTTTTGCATCATACTTCTGATGATGTTCGAACAGTGGAGGTGTTTGAGTTGCAGGAACTAGACGTTCATACTCGACAATGGAAAACAGCGACTTATGTTGGTCATCCTCATATCCCTTCTATGCTTCATGAGCCTACCTACTACGCTGATCCTGACGACCTTGGGCTTAGCCCTACAAACTCTCATGGTTCTGTTGACTCTGAATCCAGAATCCTTCCCCAGTACAGACACATGAACGGGATTCCGGACAGGACCTTTTCGCCCCCGCCTACAACTATGGGAGAAGCTATCCGAAACATTGAAGAGGAAGTGTCTATGGCCACTTATGGAGTGAGCTCTTTGCATCAAATCCCCTCGCCTCCAGGGGTGTATACTATAGATGACGTCAAGCCTCCTAAAGGGTGGACCTTCATTGAGGTCCCCGAGCGAGAAATGCTGTCTTCTCTGCCGCAATCTTCCGACTGGGAGCTGGACTACGTTCCTGATCAGTGGGTCATGTGGTGGGGAGCCTGGAAAAAGTATCTTGAAGTGGATCAGGACGAAAAGTGGGTCTATGACATTTTGCCTGACGGGTTCAGAGGAACCTGGAGAAGAAGACGGTGGACTAGTATTTGTAAGCGGAAGTCTCAACTTAAGGCTAATGTTATTGGTCGTGTGGGAGACAGACGAGAGCATGACTAGACTGCTAGGGATAGGAATTTATAAGTTATTGCATTATTTATTGATTTTAGAAGGTGAGGTCTTAGACTGTATCACTAGTTTCCGTGTGCGTTTGGGTAGGACCGTACCTGATACGATATGCGGGTAGACCTTCTCCGAAGTGCCTTATGGCTCCGCTACCAGTAAAATACGAGGGAATAATAGGCTTTATCGTAGCAACATTAAATGAAAGCTTTTATTTTTTAACCACGAGATCATACAAGGAAATTAGCTAGCTACTGTAATCTCATGTTAATAAAGAACTCCAGCTAGTCTGGTTGCCGTTCCCCCAGAGCCGCTTGTTGCATAGACTTGCATATGACGCCATACGCTACTGTAGAAAAGTCGACTATTTTCAGGATCCAGGTACACACCAGCCATAGCCAAGGATCACCCCAACAAGCCACTTCTTTCATATCAGCTTAGGCGAAGCTGCCGTAGCATCACCAAGCTCAGTCCCTGTCGTTTTCTCTCTTTTTACAAGTCTAATGTCAGCCACAGATTATAAACAACTTTTTGCCGGGGTCCGTTGACGAGATTAGAATTTGAGACTTTGATCCGGAGTAATGCTCTTAGCACTGTTATCGTGTCTTAAACTGTGCAGTGATTTTTAACAAAGGGGGAAAGATCATTTGCGAAATTTGACTTACAGCTGTATTTCACAGAACCAATTCGCAACTACATACCCCAGTTCCGTGATAATGTGTTGCCACACTCCAGCCTGTCAAGGTTTGTAACTAGTATCGTAACTCTACTCTCTATTTACTTTTCTATCTCTTCACTGCCGTTAGTCTTTATTGTTCACTGGACCAATTCGAACTTTGATTATTGCGTCATTGAGCCGTGCCAAGACTGATAAGGGCCAACAGACATGCAAAGACATCGAGGAGCATCCCAGCTCTTGGCAAAACAGGTACACGGCCCAGAAAAACTTTTTGTGGGCTATTCAGCCCTAGCTGCTCCTAAAATCGACTATATTAACCCCTTGGAAGCTCTCGATGTTGTGGCTGATTACACGACTCTAAATCCTCCGGAGAGAGGCACGATATGCAGCTAGTCGAGTTAAATGGAAAGTATTTATTGAAGATCCTGGGAGCTGTGGAGAACCCAACCGTTCGGAAAATGTCGTCTAAGGATTCGTTCAACATCGATCCTAGCATCCACGAGTCACCAGATGTTCTGAGCTGGGTGGCCTACCATCTTGGTATCCCGCCTAGTGAAGACACTGGAGACTACCCTTTGGAGGTGCATTTCATGGCTGAAAAGTTCCAGGAAATGACCGAATCGGAGGCTATTGAAATCGTCACGAAAAATCTCAAATACCACAGCAACGATCACAACTTTTCAGATCAGGATAGAGTTCTGCTGAGACATCTGCTTGCTGCAGTTGGACCAGTTCAAGTGGAGTCTGAAGAGCATACCACTGAGAATGAAAAAGAAGATGCTGAGAAAACTCCTACTCAAAACGAAGATGTCAAGCTTCTGAGGTTTTGGGCTACCCTGTTCCACTGGTGGTCTCCATACCCCGAGGTCAGATCAGTGACTGATCCATATGATGATACAGAATGCACCACAGAGACTTGGAGAGTGTGGGTGATTGGAACTATTTGGGTGGGTGTTTCGGCTTTTGTCAACCAGTTTTTCAGTTTGCGAATGCCCCATATCACGCTGACTGTGTCCGTCTGTCAGCTGCTGCTGTATCCTTCAGGAAGACTACTTCAATACTGTCTGCCTGACTGGGGTTTCACAGTTAGAGGAAGAAGATTTACTCTTAACCCGGGAGTTTGGTCGCAAAAAGAACAACTTTTAGCTACAATCATGGTCTCATGTGCTTCAGGAACTCCTTATGTTACTTCCAACGTTCTTGTTCAGTACCTGCCTAGATTCTACAACCAGCCCTGGGCTAATGACTACGGATACATGTTTCTGCTCATGTTGGTGACCCAGATGCTCGGTTTTGGCTTCGGTGGACTCATGAAACGAGTGGCTGTGTACCCTGTCAAGGCCATGTGGCCCACTCTGCTCCCGACTCTTGCAGTTAACAGAGCTCTTCTGGCTCCTAGACGAAAGGAGGTGGTTGATGGCTGGAAAGTGTCTCGATATACCTTCTTCTTGGCTGTGTTCGTATTCTCATTCCTCTACTTCTGGGTCCCTGACTACCTCATGAAGTTCTTCAGTACTTTCAACTGGATGACCTGGATTGCCCCCAAGAACCTGGACTTGGCTGTGGTTACTGGCTCAATTGGAGGTCTCGGATACAACCCCATTTCTTCTTTTGACTGGAATGTGGCTGTGTCTCGATTCCAGCCTGTCTTCACTCCTCTCTTCTCCAACCTCAACACCTACATTGCCAGTGTCATTTCTGGTCTCATCATCCTCGCAATCTACTACACTAACAACAACTGGACCGGCTACATTCCCATCAACTCCAACCGGCTGTTTGACAACAAAGGAAAGGCCTACGACGTCAAGAGAATTCTCACAGACTACAAGTTTGACGACAAAAAGTACAGAGAGTACTCTCCTCCTTACTACTCCGCTGGTAACCTCGTTTCATATGGTTCTTCCTTCTGTGTCTACCCTCTCATGTTTCTCTATACCATTCTCATGGACTGGGATATCATGAAGGACGCTCTGGTTGAAATGGCCAAGTCATTGAGACACCTGACTCGTTCCAATTACGAAGGTCGAGATGATCCTTTCTCTCGACGAATGCGACAGTACGATGAAGTGCCTGATTGGTGGTTCTATCTCATTCTGCTCATCATGTTTGGTCTGTCTATTGCTCTGGTTGAACACTGGCCTATGGAGACTCCTGTCTGGACTCTGGTGTTCATTATCGGTTTGGTGGGTATTTTCCTGCTGCCTTTGACTATCATTCAGGGATACTCTGGAGTGCAGATGTCGCTCAACTACCTGTCAGAGTTGATTATCGGATACGCCCTTCCTGGTCAGTTTATGGCTCTTAACTTTGTCAAGGCCATGGGAGTCCAGATCTCTACCCAGGCTCAGCACTACGCCAATGATCAGAAGCTGACCCACTATGCTCATCTGCCTCCTCGATCCATCTTCTGGCTGCAACTGTGGGCCACTCTGGTTAACGGTCTCATCTGTATGGGAGTTGTCAAGTTCCAGATCACTAGCATTGACGATCTGTGTGACCCCAAGAACAAGGACAAGTTCACCTGTCCGGGAGATACTACTTTCTTCACCGCCTCAGTCGCATGGGGTGTTATTGGACCCAAGAAGATGTTTGACCATCAGTACCCCATTCTCAAGTGGATGTTCCTGCTTGGTACTGTCCTTGCTCTTGTCTTCTACGCTGCTCAGGAGCTCATTCCCAACCTGCTGATGAAGAAGTACCCCCAGAAGAAACTGCAAATTGAAAACTACAAGCGACGAGTGCTCATGTTCAACCCCATTTTGTTCTGTCATGGTTGCATCGACTGGGCTCCTTACAATCTCTCCTACAAAACCACCGGTATTTACATTGCCATCTTTTTCAACTACTACCTGAAGAACCGATTCATGAACTGGTGGAGAAAGTACGCCTATGTCTTCTCTGCTGGTATGGACACTGGTATTGCTCTTTCAGCAATCATCATCTTTTTCTCAGTGGAGTATGTGAAACATGACCTCAAGTGGTGGGGTAACACAGTGTCCAATGCTGGAGCAGACAACAACGGTCCTCCAGCACGACTTCCCATTCCCAAAATCGGCTACTTTGGCCCTGACAGTTCTCACTTCCCTTAATTTAGTATAGTCTACAGTTAATCTATATGCTTTGTAACACACACAATATCCATACAATCATTCATTTTTAAATTACACATTAATTTTCCAAAACATCCTCCTCTGCATAAGCAGCTTAGTTGACCCACTTTCGAGCGTTCTTGAAAAGAGAGATCCAGGGAGACTCGGCAAGGTCCTTGGGTCGGTAAGAGTTGGCGTCCACAAGAGACACTCGCTCGGGATGGGGCATCATGGCCAGAACTCGACCGTTGGGAGTTCGCACAGCAGCAATGGCGTTAGTAGAGCCGTTGGGGTTGTAAGGGTACCGCTCAGTAGCATGGCCGTAGTTGTCCACGTATCGAACAGCAGCCAGATGCTGGGCAGCAAACTTGGCCTGCTTCTCCTCGGAGGCGAAAGAAGCTCGTCCCTCTCCGTGGGCAACAGCCACGGGGAATCGAGAGCCTCGCATGCCGCCAAGGAAGATACAGGGCTCCTTGGCCTCGTCGACGATCTCGACCATGGTGGTTCGACCCTCGTACTGCTCGGAGGCGTTTCGCTCAAAGGTGGGCCAGTTGTCGGCACCAGGGATGATCTCCTGGAGTCGAGACAGGAACTGGCAACCGTTACAGATACCCAGAGCAAAGGTGTCGGCTCGCTCAAAGAAGTTGGTGAACTCGGACTTGAGCTCGGGCGAGAAGAGCACAGACTTGGCCCATCCGGCACCGGCACCGAGAACATCACCGTAGGAGAAACCTCCACAGGCAACGAAACCAACAAAGTCGGGGAGCTGCTGTCGTTTCGACGCGAGATCGGACATGTGAACATCAACGGGAGTGAAGCCGGCTCGCTCGAAGCAGTAGGCCATCTCCATGTGCGAGTTGACACCCTGCTCTCGCAGAATAGCAACCTTGGGCTTGTGGGCCACCAGAGACTGGGGGATGGACTCGGTGGGGTCAAACGACAGCTTGAAGACGATACCGGGGTCGGCGTTGTCGGCAATGTTGCTGAACTCCTCGTCGGCAGTCTTGGGGTTGTCTCGCAGTCGCTGCATCTTGTATGAGGTCTCGGCCCAAGCCTTCTGCAGAGCAGCTCGGTTGGAAGAGTAGATGGACTGGCCGTTGAACTTGACATCAACGGTCTGCTCCTTGGAAGAGATGACGGGCTTACCAACCACCTTGACCTGAGAAGCGGGGACACCGTTCTTGGTCATGATGGAGGTGAACTCCTCAAGGTTGGAGTCGGCAACCTGGAAAACGGCACCAAGCTCCTCGTTGAAGTAGGCAGCAAGAGCCTCCTTGCCAGAGACGTCCAGAGAGACACCGCATCGGCCAGCAAAAGCCATCTCGAGAGCAGTGACAATGAGACCACCATCAGATCGGTCATGGTAAGCCAGAACAATGTCGTCCTTCTTCTGATGCAGCTCAGCAACGGCAGTGAGGAAGCCCTTGAGAACAGAGTTGCTGTCAACAGTAGGAGCCTCGTTACCGAGCTGAGAGTAGACCTGAGAAAGAGCAGATCCACCGAGTCGCTCAGCAGCAGAGAGGGAGACAAGCACAAGAGAAGAAGCCTCCTCTCGCTCGAGCTGGGGAGTCCAGGTCTTGGAAACGTCCATAACGGGGCCAAAGGCAGTGATGACACAAGACAGAGGACCAACAACCTCGTTCTCGTCCCACTTCATCTTCATGGACATGGAGTCCTTTCCGACGGGAACAGCAATGTCCAGAGCGGGACACAGGTCCAGAGCAATAGCCTGAACAGCCTCGTAAAGGGCAGAACCCTCACCCTCGTGAGAAGCGGCACTCATCCAGTTGGCAGAGAGTCGCACTCGGTTGAGCACAGTGTCGGAAGCAACCAGGTTGAGCAGAGACTCGGCAACACACATCTTGGCAGAGGCGGCGGGAGAAATCAGCGCAATGGTGGGCTTCTCGCCCATGGCAAAGGCCTCGCCGGTCTTGACACCACCGTAAGAAGTGATGGTGACAGCGACATCGGCGACGGGAACCTGCCAGGGTCCAACCATCTGGTCTCGAGCAATCAGACCAGTGACGGATCGGTCTCCAATGGTGATGAGGAAGGCCTTGGATCCGACAGCAGGAAGATGCAGAGTTCGGTCCAGAGCCTCGCCAAAGGAAGCAACGGGAGACAGATCAAGAGGCTGGAGTCGCAGAGGCTTGGTAGCAGCAACTCGAGACAGCTTGGGGGGCTTACCGAACAGAACAGACATGTCCATGTCGATAGGAGTGGAGCCAAGCAGCTTATCGGAGAGAACCAGTCGCTGCTCAGAGGTGGCAACACCAACAACTCCGTAAGGAGCTCGCTCTCGCTCACACAGAGCCTTGAAGCCATCAAGATCGGCAGCAGCAACACCCAGGACGTATCTCTCCTGAGCCTCGCAGCACCAAATCTCCATGGGGGACATACCGGGCTCGGCGTTGGGGACGTCTCGCAGCTCAAACTTGGCTCCGAGGCCGTTATCGTGGACCAGCTCGGTCAGGGCGTTGGAAAGACCTCCGGCACCAACATCGTGGATAGACTGGATGGGGTTGGCGTCACCAAGAGCAACACAGGCGTCAATGACCATCTGAGCTCGTCGCTGCATCTCGGGGTTACCTCGCTGGACGGAGGCAAAGTCGAGATCGACGGATCCCTCTCCAGAGGCAACGGAAGAGGCAGCACCTCCACCGAGACCAATGAGCATGGAAGGACCTCCAAGGACGATCAGAGCGGCACCGGGAGTGATGGGCTTGTTCTTGAGAGCAAACTGGGGTCGGACGGTTCCGACACCTCCAGCAATCATGATGGGCTTGTGGAAACCTCGAATCTCCTGCTTGCCGGCGTGGTTGGTGACGGTAGTAGTGAGGGTTCGGAAGTAACCAGAGATACAGGGTCGGCCAAACTCGTTGTTGAAGGCGGCAGATCCAATAGGGGCGTCCATCATGATGTCAAAGGCAGACGAAATGTGGTGGGGCTTACCAATGTCCTGCTCCCAGGGCTGCTTGAAGTCAGGCACAAGCAGATCGGAAACGGAGTAACCAGAAAGACCGGCCTTGGGCTTGGAACCTCGGCCAACAGCACCCTCGTCTCGGATCTCTCCTCCAGATCCAGTGGCGGCTCCAGCAAAGGGAGACACGGCGGTGGGATGGTTGTGGGTCTCGACCTTGGCCAAAAACTGGACAGGCTCGGGCTTGAGAGTGTAGACCTGGGTCTTGGGGTCGGGGGCGTAGAAGAAGCCGGATCCAGCGGCCTCGAGCACAGCGGCGTTGTCCGAGTAGGCGGAGACGGTGTACTCGGGGTTCTTCTCGTGGGTGGTTCGGATCATCTTGAACAGCGAGTGGGGCATGTTCTCGCCGTCAATCTTCCAGTCGGCGTTGAAGATCTTGTGTCGGCAATGCTCCGAGTTGACCTGGGCGAACATGAACAGCTCGACGTCGGTGGGGTCTCGCTGGGGGAAAGCAGTCTGCAGGTACTCAATCTCGGGCTGGTCAAGAGCCAGACCCAGAGACTTGTTGGCCTCAGCAATGCCGGAACGGGGCACAGACACCAGGGGCTTGGGCGAGTGGTGAGCAAACAGATCCTTCTCGGTGACGGGAGTGCCAATTCGGATGGCCTCGGTCATTCGGTCGTAGATGAAGTCGAGGAAAGCGCCAGACTCAACGTGGGGTCCAAGAGGGAAGCCCTTTCGAACCTGGATGAGCACGGCCAGACCTCGCTCGACTCGCTTGACGTCGGGAAGACCACAGTTCTGGGTGATGTTGGTGGCCTTGGACGACCAGGGAGAAATGGTACCGGGTCGAGGAATGATTCGCAGCAGGTACGAGTCGGTAGGCAGCTCGGCCTCATCGTTGACGGCAGCCTTGATGAGAGCGGCGGTCAGAGCATCGGAGCCGTCGGCCTTTTGGTCGTAGTCAAGAAGCGAGTCGAGGAGCTTGGCCTCGGTCTCGTTCAGAGTGGCATCTCCAGTGTCAACGTAATGGACGTAGATGGCCCGGATAGCAGCCACAGCGGACGAATTGACGGCCTTGTTGATGTTCTCGAGCAAGGAATTCACTCGGAACTGAGAGTAGGCCTGGGGTCCAGCCAGCGTGAGCATGGTTTGGGTGGGTTGGGTTTTGGAGGGAGAGTACTTGGGGTAGAAAAGGGAGACGGTCAGGTAATATAATAAGGTCTAAATTTTTGGGACATTTTTTTTATCGGTCAGATAGGGTTTCTGAAGTTTAGAGAAGACAGCAGGTGAGATGTGTTTAAGGGCCCATCGGAGGGTGTTGCGACGAGCTATGAGACCGTTTATGGGGCTGGATGGGCTCTTGGGCGCACCCCGTTTCCAATTACCCTAAAATTATCGCACCCAGGCCCCTCTAGAGCCTTATTTCAAGACCCTTTGATAATATTTGGGCCCTCCCTCAATAGCCTATGATGTTAAGCTTCATAGTTCATGGAGCAGCTTTAGAGATTGAGCAAAAGTGACAAAGACGTTGAAAAACATGTGTGTCACAACGGGTCTTTCTTTCGGACCGCTTTTGGAGCAAAAAAGTCGCCGCTTTGGTTCACTTTGGTGGCCCCTTTATCTCCACCTCCTGTCCTCAACACGTCCCCTACACACCTCGCCACTATCCCGTTCTCCCCACAAGTCGTGACTCAGAGACTGCCTGTGAGAGGCAAACGGGGGGACTGAGTAGACGAGAAGCATGGCATGGCATACGCAAAGTCCAAAGCAAAAGTAAAACGAAAAATCCATGCCACACACGGTGCAGAGAATGCAATTGTACGCGTGGCGATGGAGGTTGGAGAGGACCTGAGTATATGGTGCGTTGCACGGCTGCCAGTCTAGGTCTACCCTTCCAGAGTGTGCCGATCGGGTGAGATGAAGCTCGAATATGGCTACACTCCGATTGGTTGAGTCACATGTATATTATATTTTTTTTGTTGTGTTGCCCCTCAGAACAAATCATCTGGGTGGTAATTACCCGTGTGGCATCAAGCAGCTTTTGTTGAACCGCCCGAGCTCTTAATCAGCAAAAACTCTCTTTACATAGGGTAACCTGGCTTGACCCGTGGACCCTAGAAACGGTGTTACCGCTCAAAAGCTCGCTTCTACTGGACAGTCCGTCTCTCTATCGGACCGGCCAAAAATCTTGTTGTATTTCCTTTCCATGCATCTGCGGCTATCGGCTCCACGCCAAAAGTGTCACACTATGAACTTTCCACTTTCCACGGTAGAGTGACTAAGCTGCAACTGACCAAGACAGGGTCTGAAACCGTCAAATGTGAAACTGTCAGTGTGGTTGCATCAACGTGAAACTGAGCGTGCGGTATTGGCGTTACAATTGCTTTCTATGAGAATCATAGTTATCTCGCTTAAGGGCTCACTTTAGGGGCTTACTCATTAGCTACAGGATGCATCAATGGCCCCAAAAACGAGCTCACAAGACCTTTTGCAGTGGTCTTTTTATCTGGAGGCACTGCACATGCCGATATTACAAACAGCAGCAGCCACTATCTCCTGGTCTACTCGTAATTAAATAATGTCAGGACATGCAGCCCTCAGCACATGATAAGCTCAAGCTGTGATTGACAGTGAAAAATTTACAAACCATCTTTAATTAAACGAGAACAGGATAATGAGTCTCTGGTTATAATAGAGAGACCAGTTTCAAAACAAATGGAAACGCATTATAGACCTTGTATTTGGCTTACTAAATATGACTTCCAAATCCAGCATACCCTAACCCTATACTAGCGCCCCGCATGCACGACAAAAAAATATTGTATGTATCCCAACATTGTCACCATACAATCTACATCAACCATAACACCATCACAAAATGCCCCAAGCAGGTCTCAAAAAGAGAGAAACTACCAAAAAGGTCAAGAAGCCCACCGGCAAGATCATCCCCAAGAAAGCTGCGCCTCGAAAGATCGCTCCCCGACGAAAGAGCGCTCAAAGAGACGTCGAGATTGCCAAGAAGCATCAGGCTGCTCTGACGGCTACCACCGAGAAGCTGCTGGCCTCTCGAGTCGGACATCTGGAGATTCTCAAGGGCAACCGACGAGAACTCGAGAAGAAGAACAAGGAGGACGAGGAGAAGAAGAAGAAGAAGGCTGCCAACGCCCAGCCCAAATAGAGGGTTCTCACCCAGTCATGAAGTGTGCTCCTGGTACACGATGGGGATCCAAGACTCACCAAGGTTCGATTTATAAACAGTCTTGGAGTGAGCTTGGTAAGTCTCGTCCTGTGTTTCGCACTATCGATGGTTCTGACGATTTGCAGGACCATGACGATGAAAAATCGGTTCCTGTGGTCCAGCTAGGATGTTTGGAGTGATGGACTGCAGACCTTTACAAGTTTGTTTTAACAGTTTTTTGCATCAGGATATAGGTATTCTAATTCTTATTTATATTAAGAGAGGTTGGCAGTAGTTGTCGAGAGATGCTGTAACAGAGTAGTTGTACGGGGAGGTATAGCTAGCTACACCAAAACCATCATTATCATAATTAGTTCATTACTTGTATTCCTTTTGGCCCAGCATAGGGCTGTCTATGTCCTTAATATCTGCTTATTAAGCACTTTTCACATAGCCATAATACAGATACGTCGAAGATACCGTATCAATCCAGCGCCAGGTACGATTACCCGGTGACCACCAAGAATATATATGTCCTCGGTCTTTTAATCCTCCTTCTTGGCGTCCTTTTTCTCGGCCTCTTCTCTCAGCTCCTTATCAGTCTTAAGCTTACCCTCAGCCTTGAGCTTGGCGACCTCGGCAATGAACCAGGTCAGAGTGCCCCAAAGACACAGGGCAATGATCAGCAGCAGCACCGTGTGGATGTTGAGCGCGTTCCAGATGAGGAAGAGCAGCGACAGAATCAGCAGCACGAACGAGCCATGAGTAGCTTTCACCAGCGTAGGGGTGGTTCCGGGGGTGAAGATGGACTCCCACAGGTCGACGACAAAGTAGCCCATTTTAGAATTGCGATGACGGATATGCCGGTGTTGATGTGGAGGTGGCGGTTTGTCTGAATGTCGCTTAATGCTGATGCACGCGGATCAAAGTTAAGGGTTGGGGTAGAAATCTACAATATAGTGAAAATATCCAACAAATACAATACAAATACATTAACTCCTGGTTATATAGTCATCTCCTCTATGCCTCGGCCTTTGCGCTCTCCATCTCGCCTAGTAAAGGAAACATGTACTGGGCAATGTGGGGGTTGACGGTGCCGGCATACACCACCTTGTCAACAACATGAGCCAGGGCCACCTTGCCCAAGTCGCTCTTGGCGATGTTAGTCATGACCAAAATGGCCGCCGGAGACACTCCACTCTTGTTGTCCAGTCTGTACCGTCGAGCAAGGTCGTACTCGGCGTACTTGGCCTCCATCTTTCGTCGATGGTCCATTCCAGCCCGCTTCTGGGCGTCCAGTGTAGCAGGGTCCACCGTCTCCTTTCTGGGCTGGATTCCTCGGATGATGAACTTTTTGGTGCCGTCATTCTGGTTGACAACCATGGCGGCACTTCGGGGGAAGGCCGTGTTGACGTTTTTGATGAACTCCACGGCAGGAAGCAGTCGATGGACATTGGGAGAAGCTCCATCCTTGCAGTAAGGCTCAAATTGGGACTCGTACGACTTCCACAGCGAAATCTGAGTCACCTCGCCCTGACCAGTCTCCTCGTACGAACCTCGCATCCATGCAGTAGCTCGGACAGGCTCGGGGAGGTTGAGCAGCTGTTTCAGCACATCTTCAGGAAGACGAGACGCCGGCGTATCGACAGTAGCGACGTTCTTTTTGTTCGGGCCAGGAGTAGCCCTTTGGGGTCGTCGAATGTAGTCAATGAACTGCTCGTTGGGGAACTCGAACCGGAGGAGTCGAGCAAGATGGGTCGACAGAATCTCGGCGTTAGTGTTGCATTCCAACAGTCGGGTGACAAACGCGCCTCGTCGGGTGATCTGGTAGAGGAAATCGAGAGCGGCAATGATGAGCTCCTCGTCGGCCTCGACCAGCAGCATCTGCACGGTCTTGTCGACAATCTGGTGCCATCGTCGAGACAGCAGGTTGATGATGGGGAAGTTGTCTTCCTTGATTTCGGTCTCGGCTTCGGGATGCGCGTGGTACTCGTGTACGAGCATTCGGGTGAGTGCTCGGGTAGTCGAGATGATGACTGCTCGGTCAGAGGAGGTCTCCAACAAGTGAGCCACAGCCTGCAGAAGAGGATCATCTGAAGATGTGGGAGACACGTAGAACGACACAGACTCGCAGATGTCGACGGCGTAGCTAAGCACCTCGGATGTGAGAGACGAGGGAGACGCCTGGAGGCATTTCAGCACCACCTCGAGGCCCTTATCGCTGGTAGCCAGGAACTGGGCGTTTTCGGGATCCAGAGCCGCGTTTCGCAGAATCAGCATGATATCCAGTACACTCTGGTGCACTCTGTCGTCGGCGTCGGTATCTCCGACGTGTTCACTGTCGGCAGACTCCTTGTGGGTCAAGAATCGCGCCTTGAGAACACGTTCCAGCAGGTCGGCGATAAGAGGGTCGTTGAGTCGGAATTTGAACTGGTCGGGGGCGTTGAACGTGGCCTGGACGAGTGCCGTGAGAGCCCAGTCGACCTCCGAGTCGATACCTGATCTCAGCGAGAAGGTGATACGTGTGAGGAAATCAATACCAAAGTGGCCGACTCCAAAAGCGTTGGCCTTGGCGATTGAGGCGGGTGTGGGCTTTTTGACGGGGAACATGGGGGGATTGACCGTAGGAGTCATCACAGGAATAGGCAGAGGTCCAGGAGGAACAGGAACAAACTCATAAGGGTTGGCAGCCTGATGAGGAGCCATACCACCGTGATGACCACCAGGCATTCCTCCATCGACATAAGGAGAGCCTCCCGAGAAGCCCGTGACCTGGCCGGGGGTGCCTGCGAGCGAAGAACGCGTCGAGCGACGAGGCGTGTGTTCGTTGTACATTGTGATGGGTCCCGTCTCGGTTGACGATAATTAGAGTGTGGTGATGTGATTTGGGTGTGTCGAATTTCTGTGCAGCGTTGGGACTGCTGACTCAGTGAACTTTAATGTGTACCTATATTACTTGAGAGTTTACTTGGTGTTTTAGTTAGAGTTGGTGGAACGTGAATTCTTTCATTATAATCATCATTATTTCATTAATTGGCACAAATTCCCTTGTCGACGGAGAGAATAGATCCACTCACCTGAGGGTTGGTGGCAAAATACATGGCGGCATTGGCAATACTTTCGACAGACACATCTCCAGTATCGTCAACCTCCTGCAAAGGAGTCTTGAAAGACAGTTCTTGGGTCTTAGTCATTTCGGTTCTGACGTATCCAGGACAAATGGCGTTGGATCGAACAGCCACTCTACCTCCCTCAACACACATGCTTTTAGTGAACATGATCAAAGCAGCCTTGGTAGCAGCGTAAACAGACAAACCAGGAGATACAGCTCTGAGTCCCAGAATGGAGGAAATATTAATAATGCAGCCATTTCCATCCTTGGTGTTTTCAGACTTGGCAAACTCAGGGTACCGTTTCTGCCAGGCATCCATGGCAAACTTGGTCATAAGCATGGATCCAACAAGGTTGACATTGACCACATTGTGAATATCTTTAGTGGGAGTGTTTGAAAGCAGACCAGCAGTAGCAATTCCAGCACAATTGACAAGAATGTCGACTTCGGAAAAGTCCACACCAGCAGGAGGCTCCTCAGAAGTCACATTGTGAATGATACCTTCATGAGGCTTCTGACCCTTAGCTCTAGCGGGAAGCTTAGGTAGAGCTTTATCAACCTCCTCCTTGTTCATTGAAACGATAATGACTCGAGCTCCAGCAGCTGCAAAAGCCTTGGAAATGCCCAGTCCGATTCCTCCAGAGCCTCCAGTGATCAGTGCAGTTTTGAGAAGCATGTTGTGTTTTGCAGTAGAGAATGGGAATGGGTGTGTATAAGTATTGAAGGTCTTTCTTCCTGATTTGCCAAGACTTGCTTGCCTCACTCTCGCCTATACCCTCCGGATTTATCTGCCCACTATCATACATGCCTCATGCATCGGAGATTTACGGTGGAACCCGAGGAATGAGGTGGTGGGATGTTTTAGGGGTGGTTTAAGGGGTTGATTGGGATATTGGTGGCGTTTTGGTGAATATTTCACTGTAATTTTTTTACATTTCCAGCCTCTATTGTTCGTGCTTGGTGAACTTTTCAGATCTGAAAGAGTCCATTGTCTCAACTGTAAATCTTGAGCAAAAGTGGGGGGCAATTATAGGATGTAATTTCTGAGAAATTAGGGGGTTCTGGGTCTTCAGGAGAGATTATCGTCTCATCCCTTTCAAATATATTAATTTTCCATCCATTTTATCGCATTTTAGGTCTTCTCGTGGCTATATGAAAAGTTCATCTCGGAAATTTTAGCCGCACTGAACAAGTACTTGTAACTATAAGCACATGTGGTATAAGTGAGGTGTGAAGTACCTACTGTTGAATACAGTGAATCTCCAGAGAAGTATCTCTTACTCTAGAGCTTTCAATCTAGCTACAAATATGTTCAGTGGTGTATCATGCCACCACCGGAACAAGTTCGGGATGTGCTTTTGTTGGGTGTTTTGTTCGTTCTCTCATACTGCACCAGTCAACTCCAATACTCATGTCATCAGCAGATTCGTTATTCTTCTCACATTTAGACTATGTACAATAAATTAAAGATCTTCATCGGTGGAAGGAGGAGCCTTGTTGTCGGATCTCATGTAAACATCAATGGCGGCAGAAAAGGCAGCGAATCCAGCACAGCCAACCAGAGCGGCCTGGGGACCGGCCTTGACGGCCAGACCGCCTCCGGTCAGACAGCCAGCAGCCACTCCGTTCCAGATATCGTTCTTGGCTCGCAGAGATTCAATGCAACACTCGGTTCCAGAGAAGACACCACCAATGAAACCAAAGTTCTTGGCACTGCTCCATGCTCGCTTACCCATGTCGGTGAACTGGAGCTTCATCTGCTGCTTGAAGGGGAGCTCAGACATGGTCTGCACACCCATACCGATAGGAGCATCGTAAGCCATCTGAGTTAGTATGAAGGATGAAGAGAGATGTAAGTTGGAGATGGTGATCAGGTTCAGGTAACCGTGTTCGATTTCAACACAGTTCAAGTTCAGCCTGTTGGCTGTTCCTTACAGGGAACATACCTCGGTCTACCTTCAACTCATTGATCCCACCATCCAACCAACCATCGTAAAAGACACGTGTTTCAGCTGACGCTGAAACCCGTTGTAGTACTCACAGAAGCCATAAAAAGACCGAAAACACCACCAAGACCGAAACCAGTAACACCAGCCATGACGGACTTACCGGGACACGACTGCATGGTTCCCATGATGAGGTTGGCAGAGTACATACCCTGCTGCTCGGGAGTCATATCCCAGAAGGATCCTTGGGCGGGAGTGGGGGCTCCAGGCAAACCTCCGAAAGCTGACATTGTTTATCGAAAAGTTGATGTGTAGCGCTGTCGAGGCTTTTGAATTTTTCACCAACCGACAGACTCTGGGAGTTTATATTTTCCTTAAGGTTTCGCGTTAGTCATCCAGTGGCGATGGAGGAATGGGAGGGAGTGATGGGGGGGATACAAGCCCGATTTTGTAGGTGTATTTGGTAGCCACTGTTATTTTGAAGGGAATATAAGGTGATTTAAGTGAAAATATTTTCAAGATATGTTAGTTTTCAGTCATTTTGGTGCAGCATAATCTCCAACTAAAGTCGAGTAAATTACTTGAGCTAAACTCAACTATCGTATTGTGGGGAAACTCAGTGCTGATCTTTCCTGGAAGTCTCAGCTTACATAAAAGTAGCCTGGAAGTGGTTGTATTAGTCTGACTGTGCCTGTAACTACCAGTAGAAGATATATAGCCATTGCAAAACACAGTCACTCAGAACACACCACTGGCACTTCAAGAAGGGCCCATCTTTAAAAGCATCTCTATTGTTAGCCCTACTCAACCTTTGCTAAAAGCCATTGCTCCTCTTAGACAACCACCATCGGGCTGGATCTCTACATTCAATCCGTACATTTCGATTTGAGACAGCGAAAAGCGCACGGCCGTAATATTTCTTGAGGTTGAAAGTTCACAGTGACCAGCTCGATGCTTAGCCCGGAACTCTATGAGGTCCAATGACGCTTGGGAGTTTTTAGGGTAAGCGGCAGAGAGACCAGTAAGCAAGAAAGCAACTTCGGATTAATAGCTGCTGCGGGTCATATGCGACAGGTTCGAGAAGAGGGGCAGTTGTGTGTCCTCAATGAATTATTTCAAGCCCCTGTATCACCATGTACCCCTCAATAATATCACATGCTGTCACAACCTTCCGATTTTGAGACTGTAGGTACGGATCCCAATCAGTCCATTCAAAAGTTGGGTGTGCTCACAATGTGGGGTCAGCCCCAGTCAGTTTGAGTGCGCAAGCACAAGTTCGTTTCACATGCAGTGGTGGCAAACGAAGTGTTTAAGCAAGAATCGTGAATGGCGTCATACGGTGCATATTGCTGCAGATGAGAGACACAGTAGGGGGAGATTTTCATAACCAGATAATGGTGTACTCTTTGGAGAGTGTACCACAAGTGTCTCTCCAAGCCAACCCCTCCGTATACGTCTGTATGATTCCCGTTCCGTATGTAAGAACCCATTGACACACGGTTAAACTCCACACTTAAACTTTATATAGTTTTGTAGTAGCAAGTGAGGTTGAGCTCAGGCAAGCCACAGCTAAGAAGACGTTGAAGGTGGTCTAGATGGTGGAATTGGGGTCTGAAATTTTGACAGCCGTTTCCAACACTGCAATTGTCCATGCTGCCGAAATTTGGGGCTGAAATTCCCCCAACAAGGGGCTCTACAAACTCGCTTATTCTCCTCATCTTGCCCGCATGCACGTGCACTATTTGAGGCACCAACGAAAGTCTCTTCAGAGAGCGTCCCAGTGTCCATGCCGTAGCCACCACTACACCAGCAGTCGGATATATCAATTGCGAGTAATCTGGCGAGCCCAGCGTTCCAGAAGGTTCTATTGTGCGAAAAAAGCACTCCATTGCTTTGCTTGTGCGTTCTCTCAAAGCATCCACCACAACCTAGCACCAACCTAATACCAAAGCCACTTTGGGTTGCTACTGCGTGCAGAAACAGCTCGTCATATTTAAGGCACCGGTTGCCCTGGGTTTCACCCTTCTTAGTCCAATCGACAATTGTAAAACAGTTACTAACAATGGCGGTAGCTCCTCGAATTTTACTCTCCGCCATCACCCTGTTCATCGGCATCTTGCTGGTGAGCTCGCCTGGCCGGCAATCTCACAACTCGGTTAACTCGTGGTCTTCAGTGGATCTCCGATCTCTGCTGGAGGACAATGGTGTCACCGTCCCCAAGGAGAGCACCCGAGACGCTCTTCTCAAGGAGGTTCGAATCCACTGGAACGACCTCACCTCCCCCCTTGACCAGACCTCTACTCCCGACCTTGCCAAGAAGCTTGGAATTGATGCCGAGCAGCTTTCTACCAACTGGAAGAAGTCTCTGGGCAACCTGAAGAACCAGGCCGACGAGACCTGGTCCGCCGCCTGGGCCAAGTCCTCCAAGCTCGCCGATAACATCTACAACGATGTTAACGTGTGGTCCTGGACCTTCAACTCTTGGTCCAACAAGCAGCTCAACGATCTGCTTGAGTCTGCCAAGGTTGTTGTCCCCACCACTGCTACCCGAAAGGAGCTCCTTAACGATGTCAAGAAGAACTACCAGAAGCTCGCTGAGGCTGCTGGTGTTACTGAGTCTGCCAAGCCCTCTTACCCTGCCAACTGGCTCTACAACGCCTGGAGCGACTCAGATCTCAAGAAGTGGCTCGACGAGCGAGGAATCCCTGTTCCCCAGGGCTCCAAGCGAAACGAGCTGATTGCCACCGTCCGAAAGAACTCTCGAACCCTCTACGTCAAGGGCCAGCAGGCTCGAGACAACCTGCAGAAGACTTACGATATCTCCAAGGAGGACGTCTTTGACAAGGCTGGCAAGATCCGAGAGAACGTCTTTGACGACTGGTCCAACTCCGAGCTCAAGTACTGGGCTGACTCTCATGGTATCCCCGTTCCCCAGAACTCCCAGAAGGATGAGATTCTCGCCATTGTCCGACGAAACCGACAGCTCCTGTACAACGACTACGAGGACTCCTTCACCACCAAGAAGAAGAACCACGTTCCTTTCATCAAGCAGGCTGAGGATCTTGCTGACCAGGCCTTCTCTGAGGCCTCCAAGCTCTGGTCTGAGTCTCGACTTGGCTCTTTCCTCGAGTCTCGAAAGATTGAGACCCCCGAGGGTGCTACCAAGGATGACCTCCTCAAGCTTGTTAACCGATACCGAAACGCTGCTGGCAACCAGTGGGACTCTCTGTTTGAGTCTTGGGACCAGAAGAAGCTCGAGAAGTGGCTCTCTGAGCAGGGTCAGGCTGCCAAGGGTACTCACGACCAGCTCGTGAAGGAGGCTTCCAAGTACCTTGACCAGGCCCAGCACGTTCTTGGCGAGAAGTACGACGTCCTCTCTGCTGACCTCGACAAGCAGTACAAGGAGGCCAAGAAGACCTCTTTCTCCGAGTGGTCCGACTCCGACCTCAAGGCTTACCTTGACACCTACGGTATCCCCACCTACCAGGGCTCTACCCGAAACGAGCTGCTGTCCAAGGCCCGAAAGAACCTTGGTCTGTTCACTCGAGGTGCCGACCCCAACATTTGGATCAAGGCCCACGAGGGAATCAACAAGTTCCTGGTTTCCACCAAATACAATCTGGTTAACGTTGCCAACAACGTTGCCGATCATGTCCATGAGCATTTCCAGCTTCTGCCCGGTCGTCTCGAGCGATTCTCCTCTTGGCTTCTGGCCAAGGCCACTGGCAAGAAGGTCATTGTTGTCTAAGCAACGGCTCTTTGGATATAAATGTATAAATTTATTATGATGATGTTGTATTATTGATGTGACCTGTAGAAGAATGTAGAGTGAGTATAAGGAGGCTGTTTAGCTACAGTCAGTTGGTGTCTTTTAAGGTATCTTTTAAGGGTATCTTTCAAGAGTTCACCTTGAGGGTTTGAATAATCTTGAGTGAACTAAAAGCGGCATGGTTGTACTCGGCGAGAGTATGCGTTTATCTAATATATTGTTATATGGTATATGTTGAATGTGTGACACTCTTTTGGGTATGTAGCTCTGTAGCTTACAAGTAAATAGGGGTGGAGACCAGAGGGTAGTAAACCAGCGAAAGGAAAGCCAGAGACGCCTCAGGACATCCAATAGCCCACATCTTCTTGCCGCCCTTCTTGGATCGACGCTGCTGTCGTCGAGAAGTCCAGGTTCCCAGAGCGATGAAACCCAGGATTCCAGCAACAATAGACAGACCCTTGGTGACTCGCTCACAGGACTGCAGCATGCTCAGCATTTCCTGATCGTTAGGAGGCTGAATAATACCGACCCAGTTGGCCCACAGAATAGAGAGAATACCCATTCCGTTGGCAGAGGCGGCAAAGAAGGGGAATCCCAGAGCAACCAGAGGAGAGTAGCACTCGTTCAGCTTCTCAGCATCGGTGTTGAAGAACTTGATGATCTTCTTCTCGAAGCTAGTAGGCTCAACAGGCTCATCAGTGAGTCCTCGAGCAGCATACAGAGCCGTCAGAAGAGGGAAGGCTGTGCAGTAGAGAACGTTGGCAGCGAGGTTTCCAGTGAGCAGAACAAAGTCGGTTGCTTGCTTAGGAGGCTCGTTGGAGGGCTGTCGAGGAGCAGGAGTTTCGGGCTGAAGAGGCTGGACGGGAGCTCGCTGGGACTCGAGATGCGGGTTTCGCAGCATGGGGGGAGGCTGCTGGAGCAGCTGCTGGGGAATTGGGCTGGACATGTCTGGTTTTTCGGTGATGTTGAAGAGCCCTGTGAGCCTAGAACTTTGATCTAGCGTTGAGTAATGTATAAGTAAGTTTAGTTAATTTTTTGTTAAGTGGGCATTGCATCTCGTAGTTCAATTCCTGGTTGGGTCATGATGGGATGAAAATTCTGGAGTTGTATATTCAATGAGTAATCGTCTATTATCTTTACCACGCCTTATCTGTAAACACTCGATTCAAACAGACTCTCTACCTCCAGTGGCGAATCCGGAATTAGTGTCTTGTGACTCAAACCATCAACTAAGATGGAGACAAATACAAATCCGATTGCAGAGGCTATCCGAATTAGTGCTGTGTTTTGACAGGGCAATACAATGAGAGATACCTTGTCGGTACGAAGATATTACGTCAAACATACACCCTGGTATATTGTTTTGCTCGGTTAAGTACCCTTGACAGCTGTCTGCCCACAAACGAATTTCTCCAAACAGCCATAGACTGTATACGCTCGTTTGTTCCTGGGTGCCTGAATGCAGTGCCTACCAATGTTGTGTTTAGCTGCTTTTGTAGAATGATAGACTATAGCCTATTGCCATGTGGCAATAATCTATCGTTCAATACAATATTGGGCCCGCTAACAATACCTGGCCATATCTGGGTTGTATTAGACCCGTCGCCCATAATAACATCAGCTATGGAATGTTGGACTCTTATCTGTTCAATGGTGACGCTAAGGCTTGCTGGATTGGCTGAGAAAAAGAGTGGAGTATTAGTGATAATTAAATGGACAGCCGAATACGCCAATACGCTATCACAACCTAACACCTCCACCATACAGCTTGTGACACCCACTACTGAACAGCTCTCGCTCTGATCCGATCTGATCTGATGCACAAACAATGACCCTGAATACGTCATATGCGTTCGTTCACAAGAGAGCTGCTGTTTGTTATTGTCCCTAATGCGTATGGAGATGAAGTACATGAACGCTATTTAACCTATTCACGTGTGCACAGCCTCGGCCGGTCGTATGTCGTATATTTGGGCGTATTAGGAGCCGAGGCAGCTGGCCAATCCACTCAGCTTTCCTATGGGCTCGTTGTGTTTCAAGTTATAGCAGTTATTCCGCCTCCAGGTGTTCCCCGCTTGTTTCTAATTCGGCTTTTTAAATAACCTTTGGAAAACATCAACAGAATGTTTATGCGTGTTCTAGAACTTTTGGGCTCTTGAGATAGCCGCAGAAATACAGACAAGAGCTGAGATCTAAGCCAAACAGAGGGCTCCCCTGTAGTGGCCTATTTACCCCTCATCGGAGACAACAACTCCTGAGGCACGACATCAAAAGTCCAAGGACACTAGCCCATTAGATCAGCATCAACAATGAAAACGACAATAACAGTGATCGACATGTTGGGACGCGGAAACGAGCGTGCACGCGGAGGAGTGGACCCGTCTAACATGTGCAGTTTGTTTTTGTGATGGAACTGGCGTTGTATGATGCGCACTTGTTTGTTTGTCGTCTGCTTGTACGATACATGTCAGATCTCTTTGATACAGGCGGCGGCTGCTAAACATAGACTCAAGATGATACGAGGATTAGCACGTGTCTGTTGTAAAATCATATAGGCTGATGTGATTGAGGGTGGGCGTGATGAAACCAATTGATATAGCTCCATGTTGTGTGTTTTGATTTATGAGATGACATTTTTTCTTTTTCTTTTTATTTTTCTTTTATTTTTGGAACCACTCCATCAAATGGGTAATTTCCCCCGAACTAATTTCACTTGTGCCCAACTAACCTAATCGTCACTGGACGTTTTGTTTGGGCCAGTTTCCATGGTTACGGCCCACATACATATCCCTCACCGACGTCTCTGAGCCGGTGTATACCTTGAGAAGACACTCAAACGGCTCAGATCTATATTTTATGCCGTTTAATCGCTTTCTCTTATGAACGGCATATTACCCCTTTTCTGCCCAGCTGATGAGACCAGCGTTTCTTTTTGCAGTCCCTTTTTTTCGTTTCTTGCCCTGCTGCTCGTTTCATAGATAGACTCTGCACATGATACGGCGAAAATTCGCTTGGCCAAATAATATCTGCGTGAGGCCGTAGGTGGCCTGGAATGGACCTGCGATTGCTGTTTCGGGATTAGGGGCCTCAGCAGCGTCAGATGACGGCATTAGGGGAGAAAGCCGTATTAACAAAAAACGCAGTGACAGGAAACCGTTGCTTAAGCTGTCTCACAAGCAATTCAGACAGGGGTGCACTGTATAGGTAAGGAGGGCATACAGAGTCTCACTTTAGGGAGCAGAGCTGTGTCATCGGAGATGCTGTAGACCCTGTCTGGGATCTGTGTGACCCTCAATCTGCCACTAAAACGGGTATTTTTTGCCATCCCGCACTGGCCGGTCATGTCATTATGCATAGTGCCGCCGTTCAGGACAAGTGAGGCCGGTAGGTCAGAGGATTAGGAAGGTGCAGGGGCGTAGTGGGGAGCTGACGGGGTATGGGATGTATTATAACAGGGGCCACACTTGGCAAGGGGGTTGGGGAACCGGATATATCTACAGACGGAGCCCCAGCGCACACAACGAATGGGCGTAGCTACTCTCAGACTGCACTATCATATTCACTCACTCATCACTACCCAAACCACCTACGCGCATTAACATTCCAGACCATACATAGAGTTGCCAAACTTTAACGTTGTGCCAACAAGGACTACCCTTAGTCTGCTTTGTGTGTTGTAGCTTACAGAAATAGGTGTGTGGATAAAGGTAACCGAAGCAGCTATTATATTACTTCTCCACACCACTTGTTGGAACCTAGCAACACTCCGCCAAACACCCATATTCTCCCCCAACGGAACACTTGCACTGCCCCGACACCCTACAGTCTCGTTCTTCACCCCACTCACGCCAATCTCTGCATAGAGTGCATTCTCGGACATATTCGCATCTCTTCAACCAGTTAGCAGACACACACTTCTTCACAACAGTCAGATAGACTGAGGCATAGAATCCGATAATTACACAGCCTCAGCACACCGACACTACCACGACAGATACACAGACGCATACAACTTCTTCAAATCAGACCACTAGTCGTTACTCGCTACATTACACATACAGGACAAGTCATACGGGCAACATGTCGCTACCACAGAACATCCCGGCGGTCCCCGGCAACGAAAACACGCCCCCTAGAAAACGACCCTCGGGCACCCGCAAATCGTCCGGAACTCATTCGCCACAGACATACTCGCCCAACTACTCGCCCCAGGGGTACACCTTGTGCTCTAATGGCTGGAACAGTACCTCTCTGCCGTCCACGTCGTACCAGGCTCTAGCTGAGCAGCTGGAGATTGAGCGAACGGAAAGTGACCGAATTCAGCGTCAGGTGGTGGAGCTCCGAGCGAAATGCGAAAAGCTGCAGGACTCTCAGGTCCACAACGAGGCTACCATCACAACCCGAGATTCGCGGGTAGAGGAGCTCGAGCAGCAGTACAAGCGGGCATGTGAGCAGCGACGTAACGCTGAGGAGAGCCTTCTGGGCGAACAGCAACTATTTATTACAGAGAAGCACCAGCTGTTTATCAAGCAGAGCGAGCTTGAGGAGACCATTTCACACCTCAACAAGAAGCTCAAGGCCAAGGACGTGGAGCTGGGTGAGTACCAAGAGCGGGAGTCGGCACTGGCTAATGATTCTCAGGCCAGTATCGCCCAGGAAGCCACAAAGGAGGCAGAAGCCAAGGCCCAGGCGGCTCAGGCTCGTGAGACTGCTCTGCAGAAGACCGTGGAACGGCTCAAGCAGTCCATCACGGTGCTGGAGACGTCGTCTGAGCAGATTGGACTCGATTTTGCTTCCAAGGCCACCGCTTTCGACGAGGAGATGCGGTCGCTCAAGGAGATCAACAACGGACTGGTCGAGGAGAACGAAAAGCTGCAGATGCTGGTGGCCGAGAAGATGATCAACGGCGGTCTGAGTCTCAGCAACGAGCTGGCCATGGCTCTGGAAGAGGAGGATGAGAGCGAGGAGGACGAGGAGAGCGAGTGTGCCGTCGTTGACGGTGACAAGGAGGACGAAAAGGCTGTGGAGAAAGACGACGACTCTGTCTACACCGAGTCTACCGTGTCCGTCACCGAGTACGAGAAGATCCGAAAGGAGCTGTCCAAGATGCGACTCGAGTACCGATCTCTGTATGCCACCAACGAGGGTCTGGTTTCCTACGTCGAGCGAATGCTCAACCGACTGCTGGAGTACGAAGACTTCCGAGATGGCGTTCAGAAGAACACCAAGATCGATGCTGCCAAGGTCGGAGCCTTTTCTCGACGAGTTTCCAGCCGTGGAGGTCCCGGATCTGCTCTTGAGGACTATTCTCTGCGAGTAGCCAAGCGAGGCGAGCGACGAGGCAGTGGATCTGGAGCTGCTGACAACAGCAGTGTGCACTCTCGAGAGAGCACGTCATCATACAACCCCCTGAGCACAAATCTGTGGTCTTCTGCATTGTTCAAGGTCGGAGGCCGAAAGGCCCCCAGTGGAGCTACATCTGCGCGAAACGTTTCGCTCGGTATTGATGGTGTTGAGACCAACTCCGCCGCCAACTCTGCGGCGCCCTCCACGTCTACCGCCGAAGATTGCATGTCGTTGAAATCGGATGTTTCAGTGGCCACGAGTACGAATGGAGCCAGTGAGGATGGCGACGCTTGCAGCCCGACGGCGTCTCGAAAGAGCTCGACTCAGTCTGCCAAAGGCCTCAAGCCCCTGAATCTGAGAAAGAATAGCGGGGAGGAGCATAAGAAGAGCACCGCTGCCGGGCTTTTTGGGTGGTAGACAGATCACACATCATATAGCAGTAATTTAAGCATTAATTTAGATGGCAAGACGATATGGTAGTTGTGCGATACAGTAGTTAGTTAGCCCCTGTAAATGTGTCAAGTATGGCCAGGGTTTTAACGGTGGCAGATAATATCCCGATATTACATCTTTGTTTGCGTCAACGGTATAATATATGCCAGATCCGATGCCCCCCAACTAATTAGGCCAAGTAATATTGTAACAAACTTGCAGAAGCAATTCTGAGACTGTGCCCCTGGAGAATCACATGATGCCTGGGGTGCTGCGCCATGCGTGGTGCGTCGTTACAAGTTGACCCTTGGGTGACGTTAAAATGTCACGTCGCCAAACCCATTAAGTTCGGGTGCATGGAGCAAAGCTCGCTTAGACGGATCGCGAACTCTGTTTGAAAGGGTACGCGATGTGCAAAAATGTTTTGCGGCCTCTACCTATTGGCCAGAAAGAGTGAGCTCAGTGGTTGCTCGGGTGGTCAATCTTGCACCTGGCTGCTTTAGTGCTTCTTTTTAGTTTCTTTTTCTGCCCATCTCATGCCAGCAGCTGGACCCCTATTCTGGTCTCGCGATTATTAAATCTTAACACGCGAATCGAGATCACCGAATCTGAGACACTTGGCGGGTAGAAGCAAAAACACGCGTTTCGGCCTGTTAGAGCGAGAGGCACGTAGCATCCGGATGCGGCGCAAAAAAACCGAATGTCGATCTGGTATGTACCGGTTTCAGCCTTTGGCAGCAAGGTCAGTGGAGCTGGATGCTTGAAGCGGCCATTGGCACGAGAATGGGTGCTGGCTGCACATGTCTATGGACTGTTGCTTGGCCCGATGGGCTGATTATGGTCTATACGTATAAGGGTGAAACGCTATGAGGCACAGCCACGTATAAAACCGTGCTCTAAATATTATACTGTACCTGGTAAGAATGTCGGGGGTGATGAAACGCTGAGGGGTGACGGAATGTACCAGCGCTGCAATATATTATAGCATGGGCCTATTTCCGTGGACAGGGTGTCAAGTGCGAGATCTGGTGCCTTTTTCTCGCTTCTCGGATGCTCATGTCGCCCAAAATAGCTTGCAGTTACACGCTACGAGGCTCACTAAGGCACCGAAGAGCCACAGGACATAGCAGACGCAGCTATTGGCCATTCTTCAACGGTGGAATTTGCACGTACTAGACATGGTCTACAATAGCTGGTTTCACAATTGTATTGTGGGCTAATAATAGCTCGACAAGGGTAGTTTTACGCGGGTCCTGTACGAGTAGGATGGGACCTGAATGACGTCACAGGCACTGTCTAACATGCACAGCCAGATCAAACGGTTTGTCTTGAAATCTCGTAAAAAGCTCTCTCTATAAGCTGACTAATGGTTTTTTTGCTTGAAGCGAGATACCTACTCGTACGGGTAAGAAGTTAAGAAAAGGTACTTCATCAAATTTAGGCAATCTGACACTTGCCCTCTTACTCTCCAACCCCACATTTCAGAACCCCTCTACAGCGTCAATTCGAAGGGTTAGAGGGCAAAAAAAGGAGGAAAATTGATCTTTCCAGGGGTTAAGACATGATTCCGGCATCATTGTGTCCACAGCTACTCTGGAGATTCAGCTACATCGACTTGAAATACTTGATCTCTCCACCAAGGTTCCTCTGATGAAACTTTATTGTGATGATTAAGCTGGGGTTTTGAGAGCGCCAAAACTGTTGTTCTTTTTACTCCAAATGTTCCAAATATCCCATGATACCAAAGAGAAGATCACCCCGAACACATCAACCACTATCTGGTTATATTTACCCATGATATCCTGAGCCCTTCATTGAGAGGGAAGATACCCTGAACTGATACCCCTTTACAGATATGGAGTAACTCTTGAGGTTCTATGGTTCCTACTTAGAATCCCAACTGTTTCTCTTCATGGTTTCACTGGTCCTTCATCCATCTGTCACAGTCTTATTCGCACACCCAGTCACACGACCAAGCCACAACCTAAAGGCTAGCCTTCACCAAGTGCAAATATTACAGGGATGAAAAACTAGTTTCCACTAGCACAGACTAAACACAGCTCTTCAAGCATGAGTGGATACCTCCTCGTCTCCCCTCACAAACTGCACAGTGGACATGTCCCATGTCCCATGTAGTTCTCCACTTCACGGCTAACTTAAACTCACCTTCTGCAGGCACATAGCATTGAGAGACTGTGGAAGCAGTATCGTGCTGTGTTGTGGTGAACTTGAGAACAACACAACCTATACGAAAACGATTGTCTTTCCTCTCCAAATACTCTTCTTGGCTCCACTAGCTCGCTACACACTTACCAAATGCCTCAATAGTGGTTGCCTTCTGATCCCACCATGAACCTAAACTGTATCAAGCAGTCTGAGGGGGGAGTCTACTCAGAAGCCTCAACAGAGCCCAAAACACAACAAAAAATGCATATCCCACTTCTCACGCCATCTATCATTATCACACAGCTTCCGTCTATATTCTCACACCCCCTCCTCACTCACACCCCACCTCTACTCAGAAGTGGCACTTCCCCAACCCTAATCGAAACTCTAATGTGACTCCAAAATTTCACTTCCCGCAGCCATCTCATACCATCTCCAAAACACAATGTCCAAACTGCACATTCCCACCCAGGCTGGCGGACCCGTCGGCGTTTCCGGCGTGGTCAAGACCGTTGCTGCCGTGCTCAAGTTTGCCCCCAAGACCCCCATCGTCGAAGATGACAACATCTCCACCCCCTTCCTGGAGGTCGGAGCCACCAACCTCATCGAGCCCAACTCGGTCGTCCGATATCTCGCTGGCGCCAAGGAGACCGTTGAGGCCAACCTGCTCAAGTACGAGCAGGAGACCATCTACCGACTGCTGACTGGTCAGGCCCAGACTCCTCTGGATGAGTCGATCCTCAAGCTGTCCACCATCGCCTCTGGATCTGCCGAGGAGATCATCGTCTTTGGCTCTCTGTTTGCCCTCAACGAAAAGTCCGGTGAGGCCGGAAAGTGGGTTGACGACAAGCTGGCTTCCAACGAGCTGCTGGCCCAGGCTATCACTCGAGTCAAGGTCAAGAAGGCCAAGAAGGCCGCTGAGGTCCCTGCTGATCTGCCCCTCAACACTGGAGAGCAGAACCTGGCCGAGTCCTTCACTGCCAAGAAGCCCAACGATGACGTTATCAAGCCCGTTCCTGGCCAGCGAAACATTCTCATCACTTCCGCTCTTCCTTACGTTAACAACGTGCCCCATCTCGGTAACATTATCGGCTCCGTTCTCTCTGCCGATGTCTACTCCCGATACTGCAAGGGCCGAAACTTCAACGCCCTGTACATCTGTGGTACCGACGAGTACGGTACTGCTACCGAGACCAAGGCTCTGGAGGAGAAGGTGACCCCCAAGGAGCTGTGTGACAAGTACCACAAGATCCACAAGGACGTCTACGACTGGTTCCAGATCGGCTTTGACTACTTTGGCCGAACCACCACCGACAAGCAGACCGAGATTGCCCAGGATATCTTCATGAAGCTGCATGCCAACGACTACCTCGAGGCCCAGAAGATGACCCAGCTGTACTGCACCCAGCACAACGCCTTCCTGGCCGACCGATTCGTCGAGGGTATCTGCCCCAAGTGTTCTTACGAGGATGCTCGAGGAGATCAGTGTGACGGATGTGGTACTCTGCTCAACCCCTTTGAGCTCATCAAGCCCCGATGTAAGCTCGATGGCTCTTCCCCCGAGGTTCGAGACTCGGAGCACATCTTCCTGTCCCTGGACAAGCTGCAAAAGGAGACCGTTGCATGGGCTCGAGAGTCTGCCGAGAAGGGAGACTGGTCCAAGAACTCGCGAACCATCACCGACGGATGGCTCAACAACGAGCTGCATCCCCGATGTATCACCCGAGACCTGGTCTGGGGTACCCCCGTCCCTCTGGAGGGCTTCAAGAACAAGGTGCTGTACGTGTGGTTTGACGCTACCATTGGATACGTCTCCATCACTGCCAACTACACTCCTGAGAACTGGAAGGCCTGGTGGAACAACCCCGACGAGGTTGATCTGTACCAGTTCATGGGCAAGGACAACGTTCCTTTCCACACTGTCATCTTCCCCGCCACTCTGCTCGGAACCAAGCAGCCCTGGACCAAGCTCCACCATCTGTCCACCACCGAGTACCTGCAGTACGAGGGAGGCAAGTTCTCCAAGTCTCGAGGAGTCGGTGTGTTTGGAAACAACGCCCAGGACACTGGTGTCTCTCCCTCCGTCTGGCGATACTACCTGCTCTCTGCTCGACCCGAGTCTTCCGATACCCAGTTCTCTTGGGATGATTTCGTGGCTCGAAACAACAGCGAGCTGCTCGCCAACCTCGGTAACTTTGTCAACCGAGTCATCAAGTTCTCCAACGCCAAGTACAACGGTGTCGTTGCTGACTTCTCTGTTTCTGAGCTCGGTGAGACCTTCACTCTGCTCAAGGCTGACATTGATGGTCTCCTGACCAAGTACAACACCCTCATGGAGAACACCAAGCTCAAGGCTGCCCAGGACACTGCCATGGCCATCTCTTCTCGAGGTAACCAGTTCCTGCAGGACAACAAGCTCGACAACTCTCTGTTTGCCGACCACCCTGCCAAGTCTGCTGCCGTTGTCGGTGTGGCTCTCAACTTGATCCACCTGGTGGCTGCCGTCATTGCCCCCTTCATGCCCGAGACTGCCGAGTCTATCGACAAGCAGCTCAACGCTCCCGCTCGACGAATTCCCGACGAGTTCACCATCGACATTCTCGGTGGCCATCACATTGGCAAGGCTGCTTACCTGTTCAAGCGAATTGACGAGAAGCAGATTGAGGAGTGGAGAGGCAAGTTTGGCGGACAGAAGTAAGATGCTACATGTAGCGTCTGCACTGTGTGCTATGTAAAACTCGTGTATACATGAGATAGAGTAAAAATGGATTGATTGGACTATATTGTAATGAGCGTAGCCATAGTAATGGGATGGGGTCAGGTTGAAATCTACAAGTGCGATGCCACAGCCTTCACAAAATAAAATATATAAAACAATTCTAATTAGTACACAATACTCTACTCCCCAGTGTAGAAGGAGTCAACGTCCTTGTTGAGACCCTGCCACAGCTCCTCACCCTGCTGTCCTCGTCGGCCAGCATCGACATCCTGTCGGAGATGTCCCTCGATACCCCAAGGAATGAGGTGCTCGTTGTTCTTAACGGCGGGGTTCAGCAGGGCAGACAGCTCGGTGTAGGCTCCGTACTTGGGAGGGTACAGAACGTAGTTCTTGATGCTGGACAGCCAAGTAGAGTGTCTGGACAGATCAGAAGCCAGGTTACCGGGGTCCAGAGACACGGAGAGAACTCCAGACTCGGGGTGGTGCTTGGTCCACAGGTAGGCCAGGTAGGCGTCTCCAATCTTGGACTGAGAGTAGAGAGTCCAAGGAGAGGGGTTCTTGACCTTGGCGTGGTTGATATCGTCAAACTTGATACCTCCCTCGTAAGGGCTCATGGCCACGACGGAAGAGGAGACCCAGATGAGTCGAACAGTGTCCTTGGGAGCGGTCTTGGCAGCCGAAATCAGAGCAGGGGAAATGTACTTGGACAGCAGGAAGTGGGCCACCACGTTGACACCCCACTGGGACTCGTGACCCTGGGGAGTAAGGCTGTAGGGAGGAGCCATGATTCCAGCGTTGAGAATAGCACCGTCCAGAGTAGGGTACTTGCTTCGGATGTACTCTCCAGCGGTCTGAACAGTGACCAGGTCGGACAGATCAGCCTCGACAAAGTCAAAGGTGCCGTGAGCGTAGGTCTTGGTCAGCTCGTCGAGAGTAGACTGAGCCTTGGTCTTGGATCGACCGACCATGATGACGTGGCTTCGCTTCTCCAGCAACAGCTTGGTGGCCTCGAGACCCACTCCTCCAGTGGCTCCGGTGACGACAAACTTCTTTCCATCGAGATCAGGGTAGTCCTTTTCGGTGTACTTGGGCTTGCCGACGCAGCTGTTTCGCAGGACCTGCTTGTATTCGGTGAACTTGGATCGAGATGACATGTTGAGGTGGTTGTGGTGGTGTGTGGAAGCCTACGTAGCCCCTGAGGATTGCAAGGGTTTATATCTGGTGGGCCTAAAATCGCCACTGAACCTTGTAGGTATTTGAAGGTGTCTGGAGGGCGCTACAGGGAGGCTGGAGATATTTTGAAAGTTGGAATATACTCAATTGGAGGTTGGCAACATGGTGGAGCTGTTTGTATCTTCATAATTCTCCCATATATGGTCATTGATGGCTCTTTACTTAGCTCGAATGACGACATTCACTATCACAACCTTATTTTGCAAAGAAGCCTGCCATGTTGGGACAAAGGCTGGAAAGCATGAATTAAGCAAGCCAAGCGCAGAGTTGAGACCTCAATAAGGGACCACAACGGTTGTGGCTGGTTGAGATGATCCGACAAGGTACAAGCGACATTTGTAAGGTTGTTCCAGAGAAGCTAGAGTATCGCTAGCAAGACTTAGTCGGGTCTCACGAGGGGTAAGTAATAGCTTGTTTAAATAAAGGAGGCTCTAAACCCCTGGGCTGGGTCTTTCTCTGGTTCCACTATCTAGGTATTATCTCGGACCTCCTTCGTATTACAAACAAGGTGGAGTGCAGAGTTGGGTGGCAAATGCGTTGGTATAGGCTTTTTTGTTATCTGCGAGAGTGGGGGGTAGTGGGGCGAACTTACTGTCGTCGTATTCTCTACAGTGAGAGTGGATGGAGGGTTGGTTTTGAGAAGAATGTGATGTTATCTGGCGGGACTGGGCTAGCTGTTTCACTCTCCTGTGCTATTAATTGTTCCGTGATCTACTGGTACCTTGAGTGAAGTATTGTAGTATAGAAAGGTCCAGGGTATTCAGTACATATATCTCTTACATGATGGTTAGGTCTACTCTACTTTGACATGTGCTTGTTATCTGTACCTCTTGGCTCCAGGGCTACTGCACCCGAACGGTGCTCGTATTTTCTAATCTGATAAGGTACAAGTTGAACCTTGATCTGGATAGAATGCAAACGATCGCGTGCTGAAGCGAATTGAAGGCCAAAGGAATCAAATTGAAAGGATTTCGTTGTTGAACGAATAGATGACATTCTGTTGCAATTGCTTTGAGTCACAAAACTTATTCTCTCTTGCCATGTGCACCCCAAATAAACAACACAAGCTTGGACCTATGCATGCAGACTCGACATGTGAGAAAAAAATGGCTCCCATCAAGAAGATGAAAAAGGGACAAAAAATACAACCAGAAGAACAGGCAAAAAGAGAGGACGACAGGACTCGAACCCGCAGCCTTTGGAGGACGTCGTTCAGAAGAACCGAAATCCAATGCGCTACCATTACGCCACGTCCTCAACCAGTGAGGATCCGAGCTGCTCAAGCGACCCTTGTGCTTGAAAAAACGCGAATTTTTTCCGAAAATACTGATGATACTGGGCTAAAAATCAGTATTAACAAAATACCAGCTCTTTTCTCTACTACTGACCAGCTTAAACATCAATATCAAACATCTAAGTAAGTTTATGATGATAGCATATCTGGGTATGGAAAGTGCAATAAAAAGAAACAGTAAGGAGAATACAGACAATAATGAAGTCACAAAATGAAACACCTGACATCCAAAAATATGCCCAACGCTTCTTACGGCTTCAAAAAATAAAAAAGGAGATCTTTCAATCTCCAAAAAGATGTCGACAATTGCAGGACTCGAACCTACGCGCGGAAACCGCATTTGATAACAAGAATAGTTGAATTCAAGTCAAACTCCTTAACCACTCGGACAAATTGCCTCGGCGAAATTCGGGGATCGTAGAAAACTTTTACGCACTGGTCACTCATCACGTGACATTTTCGAGCCAACTCGATAACCAGGGCATCTGGAGACGATTAATTAATATGAGGAGGGATTAATTTATAAGGAGATTCCAGAAATACAAACAGATATTTAATATCTTAAACAACAATCGAGTTATGACGGTTGTAAAAATTTCCAAAATTTGCACACATTTCATAGTAAATACGGAAAATCAGTATAACGCCGGTTTACTGGACTAATTTCACCGAATAACCAAACCGAAACTCACTTCAAACACATTATAAATCAATTACTCAAATAAATATTAAATACCACCCCTATACTTCTCATATTTGTCTGCACTCAGACGTCTCAACTGCTTGCCATACTTGATCATCAAGGGTGTAACGAACAATGGGAAAAGAGAAAGACAACCAGCAATGATAAAAACATTCTTGAGGCCATTCAGTTCAATCCAGGGAGCTAGACAAAAAGTAACAACCATGGTCATGATGTTTCTGACCACAACAATACCAATAAACGCATCGGAGATCATGTCTCTATAACAATCAATGAGATAGGTGAGAGTGATACTGCCATTGGCACCAAATCCGGTTGCAAAGATTCCCAGACCCATCATTGGAACAGCCCAATGTGTTCCATTAGCAATGGATAAGCCAAACATGAACACACCAGCGGTCATGACAAGACACATGGGAATAAGCATGTAGAGTCTCATCTCAGGTTCATAGACTCCATGGTTACGTTTAGTCAGGTAGAGCATGCTCTTGTCATTTAGCCAACCTCCATAGAAGGAGCCTAGAAGCAAACCAACAAAGGGAGAAATATTCATATTTCCAATAGTTTCAGGAGAGAAGTTGTAAGGGGGTTGGGTGAACGAGTTGGCTAAGGTAGTAGCACACATGGCCAGCCAGGTGAGCATAAAAGTGTAGTGCAAAGCCACAAATAAGACAATTGGGAAGGATACCAAGACCACAAAAGGTGTGTAGAATGTTCTCATAAAGTCTCTCCAAGACCCGGGTGTATAGGTGTAAAGCTGTAGTTGCCATTTCATCTTTCCTTGAATAGGCTGTGGATCAATTGTAGTAACTGCTTCCGTTCTCTCAAACTTGGTCTCTTCGAAACAGAAAACAGCCACCACCATGAAACCACTTGCCAGTCCTGCTAGAAGCCAAAAACATGTCTGCCAGTTCACCTCAGTAGCAATATAGCCTGCTGGAATCAGAGACAAGAAGTTGGAAATAGCGACCATAATCATGAAAATACCGTTCATAGTTCCTCTCTGGTGAACAAAGTAAAGATCTGCAATAGTCATCTGAACGAGAGCTTCACAGAGAGAAGTAGCTAGTCCCTCAAGAAAAGAAGCAGCATAATAGTCGCTGAGATGTTTCATGTTTGCAAACCAGAAAGACGTACCACTGACAAAAGCCATGGCTACCAAGTACACAGGTCTCTTTCCAAACTTGACTGCCAGAGGTACAAACAAGGGACATCCAATTCCCAGACCACCAACTCCAAGTGCAAACCCATTGTTGAGTTGGTCAAATGAGAAGCCCAACTCGTCGTTTAGTTGTCCCCAGAAAACTGTAGCGATACAGTTGCATGAGAAGGCAACAACTGTGAAGTACAAGACCAGGCCAAAGTTCAAAGACTTTCTCCATGTGGACCAATTGAGAGGATCGTTGGTGTTGGAAGAAGGGGTAGGGTGGAGGGTAATGTCAACAGCAGTTGCTTCCAAGAAGACAGTTCCTGGAGGTTCCGAGTCAGGAGAAGACAGGTTTTCAGTAGATTCCACGACTCCAGCTTCAACCGAGATCACCTGGGAGACTCCATAAGAGTCTTTTGACATGTCAAGAGCTCCAGAGTATTCATCAGAAGACGATTTCTCTGTAGATTCTTGAGCCGAACTCTTCAATGGTGTAAGAGAGTGAATGTTTGTCATGGTTGTGTATCGAAACTGATACCCTTGGCAACTAGTATATATACATGGTGGGCGCTTGTAATGATGAAGTTAGGTTTCTTTCTCTACGCGTACATTTTAAACATAGCCTTAACTATGGTTTCGGATACCCACCCTAAGCTTTGCTGATAACGGTCAATAACTGGCTAGTGCCAATGAGGATAACTGGGTTATGCTTGTCGTCGAGAAGTTTCCAATATGGACCTGTGAAAGCACTACTTCTGACATCGATACATGCCATTCTAACCTCCCCAAAACATATGTAACACTCGGCTGAGATATTCCCCACAATGTGTGACACATGCGGCTACAGCCTGGCACAAGTCTAATATTGTTATCTAGGCGCGCTAAAAAAAGAAAATAAAAAAGATGAGACCTGCTTCAGGAACGCACATACGGAGGGGGAACATCCAGTGGATACTTATGTCCAGCTTTTTTCTCCTCTCGAAACTGTCCTAAAACGCCGAAAAATGATGTAGGCAATATGCTGTAAGAAGACTACTATACACGAAGGCCCCTACTGCTACAAAGGAGTCCCCCATACGACCTCTGCTATCAAAGTCCAATTTATTATGGCAATTAATACCGAGTAACCAATCTCTTTGGCTGTATTAGCGCTGCTATCTTCGAGAAATACAACGAATGGCCTTTGTTCCATAGCCTGACCAACAATCACGCTTGGAAACATGGATCATGCAAGATAGAGAAACGAGATATGAGAGGGTCACCTTTGTCTGTTATCAGCGTGTCTTAATGCAGCGGCTATTTGGGTGATTCAGATTGGCGGCAAAATCAAAAGCTACTATCGAGGCAGCCTCTGAGATGGCTGCTCTTACTACAAGTAGCAAAACATGCGATATTACACCCACCCTAAGCATGGATACGCTTATCCCGGCGGCTATCTCTCTCCTAAGGCTTCCTCATCTGTAGCTTGCGTTATCAGTCGTCAATTGAATAAATAGGTTTAGCCAAAGGCTTGGTTCAAACAGTAGGAGATGGTCAGTTCTCCTCTGATGGCGTATCGGTTGTACAGGGAACCCACCGTCTCATCTAGACCCGGAGCAAATGAGGATATGTAGCAGAAAATCTGGGAGCTTTGGGAGTTTTTGATTTTCAGTTGTTTTCTCAGAAACTTGACCACCACTCCAAACTGTTGAGTCTCGGCAATTTTGTACACGGACTGTTTAAGAGCAGGCGTGGCGCCGCCAATTGGTCGGAATTTCAGCTGACACTTGACATTGGACTGCCGCAATTGCTGTGAAAAGGTCTCAAGAATGGCGGCTGTGTCTGAAGGCAGAGAGGGGAGCACTGCTGAAGCTGAAAGTGTAGCAGGAGCCATTGGTGGTGGCGTTGAGTCGATTGTATCTGATGCATTTGCTGTTGGAGCAGGCGTGTCTTCTTTGCCTGCTAGTGGGTCTTCTTCAGTTGTCTCAGTGTGTAGCTCTTCTGTTTGGAAAGGTGCTGGGGTAGGTTCAACCAGAGCTGTGCTGTACTCAAACTGAGCGGGAATGTTGGCAGACGCCGAGACGTACTCCTGGGGCGCGTCTTCACTGGAATCTGAGTCACTTTCAATCATGCTGGTATGTTGGGGGCGAGTATCGTGTGTGCATGCGGTGTATGCATGACGATAAGTTTAGGAGTTGGAGTTTATAGATGCAGCCTAAGCTATAGACAGGAGTAGTTATGGGTCTTTATAAGACCGGAATGTGATTGTTTTTTGTGTAAATGGGTTAACTTGTGGATGGTAACAATATTTCCATTTATACACGCGTTAATAACCCTTAGGGGACACATAATCAAACTCCTCTCTTCCCAACAAACTCCCAACTATCTGCAAGCTTCTACTTGTAGTTGACTGCGGGAGCCTCATATATACTCCGCACGTGACGCTAAAAATAGAGTTTTACACTGCGATTTTTCACTTAGGCGACGGTGCAGCAGGAAAGAACACCAGAAAATGATCACCAAGTATTTCACCAATATTGTTGTGCAGTTCAAGGCCAGCAGTGCTGGAGGTGAGTATATTCGACAAGACAAGACCACCACGACAAATCACGATTCGCAGCTTGGATTTCCGGCTTTCCAATGTTGAGATCCGGACAGCTCATTGTGATAAGAGTTGGATGATGGGGGTTTGCGATAAATGAAAGACACCAGAGAAGAGATCAGAGGCGGTTCTATCACTTTTGATTTCTTGCAAGCTGTTTTCGGTCGAAAATCGCTCCTCTAATGTGGTCCAGATCACACGAACAAGCACTAACATAGCACACACCGCTCGAACTTTTCTCGCAGCAATTCCTCTGTCTGCCAAGGCTGGAGGAACCAAGATTGTGGCCAAGGTTCTGCCCGAGGCTGGCAACGGTGAGGACAAGATCGAGGTCAAGTTCAAGGACGGACATGTGATCAACGTCGACCCCAAGCTCGGCAAGTTTGTCGAGCTCAGCCGAGCCTTTGATGCTCATTCTCAGAAGCTCAAGATTGCTGAGAAGATTGCCGCTTAAGCGATAAAAAGGCGTTTGTATATACTAAGTTATTGTTACTGATATGAGTTGTAGGTTGAAGTAGTGTGATAAGTATGGCTCAAGTATTATAGAGCGTATCTTAAGTGATTGTAATGGATGAATCTAAGTAGATTTCTAGGTTTGAAAAGACTTCATAAGTATGGTATGTGATCCGGAATAGAGTCAAATTAAGGGGCTAAAGGCAATCAAAAAAAGGAAATGCATTCCAAACACCTGCGTAATATCATGGATATACAGTACACACATATAATGACCTCTGCAGAGCATCAGGGGCTCTGCAAAACGGTCCAATGGCGAACATTATATCTATAGTGTGGCGTCTGTCATCACGAAACTCGCTAAATGGGATCGCTTGCTATACAAGCCTCGCTAAGTGAAAAACTTTGAGGATGAGGTGATCTAAATCGAGTGGGTGGCTTTTTATTTTATAATACGACGAGGAATACCATATAAAATAGCCCCAGCTCCGAATATACAGTATATACGATGAACTCTAAGAGCATCACATGATCAAACCTAACACGTGCGGCGGGTTTAAGGCGGTTACTGACGACAAGCCAAAAAGTAAAAATATTCTAAATGTTCACCACAAACGTCAATTAATTTATAGATCGGTACAAGGATTCTGCCTGCCACTTTAATAACAACGCAGATTCCAGCTGAACCACTTGCACACCACTTTTATGCATAATTTTCTTCTTTTTTTCGCCCTTCAATAACGAAAATTAGCTGCAGATTGCCACACAAACCACTCATAACAAAGCACACCCAACCATGCATATAGCCTCAGGCGGGACAGGACTCTACTGGCCCGTTTTGAAAGGCGTACCATGTAGCTGTAGCCCGAGAATGTGGGGCATCCAATAAAACAATGTCGGTATTATAAACGTGCCCTGGTTTTTGTCTTGGCAGTCATGTACCACACGCCGAAAAACCGCCGCCGGACTGACCAGTGCTATCCCCTCCTCCTCCTCCTCCCAGCAATCTTCAAGATAAGCATTTTCCAATACATCGTATCTTGCAACAACACCACACCTCAAGACATTGACATTATATGATGTTCCGAAGAATTACACCCGTGGCTCGACGAGTGATTGCTCGAGACGCTTCCAAGTCCGCCCTCGGCATTCGAGGCCGAGCTCTGCGACCCATTGTCAACTCCATCACCACCCGAAAGGTCCACTCCGTTTCTCAGCTCAACTCCGCCCGAGTTGCCCTGACTGCTGTCCCCCACAACTTCCACACTCAGCTGCTCAAGCGACGGTATTCCGCTCTGTCTGCCGAGTGCCGACAACTCACCTACCCCGACATTAAGGCTCTGTCCGACAACATCCTCAAGGGCGATAACGACAACGTGATCCTCGTTGATGTTCGAGAACCCGACGAGTTCAAGGCTGGCCACATTCCCGGCGCCATCAACATCCCCGTCAAATCCACCCCCGGCGCTCTGTCTCTGTCCGCTGAGGAGTTTGAGGACCTGTTTGGCTTCCCCAAGCCCGATATCAACGACGAGCTGGTTTTCTACTGCCAGGCCGGTATCCGATCAGCCAAGGCCGAGTCTCTGGCCGAGACCTGCGGCTACCAACAGCGAGCCAACTACGCCGGATCTTACAACGACTGGCTCGCCCACCAGAAGTAAACAACTCTGAAGTGTATATAATAGATATTAAGAGTAACAGACAGGTGCCCACTGCGCTAGTCTAGAATGATTCCTTGATCTTGTGGAGTACGATAGCTAGGGTTGTAGAGTATGACTCATAGGTGTATTGGGGGCTTAAGGAATTGCTAAGTGGCTTATAAGTAGGTTTACTACAAGGTGGCGAATCTCTACCAGAACCAACAACTGTATGTTTTAAATGTGTATTATTTATGTACTCTCCTTTTATATAATTCTCTTAATGTTCTATGCAGCGACCTCCTCAACAATGTCCCGTCCCTCTCTTCCCAGAGGAGGCACTCCGGGAGGGTTGTTGATCATATGGACAGGAGAGGCCAGACCCTTGGACTCGGCCAAAGCGCTGCTTCGTCGATGACTGGGGTCCTTGACGTAGTACTCGTCAATAACGGGATGCAACAACACGTTCTGGTTGGTTAAAGTGACGATAGTGTTAGTGGGAATGGTGATCCAGTCTCCTCGCTCGAAAGTCAGAGGCTCAGAGGCAACCATGATGATATTTTGCGACTTGTCGTGTCTCTCCATTCGGTACTGTCCAGGCTTGTACTCAAAGAAGCTTGAGCCCGAAGAGAAATGCAAAGAGGCAGCTTCCTCAGTCTTGGAGGTAATGTATCGAGAACACACCACAGTTTCTCCGTCAGTAACGGCAAAGTTGAGCAAGCTGGGCTCAGACTCGGTGATTCCCACGCTCTTGATGACCTCCTTGATAATCTCAATAGTCTTGATAATGGCCTCTCGAATTTTGGCATGAGGGTGGTGGATATCAGTTCTAGCAGGATCACAACCCAGCTTGTTCATGGTATCCAGGAACAGAGCAAACGCCCATTCCGAGTCGGTTCCTCCCTCAATAACGTTGAAATACTCCTCGTCCATGAGTCGGACCAGTCGTGTTTTGATCTTGCTGAACCCACTCAGGTTACCGTTATGCATGAACATGAAGTTATGGTATGCAAAGGGGTGACAGTTAGTCTCAGAGAGTGTACCAGAAGTAGACGCTCTCACGTGTGCAAAAACAAGATCACTCTTGGTCTTGTTGGCAAGTCTGGCAAGGTTGGTGTTGTTCCAGGCAGGAGTGATGGCGCAGAAAACACAGGGTCCAGCATCAAGTTCCAGATCTCGGTCCATGGTGTAATATCCGACTCCAAAACCATCTCCGTTGATAGGTCGGGTCATATCGAGTCGTAGTCGACTGTCGAACGATTGGCTGGGTTAGTTTCGGGTCCAGATCAAAGATCTCGGCTCTCAAAATACTCACTTGATAATCGAATGTGCGGGACGGGTCAGAAGATGAGCCAAGAGAATAGGCTCTTTACCTGGGGTTAGTAAGGGTTCAGGGGTGTGTCGAAGTGCGTGTACTCACCTTTGAAAATCAGAAATCGACACATGCTGTAGTGGTGGGCGAAAAAAAGGGTCGTGTTTCGTGTTGGTAGTGTGACTCGTAGTTACTGCGATGCGCATTATGCACATCATCGTGAGTATATATCACGTGAAATAAGGTTTGGCGTCGAAAGTAGCGTGAACCTAGTTCCACTGTGGCAAAAGGGGAGGTTTTGGGAAAAATAATATAACAATTTTTTGGAGAGTGTGAGAGCAAGGAAAAGTTGCCACAGTGCTATAATCAGTGCAGGTTACAGAATGATGTTATTTTGATAAAAATATATGAATTTTTGAACATTCTAGGGACATGCAAACTCCAGCTTCCTTTGGGAGTGTAGAATATGCTAGAGCTCCCAGAAGAGGAGGTGTAACGAAGCGAAAAATAGGGGAAAGTTGAATTAAGAAAGAGTTTCATATTCGGTCTGGCGTCATCTTCTAGAATTTCATTTCATTTTTGAGAATTTATAAATATTTGGAGGGTTTCTAGGGCATTCACTGTATTTGCCAAGCTCAACCCTGGACTGAACATTGGACGAAAGGCACTAAAAGTTGGAGAAACAAGGAACTTTTATAGACGGCTCTTCTGGATCCACTTATTTGCTCGTTTCTAGAAATAGATTAAACTGAGATAAGAGATAGGTTACGAATAGAACTTCTACGATATGCCAGTATGCCCTCGCTTAAGCACTTTTTACTACTTATATAATATATTCAGTAAAAGGCTACAATCTCCCAACCTCTCCAATTCGGTAAACAAGCTTGACTCCCTTGATTTGGTACTTTCGATGAAGCTCGTATCCGACATCAACCTTGTCCAAACCTCCAATGACCTTGGGGATATTGCAAACAAGTTTTTTGGTCTTCAACCAAGTAGCAGCTTCTCTGAAATACTCATCACCGACCTTAGCCTCCTCAGTTCCGGGGATGAACACCTGGTAGACAATAATAGTGGAAATGGTGATATGCTTAGGGAAGTCCTGAGTGTGAGCAGCATCGGGTCTGACAGTAGTATAGTGGGTAGAGGTTCCAGAAACCTTGGAGCTTGCAGTAGCCGAAGCAGCATTTCCAATAGCATCGAAAATGTACTCGATAGGACCATGGTCTTTCTTGATTTGTTCATGAACATCAGCGTCTCGGTAGTTATACACCTTTTCAGCTCCCAGCTTGATAAGTTCCTGGCCATTGTCTCCACTAGCCGTGGTAATCACGTGATGACCTCTCAGATGTGCCAATTGAATGGCATACCGTCCCACTGAAGAGTTACCTCCCCAAACAAGAACAGTTTGAGGAGACTTTCCTTCCAGGTTGAGTCGAGAAGAGGTGTAGAGGCCATGGGCAGCTGTAACATAAGCCAATGAAAGCGTAGACGCCTCAGGACTGCTCACAGCATCGGGAACTACCGTGTAGATTCCATCTTTAGCAATGGCATACTCAGCAAACGAACCAGAATGATAGTCATTGTTGTGGCCATCAGTAAAAGCCGTAATTCGCTTTCCCACAAGCTTTCGATCTCGCACACCCGAGCCAATAGCAACAACGGTACCAGCAAGATCGTTACCAGCGATCTTACCATCCTTCAGCATATGGTTGTCAGCAAGAATCACATCGATCGGATTCTGTGCGGCATAATCGACTTTGACGAGGATATCCTCTGGCGCTGACACCTCGACCTTGGGCGTTTCTTTCAGGTGGAGACTCTTGTTATCGTAAACGACGGCCAGCATTTTCGTTTTTCAGTGTGTATTGTAGACTGTGGGAGTAGCTTCTAGCAATTGAGAAGAATATAAATCAACCATATTTTGGGTTTTCATGCAACGGCGGCTGATCACTGATATGAGTTCATTTTAAAGATATTTAAACCTAAGATGGAAGACAGTATTATCCTTTGGAGTCTTTTTATTGCCTTCGCCAAATATGAGATATTTTCACCCACCCGAACCTGATATATTGTTCCTTCAATTGAGACACCGATTATTCAACGTCTCTCAATTAGGTTAAGTGGGACATGAGATTAGGTTGATAGTGGCGTTTGTGTGGGGTAAAGGTGGACTAACACTCTGGAGCACGTCATATTTCAATATCTGATATGTTGACAGCACAGTATTTTCACGTTTGATAAGTAATCAAACTTCAGGGTATCTTCTGTAGCTTTGTTTGAGCCAAAATACTCAACTAACCGCGTCAAAAGTGCAGTTCAGTCAAATGGAGAGTTTCTCATCCACGCTTTTCAAATCTAAAGATATCTTAAAGAATCCAGTTGTAATGGACTCTTTTGAACACCAGCTATCGAGCCATGTAAGTCTCAGGGCAAAATTCGCCGAAAAAAAAGTCAGATTTTGGATAGCAGAGGCCACTTTTTTACCCTTTGGAAAAAATCCGTCAATTTGGCCGAGTGGTCTAAGGCGTCCGACTCAAGTGTAAGCTTAGCAAGAGAAATCTGGCTTTCGGATCTCGCAAGAGGCGAGGGTTCGAATCCCTCAGTTGACAATTATTTTTTTCGTCATTCATCAAGGATATCGATTAATTTTTTTGCAGAATGTGTTCTAATGACTCTAAATAGCTCTTTGTTATTTTTATTTTCCATACACATATATCCAAACCGGCTGTAGACCAGTTTTGGTAAATCTCTAAAATTTCTGACTAAGCCAGCAAAAAGATCATATATCTTGCAACACCTAATGTAGGCAACAAAAAAGGATCATTTGGGCTTTAAAAAAGGATAACCATCACGATGTGTATGGAATTGAGCCGTAAATCGAAAATTTTTATTTGACTTTTTTACACTCTTATAGGCTAAAATCACCCCCAACTCCCACAGCGGGCATTCTGGCCGAGTGGTCTAAGGCGCCAGGTTCAGGTGACTGAATCAATATCCTGGTCTCTCCGGAGGCGAGAGTTCGAATCTCTCGGATGTCAATTTTTTTTCTATCCTGTTTATACGTTCCTAGTTCATACATGTGGTGGGTCTCTATGGTTTTCTCCTCTGCATGACATGACTGTGTTGTGTTGTGTTGTGGTTTTCTCAGGTTACCTTTTGCTTTCGTTCCCATACAATATCTCGCGTTGTACTGTACTTCCTTGTGTCGTCTACATTGAGAATTCTTCATCTATATATCTTCTACCGGTATCCCTCTTTGCATGTCCGCGACTCTCATATTTCTCATGACATTTTTGCACCACATGTACTCCGTTATCATGGAGGTTACGGCTTCCTCGAGCTTTAGCAAGATGGATAACGGTCCCACAATGCCTGTGTTTTCAGTATAGTCGGTGTCTGCCAGCAGATCAAAGTAATCCTTTTGAGCATTGGAGAAGTCTTCAGGACGACAACTCTCAAACGCACGAAGCCCGTCCAGTTGACTCTGTAATCTAATACGCTCTGATTGAAACAATTCTCGGGCATAAAATTGTTTCTGGTCCTTCAAATTCCTGATATCCTTCTCCAGAACGATCATGCGGTCTCTCAACCCTTCATAGCTGTAGTCATCGAGCGAGGGGGAGACTGGAGAGCTTCTTGGGGTTCTTGTATAAGTAGGATAAAGCTGGAGATTGAGATTTGGCGTTGGGGATCGTAGAGGAGGTATAGGCACTTCAGCAGGTTCTGGAGCTGGCTGGGGTAGAAAGTTGGGCTGAACTGGTACATGTGGATATGGTTGAAGGAGCATATGGGGAGTGGGGGGTTGTTGGTAAGGAACTACCATCTGATGCTGCCATTGGCCATGTTGATATGGTGCGTTGTGGGTTTGTCCGAATGGTTGCCATGCTGGTTGAGGGGGGTCCACGTTCTGAACTGCAGGTACTGGTGCTTGTATCGGTGCTTGAGTCGGTACCTGTACTTGTCCTGGCCATGGCAGTTGACTGTACTCTGTCTGAAAAGGGGTATGGTAATTGGACTGGTATGGTATCGGTGGAGTGGCCTGTAAAACTGGTATGGTCTGTTGAGGAGCTGCCGTTGGCACATTTCTAATAGATGCTGAACTGCTAGGCGGGTTGAACAATGTTTGTGAACCACTGCTAAGATTTGTACCACTGGTATTAGACGGAGGACTGGAAGGCCCAGCCCCATCATTTGACTCTTGCTGAAGAACTGTAGAGGCAAATTGTTGCAATGGGTTCTCTGTGGATGTGCTTGCTGTAGGTGGAGGTTCAAATTGAGCAGGATTCAAACGAGTAGGGTGTTTAGGCCTTGGGTGTACAAGAGTTGGCGATGGCTGCCTCGGAGCTGGCCTGGTACTTGGCCTGGGGTTTGGACTCTGAGATGTTGATGATATTGGCCGTTTCATTGTGGCCCAAATTCTTGACTCAACAGGACTGTGTAAGTATCATGAAGTGGGTATCATCAGAAGGGTATCACATACTGTGGGTGGTATCTGGGTGGTATCAGAGAACAACTGTGGTATCCAGTTGTTCCAATATCTGTTTGTTTATTGTTTTGGCACTGTTGTTGCTGGAGTGACAGAGTAAAAGTAACGTTATGATTTAGGGTATGCCAAGGGGTCACCAGTCGTAGTTAGAAACATTGCATGTGTGCCTTAATTTAACAGTCCATATTGAACGAAACCACTGACTGATTAAACAGATGTGAGATCGCTCAAATGGCTAACTCCCTGATATAATAATTCCACTCTTTTCGGCCGTTTTGGACGTCCGCGATTTTGCGTTTTTTCACCAAGAAATACGCAACATTTTCCCCGAAATCCATCTCCGGTTTCTTGGTCTAGTTGGTCATGGCATCTGCTTAACACGCAGAACGTCGGCAGTTCGATCCTGCCAGAAATCACTTTTTTGCCCTGTCTAACGACGGGCAACAATTCTTTTTGGTTTCTATATCTTCCCTGACATGTCCAATGTCCTTGGCCCCATCGTCCCTCCAGCCAAAGTTAATATCACGCCCCAATGTTCAGTTGGAGAAGAAAGTGTACAGTTTTTTGACTCCTTTGTCCTCATTTAATAAATCACCTCAACACTTTTTCAACGGTCTTCTGAGTATCAAGCGTTACATTTGTTACATACACGCGGAAGAGAGCAATTGCAGGCTGGCCAAGAGCTGCAAACGGAAGGCTACACCGTAACCTCAAGAGCCGTATGAAGAGTGCACATTTGAGGTACCAAGAGCTGTAATAACAAGTTTAATAACCGCCACGTGGAATACCGTCCAATATTCTTCTTTAAAGCTCTTGTAGAACTTCCATATCACCGAAGAGAGACATTGTCAATAACTACAGCATGTTAGGGTCAATGGAACACTCCCAAGGTACAATTTCATATTCTAGAAGGTTCAAAGGAAGTTCCAACACCTCACTGTAACCCTCAGCGCGTAGTATTCCACTGAACCGTGGCCATTGTCTTATTTCAACAGCAAAGATGTTCGATACACAGGTTGGGCCTCCTTTTGGAACCTTTCCCCTTCTTTTCTTTGTCAATACCCCACATCGAAGACCCTTCCCCACATTGAGGTTTTCCCCCCACACTTTTTTTGCGATGCGATGAAAATTACCTATCCTGGACCAGCGGAAGGTGGGCCTCGATTGGGGGTAATAGGGAAAGTCGTTCAAAAATGGCTCAAATGGGAAATTCGAGATAATGACAAGTAAAGACACTCTCAATTGTGTAAATGACGATGTCTTCTTTTTGAAATCATCCCAATACCACCCCTTATCAGCTCTTCTGTTTGCTGCACTCCGTTGACCCGATAACTCAATTTGGGAAATGTAAAAACATTGTGGAGAAGAAACGCATTCAGAAATGTTGAATACAGGGGGTTGAGAGCCTCAAATTGATTCAAACTAGACACAATGAGCTCGATATCACGTTTATCCAGTTACTACCAAAATCTCTAACACTTCCAAAGCAAACCCAGTGCTTACGTAACCACACGTTTTCGTCTTGAACATTAGGTGTTTGACAACCAATTTAAGCTTCGTGGCTATCTCCCAACTGATGTAAGATATGTATGTATGGTGATAAATGAAAAGTTGTGACTGATTGTAGGCGTGCTATTAAGCTTTATGAAGAATGAGCCTAATGGGAAATACATCAGTATCTGAGTCAGAAAGATAATGGTCATAGCTGGCTGAATATTGACGATACAAGAAAATTAAAACCACAGAAATACTCGAAAATGTCTGAATTTTCTCCATGAACTTCCCAAAATTCTCTACGACCTCTACAACCCCTCCTTTATGGCGCTTTCCAAAGCCACATTTTTTCACAGTCCAAATTAGCACACCCGTCAAACCTAATTAAGGTGCGGCGATATGCAGCAATCAGCCTCGATATCGTGTGACTGACTTCCAATCGAGTATATATAGACTACGACTTCTGTCCTTCTTCTCTCATCAAACACAAGCATCCCATCACTCCACGGTATTCATACCAACTCCCCAATCACTTCACATCCCACACACACAAACAACATGCCTTCTCGAGCCACCTCCACCTTCTTCGATCGATTCGATCACGTCGACTTCTCCTGGACCTCTTGGACCGGTGTCTACTCTTTCACCTGGCACTCTAACGTGAGTACAAAAGCAGCGGCAGACAGCGCTCAGACACAGCCTGCTATCTCCACCACCACTCCCTCGGCCATCAAACTAACCCAGCCCGCTCCTCAGACCCAGAATGCCTAAGCAGCTCATCTTGCTCCACTCACCTCACAACTTATTTATTTAATCAAATTTACGCATATACTGAATCCCCACGTGTAGCCGTAGTTGTGTTTACTCTAGATCGTGTATTTCTACAAGTAGTTCTACAATCGTACACTTCCCCAGGTCTCATCCAATGTCGTGTGCCCTGTTTCATTATCGGATCAACACAAGCAAGCTGGATAAGGATAAGGTTTAAGACCGATAATTTAGACTTCACGAAAAATAACGGCGTCACGAAAACGACATGGCTAGACGAGATATCGTCTTATCGCAGCCTCCCAAAACACCGCAAGAGCAACGTTACCGAGGCAACAGTATCGTCTGATGCTGTAGTTTCCAATACAATCTTTAAAATCCCCATAGCGTATCTGGATCCTCCGTTACTCGGGTTCTTATGATCCCACCTTCCTCAAGCAAGAAAAAGATCTAATGAGGACTGCATTTTCTTGGAAAACGGGTCAAAAACTGACTCAGGAGAACTAATGACTTTGTGGCCTTTACCTGACTTCTCTAGGTATTGCTTGCTATCTTTAAGAGCTATTTTTACATTTTCGTGGCCTTGCTCGATTCACCCAACTTGACCCGGCCTAATCCGAACACTTCCGGTTTTTTAACGTCCGGATGTGTTGCCTAGTTTGGGAATCAACCCTTACCTTATATGAACGCCTCAGGGAACCGTGTAATTTTCAAACCTTAATGTTTACTCAGGTGAGGCAACTAACCGAGGTCGCATATTGAACAAATTAGTCACCGGTAGGTGAGAGAAGGGATCCCGAGGTTTGAGATGAGATTACGTAAGACGGACAGAAGAGTGTCAGGGTTGATTACATAAGCGGGTGTTTTTGGTCACGTGAATATGATCGTTTCTACTCCTTTATCACATTCAATCAATAGCTCCATTTCTTAGTATTGTATAATATTATTTTAACTAATTTGTTAGTGTGTCTATAACCTCCCAATCCTCCATCCAAGGCTCCAAGCCTTCCTTCCTTTTATGCATTCTCAATAAGTGTTCGTTCAAAGCAATACAGCCGAACAGGTGACTAAAGTCGCCAAGACAACATGCCCCCATGAAATAGTCAGGTCGTTAGCTCCACTGTTCTGTGGAGTGATTCTCTGGACGTTTTGACTCTCTTTGGCTCTCAGCCAGTCTGCTGGTGGCAGCACAGTAGGTGATCCGTAGATTGTGATTGTGCTTCCAGCAGTGACTGTGATGACTGTAGCTGTGGCGTTTGCGGCGCTAGCAGTTCCAAAAATGCCGTTGCCCATGCAGATGGGGTAGTCTCCAGGCTCCATGTTGGCCCACAAGGTAGTTGCTGGAGGAGCTGATGCTGAGACGGAGTGTGTGCTAGTTCCGACCACACAGCTGGCGAACTGAAAGGGGTCAAAGGGAGCAGCTGTGACGATTCCGGGCGCGTAGGAGATATTCATTGCGTGTTTGGAGATTGCTCTCAGGATACAGATATGTATTTATATATACACCACTCGAAGAAGAACCCTGGCTGCCTGCCTTGTCTTAGCATAGAACCTACAGGGGGGGTTAATTTGAGAGGCGGGATAAGATAGCGATACTAGCGGTAGCGGGGTTGAAAGGCGTTTTATTGGAATGTCCGGAGAATGCTCCACGTTTCTGGCCACCAAACATCGCCGTTATCCCCACATCATCTCGTGTTGATCACTGGTTGATCATTGACGATCGGCTTCGTATACCAAAGGTTATTTGCAGAGAAGTATCTCCATCTGCAAGGATTTATTGGGGGTAACGGGTATAAAAGCGTAATGGTAGTGAGAATACCCGCCAATGGTGCATGTGGGACAAAGAAATTGGTAATAAATGAACCTCACGCTATAGATATTTATATCGCGTTTGCAAAAACCGACTATACAACATGTGGTTCTAGACCGGGAATCAAACGTTATGGAAGCGAAACTTTTTTAGACGCAAGGGTCTACTCTTTGCAGCCAGTGCCGTTTTCAAAGCAGCCATGTCCGCGGGTATAGTGAGACACAATGTCGCTGAGAAAGCGCTAGTCTCCACTCCTTTGGGCGTGTCTTACACGTTTCAGCTTTTGTAGTATATATTGCAAGGAGATTTATACTGCAGCTATGACCTGCACCTTTTGCCGACGCGACAAAGTCTGTATCAACAACAACATCGTGACAACGTTGCCAGGGTAAAAACAACATGCATGCAGTCCAAATTAACGCCCAATGTTCAGTTTGCAAAACCTGTCAATTGCGAGTCGAGGTAGGATAAAAAGTGGGCTAGTGCCGGGAACTGCGTATTTACAACCCCAACAAATACTCCAACCAAGGGGTAAACTATACAACAAGTCGTACGAGTTATAGATAGATAAACTGCACTCAAAGTTTGCAATGTGAGATCTGAGACACTCGCGTATTATTTGGAATGAGATTGCTCGGGAAAGGGCCGTTTACATGTGACCCTGACTGTACAAGCTGCAGGCATCCGTTGGATGTGGCGGGTAGGAGAAATGGAGAAAATAGCCGGTGAAAATATACAATATATCCGTCCTACAAAGCTATCAAGCCGTCTTGTCGCTATACGAAATAAGTTTGAGGTGGGGTCGAGACTGCGAGACTCTGCATTAAAGCGACCGTTGATAAAAGTGGATCAATCGGTCCCAACTTCTCATTCGAGCCCCTAAGCGCGACAAACCATATTGCAAGCTGGGGCAGTGAAGTTGCTTTTTGTAAACACCCTGTAACACATGATAGAGCAATGATATAGACAAAGTCCCCTTTGAAAAAAATGCCCCCCTTCTTTACTGCAATTGTTCAGGTACAGCTAATTACATCAAGCATAGGCACTTTGGTACATATATTGCTATCAAGGAGTTGTACTGAGACATGAACCTTCTCCCCCTTACCTAATTGCAAGCACCAAGCAGCTGCTGCAGAATACACTACATAAATTGGTGTTTTTTACAAGTTGTTCATGTTCATCATTAAATATATAGTTACTAGCCTACCAAAGCCCCGCTGAGTACACAGATGTGCCTCGACTCACACCAATCACAGACGAGATATCCTTGTCTGTAGAGTAAACGTTGAGTGGGATTTTGCAGGAGAAATGTTCGCAGGAAAACGAGTCCTTGGGGCCGTATGTAGTGCCCCTGGAATCATAGTCCACAGGCGCAATAACCGCCGAGTCGGTTATATTGAGGATGTTAGCAGGAGTACCGGGTTCGGGACGTCCGTTGGCAGGGGTGCCGTTATTTGTAGGAAAGGCAAAGTCGCCCACAATGCTTCGTTTTCGCTCCAAAACAGGCGATCCGGGCTCACTGAGAGCAGGCCGGGGGACTGTGCTGGCACTAGTGGCGTTGTTGATTTTGGACGAGCCCAGCATCTGAGCCCCCTTTTTGTCGGCAAAATGCGTGACAAAAGTCAGTTTCAGCGACCAGTCCATGCAGATTTTGGTGGTGGCAAACTGCGAGGCAGCAGTGGCAGGGACCACCATGTCAAACGTAACTCTGTCTCGCGAATCGTAAATGAAGGTCATTTCTTGAGCGTAGATTCGACGAGTAGAGGGTAGGGGGATCATGGTAGGGTCACGTGATCCAGACAATCTTCTGCCACTTCCATCTGAACCCACTGACGATCGTCTACCGTTACCAGGGAGATTACCGTTGCTGGAGTTACCCCAGCCACTCAGAAGACTGTCGTCCCAGTCAAAACCATGAAGATAACTTCGATGGACGGTTTCCGTGGTTTCCAACGACGCTGTCACGTGATAACACGGTGTCTGCGAGCCCGAAAAGTCGAAACTCAGCACCATGGAGTCTCCAATACGGTACAGCGGTTTACTGAGACTCAGAGTGGCAATATACTTTGAGTTTCGCGAAATGTGAAAAGTCGTCTTTGGAACAAGAGTCTTACTGATGAGACCATTGGACTGGACCAAACGGTTGATGTGAGCACCGGCAGAAGTGCCAGCGTCGTCTTCCTCATCTTCCAGAGGGTCTTGTGATGCATAGGGGTCGTGTGACGTTCGTAGAGCCTTGATATGGTCCATGAGCTGTTCCCTTGTTTTGGGGCCTGGTTTTGTAGTCTGACCCACGTGATGTTGCAGGCCAAAGACATCACTCATAGTCTCACGAGAAGAATCAGGAAGCTCCTTGACATGTACAGCACTCTGTTCACCTCCAATGGGGTTGTCGACCTGATGAGGAATCGAATCTCCATCATCATCAACGTACTGGAAGACTCTAAACGGAGCCACCAGTCTATGAGCACGTGATTTAAGACTGGGTTTGGGAGGAGGCATAGCAGCAGAGTCAGGATCATCAACTAGTCGACTTTCTCCTCTTTGAGTGGAAACAACCATGCTGTAGTATATTCTCACCGCCTTTCCTCGGTAACTCGGAGGCAGTTCTCGTGGTAATGTGCACTTGTAGTAGTATGCTTTGCTTTCTCCTGGATTAAGAGTGAGTGCAGGAAACAGCAAGGAAGAAGCTGAGGAGTAAATAGGAAGCCCTTCTCCGGAATCTACCGATTGAGCCGCCGTATTTTGATTAGACTCATCTCCCAACAATCCCCAGATCATCTTGGTGATACCTTGGGGGTTGTCTGTTTCATTAGAGTCATCCACCTCACTCAAATGAGCCAGCCCCATGGCTGCTCCTCGATTGCGAACATGTTCCAAGCGAGCCACATCCACCACTTCCGGGTCCACCACAAAATGGCCCTCTATTCGACACGTGCCCATAATAAGCGTCTCAGAAGTACCATGAGGGGACCGAACGGGCTGTTGAGCAGTTCGTCGTACAGATCGAGCACGTGACAGTCGATTACTGGGCAGCGGCTCGTAGTCCGTGCTTAGTAAGCCGAAAAACCGGTCGCGCCAGCCGTCTACTGACGCTCGGGGTTGGTCTTCCGTGCGGCTGTTGTTGTTGTTGCGGAAACTGTCGCTTCGGTTGCGGGTATCGGTGCTGTGTCGGACATCGCTTCGGTTGTCGGCGGCTTCTGAAGACGCCTTGGACACGTTGCGGAACGTGATGACTGCTCGGACATCGTCGCCTCCAAACACTGTAGGGGATTCAAACACCACCTCGGCTCGGATGGAGTCCATGATGTTCGCGTCTGTGGCTGAGTAATCGAGTCACGTGATGGTCGTGTTTTGATTGAGTCGATTCCGTCGAAATAGCAATCTATGGCACCTCCTGATGTTGTCGTAGAGTCTTTAAGGAGAGTTAGCGAGCTGTTGGAGAAGAGCTGATTTCGGCCAAAAAAACTGCTTAATGTCACGTGGCGGGTGTCGGAGGCCGGTCACGTGAGTTGCGGACCGTGTAGAGCAAGAAAAGCGGTCGAAAACAGACGGTTGTAGCGACTTGTCACTCTCCAGCCATCTACTGTAATGTATGCGCAGTGTAGGTTGGCAGCTGCAGGGTGGGAAATGAACTTTAATAGGGAGGTGAAAGCACGCTTGGCGTTGTCATGTGTGAAAGACGAGGAGCTGCGGGGAGGAAATTGCCAACCGACATAATTTCTTGGTAGCCGCCGGAAACGAGGTTTGGAGAGGTTTGGGACGACGCAGCCGAACAAGAGGCAGTACAGATATGCTCTTTTGCTTGCAACCTAATGGGAAGCCTAAACGGAGCTACTGGAGACAAGTGCTGTGGTTGGTGGAAGGTGAACGTGGCATAATTAGTGTTGAAATGGGGTGTTGTTTGGTGTGGTAGCTCAGGGCGGGGTTATAAGTGATGTTTTGTTATCGTTATGTATTTCCTCAAGCTGTAAACTACCCCAGTGTGTTCTGTCATAGATATGCCAACACGTTCTGGAACCTTGCCTTGTCTCTGTATATGGCAAGAATAAGAGAACCTCAGCGGGTAAATAGCCGACACTACGACAATTCCAACAAAAATTCTAACCCATCTATTTTCTTATTACTTGATATATATATACGTCTAGTCTACTCATTGCCTAAGCAAGAGCTCCTCCGTCAAGTCGCTCGAAAGCAGACTTGATCTTCATGCCAACTCGGGTACTGAGCTCGTAGTCGTCAGACCACTTCTCAGCCAGAGACAGCCATTCTCGCACAGTCTCAGTGCCCTTGGGGCCCTGCATGACCCACTCAAACATGGCTCGCTCGTACAAGGCCGAAGGAGGCATCCAGGGGTCCTTGTGAGTCACCGTCTTGTTGTAGTGGTATTTTCCGTTGGACTCGGTGATGATTTGAGAAATCACCTCGTCGTTGAGCATCTTGTATCCCTCCTCGACCTTACCCATGTTTCTCAGAGCCACAGCCTGCAGCAAGTGACGAACAGTCTTTTCGTTTTCTTGCTCGGGAATGTGGCTAGGAGCAAGAGGAGCCGCCGAGTAGGCCAGCACCTCGGAGAAGACCTTTTCCAGCGAGTACTCGGGCATCTTGCCGTATCCGTTCCAGAAATATACAACTTCCTGGACCGGCGAGACACCTGCGGCATCGACAAGGTCAATGTTATGTTGCTTGGACAGCTGCTGCATCTGCGAGATCTTTCGCGACAGGAACACGTCCATGGGCATGGTCTTGGCCATGAGCTTCTTCTTTCCAATGAGTCCGGGAGCCTCGTTCAGCAGCTTGGTAGCAGTATCCTTGGCCTTCTTGGCCTCAGCAGTCTTTCCAGCACGCAGGTTCTCTCGGTAGATTTCGATAGAACAGGTGGCAGCCACATAAGTGTACCAGGCATGAGACCAGGCGTTGATATCAATGAGTCGGATGAAGTTGATGGCAGACTGCTCGTATCGGTTGAGGAAGAGCATGAACATGGTCTTATCAAACAGCATGAGAGCCTCGACCTGCTTCATCTCAATGGGGCCAATATCGGCGTCCATGATATCCACAGCCTTCTCCAGATGGCACTGAGAAGCCTCCATTCGACCCTGCTGCAGCATCCACAGAGCAGAGTGAGGGTAGTAGCCTCGAGCAGCAAGCAGCAGCTTGTGCATTCGACGTCTGGGGTTCTTGGGCAGAGTGTGCACCTTCTTGGAGTGTCCGGATCCACCGGTGATGGTGGCTGTGAGCGTGATTTCGGTATCGTCAGCGGTGTTGATATCGTACTTACCCTGCTGAATGAGATCCTCCTCGGTTCCAGGCAGAATCAGATCAGAAAACTGGGTAGGACCGTCGTAGAACTGCAGCAGAACAAGCAGGGCAAGGGCACCGTGAATGTTTCTGTAGTTTGTAGCCTCCCAAAGCAGAGACAGTCCTCCATCTCGAGAACCTCTGAATCCAACAACAGACAGAATCTTTCCAAGAGTAGGAGGAATGATACTGATGACGAGCTGGAGAATACCGAAACACAGATCAACACCAGACTCAATGAACTCCTCGATGGTTTCCGAGCCCTGGTGAAGAGCAGTGGCACTGGAAGTAGTGGTGTTCATAGAAGCAGCAGAAGAGGCCACGGGGGTGGTGTTCTGGCTCTCGTTGAGTCGGTTGAGACGGGTCTTTTGGAACTTTTCCACCAGAGAAGCCATTTCCTGGTCGTCAGAAACAGCCAGACTGAGAGAATCAAGCGTAGACTTGTGCTCGGAGCTCTTGGAGGGCTTCTTGGACTCTCGGATACTCTTGCTGATCTCATCGAGAGTCTGGTATGCCTTTCGCAGCTTGTAGAGAGCCTTGACGGACTCCAAATAAGACTCTGACAAAAACAGAGTGATAGCACCCATCAATTCAGCCTCAGCAAAAGCCACTCGGTACTCAGTACCAGGAGGGTACTTTGAGTAGCTGACATTTGCGCCGTGGTTCGACACGTTTCGCTTTTGCCGCACAGCTGCAGCCTCCGCTTCGGCTAAAGCTTCAGAGGCACGGCGGATACTTTCGGGTTCGAAGCCTAGAGTGGCCTCAATGAAGTAAATCACACCGATAACGAGCTTGTAGAAGGCCGACTGTTCTCGGGCAACCGATTTGTCAGTCGATCCGGCCTCGTTCTTCTGGATCAGCTTGAGAGCCTCCTTACTTCGATCGTCCATGACCATATCCATGGCGATAAATGCCTCTTCCACACGCAGAGCATCGTCCATGATGGCCAACGAAACGGTGGAGTTGTTGAGCGGCTTGGCGGGCGAATCGCCGCCGCGTTTACCCAGACCCAGAGCCTTGAGCATTGTAGTAGTGGTCAATTGAGGGAGAGTGACGTTGAGGAGTCCAAGTTGCCATGTTGGAGCAGCATGCCGGTTGTTGTGAACCTTGTTTAGTGCGTTTGGGAAGGGGGCTTACAAAGGGCATAGCCTGCGATCAGGTGATTGGACATGGTATGCGGTATGCTTGGTGGCTGCTGCGGACCCACTTACAGGGCTGTGCAGGTTTTGCGGGTTGCAAAAGCACACAAAACAAAAGATATATGTCGCCCCTGAAACCTCAGGTTGTGGAGTTTAGGTTTGAGCAACTTATTGGGGGAAGACTTTGGAGAGCTTGAGTGAGAACGTTAGGGCGACTTAGTTTAAAGTGAGGTTATGGAAATCAGTTGACGGGTGGCTTTTACCGGCTTTGAGGGTGTTTCTTTTGCTCCTACCGCTTGTAAACTGCGCTTTTCAACGTCATCCGCATCCCCACCTCCAAAAGGTAATTCCAACAAGGTTGACGATTGGGCTTCTTGTGTGGGGCTGAGTCGATGTGTTTCGACATTTTGAGCTGGTATTCGGTAGCCCAACCGGTGCTACGTCTTTGTCTCTGCTAGATCATCTTTTTTTGGTTTTAGTCGTATGCCAACTATCGAGTTAGTACACCCATTCAATGTTCCATTTATAGACGTGCATCAGAGTTCCTGGGGCGCAGCAACAACGGCAGGTTTGAGGGTCTCAGCAGGGAAAAAGAACGAATATCGTGCAGAATATGCAGCTTCTGACCACCAGCAATACCCAGTTTGCCGCCATTTGCAAATCTGATAAATACCCGTCCAGCTATGCCACGTTTCGATTTTCAGCTACATGCAACAAAGTTTGGACTGAAACTAACGAGTTTATCCTCGAGAATATCTGTAGGATGACGTATCCATAGAGCTATGGCAAGTGGCAGCTAGCGTGTGTTAGAACGAGGTGTTTTCGCAGATATTCATTTCCCCGAAACTGTCAAAGACGTTTTCCGTCCCGCAACACATCTTGACCCCTGCCTTATCTCACATCAAAGTTGGGCTATAGACTCTGCCAAGGTTCGATATGAAGCACGTGGTGCCAAATGTCAAGGGCCGAAGTTGTTCAGGATCGCCACGCGGTGTGAGTGCACACCCGGCTTGTGGGTAATTCCGTGCGCCATTTGGGGTAGTATGTTATGAGTACAAGGAACCTGCACTGTCCTGTAATAGAGATGGCACCGATATTATTCATACTACAAGGAGGCTGGTTAGACATGTCCTTTTCGAGCCGGATCAGTTTATAGCAACTGTCACAGTTACCCAGTGGAGCGTGTATGGTTCAGTGCCAAGTGTTTGGACAACAGGGTGTGTACTATCGTTCAGTAAATTACTTGTAGATACTCCACCATCATAACCAGTTGACTGTCCACCACAAGTGAAGATCGCACACGACATGTCACACGAATTAAACCGTCGTCACGCGATTAGTAGCGTGGCAGTAGAAAGAGTTTTTGTCTTGTCGTCGTCTCAGTGGCACTTGTCAGTGTAGCGTACCAACGGGTTGTGGGAGCCAATGAATCCAACATGTGGAAAAAAACGTGGTCTAGAAAATGGAAGGTGGAGGAAATGGATTTTGGATGAAAAAAAAATGGGTGTGAAAATCGACCTGTTTTTTCCATTATTGAAAATCTATGGTCTTTGGACGTCGCTTACAGAGGTCTATGTTGTAACAATCTAGTTGAACTAATTGAACAGTAGTTAGTTTGTCTCTTAGATACAAGAATGCAACATAACACACTTAGCTTATGCTATAGCCCTCCCGTTATGGATACTGCACTTTCCAGGAACGGATATATTGTTCTGCAGGGCCTTCGGCAACTGGACACGGACAAGAATATGTCGCTCTGCTTATGCTTCTTTCAGGCTATAAAAAAAGGTTTGCGCTAAACGAGCGTCCAACATGTCGTACCGAGACTTAAAAAAAAGTTACCCCAAAAGAACACCGAAGCTGAGCATCTTGAAGGTGACCCACCACAAGAAAAAAATGGCAAAAAAGATATCCGCAGAAGCAGAAGGTCGTACCCGGACTCGAACCGGGGTTACTGGAAGAATCTAATAGTCAGAATCCAAGGTGATAACCACTACACTATACAACCGTGAAGTTTCGGGGTCTAAATGGGGTATTTGAGGGGGGAAATAGAGGTAATTTCGGCGAAATTTGGTGTTTAAACTGCGAAATTGGCCTTCCCTGACTGTTCTACGTTCGTAAAATGTGATTTTACCTCTCTAAAATGACTTTTACGTCCTCAATTACTCATCTAAGCTTCAACCTACAACTACGACTAACATTCTCACATTTATTTCTATAAACTTGTTTCATCTGTTCGTATACCTCATTTGGTCTCAAACTCCTTGATAATTCGCTCCAGATAATCATCAAGGTCAATGAACGTACCACAGTTGTCATTGAACCACTCCATGGCCTCATTAGTCAACCCTGAAGCAGCATACTGAACCTGCTCGTACTCTGGAATATCCAGCTGATAAACCAGAGCAATCACGTTATCAGCGTATGAAATTACCAGGTCGAACATTCGAATACCGTTAAAGAACGGACCTTGATCGCTATCTCGTTCTTCCCAAGGAAGTAGAGGCTCCTGTTTAGGAGGAACCCAGTTGGGAGGAGAACACTGGAAGTTGCCATACATGAACGCCTCATTGTCATTTCCAGCCATGTAATCAATATGGCTTTCTTCATCTTCCTTGGCACCCTCTGTCTGATCTTCCATGGTAGGAATAGTTTGAGGAGTCTTTGGATCTTTGGCTTTAGATCTAGAACTTCGACGACTTTTGGGTCGAGAGCCTGGCTGTCTTCCTGCAGGAGATTGGTCGTGTCCTAGCATTTGTGAAAATTGTAGGCTTGGTTTGATGCTGAGCTGATACTCTCTTCTTTATACACCAGACAAACAAAGAATATCCAGTGCTTCATCAAATACCCCCAGATTATTTATTCGGTCATTAGAAACCTCTTACTCCACAATCCCGTTAAACTCTTCATCTATCTCCATATGTTACATCGAGACTACCCTCACTCTTTACTTAGCGCCCTTTCGAGGGGAAGTATCATAAACATCAGTTATGTCGTGGAGTAGCGTAATTATTATTAACTGGCAAGATTTTCCGAGCTCTGCTAGTCTGCTCATAAGTCACCTGACTCTCTAAGGCTTCTTTGTATGTTGGTTGTTTAATCATACACCATTAGTTAGCTCATTAGGTGACTATTAGTTGAGCTAACTTCTCACCACCTTTTCTCTTTAGGTTTGGTGATGAACCTTATCAGAAAAAATTCCAAATTTCAAAACCGTTTCCTAGACGCCACTCTAAACTCAGCGTTAATCAGTTACCATAACTTAGAAACCACTTTTCTAAATAATCTACCCATACCAAAATTACCCCCGTAAGTACGCTGGATCGCAAAATTTTTTGGCGTTTTTTCAATCTCAAAATGCCAATTTTCACCCGAAAATTCATCAAAATCCGCAATAGTTTAGTGGCTAGAATTTCCGCCTGTCAGGACATCTGTTCAGCACGCGGGGGACCGGAGTTCAATTCTCCGTTGCGGAGTATCTTTTTTGCTCCACATCTCTTGGACTTGCTCTTCTTTTTTTGTGCTTACTCACATGTTGGGTTACGCTGCAGGTCTCACTCAAGGGTCTGCCAACTTCTATTTTTTTGGAACTTAAATCATTGTATTAACATATATATATGGGTGCTGTATCATCATCTACAACTCATCTCGCTCAGAGTACTCAAATCTGAATCGAGGGGGCAGCTTCTTACCCTCCACCTTCTTGTATCCCTTGGCAGCAAAGTTGACAATGTTGCCCTCGTTCTTGATAATAGAGCTGGGCATCTTGTGGACCTTGTTCTGGTGGATATCAAGCAGAACGTAAGAGCCCTCATGAAGCGCGTGCTTGCCTCCCTTGGCATTGGCAGGGGGCTTCATGTATGTGTAGGGACCCATTCCAAGCTCCTCGGCAAGTCGCTCCAGCTCGTCAGTAGAGTCCACAAAGTAGACAAACTTGACCTTCTTGTAGGTCTCGGGGCTGGCGTGTCGAGCAGCTCTGTGCAGAGTGAGCATGTCGTTCTGGTAGCCGTACTGAGAAGTGGACACAACGAGACAAGTAGGAGAGTCGTTCTTAAGACACATGTCTCTGAGCTCGGCAAAAGAGAAAACCCGAGTAGCCTGACGCTCGTGGGGCTTGTCACCGCCGTACTTATCGATGATAGACTGGATCTGGGCCTTCTGATGCTCAGGACCTCCGTTGAGGTTGACCTGTTCAGCAACAGGAGTGATTTTAGAAGGCTTCTCGTCCTCCTCGGTATCAGCATCGTAATCGGTGTCTGAATCAGAGTCAGAGTCAGAATCGGCCATCAGAGGTTCGGGTTCAGAGTCAGAATCAGTATCTTCCTGAACAGTAGCCTTCTCCACAACCTGCTCGACAATCTCAACTTCGATATCGTCCTTGGCATCAGTAAGAACCTCGTCTTCCTCATCAACAGAGTCGTTGTCTGTAGCGAGATCAGGCACGTCAGACTCGACAATGAACTCCTTGAGAGTCTTCTTGGCAGGAGCGTTTCGGTTCTTACCTTCTCGAATGACAACGTACTGGTTAGCAAACTTGGTGATTCCCTCGTGAGAGAGATCGGAAGAGAACGAGACGGGATGGTGGCCCTTCTTGAGCAGAACCAGCTGGCTCTTGATAGTATCCAGCTTAGACAAAGAAGGGTACTCTCGCTGAAGATGCTTGACAATCTCAGGAACAGCCTTTCCGGGACAGAAAGACACCTTGGCGGTATCCATAAAGTCAATTGCCACGGCCTTGAGCACGGGAGGCACCTGGACGAGTTTCTTGGTGGTAGCAGGCAAATACAGGAGATGGAAGGTATCTTCCTCCAGCTGCTTCTTGAGATCAGCAACTCCACTGAGACGCTTGGTGAGGTTCTTGATTCGACCAGTCACCTCCTTGACGATACCAGCAGCCTCTCGGGGACCCTTGTAGTCCTCGACCATGGGTCGCATCTTCTTTCCCGTCTTGGGATCCTTGAAGGGTCGGAAGATCTTGAGGGTAGGGAAGCCCTGGACCTTCCACTGAGCACAAACCGGTTTGTTGATTTCCTGATCACAGTCCACAGCAACCACGTTAGCCAGGCCCTTGAGACCCTTGCTGGCCTTGACATACTCAGGCAACAGGCTTCGACAGTGTCCACACCAGGGTGCATAAAACTCGACGATGGACGTTTTGTTGGACTTGAGCACCGGGCCCAGGTTGCCCTTGGCTTCAATGACCGGGCTGTTTTTGTAGAACGAGGCCAGAGCCACCGAGGCCAAAAACAGCAAGATCAAAAGACATCTCATGTTGGTGTTTGAGGAGTGACGGGGTCATGTCCCACCTTTTAGCCACCGAGGCCCTGTGCATCTTTCGAGCTTAACACGCTTTGGGTTGAAGTGGCGAGAAAATGGGGAAGTGAAAAATCGGCTATATGGGTCGTTTGAGAGTGGGAGAAACGTGTATTGGGGTTATTTTTGTGTGTGTTTTTCTATTTCCGCATTTTTCAGCTTCGTACGGGCTGCATGCGCTCTGTTCAACACTTTCTTTTGCTCGTGTGCATCGTATGCATCCTGACAGAAGGTGGCCAGAATGTTCCATCCTCCCAACTTAGCGAGATGAGCTATGCGGGAAGGGGATGAGGGAAGTGGAGGTATGCTATGGGCGGTAAACAGTGGGCTGTTAAGGTGGGTGTGGTTTCGGGTTTTTATATTCTATTGGTTAAGCGTGTCAAGTATTTACTTGGGTTTGTGTAGTAGAGTTCCATTTTCTCAACTATGTTTTGTAACTATATATTGTAACCCAACTATTGTCAACTATTGGGACCTAGATCCATGTTTTTTCACTCACCGTTTAACCCGTGAAATTGGTCTGGTACCTGAGACATATAAATCTCATCTCCTAAGACTCTTCAGGAAGGTGCAAACGAGGCCCAAATTACACCGCACATAATCGCCGCCTTAGCTGCAGGCCACGTATAGACAGGCGCCACTTTAGACCCGTTTTTTTGAAAATCTAGAGTTGTGGACGAGCCTGTAGCGCTATTTCGCCTTCTCGGACCCTGATCCGAGTCTTGCCAGCTCTCAGACAGTATCGTATTTGCTGAAATAAACAGTCTCACATTTTAGATTATTCATGGCTGAGTTTTTTTGCGCTTGCCTTTGATGAGCCTGATTTGGGGCTGCTGCCACAAGAGAGGAGCTGGTGTGCCGTTTGCGGGGTATGCAGTGGCGGGAAAGCCGCAATGGTCATATGGACGGATGTGTGGAGGGCAGGGATGAATTTGAGAGCAATGGACATATCCAGAGGTTCATTTTGACGTCTCCAGGGCAATATCTCCGGTGTATATTACCACGGACTCTTTCTACTATTAAAGTTGAGATAAGGCCTTGGGGGTCACAGCAGACCACATGACGTCAAGGCGGTATGAAAAGCCTAAATGCGGTGGTGCAGCAATATCATGTAATTTTGTTAGTGTAATACACAACTGTCAACCAAACTACCACCTACACCTCTCCATACCATGACCATCGACACCGCACAGCTGCGGGCACACAATACGCTGCTGCACGACCAGTACACCTTCTACCCCGCAAACGTCACCGTCAAACACTGGCAGCTCCGAGATCTCATCCATGCTACAGATATGGGGCCTGGACGGTCCAGTGACTCAGTCATCTATCCCGTCAACAACACCATACGGCAGCTGTCCTTTGATGGCAACGACCAGCCGCTGTTTGAGTTCCCCTTTGAGCCTCGCTGTGTGCGGGTCCAGAACGGAGTAGTTGCTGCTGGTGGAGTTTACGACCAGAGTGGTACACCTCGAAGACCCTCCATTGCCAGTGGTCTATCTCGTCTGACACGCCCTCCAGCCTCTTCGCCGGGACTCTTTTGTGTGGGAAATATCGCCACCAAAGAAACGTACTCTGGTGAGATTTTCACCGGAGACGCTATCAACAATGCCGTGACACTCTACGACAATGCCACCAAGGCGCTGGTCTGCAACAATGACCACCTTCTCTACTTTCTGTCCATCGGCGCTGCATCTTTCGACGTGGAAGACCAGTTCCGGTTCACTTCTGCACTTAACCACGCCTCCATTTCTCCGGATAACTCGACCGTCGTGGCCTGTGGCGACTCCAACCAGGTCTACGTGTGCAACCGGGGAGCCTACGGATGGGTCAAGTCGCACACGATCGAAATTGGCTCCGAGTCGGGCTTCTCCACAGCTTTTCACCCCAATGGAGTGCTGTTTGGCGTTGCATCTCAGGACGGAGTAGCCCGACTTTATGATGTGCGAAAACACTCAAAGCCGCTAGTGGAGGTCCCCTCATCGCGCCGAGAGGAGAACCCGGGAGCGTTCCGGTGCCTCAAGTTCTCCGAGGGCCCGGAAGATATCATGTTCATCTCCGAACATAGTGGTCGGGTGCACATGGTGGATCTCCGGGACTTCTCCAACCACCAGGTGCTGCATCTGCCCTACTACTCGCGCCCCTCAAAATCCATGCACCACTACTGTCCCGAAGAGTGGTCGCAGCGGTCCATCCGGTCCGCCCGATCCGGCCGTTCGGACATGTCCAACTCGTCGTCAGAGTACATGGCCGGCTCGGACATTTCGTTGGACTCGGAGCCCCAAATCACACCGATTACCGACCACGCCACCAACTACGCTCCTCCCGTGCACTCTGCGTTTTCGGCTGCGCCTACATCGTCGTCCTCGTCGTCTTCTCGAGTGTCACTTCCTGCTCTTGCTGCTGGAGAGTCCCGACGGCTCACTTACCGAGAACACGAAATCAGTGGTCTGTGCTGGAGCCCCTACGATGGAGGCACTCTGCTGGTGGGCACGGAAAAAAAGGGCATCACAGCGTGGCGGGTCAATGTCAAGAGCCGGCGAGTGTTCCCGAGCTACGATGTGTGCTGATTCATACTAACCAAGCCCTTAAGGTCAATATATTTATTCCCCTCTATCCAGATTACGTATCGTGCCGTAGTATGCATGTGTGGTTATCATGCATGTGTATCCAGCAAGCTGATTGTTGATAAATCATGCTGATCCGTGCATGTCAGAGTTTAATCTCAGAAAATATGGAACAACATTCACAGCATAAGATACACAACACAACATGATCTGTATATAGGAATACTCTACACGTACAATCGCACAAATCTAACGACAAAATCTATTCATCTCCAAATACATAATTAACCTCGGACGACAGCATCAAAGGCCTTGGCAACGTAAGCCACGTTGTGGGTGTTGAGACCGGCCATGGAAATTCGGCCGTTCTTGGTCAGGTAGACGTGGAACTCGTTCACAAGTCGGTCCACCTGCTGGGGAGTCAGACCGGTGAAAGAGAACATACCAATCTGGTTAGTGATGTGGTCCCAGTTGCCGGGGGTGTTGAGCTTGATGAGCTCGCCCTTGAGCGCGTCTCGCATGCTCTTGATTCGGTTGGCCATCTCCAGCAGATTCTCCTTCCACTCGTTGAACAGCTCGGGGTTGTTGAGCACACGGGCGACGATTCGAGCTCCGTAGATGGGAGGGTTGGAGATTTCCGACCGCTGCAGGAACGCCAGCTGTGATTTCACGTTCTCCGACGTCTTGGAGGTCTGGGTGATGAAGTGCAGGCATCCGGCTCGCTGTCCGTAAAGACCAAAGTTCTTGGCGAACGACTGGCAGATGAGCAGCTCGAGGCCCTGAGCAACAAAGTACTGCACGGCCCAGGCGTCTCGCTCGAGATCACCGGAGGCAAAGCCCTGGTAAGCAGAGTCGAAGAAGGGGAACAGCTTCTTGGACTTGCAGACCTCGGCGATCTGCTTCCACTCCTCCTGGGCGGGATCCACACCGGTGGGGTTGTGTGCGCAGGCGTGCAGAAGGACAATGTCGCCAGGTCGGGTCTCGTTCTCGAGAGCGTTGAGCATTCCCTTGAGGTCCAGAGCCAGGGTCTTGGGGTCCCAGTAGGGGTACTGCTTGACGGTCAGGCCGACGTTCTCGAAGATCTGCTTGTGGTTGGCCCAGGTGGGGTTGGAGATCCAGATTCGGCCGCCAGCGGCTCGGGGAGGAGTGTCCCCAGAGGCGTTATGGGAGGGAGGAGAACGGCTGAGGAACACGTTCTTGGGGGGAGCCGCGGACGAGGGGAATCGCGACAGGAACAGAGAACCAAGATGGTTGGCTCCGGTTCCGGAAATGGTCTGGCAAGAAGCGACTCGGTTCTCCTTGATGGCGGGAGAGTCAGGGCCCAGAATCAGCTTGGCGGCAGACTTGGTGAAGTCGGGCAGACCGGTGATGGGGAGGTACTCGTGGTTGGCAGTGGGGTCTGCGACAATCAGCGAGTCGACCTTGGAGACGACGGGAAGCACCCAGGGCTTTCCAGTGTTGTCTCGGTAGGCTCCAACTCCGAGGTCGACCTTGTTGCTGGCGGTGTCGGCCTTGTACTTGGCCATGAGGCCGAAAAGGGCATCTGCGGGGGCTGCGGGAACTGATGCAAAGTATGACACTGTGTTAGTAGGGAACGAGTGGCCGTAGGCCATGAGCGGACAACAGCTTTTGAATCTCTGCTCACTGTAGCGTGTTGATAGCGTCGATTTGCGGCTTAGCAGGTGTTTTTGTGCTGCTAGTGACGGTCGCGGAGTCACTCAATTCATACTCACTTATAAATATGAATAAATAGCTACTTCGGAAAAGGTAGTGGAGAGGGGAGGGTTGCTGATTAAAAAGATGGGGTGATTGGCGGTTTGGATTTTGTGTTGGGAACGTGAAAATAAAGCCAAAGATTTGGTTCAGAGTCACGTGGTGATAGAGAAGAGGGTCGTGGACGGCGGGTTAGTGTGGGACCGTGGTATAAATAGGGCGGTTAGTCGAGCGTCGTGGATCAACGAAAAAACCAATAGAACTTCAATCTGCCTATTGTGGGGGCGGACGCGTCTCTTTATATATCCCGTGGCGATTTTCTTTTCAAATAGAGCCTAGTTGCTACCAACTTTAGACTCCGAACAATTGTGAACATAGCTCAAAAATCCGTGATACATACATGATACATAAAGTCTGTCGACACTTTGCATGCCGAGGCTAAGGGCAAAGAGCGTGACGGAAAAATAAATGACAAGCGCTATGGACCAATGTGACAGTAGTTCCAGACCTTGGGCAAACAAGGAACACCTGAAAAACTCGGGGAACGTGAAATCTGACGTCTGCTACCCCCTGATCTACTCCATTCACCTCTCCTTATCTCCGTCGTCTCCCCTCCGGCCTAACGGCTGTACCCCAGTTGTACAAGCCATTCCGATTCCCCGCATCTGAGCCTCTCACCAACTCTCCTAACCCTTTATCCCTATCAGGCAACACAGCACACGAAGCGCAGACCCGACATGCAACAAAAGTTTATTACATATTAGTACATGTCCTTACATGGCGTTGAGACGTGCGTAAGAGAGATGACTTCAGTGGGGAAGCTCTTGGAAGAGCCATAGCAGCGGCTTTTGCGGCCTTTTACGGTTACTCGGGTTCATATACTAGTCTGTTACATCCTCCACAGAGCCTTTAACCCATTGACCCTCTCTCCAACCCTCTACACTTGCCCACCGTCAAAAATCACATGCGTTCAACTCTCATTTCCCCTGCAACCATCCAGAATATTTCCTCCCTTTGCTGCTGGAATCGCGCCAGGTCGGGACAGATCGGGTTTGTTCGGAGCGGATTGGGAGCGCCAAACCCAAACGTTCAAGGGATAGGCCGTATTTCTCCTATTCCGACACTATAACCCCACTTTTCCCATGACGTCGTTAGAGCACACGAGCCACAGTCTATTTTCTTCTCGTGGCTACTTAGCACATGATTAATGAAAAATCAAAAAACAGCCCCCACGAAAACTAAACGCATGAAAACCGACACGAAACAAACGAAACCTCATCCGAATAATACTTGTAGACCGTCAATGCCTTTGTGCACATGCATTGTTGATAGGTCGGTGTTGATGTTGAGTGTGGGGCATCGTGACGATCTGTAAATCACGAAAATCGCCTGACGGCTCGGAAAAACAGTTGTTACTCAGCTCAGTGGCTTTTCGCAGTCTGGACCTTAGAGTTTGGGTAAGCGCAAGTCTGGATTCCCCAAAAATAGCAACGTCCGGTGTGTCCCTGCATATGGCGCATTTGGACTGTGGAGTAACAGCAAAATGTGGAGTGCCTCGTCTGATGCGTTTTCCACTGCGTTCCAGCCGAACTTGTAGCCGAGGTTTGCTGGAGATTACTAAGTGCGTGCGAATTGTGGAAAGTGAGTTGTGGCTGAAAGTGGCTTTACTTTACGAGCAACTGAGACTGAGACAAGACAGACAAGTCGACTTTGAATATGTTGAATGAAGCATAAAGAAGATGTTGAATAACAGTGTGGCTTGGTACGAGTATTTTTCCAGCACTCAATTCGCCCTTTTGGGAAATCCTGCTCAATTGGTTTGGTTCATTATTTGCCAAATCACGATCTTATGATGGTTGATCTGGGGTTGTATGTTTCCTCAGCCTTAATTTCAACAACGAACATGAGATCTCGAAAAACACACCAAAAACCACTGCTTCAAAACCCCAATAAGGAAACATAACAACGCCTTTGTCAATCGTGTGCAATTACCACACTGACCCCCACTCCCCCCTCGTCCACACCAAGCACCCCTACCCCATCTCAACGCCCAACGGCTATTTCTGCCACTTCCATGCATCTTACATTTTGAACATGTGTGGAAAACCCAGAATTGGTCCAGTATAAAGCAACGACCTGAGACACTTTAAAAGAAGGAGAGGGAAAGAAGGCTTGTCTTACAACACACATTCAAGCCAACAAGTCTAAGCAAACACGTCATTATAATATTCTCTACATCATACCCTAACCCAAAGGCGGCTATTCCGAAGAGGGTGCGGCTTGATGATGCCTGAGTTGTCCAAAAACCAACCTGTAGCCTCCACATTATCCGGTGCATTGCGGCTCGTTAATATGATGATCCAAATAAGGTTCTGGGAACCGTTGGGTACGAAGAGATGATCGACTTTGGAGATCTGGGGAATACAACTAAGACATGTCACGGGACATAAAAAGAAACTGCTGTTTGAGACCTAGTACTACCAGTTATCTCCAACGCCGTAGTGCTTTTCCCCCACTTCCAACTCCATCTCATGTATGCACTCCAGCACTGCATCTCCACCACCATGAACGGATCACGGGCCCTAGCAGAGATTCCATTGCGGCTTCTGTGACGACTTGAGAGACGGTTATGCCGCAAAAATAACTATATAAACCACTCCCCAAGCCCTCTCTATACCCTCATCAAACACACAAACAACAAACACTACAATGAAGGTCCTTCTTATTCTCTACTCTGCCGGCTCCCACGCTGTTGACGAGCCCAAGCTTCTCGGTTGCACTGAGAACGAGCTCGGAATCCGAAACTGGCTCGAGTCTCAGGGACACACTCTTGTGACCACCTCCTCCAAGGACGGAGACGACTCTGTTCTCGACAAGGAGATTGTCGATGCTGATATCGTCATCACCACCCCCTTCCACCCCGGTTACATCACCCGAGAGCGAATTGCCAAGGCCAAGAACCTCAAGATCTGCGTCACTGCCGGTGTTGGTTCCGACCACGTCGATCTCGATGCTGCCAACGAGCGAGACATTGCTGTTCTCGAGGTCACTGGCTCCAACGTTCAGTCTGTCGCTGAGCACGTTGTCATGACCATGCTGGTTCTCGTCCGAAACTTCGTGCCTGCTCACGAGCAGGTGATGGCCGGCGGCTGGGACGTTGCTGCCGTTGCCAAGGACTCTTACGACATTGAGGGTAAGGTCATTGGTACCGTTGGAGGAGGCCGAATTGGTCAGCGAGTCCTCAAGCGAGTTGCTCCCTTCAACCCCAAGGAGATGCTCTACTACGACTACCAGGGTCTTCCCGCTGAGACCGAGAAGGAGCTCAACTGCCGACGAGTCGAGAAGCTCGAGGATATGCTTGCCCAGTGTGACATTGTCACCATCAACTGCCCTCTGCACGAGTCCACCAAGGGTCTCTTCAACAAGGAGATGCTGTCCCACATGAAGAAGGGTGCTTGGCTCGTCAACACCGCTCGAGGAGCCATCTGTGTCAAGGAGGATGTTGCCGAGGCTCTTGCATCTGGCCAGCTCCGAGGCTACGGAGGTGATGTCTGGTTCCCCCAGCCCGCCCCTGCTGACCACCCCTGGAGATCTATGCGAAACAAGTACGGAGCTGGAAACGCCATGACTCCCCACATCTCCGGTACTTCCATCGATGCCCAGCAGCGATACGCCGAGGGTACCAAGAACATTCTCGAGGTCTTCTTCTCCGGCAAGCAGGACTACCGACCTCAGGATATCATCTGTATCAACGGTCACTACGGCACCAAGGCTTACGGTGACGACAAGGAGCACTCCAAGAAGTAAATTTAGCCATTGAATAGATTCTAGAATTGAACTGTACAGTACGAGTAGATGGAGGTAACGTTTCTTCAAAAGTTGGAGTTTCGCAGGAAAGTAGGAGAGTGTCCAGAATAAGAGGATAATGGATTATCAAATAGAATAAGAGTACCAAATATGAAATAAGTGGGGCTGTGAATTGTGGGAAACTTCTCTTTTCCTAGATTGGAGTAGAATTACGTATTTTCGTTTTTTTGGATCATGTTGCTGAGAGATGACCAAAACTGGAAAGTGCAAGGGTAGCATATGTAGGGGTTAAAAAAATACCAGGATGCTAATTGAACCACGCTATATCTTGTGGGCCAAAAAAAAGTCCATTTCCTCCTTGGATTGGAAATAAAAAAAGAATGGTCCCTAGCAGGATCGAACTGCTGATCTTCGCGTTGCAAAGAGGCTAATTTCTTATTAGCACGACGCCTTAACCAACTGGGCCAAGGGACCGGCCTATAATGCTTGTAACGGATCAACAGGAGTCATAACCTGTTAGTGCTTAGTCATGTGCGCGAGCACATGACATCCGTTAATCCTAGTTGTGATGACTAAGGATCA